>CM073930.1:13755000-15005000 GCA_037179545.1 Sesamia inferens
TCACCAAAAGATAAACGGTGAAGAGCCTCAAGGCGGTGCCAAGGTCATGTTCAACTTAAAAACTATTTTGTATGTGCATGCTGTTAAGCGGTTTTCGCTTACGCGTTGACCAAAACTTTAAATATCGCCGACAGGACGTGATTTGGCAACGCTTAACGATTACGTTTTAATGTGGCTGTGGTGGTGTCAGATGTAATTTGTTGGTTTTTAAAACTAGCTTTTGTGACTGTTTTTTTTCTTATTTCTTTTTGCAGGCACGGTTGCCAGGGTTACCAACATGTGAAGTCTTCTTTGCAATTACGATGGAAATAAATGAAACTTTTAAGTCTTTGCAGTTTTATTTTCATACATAATCGACGAACGTCGCGCGACCTACGTCGGTATAATACCGAGCGTATAACGGAGGCTATAGAGCGAAACAGAGGCTCTAAAGTTTTCGCTAGAGATCTGACTATTGGGCATAGCCGGCTAAGCAAGCTGAAGACTGACGACGGCAGGATCTTAACGTCCGGGCCCGAGCTTTTGAGGGAAGTCGAGAATTTCTATGGACAGCTCTACACTTCAACGACAAGACCCGCATTAAATCTTGCTGAAGACCCTAGAGCAAGATTAACCCGACACTACACTGAAGATATCCCGGACGTCAGCCTGCAGGAGATTCGATTGGCTCTGAAACAGCTTAAAAACAACAAGGCGCCAGGCGATGACGGAATAACGGCAGAGCTACTGAAGGCGGGTGGTGAACCGATCCTTAGGGCCCTTCAGAAGTTATTTAATTCCGTCATAGATAAGGGAAAAACGCCACAGGCATGGCACAGAAGTGTGGTGGTACTCTTTTTCAAAAAGGGTGACAACACCCTTTTGAAAAACTATAGACCCATCTCACTTCTGAGTCATGTCTATAAGTTGTTTTCAAGAGTCCTCACAAATCGTCTCGCCTGCAGGTTTGACGACTTCCAGCCGCCCGAACAAGCCGGTTTCCGAAAAGGCTTCAGCACAGTAGACCACATACATACGCTGCGGCAGGTTATACAGAAGGCCGAGGAGTATAACCTACCCCTTTGCTTGGCGTTTGTGGACTACGAAAAAGCCTTTGATTCGATCGAGACCTGGGCTGTACTGCAGTCTCTCCAGCGGTGCCAAGTAGACTATCGATATATTGAAGCGCTGAAGGGTTTGTACGAAAACGCCACCATGTCAGTCCGAATACAGGACCAGACCTCGAAACCAATACCTCTGCAGCGTGGTGTCAGACAGGGAGATGTTATCTCTCCGAAACTGTTCACCGCTGCACTGGAGGATGTCTTCAAGGTTCTGGACTGGAAAGGACTGGGCATCAACATCAATGGCGAGTACATGACACACCTTCGGTTTGCTGATGATATCGTAGTCATGGCTGAGACCGCGGAGGACCTGAGTACAATGCTCGAAGACCTCAGTAGGGCCTCCAAGCGAGTCGGTCTTAAAATGAACATGGGTAAGACGAAAGTCATGTCTAATGCCCATGTTGTACCGACTCCTATAAAGATTGGAGACTCTGTTCTCGAAGTTGTTGACAGCTACGTGTACCTGGGACAAACTATCCAGTTAGGAAGGTCCAACTTCGAGAAAGAGGTCAATCGTCGAATCCAACTCGGCTGGGCTGCTTTCGGGAAGCTACGTAGAATCTTCTCGTCCGAAATACCGCAGTGTCTCAAGACAAAAGTCTTTGACCAGTGTGTGTTGCCAGTGATGACTTATGGAGTTGAGACGTGGTCGCTAACAATGGGCCTTATAAGAAGGCTCAAAGTCGCTCAAAGGGCAATGGAGAGGGCTATGCTTGGGATTTCACTGCGCGATCGAATCAGGAATGAGGAGATCCGCAGAAGAACGGGAGTAACCGACATAGCCCGAAGAATTGCAACACTGAAGTGGCAATGGGCTGGACACATTGCCCGTAGGACCGATGCCCGATGGGGCCGACGGGTTCTCGAGTGGCGACCACGCACCGGAAGACGTAGCGTGGGTAGGCCCCCGACAAGGTGGACCGACGACCTGGTGAAGGTCGCGGGAAACCGCTGGATGCGGGAGGCGCAGGACCGGTCGTCGTGGAGAACCTTGGGGGAGGCCTATGTCCAGCAGTGGACGTCTTTCGGCTGAAATGATGATGATGAATGATGATGATGACATAATCGACTCTTTTAACAATAAAAGCTGCAGCGGCCCAGTGGTAAGGGCTCCAATTTCGAGAAACACCGGTCGTGAGTTCAAACCTAGACAAGCGCTTTAGTTTGTGAAATTTAAATCACCAGTGCTCTAAAAACCGGCAGAAAATGTCGTAAGGAAACTAAAAAATAGAAGACGTGACAACTACCAGCAACAGCTCACTCTTTTTCGAAGGGAGACGGCTTGTGTCAAAGAAATTAGAACATTATCGAATGATTATGTCAAAAAAAACTAAACTATGGTTATTATACAGCTCCGGTGTACTTTAGAGTCTGTCTACCTACATGCAAATAACGACCACGTCAAATAAAAAATGAGTCCTTTAAAATTTGCACAAAAAAACCATTTGTTATTGTTTCCATTCCAAAAAACCGCACTTTATTGCGATATTACCTTTAATTTTTAACATGCATCGTTAATACTTAAAACGCTTATTGTATACCTTTGAAATATAATGGAAAATTATGAAGAATTTCTTTCGTGTCACCTCAAGTTAGCGGGTGGTAATACCTATACAATATCTGTGAATAATCAGGTCTTGCATCTTAACAACTTTAACTATACACCCGACTAATTCCAATCTCAAAATCTTCACCTTTATGGTTTCAGAAATAGAGTGTAAAATATGTAGAGCAGAGCTTTTGAAAGTGTAAACTTATATTTGTGTGTTATTGTAGTGAAATGAACAGTAATTTATCGTCGTCTTTGCAAGGTAATTGCGTAAATCATGTATTTATGACAGGCGGGCATAAGCGGCTTTGTCTACCCTCATACCCGTAGAACCAAGCAGTTTTATTGTCACTAATGTAAACAAGAGTTAGGCGCATTGTTTGAAGTTAAAGAATAGAACATATTTGAAATTAGAACACCTTGTTAAGTAAAGTTAAAGAATTCACCTGGTTATTGTATTTTTTTTTTATATGAAATTAGCGGTAACTTGGTTTATTTGGAACCTTGTGCCGTCAAGTGCGCGTTACAATTTTTAATGAATAGGTTTCAATTGTAGCGTATATTGTTTAACTTAACTTTGGTATAGAAAGTTACTTTAAGTATTGCTATTACTTAACTATTGCTAACGTATACTGCATCACAAACTAATTTAACTAGGTATTGAAGCTTTACCCTTGGACTTTAGATTCATATACATATTACCTATCAGATTACATTAGAATTAGATTTATTAATTACATTTGTATAATTTTGATCGCCAAGACAGCAAAGAAATACTTTTTCTTGCTTTCTAAAACGACATCGCTGCAATAAAACTAATACAAGAGAACTTCATTAATCATTATAAAATGTCAGAGCTATAGATCCAGTTCAACTTGTAACAATCTATTAACAAATAAACCATAAAATCATATCGAAGCTAAAGACTTAATTAGCGGTCGCGGCGGGGCACTGCGCACGCGCGGCTTTCTTATCTCCACTGCGCACGATTCGAACGACAACGAACTCTGTTTATGAAAATACGGGGGTACCTATGGACGTATGGCGCCTATGCCTTAGTCGTCGGCCATTAATATTGTGTTGCCTAATGGTGCAGTAGAAGTGAATTGTTTGTTTGCATTTGTATGACAGAATGATTTTGTGGAATTAAATCTATATAGGTTGGTACAATCAGCAGCAAAAATTAATTAACACTAGTTTTCAATTAATTAAAAAACACCGTCACTGGCAAATTGTTCCAGTCCCTCGATGTACGCGGTATAAAGGAGGAAGCAAAACGCTTCGTCCGAATCGCAGTGGTGTCAACAACGTAAGGGTGGAAACTCGCCGTACGACGACTGTTTATGTATGTGAGGTTATATGTTAGTAAACGCACTCACAACGCAAGAGTTATTTCTATTTATTTTTTTTGGGACAAAATCGCCACACTTTTCCCAGCCACTGCAACTCCTGAAAGCCAGAATCAACAGTGGAGACTGCCAGAAAAATGCTGAGCAATGAAGCTCGACGAGTCCCGGAGAAACGATTCAACTGTCTTGGGCCCCGCAACGAAATTAATCAAGCGATTTGTCGTGTTCCGGCATGATGTCTGGTGAAGCCGTATGGAGGACGGGTCTGAGCAGTTGTGTTGCGATGTGTGCCGGGTACAATGCGCTAAAATTTGTTGTGTTGGGAGTTTGGTCATGGAAGGTCTTCGGATCAATCTCCCTTTGGCGCAGCATCGTTGGTCGTGTTGTTGAGTTTAACATTGCATCACCTCGCTCAACTGCCGTCTTCTTCCTATTCGCTCAGTTTTTCTGAGTGAATAGGCTGTTAATAAACTAGCGCGCTTTACCATCAACGATCGCATCACTGCTTACCATCAGGCGGGATTGCGGTCAAGAGCTAGTTTATAATTATTAAAAAAAAAACAGAAAAGAATAGCGGAGGAGTAAGAAAAAAGATATTTTTTCACTTCCCTCCATAACAAGCAGGAGACAGAACAGAACTAGGCCATATATAGTTATTTCTATTATGGGCATCATTTTCTTTAAAAAAAAAACACTAAATAAAGCGCGGGATGGGGTTCGAACTTAAGACCTACAACGAGTAAGTCGCGGCCGATACCAGTAGGCCAGCGCTACTCGCCGTTTTAATTAATCATCATCAACCTTTTTACTGTCCCACTGCTGGGCACAGGTCTCCTCTCATACAGAGAAGGATTGAGCGTAATCACCACGCTTGCTCAATGCGGGTTGGCGATTTCAGACTTATAAAGTCCAGGTTTCCTCAAGATGTTTTCCTTCACCTTTAGTCAATGGTGTCCAAGATATACTTAAAAAATATAACTTTTACGTTACATTGGTACTTGCCTGACCTGGAATCGAACCCGCGCACTCACACTTGAGAGGCTGGTGTTTTAACCACTAGGCCACCACGACTTCTTTAATTAATATTTCATGCAAATTATTTTTAAAAAAGGGGTTGTAGCCTGAAGTAAAATTTAGCACTTTTGCATCAGTATTTCCGAATATAAATATTAATAATCTTTTTCATATTGTCTTTATATCCTCGTGATCGAGCCCCAACTGCGCAGGAGTTGCCGTGCCTGATATTGTAGACAGAAGGATTTATGCCCTTACTACAAGTATCTGAATATTATTATAATAATACTTTCAGCGTTCTTATTTAAACCACACTGTTGGTTTACTAAGAAGTAAAGGTTTGTTTTGAAAATTAATGTTGATTTAAATGTAATTATGGTTTATTTTATTATTATTAATTGGAAGGAACTCTTCGACAACTAAAGGTGAAGATGTCATATTATCAACTGATCTTTGAGACTAAGGGTCGCTTTTCTGGTCGGTAGGTAGTTTAAACTCAACCATTTGTTAAAAATAGTAACTGATTATTAAATTTTTTATCCATTTATACTTAATGGGCAATAAAATAAAAAGTGGTGGTGGCCTACTGGTTAAACCACCAGCCTCTCAAGTATAAGTGTGCGGGTTCGATTCCAGGTCAGGCAAGTACCAATGTAACTTTTCTAAAGTTATATGTACTTTCTAAGTATATCTTGGACACCAATGTCTGATTAAAAGGTGAAGGAAAACTCTTGAGCCCGAAATCGCCAACCCGCATTGAGCTAGCGTGGTGATTACCTACCTAAGCTCAATCCTTCTCTGTATGAGAGGAGATCTGTGCCCAGCAGTGAGACGATAAAAAAGTTGATGATGATGATGATGATGCTGGGCAATAACGGTTATTTTTTTAAATTGGTCATTTTGTAAAAAAAAATATAAGTACATTAGTTACAATTTTTATAATTGTTTGAGTATAACAACGGACCAAATAACCGGCCCTAAGTAGTTAAATTAAAGTACGGAGTAATAAATACAGTTCAAGCATCATGTCCCTGCAAAGCTGCTTCAAAAATATCACTAAACCATGACCATAGCTTTTACAAATACCATACAAAAAACTTATAAAACCTAAACGGAACCCACGCACAAGCCTTAGGTTACCAGATACCACCTAGATAACAGTCTACATAGCTCGCTAGGTATCGTTCGGATCGCGGGTGGCGGGTTGCCTCCAGCTAATTAAGATAACTCAATATGTCCACTGACCGCGAAATATGGCGGCGCGCACGCAGATAGTCGTGTGCGCAGATTTTGCGCGGCAAATTGTTGTATGACATGCACTGGATGTATGAATAATAAGAGTTATGTGCTGAAGGATAATATCGTAATCTTCATTCGACTCGGGTTGTAGATGTTTGTTGAGATTTGTGCAGGACTTGTTCTGTACTGTGTCATTGTTGTTTTGTTTTAAACAGTACTGTACTGTAGAACATGTAGGTGTTCAGCATTTGCCGATGTCGGGGAAGCCGACATCGGCAAATCTGCACTCGGTCAGATGGGAGTCTGACCGAGTGCAGCTGAATAGGTACTAATATTTTTATCTGACTACTTATCTGACCGTGTTCTCATATAAAACCGCAAGATCTGGTGACCAAAAAAATTAGTTTTTAAAGCTTCTTCCATCTCAGTTATCTCCTTAAAGCCCTTTCAGAAGTCAGAAATATATCGAATCGATGAGTGCGTACTCTGATATCGTTTTGTCTTCCATTGAAAATATTATGTAGCTATAGGTACCTACCTGTAGCTATGTTGAAATCTTCGAAAAACTATTGCATCTTTCATGTTCTAAGTACTTACAAATGTCTCAATTTACAACTTCATGCTAATAGTTGGTATCTAAAAAGTCTCATTTTGGTTTTTTTTGTGCGGGAAAGTCAAACTGAGTGTCACGCTCATTTTTCATCGGACTTTTAAAAATATTTATGGTGTTGTTTACTAAATAAAAGTGCGTGATTTATGTAGTAAAAAGTGCATTCAGTAAATAATTCACAAAGAACAATGAAATATCGCAGCATATTGGCCACATCATGACTTTGCCTCAAACCTCCATCGTAAGACGGATCACGCGGCCGTCTTTTTCGACATGAACAATTCATTAAGGGACATTGGTTAAATGCACAAACCGTGGGAAGCCATAAAATAAAGAAAAAAAAGTATCCTTGGTCAGAACTAGCCAAACTTCTAACTACTAAGTATATACCTAATTATCGACGTAGAATCCATACACGACAAAATTTCCCATGCAATATCCTCTTACACACAACATACTCGTCTATAATATATCTCCCTTAAGACTAGAATCAAGTCAAGCTAGGGTCATATAACCTAAACAAAAGCAGCAAGAAGATGCCTAATTAAACCAGTACCAAAATCCGATATCAGGCTCCAGGAGCGGCTCCGGCTAATAAAGTGAGCAGTCTCACGTTGCTAATTAGACCGTTAATTATAAGCCTTTCACGGGAGCCTTAATTTCTGCATAAAACACTATCCAAAAGCGTCCTTAATTTTTGAAGGGATTCGGTTACTTGTATCCGTTCGCTTTGTTTATTGTTTCTTTTGGGGTTTTGGTGTTTAGAATGACCTAGTGGTAAATGTGTATATTTTTTAATGTTAGCATCTTACTAACATGTCTAAAATTGCAGAGCAGTTGTAACGGCCGCAACTTACTAGTCGATCGTCAAGATCGGCGATTCAAACCTAATCAGGCGATTTACCTTGTGTGTATTATTTCTTTTGGGGTTTTGGTGTTTAGAATGACCTAGTGGTAAATGTGTATATTTTTTAATGTTAGCATCTTACTAACATGTCTAAAATTGCAGAGCAGTTGTAACGGCCGCAACTTACTAGTCGATCGTCAAGATCGGCGATTCAAACCTAATCAGGCGATTTACCTTGTCTGTATTATTTCTTTTGGGGTTTTGGTGTTTAGAATGACCTAGTGGTAAATATGTATCTTTTTTACTGTTAGCATCTTACTATCGTGTCTAAAATTGCAGAGCAGTTGTAACGGCCGCAACTTACTAGTCGATCGTCAAGATCGGCGATTCAACCCTAATCAGGAGATTTACTTTGTTTGCATTATTTCATCACCGCTGCCCTCAAAATTGTAAAGGAAAACATCGTGAAGGAACCGCCATATCCTGAAACCAAAAATCAAAAGATATGTGGCAGCTACTAATCTGTAAAAGGGCCGCGTGGTGCATTGCGGTCCATTTCCTCACTCAATGAGGAAGCCTGTATCTCAATATAACTAACACTCGAGATATGTTCAGCTATAAGTCTAATAATTCTCGGTGGTAGGCCACTTAGGCTGCCGGCAGAAGTTACCACCCACCAGACAAAGTCTTGCCGCCAAGCGATTCGTCGTGTTCCGGCATGATGTCTGGTGAAGCCGAAGACGGGTCTGAGCAGTAGAGTTGCGATGTGTGCCGGGTACGATGCGCCAAGTGTTATAGTGTCGGGAGTCGTGGAGGGTCTCCACATCAATCTCCCTCTGGCGCAGCATCGTTGGTCGTGTTGTTAGGTTTAACATTGCACCACCTCGCTCAACTGCCGTCAAAGTTTTTTTAAGTGAATGGGTTTAATAAACTAGCGCGCTTTACCATCAACGATTGCATCACTGCTTAACATCAGACGGGATTGCAGTCAAGCGCTAGTTTATAATTAGGTATTAAAAAAAAAACATTATATTGATTCAGTATGGCGCCTAAACTGATGATTCAAAACAGCTACCCTATCGAAAACACAAGAAGGGCTTTGTTTAGTACGTAGGTACTAAACGAAGGTCAAGGTTTTTGTTTGGAGCAGAATTTAAATATGCAAAAATTTTGAATGGGTAATGGGTATTGTTCAATAAATGCCTAGATTCTCATATTAAGCGAGGAAATGAGTTTAGAGCTTGGACATTACAAGTATCTGCTTAGGAATTCATTGCACAAATGTTGCAGTTACTCAAAACTATCTATCAAATCATGTGTCTGCAATGTCCAATAAATTATCGCTCATATCCTACGTCAATATGATTTACGTTTATTATATGCTTCATATAAATCTATTATTAAACAAATTCACGCTTAATTTAGTGCATAGTAAGATTCTAAAATTGCTGACGAAAATTCTAATAAGGCACAGATAATTGACTCTAAAATAGGCACACCTAAATACTTACTAAGTCTAGTTCGGAAGGCACAAGTAATACCCTAAGAGGACGCAGAGTACGGTTGAGCAAATAGCTAAATAATAGAAGTCCCTCAGCAGGTGGACGGGAGTCATTACTCTTGCGGTAATCCGCCGAATACACCCTGATTTATAGGGTACCGCAGACGGACCACCAAATTTAGGTGTTTTATAAAAAATGGAGCTTAGTTTCTTCAGTTATAAATAATGTTTGGAATCCCTAACGGGAATGGGGTTTCGTAAGTGTGCGACGCGATATGTTTCTTTCAAAATAGTTTCGTCTATTTATGGACGACTAAAATTATACATGGCTTTATGTGAGTTGGATTATTTTCTTGTATATTTAGAACTGTCTCTAAATATGCAACTTTTGT
Source organism: Sesamia inferens (assembly GCA_037179545.1). Classification (NCBI taxonomy): domain Eukaryota; kingdom Metazoa; phylum Arthropoda; class Insecta; order Lepidoptera; family Noctuidae; genus Sesamia; species Sesamia inferens. The sequence continues at coordinate 13,764,608 of CM073930.1, forward strand.
AGAACACGAATTGCAATAGACACTTGAAATTCCTCAAGAATTTGCATGTTACTTTTTTTTATGAAGGATTTGTATACTATACAAATAAATAGAAGTATGAGGTAACTATGAGGTATAGTTAGAAGCAGGTAGGTATGAAGGTAGATAGATTTATAAAGAAATATTGAACACATATTTTTTATTTTTTCTTTCATTCAAATACTTAGGAAGATATATTGATTTGAAATGTCACATGACGTCATGCCGTGGTACAAAATATACCACGGCATGACGTAATAAGCCCCCACTCCGTAACTTTAATACGCTATATCTCAGTTGTTTTACGGGTCTTAATTTTTTTTTTATTATCTATAAGACGGACTAATTATTTTTTTGATTTTCATACCTTGGATATATCCCTATTGTCGTAACTATAAGCACAGTTTGACCTCAGTCTCAATCCACCAATAATACCTTTCATTTTTACCTAGTTTTAGACATTGATTGTCACTGAGACAATAGTTATAAGAACCATGTTAGTAAAATCTTTAAGAAAACAAGCTTTAGGTTCACATAACTACCAAATTAGCACCATTTAGGTAATACATATACAATATGTAAAGAAAACCCTGTCCGACCCATAAGGATAATAAAGGATAGGTAAACACTTGACCAAATATAATGTAAAATTTTACGTAATCATCATAGAAACAATACTAATGAATTTTGAAATAATCTTTTTTGCCGCGAATTAATTCCAACCCCGAAATTTGGTAATGTTTAAAAAAGTGACAACACCGGTATTATTATGAGCGAATAGCGATGCGACCACGTGCCGCATGCCCTGCCCCCCGCCGCCCGCGGACGTGTTGCTTACCGCAAATGTATTAAGTTACCTCTTTTTGCGAAATAATATTTATTTTTTAGGGAGTTTTTTTTTTTAAGTTTAGCCCGGCTTTATGGACATTAGTAGAATCAGTTATCGATACCTAACAATACCTTCACGGATCGGACAGGGTTTTCTTTACATATTGTATACATTACATCTTATGCCAGGTTAATGATGATATCTACACACCCTATGGACTGTGTATGACGCTGTTGCAAAATACATAAACATTGTTCTAACACTTTGTTTATAACCAATATGTACGAACTTAAATCAAATGCGCTCAAAAAGAATATACCATCTAAAAACAATCCTCTGAAACTTAAAATATGTGCATAACATTTTAAATACATGTAGGTGTATGTAGTAAATAAATACAGGCTAAAATCCCGTAGCAAAAGAATCGAACCCCATATCCCGGCGGCCTCGCAAGCACGCTTCCTGTTTGGCACGACACCATGGCTACTTTTCTCAATGTGAACACTACTTTATTTTCACCATTCGCCTGTGTATGTATTATGCATTAGGTTTTTCCGTGCAATCGTTCAATTTTATTATTTTAGATCTTATTGGTTTTTTGGGAATAAGGAGCCGAGAAAACGACTGTTCTACAGAATTCCAGGCAAGTAAGGACTCTTTGTATAGGCTAGGTTTCTTAGAAAAACCGTGTGACCTGTAATAAGATACGATTCTATAGTATAAGACAACAGTGTCACTATGTCGTCAATGTTACTCCACAGTGATCCACTGACTACCTACAACACTGACGACAGTGCTTGCATATATCATCATCATCAACCACCTTTTTATCGTCCCACTGCTGGGCACAGGTCTGCTCTCACACAGAAAAGGATTGAGCGTAACACCACGCTTGCTCAGTGCGGGTTGGCGGTGCTTACGGCTTGCATACGGCGAATAAAAAAATCATATTTTTGTAATTTAATCACTGCTGCTCTCAAAATGATGCAGGAAAATATCAGTATGTTCTGCAACCAAAAAATCGAAGACAGAATGAAGTCCAGACCATGTCTAGACTAAATATCAACTTTCCGACATAAAATTTCTTACAATACTAACAAAAATCCATCAGCAATAAATCACGAAATCTAACCAACTTTTCAAATCTTCATTATATCTTCCCAACACTACCTCTTAACAGGATAGGCAGAGACGTAACAGTTATGAATTTACGAGCGTAACGCACCTCATGTTTTATCAAGTGTCATAAATTATCTTCATTGGCTAATAACCCGATGGTACTCGTTCGGTTAGTGACCAGCAAGGAATTTAAACTGACATTATTCATATTCAGCGCCGGAGACTTCGAAGGGTCCTTGTTAAATCGACGTAGGAAGATTTTTGAGTAGGTATAGGCTCCCGCAGACAATGCTAAGCGATTATAGTAGAGCAATTTAAATGAATTTTCCAAAGAAATAATTCTGCTAGAATTGCATCGCGTCGCACTTGTCTATGGGTATCTTATACTAGTCGAAACCAGGGTTATTGTGGTACCCAGCTATTGGGTTAGAGAGGTCAGATGTCAGTCGGTTCCAGTAATATCATCATCATCATCATCAATCTTTTTATAAACCCACTGCTGAGTACAGGTCTCCTCTCATACAGAGAAGGATTGAGCGTAATCACCACGCTTGCTCAATAATGCGATTTCAGACTTATAAAGGTTTCCTCAAGATGTTTTCCTTCACCTTCAGTCATTGGTGTCCAAGATATACTTAGAAAGTACATATAACCTTAGAAAAATTACATGGGTACTTGCCTGACGCGCACTCATACTTGAGGGGCTGGTGTTTTAACCACTAGGCCACCATGACATTTTAATAAAACTTTTTTTTTTCAGTAATATACTGGTGTTTAATTGCATTCGGTTGGACTGTAAGATTCGCCATTTAGGGAAACAGGCTAAGGAGACTTATTTTAGTTTTGTTAAGACCGGATACACACCTAATAATGTAAAGTTTTAAAGACATAGTCATTTTTAGTTTACAACAACACGACAACACGATTGACGCAGTGGCTTAGCGATCGACTGCTGTGCTGAGTGTCGCGGGTTCGATTCTCGCATAGAACAAGTATTTGTATGGCCGACAATACTGTCAAGTCTGGCTGTTTTGTGTATGTGACTTTAAATGTTTGTAAACTCACCCACGATACAGGAGAAATCCTGGACAGGAGAAATCAGAGGACCTAGTATATGACAAGGTTTTTTTTTTTAAAAAAAAAGCACACAAATAAACAAACAATTGTGCTAATAACTTTAAAGACCTACTACATACTAAGTCTGTCGACCCAATGATGTGTAATAGTGTATAATGTACGTGTGTGTGTGTGCGTATTGTGTACAAGAGAGTAGGTATTAAAGTATTTATTTCAGAAAAACAAAGAAAATAATTTTTCTATTTTCCAGCGGTGATCCTTATAATTCGGCCTAACGTCCAAAAGGATCTAAGCAATGTCCATTTAGGGTATAAAGGGAGGTAATTATTTCTCTGAATAAAAATAAAAGCAACTTGTACAGTAACAGAATTTTATTTAATGCAGATCCATCTCGCATTGTAGCCGATATTGTACAAAAAATTATAATATCGTTCCATTCATAATAATAGGTAATGATAGGTAATATAAGTTAATATTACACAACTTTTCACACAGTTACAATCATGAAACACAAACATTTAAATCATTGTCTACGCTAGAATCCCTCAAGTTTTAAGTATTTCTCTTCATTTATCACTATATTATAATTATTTTACATTACAATAAAATTGGGCCTACCTATTTACGTATGACAAATGCTTCGTAAAAGGACAAAATTTACGTATTTCATTCGTGAGCACGTTTCAAATTAAAATAAATTAACGATTTCGTTCAACTGTAAACTTATGATTTCCAAAATGCCGCAAAATATCAGTGAAGTATTAAAAACGAGTGTATGAATTTCGAATTCCGTTCGTAGTTTACAACACGTTTGCCATCTATCTCTCATTAAGAAGCTTTATAAATAAGTATTTTTAATATTTACAATATATAACAAAAAAATTCATCAGCAGAGAAAACTTGCATCAAGATCCTTTCAGATAAGATATACATACAATACGATCGTTGTTAAAAATTAAAACAATAAAATCATTATTACGTTAAAAAGGAACTTTAAAGAGGTAATTAAATGAATCGATGATTAATAAAAAATAATAATTTGGCACTTCGAAGGGCGTGAATTAAAAATAAACGTGCCGAAAGAATCTCGATCAAATCTTGCACGAACATTTATATTTTCTACGTTACACAGAAGAAAAAATTACGTATATGTTTATAGGAATCCAAAAATATTATGACTACTGTGTCTTATAATAAATTATGTTATCTATTACTTAAATTTAATTAGCTATTCGTATACTGGGCACAACTAGTTTTGATTCATGTCATTTTTAAGTGACTATTAGGTAATCTATTTCACTAAGAATAAGTTAAGCTATCGACTAATAAATGGAATATTTTTATTTTCATTCTAAAGCTTTTGTATTTACGTATAGGTATATTTCTGGCGGGACGCAGTGGACTTAAATGTTTAAATACATGAATACGTTAATAGACAAAATTGGTAGGCACGAAACATCGTCTTCAATTTTTAAATCGATTTAGTCAAACATCTCACAAATATACATAAAAATTATGATAAAAGTACACATTTGTCGTTTGCGTCGCCCCAGTAAAATATATTGTAAGTAAAAGTCTGTAAATGTATCACTATTATGCGTTTCAAAGACGTATACAGGCGTTGTACATCAGATTTCGGTTACAAGTACTTAATTACTAAGTCTTAATATTTACATTACAATAATTTGTTTCGACACATGCACTGCGACGTACGACGATGAGATTAATGAGAACGAGTTTGATACTAATCAAATTCGATGTCCGTATAACATTATTTCTGGTCAAAACATTGAGTATTACAAACTCCACAACACAAACTATGACACCTACTAACTAGAGAAATATGAAAACATGATAATTATTCCCGTAGTCGCAGTGGCGTATTCACACTCCTAGTGCATTTTCAATTTCAGCTCACTACCCAAAGATATAAAAGGAAATGAACTCATCTTGATACAAACTATTTATTGGCAAGTGCTCCATCAGAAATAAACCCATAATGTATGTTCCTAATCGTAAGAACGGCATCGCAGTAATATAAACAAAAATAGTAACTATAAAGAGCTGTAAAACCAACCTCGGTTCGACACCGCGTTTTGGCAGATAAAGTGCGATTTCAAGTGAGCGATAGTGGGGCGCGATTCGCACGATAAATAAAAACACAATTCCATTTGAAGCTCGGAGTTGCGGCGCGGCGGCCGTGTCCCGTGTACCTCAGCAGGCGTTCAAGATTTATACACGGAGATGCGGAACAATATATCACGGAACAGTACGCGGGAACTCGACCTATTCCTAGCGTGGAGCAGCCACCGTCCCGATGGAACATGATAGCAGATCACCCCGACAGATAGCGACAGCTTCACAACTAACGCCATGTCGCCTGAACAATAACTGAGCGCTTTCTAATGGTTCTATTCAGAATATACGGCGAGTTCACGTCTCACTTCGCCACAGTTACGCAACACATCGATACGAATCGATTAATATTAATCGATGTGACTATTTAATATCATCGCCTTATTAACATAATGTATTCATATGTAAGTCAAGCTAAGCGATAAATAAGCGAAGACCGAATTGCGTATTTTTCATCCGAGCTTCATATAATTTATAGTCGACGATGATATCGCGACTGGTTCTTTTATTTGTGAAATAGTGATACGCGGAGTGTGCTCGGTAAGCGTTACTAACGGGAAATTTTGACAATAAATCTCTGGCAGTCGATTGCCTAAGCGTTCGTGTGGGCTGGCGTAAAAATTTATTCGACAGTCGATTTTGATATCTTGATCTCGACGTCAAACCGCGTCGAGGCGTGCGGAGCCAAACGACAATATGACAATCGGAATACATACATCACGAGCGGAGTATATGGAGCGCGCTAACTTACACACTAGTCCCCCCTAAGACCTACCAAAGCATCGACAATGTTAACACGCGACGACCACCTGAAACAAAAGGAAAGCGAAATTAATTAAAACGCCAATCATAAAAAAAAAATTAAAAATGCAAATAGCTTATTCGTTTTCGAGATAAATAATTTAAGCGGGGTTAGCTAACCAATGTATGAAAAATTCGTTATCGTCATTGTTGGTTTAGGATAATTGGAAGCATAATTTCAGAATACTGCTGAGGAGATAAATGTGACGATTTTCAGCAGTATTTTCTATTTATACGCGCTTGGCACTAGTCGGTAACAATTTAAAATCTAAAGCGCACGACAATATTTCATCAGATCGGAATACGTTCTCATAAACAAGGGCGGACTTAAAATGCAAATAATTTCGCGCAAGCCCCATGGGCATGTTAAAACAAACTCAGCATTCTAACAGCTTTTCATTATTTATCGCTTACGCTCACGGAACGGCGAATTTTTTTTCAGTCCAAGTTAATTTCTAGAGTAATGCGTATTTGATAAAAGGCTGTATCTCTGGCAGGCAGGCTCCGTCGAGCCGGCTCTGAAATTAAGATGTAACATGATGCGCGAACGAGCAAGAGCAACTAGATTTATTGCTATACCACTTTGCATATGCTGATTTACAAAGACGGTGGATATACATAGAGTGGTTGCTTGTGTGACAGTTATCATTAAAGTGTGTTATTTATATAAATATCGACATAATGTTATAGAAGTCACTTTGTTTCATTGCTTTTTACTGATATTTGTATGGAACGATATTTCCAAGCATATCTGAGCAAATGGAGCAATTTCATGTGCAAGTAAAGTCTTACTTATGTAACTAAATAAGGAGAAACTGAGGACTGTAAAAAGTACAATTACATTTAATTAACCATTTGGTTTTAAATTAATTAGGAAGGTATGGGGAAACGTTTATATCCAAACGAAGCATTCACATAAAGCCATAGAGTTGCGTTACGACAAAAAGCAAATGGATTTAGTAGTCGGTATTAAAATAAATATACCTACCTACTTTTTATTCTTTAGTTTCTAAATTAGACACTATCCCATTGAAGGACACAGAATGAGACACCATATATGATTTATTATTTTTATTACGTCTGGGCTAAGTAATGTCCTTTAAAATGTTTACATTAAAAAATAAACTTGTTTTTTAATCATGCTATTACTTTTTTTTTTTTTTTATTAAAATATAAACCAGCGCTTGACCGCAATCCCGCCTGATGGTAAGCAGTGACGCAATCGTTGATGGTAAAGCGCACTAGTTTATTAAGAGCCTATTCACTCTAAAACAAGTTACTTAAACAAGTTATAAATCTTCTGAAAACAAGCTTTAAATAAAATAAAAGAAACAGTTGTATCATCTCTATAAAGTTACAGTGCTGCTGATGTGGCCCATTCGCGAGGCAGTGCGAGGGAGGACTGTCTGGCGATCCGCAGTCAGCAGAAAGAAACACATAACAGAAACGTTCGAGCTCGCCTCACCACTTACTTGTAAAATATCTTATTTTATTATTTTTTCCGGGTATTTAATTACTTCGTTTTTATACATGTTTTTAAATAAAAAACGTCGTTGTCGATGGCAGTACGCTTTCTTGTTCAAGTATATTTTCATTTTATTTATACGACAACAAATATCACGATTACAATTTATGCGACTACTTCGCGTTTTTACAACGAATGTAGGTCAAACTTTTGATAAAACATCCTTATAATCAGTACGTACGTAATTTAATGCTATAAACAAGAATACACCTACGTTCCTCCAGAGAATTCTCACAAAAAGTCAAAGTTGTACAAAAAGCTTCACCTACCATCCCGGTCAAGGAAAGTAATAAAGAAGAGGGACGCGAACCGAATAATTGATACGATTATGTGTTACTACTACAGAGGAGATAAGGGGAAAAGCATACTGTGCACAATACAAAGAAAGATACCAAACAAAAAAAGAAGAACCTACAAAGAAATAAAACTCGCTGACTTGACGCTAAATCGCGTTCACGTTTAGAATAAATGCTAATTCCAAATGACGGCACATGTTTTTATTGCAAACCGTTACGTAACGCATCCAGACATAACCTAAGTTGGCACAAAAGTAAAACAAAATGCTCGAGATGCCGCCACGGACGACGACCCCAAATGCAACTAACACGATTTCTATTCTATTTGCAGATGTTGACCAGTATGCACACAGCATCAAGAACAATGGAAGAAGGGCGCCGGGCGCTCCGTCAAGTGCGAGAGCCCATAAATCCAATAGGACGCGCAATTTGTTGAATTACAACATGCGCCATCCAGCCACCGGGCCGACGCGAAATTAGCTCCCACAGAGATAAATTGACGGCGGGCCGCTAAATAAATTATTTGGGAAAACCGAGAAAAAACGGGCGTCTTCCCTTGATAAGGGTTGCGAGTATTCTAGCGTGGAAATAATGAATATCGACCGCTGAAGTACGTACTCCTGGAAGACAACAGCGATCATCAATTAGTGTAGTTTGTATTAGTCCCTACGATTCTTTACATGAGTACTAACACATTTGAATCCAACTTTCTGTTTTATGATGAAGAAATATTTTTGGTAAAACCCCCATTATACAGATCCACAAACAAATATCCACATTCACACTTAACGACTATTCGGTAGCTCTATTAGCTAATCATAAAACATCAATCAAACTTAATGAACAGACATTTTAATAGAAGCACTTTATAAAGCCAGCACCTCAGAAACAAACGAAAACACAGTCCCGTATCTGGTTTGGTAATTAACCGAGCAATTATCACCTAGAAGCCGTTATTAACTCGACCTAGGTATTTCTCACGACAATAAAAAAGTCATTAAACCTCAATAACACGAAATGAAACTTCACACGTGGAGACCGCGTTTAAACGGAGACATTTGAGTTTAGTTCAGTGCTGTCGTGAGCATTTTTGACAAATTCTTACTAATCTGTTGGTGATTAAGTAGCTTAGATGCAGATGTTTTCTTTTACAGGGAGTTTAGAAGTGTCGGAAGTGTTATTCTAATTGCTACCGTAGCATTTGATTCAGATGGTACTTAATCTACATATATCTACTTCTATATGCATTAATATACGATGGTATCAGGAGTATAGTGGCAGAAAAGTTTCTTTAATCAAAGCATGTCCATTTGAAGCTATTTTTTTAACGCAAATATCCCTCAAAAGGGTTGCATCACCCTTTCTTTCAACAGGATTAATCTTAGTTGTATATTCAAGATTTAGGCGGCAATAAGAAAGACGCATAGGTGGGCTTACGAAGGGGCGAGACTGGCAAATTGTCTCAGATTCCACCCCAGCCTGTAAGGATTTTATTACATTCGTTAACGCATATAAGATTAATGTGAAAATACTTTACATTTGTATGTAAATTCTATAAGGATTACAGAGGGTTTCAACAAAGGGTTTAAAAATGATAACCGCAAGCAATTCTACAAGAGTAAGTACAAGAAATGTTATTATCATTTTACGAATTATAGTGGCTGAGCAGTTATTATTTAAGACTGGATCAATCTAAATTAAAAATGAAAGCATGTGTTTAAAAAAAATAAGGCATCAGTAGAATTCGAAATTTAAACTGATGCGGTTCCCATTTTAAAAATCACCACCATTTTGACGACAAAAAATTTGAACAACCAATTATATTCGAATTCAAAAATTGGAATAAGGGTTCGTTTTAAAGGAGCTCGCCCAACCTCGCCCCTACCCGCGTACCTGCGCGGAGTGGCCATCAATTTATCTACATCCCCACCCGACGTGTGCGGGCCCTCCGTGACGTGTTCCGTCCATGTACGACGTTACTGTATCGTCTATTGTTAGAAGTATTTCTTCCTTAGACGTTGGTATGGCAACTAAAGCTGGTAAAAATAATGTTCATTGGAGTTTTTTTTTTTTTAATAAGTTGGTGTTATTACGAGATATCACTCGTTTGTTTGTTGAAACCTCAATAGGTATATCTTCAACATCAAAATATTTCTTCCAAAAAAACTCTATGTAAATTACGTTAGAATCTAACACAATTTGCCACGCAAGCAATATTAATATTAAAAGGGGTACTGTGATTTTTTTCCCGCAGCGATCCGCCCCCCGCCCGGGACATTTATCAGGATTTTGGACGGCACAAGCTAAAATTTTGGACGCTTTAAGCTGGGCGTAAATTTCACAAAACATGACACGACCGCGTGAAAAAAAGCGACCGAAAAGTAACTCGAAGCGTTTGCTTGTGTGTCCGGTTTTAATGAAAATGATTTTTTTGTTCTATAAGTATTCATTAAAATTACAAACTAGCGGCGACAGTGTGGCATTATCTGTGCCTATAATTTGATTCACACGTTCTTTATTTTAAATCTTTTAACGGTTGAATTAAAAATCCATGTTTATTCAAAACAAAAAACGATCAGTAACATTTTACCAGCTACAAGATTTCGAGATCTAAAATTCATTATTCAAAATATCAACGGTATTCTAACCTGTAGGAGTGTTCGGCCTTCACATAAATTTTCATTTCCCAAGACGCGACCAATTATACGGAAGTTTTAAAAAGGCGACCGTTACTAGGCGCAGGCGCAATCGTTTGTCGTCGTTGTGAACTTTCACACTACACGATATTTATATTAATTTTATTTTTGGGCACGGCTAATGCGGCCGACGTGCTCAGACTAATATTTCTTTTTTCTTGCTATTTATTTCTGTAACAGTTTGTTATGTGCCACCATTAGGTCGGGCATTTGAGGGTTGCAAGAAATAGTTATTTTAGGTTCTCACTTTAGTTGTACCTTCATTGACATTTGTTATGTACGTCAATTCAATTTTGTTTACATACGCAATGATAAATTTCTTCGAAATGAGTCATCACGCATGCGTGTTTGTGTTTTGTTGCCAAAAAAAAACAATGCGTCTTTAACTTTATGTGTCCACACGAATCAGTAGACAGCGTCGTATAATATTTACAAAACATTCGAAAAGCCATTTTATTGCTCCAAAATAAATACTCCATGCAAATATATGTAAAGGCCACCTACGCACGATGTTAATTTAAAGAGACCAAAAATATGGAGAAAACAAAAAGTTGGCAAATATGTAACGAGAAAAAACTATTTAATCCGTGAAGTTTTGTAGGTTGCTAGTGGAGAATAAATCAAGCGGTCGTCGCTGGCGTCGATGCCAAGGAAATAAGATGATATCGAGTTGGCAACATTGCGGAGACGGTGCACAGTACTGGTGTACTCGCGATGAGCTGGCATTGTTATGGAGAGTGCGGCATGAGGCGTGAGTACGAAGCGAGAATCTACACAGCAATGGATGAGCTCCTGCTGAGGCTAATTACACAATTAGGTACAATTAAGTCGAGATTATGTTGAAGACATGCTGATGCTTGATGATTGCATTCTTAGAATCCTAATAAATGAATTAACTAAACACCTAATTTGTTTGCATCAATGAATTCGATATAAGGTAAAAAAAATATGTTCTTTGGTTTGATTTCATTACGTTCTATGTTGACGACGTGCCAAAACTCCAGTGCCAGGAAATCTCAAAATAGGTAAATAATAGAGAGAAAACAGTGATTGTGTTTCATCATTTGATATCCATGTTCTTGAACATAACGAACTTGGAAGTATAGAACATTATTTTTTTATGCGAAACCTGATACACGTGTCCAGTATTTTTCAGTAAAGAATCTATGTACAAAATTTCAAAAAGATATAATGAAAAACCACAAAGTTATGAGCTTGCTATTCTACTTGGTTGTCCAAACAAAAATATGGTCAAAGCTCCGCACGGGCGGGCGAGCGCGGCGCATTGACCTCTGGCGTCAGCTCAGGCGCGGGCGCAAGTACTATTATCTATCGTAACCGCTCGGTAATCACTCTGCAACAATTTCTAAATATATTTGACAAAAAATATAACATGGTGTAAAAATTATTGGAATCGATTCAGTTGCTTATTCTGAACAAACTATATTCAGGTCTCGCATATACAAAAAATAACGTTCTTTATAGTCAATTTTTTAAATTTTAATACGCCCAATTTCAATATTTCTTGGAGTATATCAACATGCGCCTCCATGATCACCTTCAACCGAATTATTTAAGTGCGAACTCATGGAATTGAAACCCCATATTTCAGTTGTGAGTGCTTAGTGGTCGAGGACACATACTATAAATCTCAGTATGATTTGTAATAAGACCTCGCCACTTTACCGAACGTCTTTGTAGAGTATCTGACATTTATTAAGTACCTATGTTGATGTTTTTCTCGTATTTTTGCTGCAATAAATACAGCAATTTCTTTGTTTTATAATCTTGAGGTAAGCAAAGGATAATCGGGTGTCAGTCATAGTGCCAAATCGTTATGCTTTATGACTCGATTAAATTAAAGTTCAGTTCCTTAAAATATAGGACCATTTCAGAGAGAAAACTTTTCACTTCTCTCTTAAAGTCTTTTCTAAGCCGAGAATTAGGTACAACTAATTCTCGCATTGTGTCGTATGTATAGGTCCATACATACCACCAAATGCTACTAAGGTCGAAAATTATTCCCTGAATAATCCAACCCTATCTCCTACTGCTGAGTTTTCAAAGGTTTTTCTAGATATATCATTAGAGACGTCTTTGATACAGTATAATGTTCTTTGATACATAATTGGAAAAGTTGTATAGACTTTGTTTTATTTCAACCTATCAGCTAAAACATTTTTCATTGACATCACCAATTTGTAAGCTTATCCGTCCCCGTGATTTATTTCAGTAGTTTTCCTATAGATTTACGGGCACAACTTAGAACTATATATTGCGTAACTAAGTCGACTTTATTTTCAAAATACTGTCAAATTGAGGGCCAGTTTCAATCACACATTAATTTGTCGACGCGTGTGATATATTCGTATATAAAACCTATAAGTACCTACCGACATGTATGTATACTATCAAGTTAATTTGTGGCACCCTCTCCCGGAGCTTCGGCAAATTATAATCCTTCTTCCACAACAAACAGCCGTGGATGAAAACAATTTTCCCTCGAAAAGATTACATCCCGTTCGTCCTTTATTACATCTAATCACGAGATCTAACAATAAAGTATTTTTCACAATATTATTTAGTGAGACCGTCCCTTCACACTTTCGTTTTTTCTCCCCTTTTTCACGGAAAAATAAGAATCGTGACCATTCATCAACGATGACGGTGCTCGTTACCGAAATCACGTTTATCATAGATCTCTTGTCTAAGGTTTTAGTTTTATACACCACGTCCATGTACGTAAACACCATTTTTTACCCAATTAATTTTAGACTCATTTTCGTGGAAAATAGGTTTCAATTTTGTTTGTCATCTATCAGGTATAAGAGCGATATTTCCGAAGGCGATGCGGAGAAGAGTCTCAAGCCACACACGACGAATTACGAGCGAACCCGGGACGCGAGCTGAGTTATGTGACCGCGATATATAATATTTATGAATTATGTTTTATACTTGGTAAAACCTAGTTACTTTTGGAGATGGGACTACTTAAATGTAGACACTATCAGGTGACGTATAGATTATTGCTTTTTTGTCTAGGTATTGATCTAAAATTTTACTATAGACCACTTAACGACATGAGGCCGTCTTGAAATTGTGACATGTAAGTATAGAGTATTTCAAATGAAGGTTTGTATGAAGATTTACATCACGGGTTTTTATAAATATGTCTAGAAACTCCATTTAACAAATTTTGTTATATTAACAACAAAAGCCGAATCTAGTTTTTTAATAAATTTAAAGAACAGTACATCGTCACCTTCAGCAAAACATTCATTAACAAATCTCCCTGCTTGTTATTAGCGTGTTTTAAAAAATATATCATTCGTTAGTTAAACAAACGTAATATTTTACTTTTAAACACGTCTTGAATGAAAGACTAACATATATATGTATTCTTTGATGCTATTTCAGTTTTCCTTTGACGTAGTTTCAGCCATTCCACCAAACATGTTCTTTTTACCTACGCGAATAAAGGTTCGTATTCTTCTGAAGTTCTGATGTTGTTTCATACAGCCCACACTTCTTAATTTATTACAGGTATTTTTGGCTAAATATTACACATAACTGTCTCCCTTTCATTACGTACACCGTCTATACATCATTGAAGAGTTATCGAGTTCCTGTGAGTAAGTGCATATAAATTTTAATGTTTTTCGACAGTTTAAGCGAGTTAATTTTAATATTTTTCATCTGTATTACCGATATTGGAGTTTGTTTTGATTCTAAATATTTGGTTAATGGAAGGTTGTGATGTTTTTAAGCATCTTAGCCTGAATTACTTTTCGTTGAGGTTTAAGGTAATTTTTAGGCTTTGTTTTCAACAGACATTAATAATTAACCTCTACATCCTACATCAAGTCTATCAGTTTCATCCAAACGGAGTGTTTTTACAAGAACACAGTTCACATTAATAAATAGTGCTATATCTTCATTAGGTACACTTAATGGACTACAACCTAAACTAAAGTTTAATTCGAAGGCGGTATCAAACCGTCAGCTATGCAGCTAAGATGGCGAAGCGACACGATTTGTCAAAAGGAAAACAAACAGCCCAGAAATAGTTTGAGTTGACAAGTTTATAGCCGCCTCGTCCCGCTCGAGACTATGTTACGAAATTATACTAACAGTGAAGGAATTTTATTCAACACCCAACACCCGGGCTTTTCCGCTCGCTTCCTTACTGATTTACGTTTGTATCTGTATTACTGTGTTTGCGTTTTGTTGATGTTGGATTGCGAAATGACGCACATCGTTTGTTTGTGCTAGTTGGTTGGTGAGTATGGTTTTACTTTAATACTGAATAGGAAATTGGGGGATGTGCTAAAAGACTTTTGAGAGCACTATTAGCTAAAATATAGCAGAAGAATAAATATATTACTTATCTAGTTAAGACCGAAGATATCATCATTTTCATCTCAGCGTTAATCACAGTCGCATTGAAGCTTTTTCAGCTTTTGGAGTCTGGGGTCCGCTTTACCAATCTAACTGCTGATTTTTGCTAAACTTCGATATTTTCCGTGAAGCGACTGCCGTCTGACCTCCACAACCCGAAGGCGATATCGAAGAACGGGCCTGAACAGTTGTGTTGCGATGTGTGCCAGGTACAATGCACCAAATGATGTTTTGTTGGGAGTTTGGCCTAGTATGAGTTTTCATTATCAAACTCGATCGTCGATATCGAGCGGCTCATCGATTGGCCCGCTTCAAGGTTGTAAGAACTCTCAACAAATGAGAGCGCCAAACGCGCTCGATATTGACGATCGAGTTTCGTAATGAAAACTCATAATAGGCCTATTGATCAATCTCTCTCTCTCTGGCGCAGCATCGTTGGTCGTGTTGTTGGGTTTAACATTGCATCACCTCGCTCAACTGCCGTCTTCCTTCCGATTCACTAAGTTTCTTAAGTGAATAGGCTTAATTAACTAGTGCGCTTTACCATCAACGATTGCATCTCTGCTTACCATCAGGCGGGATTGCAGTCAAGCACTAGTTTATAAGTATTTAAAAAAAAGACCAAATGTTGGACTTTCGAGGGCTCCAACAACTCGTAACGACTGCCATTAGATGTTCGTATGGCAGCCGGGACCAACGGCTTAACGAGCTTTCCGATGCACGATCAGACGAGTAGAAATATTCATATTCATGCATACAAATATTTGCACTGCGCGGGGATGGAACCTGCACCTCCTTGCGCAGCGGCCGCGTTCGCTACCTCTACGCCACGGAGGCTGTCTTATAACCGAAGATACGAGTATGTTACCCTAAAATATCTTCGGTTCTTAACTAGATAAGTTTCTCGGAAAGAACAAAGCATTAACCATTTTTAACGATTACTACTAAAAGCTACAATTGAAAAGTCTAGAAAATAAAATAGAAATTACATACTTATCTAATTGCGCTGGGAAAGAGGAATGAATTAATGATTGGAATAACATATAAGAATGTCATCTAATTAAACAAAAAAGACTACGCCTTACAATCCCAAATAACTTGCTACTCTAAGATGGATTAAGACAGATAATAAATATTAAAAAGTCGACATAAACAAGTCCAAACACGTAACTAGTTTCTGCGGATATTTGTCTAAGCAAAAACCGTTGGATACGGAGGGAAAAGTTAAGGCGAGCTGGAGACAACACGATTTAATTTTAAGATTTCACGACTGTTTAATATAAATCTACCATTCTATTCACTCGTATCAATACCGACGTGATTTATGTTATGCCAAACTAATGCAGATAAAGAGCATGAAGTAGCTAATGCATATTCAGTTTTGGACAAAATGTACATATTTTTTGTAGATTTTTCTACAAAAAACAGAAGTCGTATGTTTGTTGACGTAAAACAGTCAATGATGTTTCTTTGAATATATAGGTAGGTACATCACGAATCATTAGTAACAATTGTACCTAATAATTCGATGCCATTGTATTGTTAAAGGATTTATAACAATGTAGTGACGATAGGCAGAGTTTAATGACTAGATAAGTGATTAGATTCAGAGTTTTTAATGTGTGGTTGAATAAACTGTACCAATTTAGTAATTGTCATGGCACCAATATTTTTAGTATCATCTTTTGAACAAGTACCAATCGTGTTGGCGCTTTTTTTTCTAAACGTTATAAACTAGTGCTTGACCGTGGCCCTGTCTGATGGTAAGCAGTGATGCATTCATTGACGGTAAAGCGCACTAGTGTATTAAGAGACTATTCACTCTAGCCTTGAAGACACTCAAATTGTAGTCCAACGGAAACACCGCCGCTGGCAAATTGTTCCAGTCCATCGATGACCGCGGCATAAAAAGTGAGGCGAAACGCTTATTATGGTTATTTAACGTGTTTCTCAGTAAATCACGTTGATGAAAAAAACAATCCCAGCTGTTTTTTTAGTCTTAAAGATCCCAGTTTAGTTATTCCTATTCATGTATCAGAATGTGCCTTCCATCTTATATCTCCAGTCTTACAGTCTTATTCATAAAACTTTAATCATTTGCTAAGCAACTGATTAGCAAAATTCTTATTCATAAAAGCTGTTTAACGGTAAGAGGATGCTAAGCAATTGATTAGTAGCTGTCAAAATTAAACATCACCGGACCGCTGTTAAGAGGATGGTTAGAGGCAACAATATGGCGGATTTTATTTGAATCAGCTGATTGATTTAATATGATCATTATGCTTCGAAGTTATTTTGTTTATAATATCGAATAGTGCGGAAATATGGATTTTAAAAACCTTTTTGGATTTCCAAAGCGACGTAGTAAAGTTATAGGTATTAGCTTTGAAACTTTTTTGACTTACAAGCTTTACTCGATACTAGGCTATAACATCGGCTGCCGGCAGAAGTTACCACCCACCAGACAGTCTTGCCGCCAAGCGATTCATCGTGTTCCGGCATTATGTCTGGTGAAGCCGTACGGAGGACAGGTCTGAGCAGTTGTGTTGCAAAATGTGCCGGGTACTATGCGCCAAATGTTGTAGTGTCGGGAGTTTGGTCCTGGAGGGTCTCCAGATCAATCTCCCTCTTGCGCAGCATCGTTGGTCGTTTTGTTGGGTTTAACATTGCATCACCTCGCTCAATTGCCGTCTTTCTTTTTATTCACTCAGTTTTTTTAAGTGAATAGGCTCTTAATAAACTAGCGTGCTTTACCATCAACGATTGCATCACTGCTTGCCATGAGGCGGGATTGCGGTCAGGCACTGGTTTATAAAAGCAGTAATAAAAAAGACAGTGATTTTAGATGCTGCCCTATGTTTCCTTGTGTTATCTTATGTCATATCTAAGGCACAGGACTAAAAAAAGTCATGTTGGGGCAGCAAGACACAAATAATAAAACATTTTTTTAGAAAGATTTTATTTTGATACACGATAAAACTGTTTACATTTTTGTTATAAAAATAATTCATTGTTTTCTTTCATAAGCATGAGAGCCATTCTTGACTCACGCGACCCTCATTCCTCATCTTTTTCACTCAGCATGGTCTTCTCCTTCGCCGTCATTGCGAGGTAGAATAATATTGCCGCTAGGTGCTAATAGTGGCTTCGTATACAGCAATAAAACGTGTGCCTGTAAACAAGTATAATAATACTATAAAAACCAGTACAAAAGCAGTAGGAAGTCATGTAATATATACACAAGAACGCGTTTAAATTTCTTAAATAGCAAACTGATGTTTACAAGCATAAAGAGCAGAAAAATACACAGTTACTATCGGCTACTGCTTTAACATTAATTTCGTCAGTTTAGATTAGTAATTACATACAAATATAGAGATAAATACCTTTTTCTGTTTACTATAATATTATTGGAGTTTTTTACTTTCACTACTATCATCACAAATACAATTATTTTAGTAATAAATCATTTTATTTATATTCAAATTATCTGATGAAATTTCTGACATTTTTCTGCCAAACACGACACGACAGATAAAAAATCGCAGTTTTGACAAGTTTTTTCTAAAAATTTAATTTTTTAGTCAACTATTTTGATTATAATCTGTGCCGAACGCATAGTTTCACCTCTACTTCGTATCGCTACTAATCATCTGCTAACTAGCTTTTATGAATAAAGAAAAGTTAAGCATTGATTAAGAGCTAACTAAATGGTTAGCTAAATAGTCGCTAATGAGTGATTAACGAGTTTTTTATGAATAACACAGTTAATTTTCTGTTACAATTTTGAAGATTTTTGTTTTTTTTTTTAAATAATTATGAAGTATACTGTTCTTTTAAGTATCAGCATCGCCTATCTGAATAAGTTACAATGACAATATCCATCATTTAAATCGCAAAGATTCTCCTTATAGCCTCAACAAATAGTGTTTGTTTCTTTTTGACACTTCTGGTAGGTACACAATGTCTCGGAAGCTAAACCAAGCTAACTCTTTTCCGTAAGGACACTTTTTGAATCAACTAAGATCATTTCTTCAACAATTTATACCTTTGGGCGATAGGTACATTTTCATAGGGTGAGCAACTTTTCTGCCTAATTTTTGACTCAAAAACTAATTCTCACATCCCCACAAGCTTAGCGAAAAGCGCAGGTGTAATTCGTGAGTGTGCAGCCTTCCTAAGGAGGGTCGTTGAAGTTACTCGCGTAACAGCGCAACAAGAATAATACAAAATGTTTTTCATTTTCTTTATGTCACCCTCGACAGTCGTAAAGGCATTAAGCGTGACCAAACTTTTGTTTGATACGGACAATATAAGTATGAGCGCAATGCTGTATCTGCTTTAGACTTGCGTTCAAAATTTCCTAGAAGTTCATATTTTAAAGTCTTGAGATTAGACATAACTTAATCATAACTTATTGGATATAAATCTGACGATTGTGTTACGCTGCCAGGCTTGGGCACTTATCCCACTGACAGCAATGTGGACGATTTTGCTGATGCTCATTGAGTTAGATTTTATTCTCAATTTTTTATTTTATTTCTTGTGTAAATATGTCTATGTAGATATTTTAGTTTTAACTAATAATAATGTGTGTACATAAATATTGGATGATCATAGAATAAAATCAGATGAAGATGTTCATCCTGTAATAAAGTGAATCGTCTTTGATAGTATAGGTAGGTACCTACTTACCTAGTTACAGAATGAGAAGAGATTTAAGCAATGTGAAGTGGCTTAGTTTGAGTCTTGTACAATAAGGCAGACTATTTCTACTAAAATATCAATATAATTTATGTTTTAGTAGAAATAGTAGCCATCCCAAAATTCGGAACATCGTGAGTTTCACGTTAAACTTTTATTGAAGTACCTACTACTTACATTGTACCTACTTGTTTCTTTATCAGCATCACACGAGAAATCAAACATAGATTACACAAATATTCACCACAAAAAAAAAATCTGTAGTTAATTTTGATAAAAGGTGCATAAAAATGCACAAGGTTCCACATTTCTTCCACAAACCTTGATCGTTGACGAATTTCTACTAAAAGCTTCAACACTATCGTGATGACATAATCGGAACACATGGGCGACATATTTACAGATGTTCTGTGGTTAATTAAGGTAATAAATCATACTAAATGGAAGATCTTTTGCAATACATTATGCCTACTTTAAATACAACTGGGTGGTAATTAATTAATAACTTACATCAAAAATGATTGTAATGTATTGTAGAGTACATTCAAACAACAAGCATCCCATTCGTGATTCGTTGATGCAAATAGGTATATGTGAGTAGCTAGGTAGGTATTACATTACAAGATGAAAGTTCCGAACCCCTCATATAGTCCTAAAAATCACTATTCGTGACAAAACTGGAAACATCCCATACATAGGTACATATGTTTCCTAAGTTCTCCCGATAGGCGAAAGTGGGGAGAAGTGTAGATTGCCTCTAACGCACCATCGCTTTATACAAGAACGATTTTATTGTATTAGGATTGTAGTAACAAGGTATAAAAGCGATATTCTTCGCTTCATCTCATTTTCTTTCCGCTTCTACGGTTTAAGAATGACATTCTTATAGAAGGTTACTGTTTGTGAGAGTGTTTTGATGAATAGAAAAGTTTCATATTACCTTTGGCGTTTATCAAAGTTTTTTCGCAAGCAAATATCTAAAAAAATATGAAATGAAGAAGGACATATAGGTCCGTTTTACATACAGAACTTCACTCAAAACTCATGCTTTATTTAATCTATGGTTTCAATCAATTAAAAGGCTTCAAACGAGATAAAACTACATATAGTTTTAAGAAATAGAGAAGGTCCAAATAAAACCAGTATAAGTTAAAGAGGAGTGCATTTTATACAAGGTTTATCATTAATGACGAGAAGACCTGTGGTCTTTAGTAGGATAGATTGCTACGGAACTACATGTAGTAAGTAAGTAAGTAGATACCTAACTCTGCTCAATGATTCCTTTCATTTAAAAAAAAATGTAGATGACATTACATTTGTCCCTTACAACTTAATTTATAAATTAGCTCAGAACAACAGGGATGTCATTACATTCCAAAATTGGTCAATTTTAAATTCAGACATGAATCGTTTGTGTCACCCCTACTTGTGACGTCACAGTCGAGCGGGAAGGCGAGGAGCTACTCGACTTTACCCCAGTAATTACTTTATTAGGTGATACCGGAAGACGGTCGGCCGCGAAATATGCCAATGTGACAAGCTACCGAGAAACGGCCACTTCTCCAAACGGTAAGTATCAATGAGACTTGTAAAATATTTAAGGGAAGACTTTCCGGATTATGTATCTTTGTATGTAAGCAGAACAACTGAAAATGATGGAGTTAATGAAGTGGTTGAAAGGTGAAACACGACATAAATAACTAGGTACATACATTAATTAGCAATCAACACTAGTATTCGTTTTGTAAGTAGTTACCTACATTGTTAATAGCAAATTAGGTACTTCATCATTTCAGCCGAAAGACGTCCACTGCTGGACATAGGCCTCCCCCAAGGTTCTCCACGACGACCGGTTCTGCGCCTCCCGCATCCAGCGGTTTCCCGCGACCTTCACCAGGTCGTCGGTCCACCTTGTCGGGGGCCTACCCATGCTACGTCTTCCGGTGCGTGGTCGCCACTCGAGAACCCGTCGGCCCCATCGGGCATCGGTCCTACGCGCAATGTGTCCAGCCCACTGCCACTTTAGTGTTGCAATTCTTCGGGTTATGTCGGTTACTCTCGTTCTTCTGCGGATCTCCTCATTCCTGATTCGATCGCGCAGTGAAACCCCAAGCATAGCCCTCTCCATTGCCCTTTGAGTGACTTTGAGCCTTCTCATAAGGCCCATTGTTAGCGACCACGTCTCAATTCCTGGTACTTACCTGGTATGAATTAAATGTCTATAAATATAATTATGATAATGGTCACTGCTGGGCTATTGGACTCATTTCTGTGGGAAGAAGTGTGCAGTAATCAACGACGTTGGCTCTGTGATACATGCCACATATTGTCGTAAAATGTTTAGTTCTAGGAGATGATGACAAATCATTTACAAAGCCTGTCGGAAGTCGAACCTATAACTTTTAAGTCGCGGCTGTCAGCAGTGGGCCGCCACTGCGCCATAAAAACATATAAATCTAGTAAGTACTTACATATATCTACATTTGGTTTTGAAATATAAAAGTCGACCTCACCTATCTACGAGTAAATCACGTACGACCGCTCAAACAAGACACAGGAGCACTTTAACGACAAATTAACAGCTTCAATTACTTTGGTACAACTACCGGTGCGCTATCGCAACGGCAATGAACTAGCGACTGCCACCCGGACCTACCTGTGGCTCGCTCCTAATAGCCCGGTAATAATATTTTATGGCCATTACCTTTGTAAACACGGATAAAACGTTCTTACGCGACCTCACCGCGTAAAAAACGGGCGACAATTGCGTTAGCGGGATTCCTTTTTTTCCGAAAAAAAAAAGACAAAAGAGCATAAACAAACGGTCTGTTTTTGAATTTAGCATTCCTTTTTTAAAATTCGTCTCTGCTTTCATGTTTTTTTTTTTTTGTTCTGTAAAGATGACAATCGACTTTCAAAATTAAGAAAAGAATACAAAGGGCCAGCGAAAAAACAACTTTTGTTTGACGAGTATATTTATTTCACTAGAGAAAGCTTGATGCAACGACAGCAAAGTATCGTTCAAGGAAGTCGCCGACGGGATGGGGATGTGCCAAAAAGAGATAAAGTAGTTTTATTGATCTATACGGACGTTCGGGCGGCGCGAGTGTGAGTTGAATGAAACGAAGATAACTTGCCGCCCCAACTTGTTTTGTCCTTTTTCCCCCCGCAGATTTTTGGTGGTGGCATCCCTCTCGGGCCACGTGCCCTAAGCAGGGTGTAACTCACCCTACAGCGGCCATAACTTACTCATAGCGATAGGCGGTACGGTCGCGAAAAACATGTCTACATTATTCTTATTTTTAATTTCTTTTTCGTTACATATTTTAGGCTCATTTTTTACTTGGAGCTTGAGCCTTTTTTAGCATTAAATATTTAACTTTATCGCTGTATTGGGATTTACAATTTACTGTCAGAATTATTATTATTCTTACTAGAAAAATGTTCTGAACTACTTTTGAAAAGTCTACTTAAGCACGAGAAGGGAAATATGTAGCGTAAACCAGAGTAAACAAACCAAAAGAGTTTCTATTTAATAACAAAAAAGCAAAACATTAATATCATAACCATACCGGGAAATAACTTTTTATTTGGTGCTGTTCAGCCCAAATGTGCATCTCATAAATTACGTCTCTCCTTCAGTATTTCTTTCTCTGTCTTGATTTATTTTTGTCTCGTTCTTTCTCTCGGTTTATTAACTGGCTAACTAAATTCACTTGGGACTTGTATCTATTTTATTGTACATCAAAAAGTGTATTAGGAATTTCTTGGCAATGCGTTTTGTGGCCAGCCGTACCGTTTGTAATAAAGAAAAATAAAATGAGTGTCGTCTGAATTTCTTATTGTGAAAATGAAGTATTATTGTGATGAAAAATAACAGAGAAATAAATCGGACAAATTGGTCAAAAATTAATCCACATAAAATATGCGCTGCCTACTTTAATGAACCCGCTTGCGATCAATAAAAGAGTTTGTTTACAATATTTAATATAAAGTGGCAATAACAGCCACGAGCTAAACAATCACGGGCCGAGGTGTTAACTGATCGTAAACGTCAAGTTAACGATGACGATAATCGTAAACGTGTCGTAAAACAAATAATTAGCCGCTGTTAACTTCAACGCTACCGGCTGACGAGATAAAAAAAACACTTCGGGTGGGAAAAAAACGGCTCGTATTGATATCGAGTTTCAATTTAAATAATTAATTAAGTACAGGGATTTTCTTCACATTTTTCACCTAGGTACCTAACCTAGGTTTTTAGGTAGGTAGGTACAGTAAACCAATTTACATATAATTAGATACAAATTGTATTAGATGTTACATGCTAATCAATTTATATCTGAATATCTTATAAATAGATAAATACAAAGAATAAAAAAGGATCATCAGGTCATTTGTCACCTTTAAGCTTTGAAGGTGGATTTGTTTCAGCAATCCACGAATAATTCAATGTAACGCCATCTATTATCGAATAGCGGAATCAATAAATAGTAATCGATCCGAAGTAAATAAAGTATTATTTATTACATTCAATTCAAAATTAATTTATGTTTTATATTATTAAATTCTAAAGAACAGCTGCATTTCTATTGAAGACCGATTAGTTTTGTAAACGTGTGATAACCCCGTTCTTAGAGATAAAGTTTTTGTTGAGAGCTTAAAATAAAGAAATTGTAACTACGACTAATATATTAAAATAAAGATTATTTATAGTAATACATTCCAGTAGGTAACACATCAAACTTATAATAAACCAAAGAACAAGGTACCTAATTGAAAACCGAGAAAAATATGCCTGACATAGTAAAAAACAGCTAAACAAAAAGATCGCATCAAAATGTTTAGAAACAAAAGTACCTTCAGGTAGCTATGGGTAAGAATGTTTCAACTTATTCAAAGAGTGAAACCAATAAATAACTTAGTAAAGCTATAAAAGCATTAGTTAATATGTACATTAGCACATCGACGCGGTAGACAACCTGACGCCCATTTGGATGAAGCTTTATAGCCTCATAAACCACCACTTGCGGTAATAAAGTGATTTATCCCATAAAATAACAGCTGATCGCCGTGATTACGCACAATACGAGCGAACTCATAATTTTACAGCCAATTTACAAACAATAAAAGTCGTTCTCTTGTCTTACACGCCCATTCGCCCTCCGATATCTCCATATTCGACGGCCGAACGTCGTAACTCGTAACTTTTATAACCCAATAAAACCATAACCTCGGTCCTCCAAGTTAGTGACTTATAACTCACGTTGCCGATTGTAGATGGCGCTCATCGCTCAACAACCGTACCGCCATCTGTGAGTGAGCTCGTGAAGCTTTTTATGAGCCATTTGAGGTCGTCACGTCGTAAAGTTGATGTTTTATGGGTTCGATTGATGCCGCTAGTGTAGCACTGCGGACGAATTACATTGCCGTATAGATTTCAGACGTTTATTTTGTAAACCATGAAGTTTTTTTTTCCTAATTATAATTAAAAACTAATGCATTATTTATAAGTGTAGTATTTTATATATATACTTTCTCGTTTATGGCAGATCCATGTGGGACAAGTTCATCAATACCTACTTATTTTGTAAGATTTGTCATTTATACCATAAAAGTCTAAACAATTGCCCATACTAACATTAGTAATAATCTAAAATATAATAGCTTAAAGTAAAACAATATAATAGCTAAGCCACGTGGTTCCGTAGTCATTCATTACCCAAAACCTAGAAAGGTAAGTACTTCATAGTGAACGTATAAAACTGAGAAAGAATTTTCTTAGCTCAGGTTTCATGAAACCCAAACAACTTGAAAGAGAATTCAGGAGTGTATTGTCGTGTTATATGAAGTGCCTGGCAATATACGAACTGTAAATTGCATCATAAACATCCGCTCGTGTCCCGCCGGCGGATTTTCCCTCGCTCCAACCGTTTAGTACACTCAACGCCCGCACCAGAGTAGTGGCAAGATTATATTATGTTGCGCGCCATCTAGCAGAGACCGGTGGAACTTATTAGACCGCAAGCAATGTTTCGCGTTCATAAAATTTGAACAAACTTTTCGTCCAGAATATAATGATTAAAAATACACGGTATACTTTCAAACCAATTATTTGTCAGTACAATAAGGATTTTCACAAGAAAGACACACATTTTAACTTAAAAATGAAAATGAAAGTTTTATTACGCCACTAGATGGCGCCACTGTAGCATCTAATGGTTATATCTAATTTTTCAACGAAGTTACGCTTTATTTACAGTTTATTGTAACCCGGAAAATATTTATTCATCTTTTTGAGAATATGCTGTTACATTTCAAATTATATTAACAGAGGTACAGTTAATATTTTCATCACGATTTTTCCAACTAAACAGTTGAATTGTTTTGGAAGCTGTGCCAAGATTAATCTTGGCATAGCTTGAAACAAGTAGGTAGGTATGTGGTCACTGTGGGCAGGTATATGAATAAAATATTTAGGTTACTGCAACGTGGCAACATTGTGAAAGTTACCAATTTTTTAAGTCTTTTAAATTAAAGCAGTCTTAAGTCAGTTAGGTATGTTAGTCCGCTAAGGGCTGATTTTTAAGGAATGAAATTGCCCTTTGACTTTGAAATAACTCATCATCTCAGCGTTAATCCTAGTCGCAACCGAAGCTTTTTCAGCTTTGGAGTCTTGGGTCCGCTTTTACCAGTCTAACTGCTGATTTTGGCTAAACTTAGATATTTTCCGCGAAGCGACTGCCGACTGACCTCCACAACCCGAAGACGATATCTAAGCATTGCAGTTAGACCAATTGTTGGACTTTTGAGGGCTTCCAACAACCCTTATGACAACCGGGACCAACGGCTTAACGTGCTCTCCGAGGCACGACCAGACCAGTGCAAATATTCATATTCATGCATATAAATATTTGCACTGCACGGGGATCGAACTCGCGCCTACTTGCGCAGCGGCCGCGTTCGCTACCACTAGGTACGCCACGGAAGCTGCACGCTGTCAACTCAACGACAACAATGCTGTGACTTTGAAATAACTAATACAAATAATTATTCTAATAAAATTATTAAATGATTGTAAAATCAATCCTAAGGCGAATGAAGTAAAATTAGATAAGATTTATGTACTAGTCTATTTTTTTTTTTTTTGTTTAGTTGGAAACCAGAAAAACTGTAACCTTATCAGAAAACAGAATAACAAACCAAACTAAAATCTTACAAGTCCCATTTATTTATTAGGTACCTACCAGTTTAGACCTAGTTTATTTAAATACAACTCCAGCGGCAGATCTCAAGACCGTAATAAGCCCAGCTTACACACAAACAGTATTTTAGCAAAACTTTCTAAAATCCCATAATTACATTCAGTACCTACATACTAATCCAAGCCAAAAGTTACCCCGAAACAACATAAATTCGATTTAAAAACTTACTCGATATCTAGGGTAATTATAAAAGAGGGGGTGAGTGACAAATCTCCGAATAAAACAACAAGGAAATAATTCCGGGCATAAATCGTCCTCTCAGTGTGAATAGAATAGCAATTATTTGGTTGAGTTGGTACTCCTGGGGTCTACTAGGGGTCCGTAGGTACAAGTCGAACGGTTATCACTCGAAATTTGATTCAAATTTAAAGATTTTACAGCAACGGGTACAGAGTGATATCTTGTTGGATTTTTTTTTTGAATTTCTCATGTTAGGATTTTCTCAGATTTAGCAGTGCAGCAATAAGATGAACATGCGTCAAAATAATCTATATTCTGATTAAGATAACTGCAAATGGCATCACGAAATCTGATCCGTCTACTTATAAGAAATTCTTATCAGTAATCAAGGTTCGGCTTTCAGTGGTTTCAGAAAAGATACTTAATATTAGTATTAAGTATCTTTTATTATTTATTATAAGTTTTAATATTTCACAAGGATTTCAAACCAACGCCTTTATACATACACCAGATATTTTATTAAGTAGGTATCCTATCCTTTAAATAAATATGTTTTCACTTTTAAATAGTCATTCGTGTGACAAATTAAAACCAAACGAGTGATAACAGAATGAAAATTACACCAATGAGTTTTCTACCCTTAGTACGCTTCACACTCCAACCCAACCACTATTATGAGGACTACCGCACATTTCCTGAACACTAATGTTATTGGCACTCCAGAAGTATTCTAACGATATGTCAGGGCTCTCACAGGGGTGGTCAACCTTACGGTAATGACAGGGTTGCCGGTCGCAAAAACAATGTTACCTACCTACCCCAAAGAGATCCAAAACAAGGATACTTATCATTTTTAACTCTCATATATTATATATGAACCCATTTTCCGTTTCGAATTCAGTTGAATTATATGCGTGAGTTTTCTTTTTGAGACGATTGTGGACTGAAATTGGAATATTTATTTGCTGCAAAATTTTAGGTGTTCAACTAAGACTCGCTCCTTTGTGTAATTTTTAAATTGAGTTTAAGACCTAACAATTAGTTACTAAGGGGAACGAACCAAAAAAATAAAGTATACGACTATAGAAATCGGTTAAACGACACACTTCGCTGGTTGAGATTTCCGGGATGGCATCAATTACCGGGAAGACCCTTTGATAACTTCACTCCACTAAAATTCGACACGCTTTGGTGCTTTAAGCCAAGATAACTTCATCAACAACCACAGCCCGTCACGAATGCAATTCAAGATGTCAATCACATGAAAGTAGAATTCTTATAGGTATAGGTACTTACTTGACTATTGGTATTTTGTAAATAATTAAGAATGAATTTCACTGATGAAACTAAACGTGAACAGTACCTTTAAAACGCGTTCAAGAGTTGTCACTGTCATCATTGCTGAGGAAGATTCATACTAACGTTACATAACCCGTTTAGCTCTTGAGTCTCTGGTACCGAATGTGTTCTCTATGGCACAATAAACGAAAAATCGCGCGAAACGAACGCGAAATTTACTGGATTTTGTAAGGAATCGTTGGGTAGTTAGTTATAGTGAAGAAACCTGTGTGCAAGCAGTGGAAGTACCTATTATAGGCTCATAATCAGCAGTGTAATTGCTTAACACACGCTAAGCATATTGCTCCATATGTTCTAAAAACGTGTTTGCTCAATAAGGAGTCCTGCATCATCATCAACCTTTTTTATCGTCCCACTGCTGGGCGTGTCTCTTCTCATACAAAGAAGGATTGAGCGTAATCACCACGATCGCTCAATGTGTGTCGGTGATTTCAAACTTAAAGTACAGGTTCCCTCACGATGTTTTCCTTCGCCTTGTAATCAGTCATTGGTGTCCAATATATGCTTAGAAAGGAGACAAGGAATAACGCAAAGCAGTGTATATTGTTGAACTGTCAAAATTAGCTTGTAGCGATCTAATGAACACGCTCTTGGTAAGTGAATGCCTACACATTTTAATGAACTCTCAATAAGGACACAATTTAGAGATGATTTTCATCATGAATCCTCTCTTCTCTTCTCTTTTTTAAAAAAACTTTGTCCCACACTAGGAATTTCTCCTGTGTCGTGCGTTTACAAACATATAAAGTCACATACGCAAACATCCAGACCCGGAACAACTAAATGTAACTCATACAAATATTTGTTCCGTGCGGGCAGCACTTAATAGCTTGACCTTGACTTGAGCTTGACTTGTGCGTTCAGTGATGATTTTCATCATGATACCTGAAGTAATGAATATCCCAAACCATAGTTTTAACTCTGTTCATCCCTATCTTAACAGCTCTCAGGAATTTCAAGTAACCGGGGCGGGGGCAGCCCTACTCAAGGGTTACACTAAGTATGCAATACCGTTATTCCTTTCATTAACATTGTCACGTCTTACACTGTCCCGCCAGTTTGAAATTAACCGTACTTTACCCGATCGTTGTGAAGAATTTTAATAATTATGTAAATAAATATTAATCTTTGAATTCAAAGTAGTCGGTAATATAGTGGATTATAGACGTTATATAAATAAAATCCAATAACAATGGATTATGCTTGTTGACTGTCAACATTCCGATGCGACTTTGTTTTCAAAATTTGAAATATAATTATTGAATGATCATGGGCGACCCAGGAGAGCGGGCGGGGAGGTGGGGGTGGTAGACGCCCCCTGGAAATCTGACAGATCATGTATGAACTCCCTACTAATAACTAATCAAAGTACTTACTTATAAACAGGGACTTATACAGGACCATTTGCGTTTATTTTCCCAACACACTACACCACAAATACCTAATGTTTTATGTATAATGTAGATGTCTTTGCGTTTATTTTCCCTCAAAAACTGACCCCCTAAAGCTAGAAGCTGAGGTACGCCCATGTGAATGACACCAATACCTGCCTAGCTTTTTCCCAACTGTGTTGAGGTCTCCATCCAGTCTAACCAGATATAGCTCAGTACCAGTTCTTTATTACCTAAACGAAACGGCTGAGTATCTGACTTCCACAACCAAATTACTGGGTAGGTAGTACAAAACCAATTGGTAACTGTTTAAAGAAAGATAGGGTAAAATTTTGCGGATCACATAAAATATAATGTCTTACTAAATAAGTGTTTGTGTTACCTATTCTGTAATAGGTAACACACACATTCAATATGTGTTTGTGTTACCTATTGTGTAATAGGTAACACAAACACTTAGGTAACATACACAAATTAAAAAGGTAAGTGTTTGTGTTACCTATTCTGTAATAGGTAACACACACATTCAATAAGTGTTTGTGTTACCTATTGTGTAATAGGTAACACAAACACTTAGGTAACATACACAAATTAAAAAGGTAAGTGTTTGTGTTAACTAGTATGTAGGTAATGGGTAACACAAACAGTTATTTGTATTCAAGTAAATATATCTGATTGTAAAAATAGCACCTACCTACATAGGTATTTTAATAAAATAGCTACCCACTTAATAGATCGAACTATTACTAGAACGATTTATGTTATTGTTAATTACCTTTTATGGGAATATTTATTCATTCATTAGTTTTTATTCTACATTATTTAGTTTTTTATTCAGTTATGTACTTATTTAGTTTTCATGTGGAATGCAAATAAACGAATGTGAAATTAATATGATATGAATGGTGGGTAAATATTGATATGAGCGAATTTACACTAGCTAAGTGTACCAACTGAGCTTTAAGATGAATAATTCCAAAATAAACAACATTCTAATTAAGATAACTGCAATTCATGTCACCAAAAAACGATTACCTAATCTAACAGTAGGTACAATGACACTATTAAATAATGGGAAACCGGTGCGAACGCCCCCGTCTTTAATCAGACCTTTAAACAATACCACGAGGAACGAATCTCAAGCGCAATAAAGAAACTCGGATAAAAATAAATTAGCGTATCTCTGGAGAAGACTGATAGGGGTCGTGGAGGGCCTAAGGAAAAAGTTGAGGGGTTCAACCCTTCCCCGTTTATTTACTCCCAACGCCCTGTGTCGCTACATTTTGATTGAGTTTTTGTTTATACGGTCTTTTAAATCTAGATCGTCTTTTGTTTCTTTTATTTGGACTGCAACTAGGATTTTTAGTAGATAAAGTGGCCAAGGAGGTTTTTTTTTTATTAATTATAAACAAGCGCATGACCGCAACCCGCCTGATGATAAGCAGTGATGCGATCGTTGATGGTAAAGCGCGCTCGAATAGGAAGGAAGACAACAGTTGAGCGAGGTGATGCAATGTTAAACCCAACAACACGACCAACGATGCTGCGCCAAAGGGAGATTGATCTGAAGACCCTCCACGACCAAACTCCCAACACAACAACATTTGGCGCATCGTACCCATCACACATCGCAATACAACTGCTCAGACCCGTCCTCCGTACGGCTTCACCAGACATCATGCCGGAACACGACAAATCGTTTACACGTCAGCAATAAGTAGTAGTGTTTTAAACTAAATGAGGTCGGACAGCCTCTGTGTTGTAGCGGTAGCGAATGCGTCGCTGCGCAAGGAGGCGCGGGTTCGATCCCCGCGCAGTACATATATCTATATGCTATGCATGAAAATGAATATTTGCAATAGTCTGGTCGTGCCTCGGAAAGCATGTTAAGCCGTTGGTCCCGGTTGCCATACGAACATCTAGTACCTAGCAGTCATTACGGGTAATGCTTCGATATTGCCTTAGGGTTATGGAGGTCAGGCGGCAATCGCTTCACAGAAAATATCGAAGTTTAGCCAAAATCAGCAGTTAGACTGGTAAAGCGGACCTCAGACTCCAATGCTGAAAAAGCTTTGCCTGCGACTGGGATTTACGCTGAGATGATGATGATTATGAAGGCCGGTAGGTACTACCAGTCTAGTTTGACTTAGACAATAGAATGAGCAAACTCAGAGGTTACAGTCGAATATGAATATTAGTTTTGTCTATTGTGCCTTAGGTACAGCACAGGACTGAACATAAATTACACGGAACTATAATCATCTTCTGTCCATTTGTTAATGACATATAGGTAGTATAATATGCATTGAATTTACATTTACATAAGTTTGTTAACAAGACAATCTTTTTCTTCGTTTAAATTCCATCAAAATCCAAAGTCCAAGTGTGGGTAAGCTTCGCTACGAGAAGTGAATATTTTAAAGTCGATACCTATAACTGTATATATCTAAATATCTAGGCCCGTTAAAGAAACCGGCATAAATATCCAATTAAGACTTTTATCTAAATGTCGAAAGATATACGACATTAATTGATGTGTGAATTATTTAAATTGGAAAACATTGTTTTATTCATATTTTACAGTCTGAGTTTTCTTAGGCAGTGTTTGGTGGTAAGTAACTAGATTCTTGATCGAAAGGTGTAAAATGTGAGGGGGGAATTCTAGGTACTGAATGTAACTGTTTTTAGACATACAAACTGTTTAAGGAACAAAATTACTTTAGTCAATATTATTGGGTTTGTGAATGGCAACACTAATTTAAATGCTCACGGCCTTATGATTTAAGTTAATGGTAGCAGCAAATGAAGCTATAAATTAAATCGCTCTTTTAATTTATTTATGTCTAAAATTAAACAAGTATAAATTCTGTTGAGCTGTTTACTTTGGGCGTTTAGTATTTTGAACACGACACCATTCGTGTAAATTATTTTCGTATTTTGCTTTTAACCTACCTTTACCACCTTTAAGCTATCAACACTACCTACTACAAAATTAGGCTGGAAGAGATTTCGTCAGAAATAAGCATCACCTTTAGATTAGACTATCCCCAAAACCTATTTTGAATCATTTTGAATAAAAATTCCTGTGGACATGATACATGATGGCCACACTTGCGTAAGTATGTAAGTAAAACTTTCAAAAGAGGAATCTTTTCAAGTCTATCTAAGCAAGAAAATACTTACCGTGGTAAGTTTATCTGTTCCGTTCTTGTACTCTATCTTTTTATAATGTGTAGATATATAATATCATTTTGACATACCTATCTACGTCTCAAAGTTATATGAATCTAAAGAAAATACGGATCAAGAAACCCCATCGTTGCATCAAATTTTCTTATGCTTTTCTTCATTGGTCCTTCTAAAGTGAGGTCATTTTAGTGTGCCTCATCAACATCCCATTCGATTGTAGGAAACCTCATGAACAGCAGCAAAAATACTTTAATTTAAAAGAGCTTCTTCTTTATAGAAATATTCTACGCTTTTCATTAGGCAACTGGCTTCATCTGACTGACCGACAAATTGAAAATTTCAGACGTGCCTGTGTTTGTATTACAATATTTAACATTGTATTGAGTTAGAGTTTTTGAATGTTAGTTCGGCCTCTGATAGGATCTATGCTCTCGATAGCAGTTTGCATGGCATGTTGCGGACACAAACTTTGTATAATGTCATGCGCGTCTTCTTTGAATCTATAAAGCGGAAAGTAATTTGACAAGGTACTGTGGTCGGATGCTGTCTCAATTTCAGGCGCTTGAGCCAACCATTATCAGCGCAACGACTGTCGACCGTTAATTCTTTAAGTTCTGAATTACAGACAAATCCAACAAAGGACCAAAATGGGACCTAAAATGATGAAACTTATTAGCAATTTAACGGCATAGTAGCTGCAATGCAAATGTCAGGAAACTAGAGGTTACAGCTAATTTTATTCACCACCCTTTGCGTTGTAATTCATCCCCTATTTACATGCTAGAAATGCAGGTGTAAGTAGCAAATGTGAGGTGCTCGATAAATCTGCATGTTTGGTATATACCCACGAGGTTAAATTAATCGGCGAATCTCGACAGCTGTGATGAACAAGTGTATAATGTACGAGTTATACGGTTTGAAAAGATACCGGATTGACACTTCTTTCTTAGAGTAGGTACAATGGTACATAAGTCAAAAATGTTCACAAAGATTAGTGTTTTTACGAAATCAGTTTTTGAGCGATACTTTTAAAAATTCTAAATACCTCTAGGAAAATTATTAATAATGGAACTGGTAAATCGATTAAAGAAAAAACAACTTGACATTATGGGCGAAAGCAATTTTTTTTAGTACGCAATATATTGGCGTGATATCTGACATAATTGTGGTAAGTAAATAACTTGAACAATTATTTAATCTAATTTTTAAAGTAAACGGGAATCGCTGGATACAATACTATGTCCGGCAACTAGGTACCTAGGAATATAAAAAATACAAATGTTAGGTTGCTTAAAGTAAAGGCCTTACGCGGGCGCCGTGCAGTCCATGGCCCTTTACCGATGACCGGCCCGATGCCGGACCACGTCCCAGAGGGTCATGACCGTGCGGCTGGTCCGGGGATACCACACGGTCTCCGCTGAGTCGGCGAGCCTCCTTACCGGATTGCCGCCATGGGATCTGAAGGCCAACGCCCTCGCCCACATGTGGGAGTGGCGAGAGGAGGCAAAACGCCGGGACATAACTCCGTGGTATGGCGGATAGAGCTTCGGCGGGATCTCATGGCGACATGGAGAGTGCGATTGTCGCAACCCAGTGCGCCCACATAGCGGCGATAAGTCCCATCTTTGAGGAGTGGCTAGAGAGAGGCCACGGCGCCCTCACCTTCCGCCTGACGTAGGTCCTCACCGGACACGATTGTTTCGGGTGGTTCCTGTTCCGTATAAGGCGGGAGGAATCACCACAGTGTCACCATTGTGTGGATCGCCCTGAGGACACGGTGGAGCATACGGTGGAGGTCTGCCAGGCTTGGGTAGAGCACCGCCTTGTCCTCGTAGTGGCGATCGGCGGCGATCTCTCGCGTCCGACCCTGGTCCAGGCCATGAACTGCAGCCAGAGTGCATGGCAGGCCGTCGCCTACTTCTGTGAAGCAGTGATGCTGGCAAAGGAGGTGGCGGAGCGCGTGAGGCAACGGGAATCCCAGCGCCCTCACACCAGTAGCCGCCGCAGGAGACGCCCTGGTTGGGAGAGGATATCGAACTCTTCTGCGCAAGCCGCAGAGGGCGATGGCTGTCAGGGTCGTCCGCGGGTATCGCACGATATCCTACGAGGCGGCTTGCGTCCTGGCCGGATCCCCGCCCTGGGACCTAGAGGCGAAAGTACTCGCGTCATTGTACCGATGGCGCGAGGAAGAGCGGACACGGGGCTCCAGTCCGGTGCAGCGGCAGATCGAGCCGCGCCGAGAGGAGCTCCGTCAGGTCCTGGTGGCGGACTGGCGGCAGAGGCTTATGCGCCCTACCGCCGGCCTCGCTACCGTCGAGGCGATCCGGCCAGTACTCGACGACTGGCTCGGGAGGAGGCACGGCTCCCTGTCGTTCAGGGTGACGCAGGTACTGTCGGGGCATGGCTGCTTCGGCAAGTACCTGCGTCGCTTAGGCAGGGAGCCGGACGCTCGGTGCCACCACTGCGTCCAATGCGGGGAGGACACGGCGCAGCACACGCTCTCCGAGTGTGTAGCTTGGGAGGAGCAGCGCCGTGTCCTCACAAATGAAGTAGGAGGCGACCTGACGCTGCCGGAAGTAGTGCGGAGGATGGTCGGCAGCTCAGAGTCGTGGGACGCGGTGGTGTCCTTCTGCGAGGACGTGATGTCGCAGAAGGAAGCTGCGGAACGGGAGAGGGAGATATCAACTCTCTTCCCGGGCCGCAGAAGACGCACCGGGCGCCGAGGAAGGGCGGATAATGCCCTCTTCCGCCCCCCATGAATGGGTCCAGGGGCGAGGGACATGGGGAAGTCCCCGCCCCCCATTGATGGACCCCGAGGCGGAGGCGCGCGCGAGTCTCGGCGCGCGCCTTTGAGGCGATGCACGGGGTAGTTTAACACCCCACTACACCGTGCAGGAGACGAGGCCCGGACAGACCGGGCCAGCACGAGTGTGTGGGGCCGTGGATGAATTTAGACTCCCGCGGCCCCACGCGCGCTCGTGATAGAAGACACACCGGGGTGGTTTTAGTCAGTAAAAGTCTGACATACCCCGTCGCCCACCCCAGGGCGGCGGGCATCCTATGAGGATTTCCACCCCGGCAAAAAAAAAAAAAAAAAAGGATATCGAACTCCCAGCCACCGAAGGCGCGGGCTTGCAGGCGGCGATCAATAGGCAGCTCGCCACCCGGTAAGGACCAGGCCCGAGTCGACGGCGTGTTGTGTTTCACGCGCGCCTCAAAGAGATGTCAGCACATCGTGACGGGGTCCACGAAGACCGATGCCTCCTGGGTCAGGGTTGCGGGTTGGTTAAAAAGAAAATTTGGCCCTGGCCGTCGCAAAGGCAAGTGAAGAAACACGGATGGGTTTTAGTCGGTAAAAATCTGACACGCCCTTCCGCTCCGCCCAGAGCTGGAGAAGTCATTTGATGATTTCTCAATCTTATAAAATTCTACTGTCACAGTGTTTGTCCTCGAAATCCTCCAAAACGGCTCAACCGATTTTAATGAAAATCATAAGTATTCGCTAGGCCTGAGAATAGGTAAGTATGTAGTTAGATACCTACCTAACTGCCAGTAAAGATATCGAAGACGTGAAGTTTCTCCAATAAAATTAAAAATACCCTCTATACGTGCGTTTGAGTAGCTAAATAAATACGATTGGTAGGTATAAATCAGGGGAGCGCATGCGCTGAACGCACTAGCCACTCAATTAAGTACCGGGATTTCAATTAAAACGCCTTACTGAATTTACGACGTTTCTAATTTATTGTAGGAACACTTTTGTTGGGACGAACTTTGCGCAGTTATTGAGTGGTGGGTGTAAATTGGATAGATTGTAATTTATTTTCGTTATAAAAAATATGTGAAGAGAAATTTATTAGATTACGCAAAGGAAACGACACATCAAAGAATTGAAAATTATTTAGCTAAAAATAATAAACTCAGCGTTCTAATCGAGAGCCAACACCAAAACACTTATGTTTTTGCTTTCCATATTTAATTATTAGGTAGGTATACTTTCTCCCTAGGTTGAAATAAACTATATCTGTACTTCAGCAATTATATAATACTTAATTTTACACAAGCTACGATAGATATTTAATAAATACGGTAATTACTTAGTTTATCTCCATGTATTTATCTACACCGTTCAATACTCACACAATAGGTACATAATTAAACTAAAAATAATATATAAATAAGTAAAGGTTTATATACACACTAGTACATAACGCCAAGGCCCCGCTGACCAATCATAATCATTAAGTGTCAAAGCAATTAGGTAAGTAGCTGCCACTTATTGGAAACCGCTCCACAAACCGGCCGATACGCAAAACGCTGGGCACGTCTTACTGTACTTTGCATAAATACTACCACGCCCATCAAATGTCACTTGTACCCAGTAAATAACGTTTTCAGCGAGCTTTTAATAAATGGTAATTTTTAAAATATAGCCCCTGATGTCCTTCATATTATCTGTTCGTGGAGTGTATGAATATTAAATTTATTTCCCGGCTTGCTATATCGTGAGAAAGGGTAGCTATGTAATTACGTTCAAGTATTGAAATTAATTATATGCCCAGTTTTAATAAAGATAGCCAACTGAACGCAGTGATAAACAACCAATTACACGATCTACGAAAATAATTCTTTTTAAAAACGCATTAAGATAAAATACATAGGTATAATAAAATTGTTGGGATTTCCTTCGGCACGCGTATAATTAACTGAGTAATACTTTACAGAAGCCAAATACACTAAAAGAAGGAATCACAACAAATAGTTGTCTTCTAAATTTAAAGCCAAAAACTTGTATTCAAATAGCTACTAATAAACGATCCAATAAAAATACCATAACAACACATAATTCAGTCATCAAACTAAATTACATACCTACAAATAATTTGGCCGTAGAATAAGCTTAAAATCAGAGTTGGTTACAAGTAGTTTTATGAGGAGTCGGGTCCCATCGTAAACTAATAAAATAAAAGTTAGAAGCGCGAACAAACCAATAGATAATGAACTTTTATTGGTCAGTTTTACAACTCTCCCCGAGTGATTGTAAACTGAATAATTGTGCCGCTAGCGGGAGTAACAGGGTAACAGTAACGTACTTACATGCAACCGCCCCTCTACGTTGGGCCGGTCGTTCTTTTGTTCGTTGTTAACAAAACTCTGATTGGTAAGTGCGAAAATAAGTGGGAGCAATGACTCATTGAAGGTGTTTACAATTTTTATGTTTAACCTGTGCAGTAGGTACGCGATTAGTACTGGACCAATAGATATTTTACACATACAGTTATTAGCATTCTATAACATATTATTCTATATTGTTTCCTTTTTAGGGTTCCGTAGCCAAATGGCAAAAAATGGAACCCTTATAGATTCGTCATGTCTGTCTGTCCGTCTGTCCGTCCGTATGTCACAGCCATTTTTTTCCGAAACTATAAGAGCTATAGATACTGTTGAAACTTGGTAGGTAGATGTATTCTATGAACCGCATTAAGATTTTGATGCAAAAATAAAATAATAATAATAAATATTGGGGGCTCCCCATACTTAGAACTGAAACTCAATTTTTTTGTTATCAAACACGTACGTGTGGAGTATTTATGGATAGGTCTTCAAAAATGATATTGAGGTTTCTAAAATATTGTTTTTCTAAACCGAATAGTTTGCGTGACAGACGCTTCCAAAGTGGAAAAAATTGATCCTCCCCCCTCAACTTCTAAAATAAGAAAATGAAAAATCTAAAAAAAAAAAACACGTGATGTACTTTTACTATAAAAACTACCAACGAAAATTGTTTTGAACGAGATCTAGTAAGTAGTTTTTTTAATACCTCGTAAATCGTAAGCCGCTTATTAATAACTTAAATCCTTTAATTTCATAAATCAATGGTACGGAACCCTTTGTGCGTGAGTCCGACACGCACTTGGCAGGTTTTTTTCCCTTAGTTAAGTTTCTTGTCGCTATACGACGTATCACATACAGCATTACTATTGGATAAGTTCGATAGTTTTTGCTAAACTGCCACTCAACACCTCACTAATCAATAGGGATGTCCAGATTATTTGCAGATATCTGCTTATTATTCGATATTCGGTATACAGGGCCTTTTTGGTAGTAGGTATAATGGTAGGGTAATTGTTACGGGCTGAATAACGGCTCGGCTCGGTTTGACTGCCGAAGCACTCAATAGAACTAATAAACTTATGACCTGACCACTTTTAAATATTAATGTAGATTTAGTCTTTGTCAGAAACATAGGAATATTTCAAAATCTCAACCATTTTGTTTTTTAATAACTAGGTAGGTAGTAGTATCTCGTGATAATTTTAAACAGATATTGTGGCATTTAAATCTGCGGTAATGGTATTTTTCGAACCTGCTAACTCCTCGTTTGCCTAAAACTGGCATACTATAACTAATCTTCTATAGTGAAGCGTTTTATACGTTTCCAATACCGAGTAAAAAGCAATAGGTTTTTTTTTTTATAAATTATAAACCAGCGCTTGACCGCAATCCCGCCTGATGGTAAGCAGTGATGCGATCGTTGATGGTAAATCGCGCTAGTTTATTAAGAGCCTATTCACTCTAGCCTTGAAGACACTCAAATTGTATTGTGACGGAAACACCGACGCTGGCAAATTGTTCCAGTCCCTCGATGTACGCGGTATAAAGGAGGAAGCAAAACGCTTCGTCCGGATCGCAGTGGTGTCAACAACGTAACGGTGGAAACTCGCCGTACGACGGGTCTACCGACCGATGCTACCGGACTACCGGGATGCTGGCAGCGCAAGACCGGTCATTGTGGAAAGCCTTGGGGAAGGCCTTTGTCCAACAGTGGACCGTACTGAAGGCTGAAGAAGAAGATGAGCAATACTGGGTACTTTAAAAACCTATTCGATAAAACTTATTTTAGTCACATCCCTATTTATCAACAATGCCATGAAGCACGACTATAAAAACGCGAGACCACCAATCATAATTCCAATAAAACACTTGTAACTATCGATTGCACCAATTATTGTAAAATGTCTATTAAACAAGCCCTGGGCACAGATAGCGGTATGTTTATTGCGTCTAGTGTGTTCCTAGCTTTATAGCCACATATCCGCAGCAATTAATAACGGTTGTGGTAAGCGAACATTTCGTATATGTCGTAAATTTTGAATTGGTCTCGTTATTTTATAGGGGTTAAACTCGATTAACGGGTGGGGTTGGTATATTGTATGTAGCGGAGATTATCACTGTTACATACGGACATTCATGTCCGGGCGTACGGCTGCTTGTGTCTTAGGAGGCTTAGTGTTGAGACATGGTATGGAGCATCGTCGAAATACTAGCACGGTCTAAGCTTATTAAAGGAATTACACGCAGAACGCATGTTCTAGACAAGGGAAGCTCTGTCTAATACTAAATACAACTACAAATGAAAGGACCCTATACAATAAAACTATGCTATGCTCTATAAAGGTCTGAAACCGGATTCAAAGTTACAACAGATCCATATTAGACTCAGAGTGATTGACGGCATAAAGGTTTACTTAAAGGGGTTCACTTTTATTTAAATTCTATTGAAATTGACCAATAAGGTGGCATACATAAGTTGCAGTCTACTTACTGTACCATCACAAACGTGGCCCACCAAAGGTTGAATATCTTTTGGATCATTTCTTTCCCTGTATATTTTAGCTCATTTTGATTTTAACAGCATTTCCTTCCTAATTTTATTAATTATTTAATGTTATAATAAATATAAACATACCTATATTAAAATGAGATTACATTTTTAACCATTTTCAGCTAAAACAGACTATGACTTGATACTAAATTTTATCCCGATCAATCGTCGTAATCGAAATTTATACGGGTTAAACTGCGAGGTGCAATTAGTAGAGAATGATATTCATTTAAAGGTGTAATTGTAGACAATTATTTCGTTGTTATAAACTATACCTACTACAAATCTATTAAATTTTCTTCAGATTTTAAGCGGTTTTAACCTACTTCATAGACCAATGCAGATTTCCTTCCCTATACCAACTCGGCGTCCATTATAAAATTATAACCAAA
The DNA here is from genome assembly GCA_037179545.1 of Sesamia inferens. Taxonomy (NCBI): domain Eukaryota; kingdom Metazoa; phylum Arthropoda; class Insecta; order Lepidoptera; family Noctuidae; genus Sesamia; species Sesamia inferens. Next base: position 13,805,649 of record CM073930.1, read on the forward strand.
ACCCAGAACTCAACCACAACAAACCTTATACATACATAAATCTATACGAGGTAGGAGCAGCCATGTTCCCAGGAACGAAACAGTGAGGTTAGTCGCACAGTTAAAGGAGTCGTGTAGAGGACAGGCCAGGTCGGGTGAACGATACTATCGAATCACGAACCTTCCCCGGGACAGGGTTGAACGGGACTCCGGACGGAATGTCCCGTAGGCTAATAGAACTGCTTTTGTTTAGTATCTGTGTTTAAGGTGATTTAAAAAAGTGTCCATTGAGTTTCTGGCCTGTTCTTTTCTAAAGATATCTAGCTGAATACAATTATTTGACATGGGGCGACTTCCTGTTCCTAAACTACACAACTCGTATTAACGATACCCTTGGATATCGTAACACATCTAGTTTCATCTTTCTGACTGGCCGAAAAATGCTTTGACTTTGATGAGCTGATTCTGGAATCAATTTCTTCAAAGCCACTTTTCTAGAAAACATGCAGGTATGTTGATAAATGTGTTCAATATCAATTATATTCATGGTCGAAATATATATTCCCAAGTTCTGATTCATAAGGATTCGGCCCAATGCACAAATTCCCTGAAATATTCAAGGGAAATCTTGAATATTACAAGTTCTCTTGAATGTCTCGTTGAACTGACGATAATGTAGGTATCAAGTTAGAGAGCATCGATTCTTTATAATTGTTTCTACTTTTTTTTTATGACTAGTCAAATTACTTAAGCGTTATCGATATTTAAAATCACAATCGTTCGATTCCAATTTCAATAGAGTATCGAAACCTTTTTCTAAGGTCGACAACCCTAGATACTTGTGCTACACATATGTCTGTAGGTATTTATAGTCAATACGACATTTAAGGAAATCAAGCGACACCAATACATAGTTCGTTTTAGTTTAGGTAAGTCCTTTTACAATAGGGTATTTGACTAAAAAAAAACTAATTAGTCCGTCAGTCAGATTTCCAAAAAATACTAGACACGTATTTTTAATTTTTTCATATAAACAAAAAATGAAGACAACACAGTGCGTTGAAAACTCTTGAGACGTCACTGCACGCTACACTTTTTAGCGAGCAGTGACGTCACCAACCACCAATCCTGAACTTTGATGCCTTTTTGATTGTCAATCTTTATAAAACAAAATATACGTATCCAATATTTTTCTGTAATCAGAATGACGGACTAATTAGTTTTTTTTTTTTTTTGTCAAATACCTTATTACGATATTGTTGTTTTTCTTTAAGGTACCATGTAGGAATTTAACTACCTGCTTTTATGTCTTGGTAGGTACTTAAAATGATATACTTATACAGAAAATATTATGAAACTGTTTATTTATGAAAAAATATTTCAAAATACCTAAAACCTAAACTTACAAAACTATCATATACATACCTATGTGACTTTAAAAAAATTTAATTAACTATTCACTTATCAAACTAAAAAATAAAAAAATGGTTGCCTGTAAAGTCGGTTTTACGGGCGAAGATTTTACGTGACAACGTCTTTTTCTCGGTAGAATATTTATTGATATGAATATAATTAAATTGCACAATAGGAACAAGGAATTGAATGAAAATAAGAATTGCACAAATTTTAACTATAGAAATATATTTTGTTTACTAAAACATCGGTGACTCATCGTAACGTTACCGAGCGTTACACTTTTTCATAAGTGACTCCCAGCCGCAACCTAATTTAAGACGTTGTCACGTCAATAAACTAACCTAATAGTGACTAAAACACGCTTTCGTTAAGTATTTCACTGCATAAACCTTTTCAATCAAAAAAATTACAAATAAGTATAGGTAAGTGAAATCAATTTACACTTTCGAGTCTGTAATCTTTCATAAATATTTCAGTCTCAGGAAATCTGCCTGCCGTGAAGCTGACGGTGTAGGTAGCTACTAGAGCCGACTAGCCACATAAAAGATCACATCAGCTCAGCTGCCCACATAAGTACCAATCTAGGTAGCTACCAACGGATACATTCAATATAAGTAGGTACAGTAAGCAAAATAGATTGGTTCTATGCAGGTAAATCATTTGTTATTTAGGTACACATTTAACAACCCTATCAATATTCATTATTTATATTAGGCAGTCTTCAATTTTAGTCACTTTTTTCTTTCATTCTTGAAAACGAATTGTCTGAACAAAAATTTAATCTACCATGTTAAGAAAATTCATGCATTCATTTTCGTACCGATGTTACGTTTCTGCATTTCACTTACCTATCGAATGATCGAACACTTAGGTATACATACGTAAATGTAAGAAGCAGATGAACGCCTATTCCTATGTACTTTTGTCCCTGTTGTTTGACCTTGGAATGTAACTTCATTCGAATGTAGTGTCTGATAAATCGGCATTTATTCAAAATAATAAAAAATAAATAAAAAGCAACTCTTTAAAGTAAAGTATTTTCTGCGTGTTTTAGCTATATAATAGATTGTTTAGAACATTAGTTAGTCGTAAATTAGTTGCCTGTATGTATGTACATACATCATACATGGCGGCAGGAATACTAACACGCAATCTGTTACCATAGATTCGGTACGTGATTCTGAATTGGCTCGAAATTCATCATCGATTATTAAAAAAAAATGCTGTTCCATATAATTTAACCACGTAGGTATTGTAGTTTTCTACGACACAGCTTTTTTTTCGATAACCGATGTATTGTATTATTTGTAGAATCTTGTGCTGCATTGGCCTCAATGTGCATCGATGCCAGCCTGTGTACCTATATTTGTTTGACTGTAACATGTATACAGGTGGTGTATCACACCACCTGTATTTCTCCAGCCTTCGCATAATAAACGGGTCTACCCATAAAATTGAAATATTTAATAAGGTACTTTCAGTGAGCAGTAATGAATTTAATACCTACCTATACATGAAAACATCGATATTTCTCGTAAGTATTGATTATTTTGTATAAATTATTCCGTTACTTAGTTTTCGTTGTTTAATCAGTGAATGTATAATTATTACTTTTTTATTAAAAAGAGTTTTATATTGTAAATGCTGTAGGTGCCTTTTTATTTGCATAAACGTTTAGGGCGTATCTACTTATTTAAATTTTATGTACCTAGGACATATTTGCTAGTTTATTTATTTAGGTACCTTATACCTAAAGTTATAATACATAATTACTATGTTATTTACTTTATGAGTGAGTGAATTCTACTTTTGAAATAAATCATATTGAAAACACACATACCTTTATGCATGGTTATTTCAAGAGTGAATTAAAAGAAAAATATAGATACCTACATTTATTTAATCCTAAATAGATATACTACCTATATAAACTTTTAGCTATGTGTGAATGCAGTAGATACAGTAAGGTTCAAAAGTGGAGTAACACTTTTGACACTTATTTCTAGTGCAATAAACTTCAAAAGTGGTAATGCACTTTTGGCCCCTTACTGTAAATTACCTACTCATTCAAGTTTTCGATATCCTCAGTAAAGATATAAATATATATAATATACTAAGTAGGTACCTGCTTTAAAAAATATACCTTAGTCTATAATTCAATAGTCGACCACATAAAAAAACAAGCTCTCAGTTAATTTAGCAGCCAATAAAAAGATCTTGTTGAGCTATTGACTGATTAAATTGACTTACGGCCTGCAAAAGACTGAAAAACTTGCATATTAAACTTAAGTAAACTCTTAGAAAAACTATACATGACTTCGTTAAGGACAAGGTGGGCATGCCCATGTGATGAAATGGGCGAATTATCGACAAATACATTCAGTTTTTATCGATACATCTGCCATTTATAACGTTTATAATTTACTAAGGTATGTTTTAATTAAGTGACAAACATTGTGTTGAAGTAGTCATTATTCTTATTTGAAAACGTACACTGCTATTGAGCTTGTCCAAGGGACATGACGCTCTCTCTGCGGGCTCCACGAAGACTTGGAAAAAATACATTCCACCCGACTGAAACCGTTCAGACGATGCTAAAATACAGCTCTACGCTTCCATAAATACCTATTCATAAAACCCATATTATGTTAACTCGAACATTACTGGCTCTTAATATTACCAAATTATTGATCCATAAAACAAAATCTGACCGGTATGCTCCAGTAAAATTGAGATGTTCAAAATTCGGGCCGCGATACGTCGATGTCCAATAATTTTTCGTATCGACTAAATAATTATCTGTTATCGTCGATTTGGCAGGCCAGGTCGAGGACCGCAAACATGGCCGACTCGGGCAACGATAGCAACATAATATATCAGAGAAAAATAACATACTTTGCGATATTTTGAAACATGATTTAAAACACATTTCCATTATTCAATACAAACAAGAATAATGTTTGAAACCTATAAAGATTAATTCCTGAAGTTTTTGCCACAAATACTTAAACACAACTTCACCTCTTTATATAAGTAACAGAAACACGCAACGACAAAGTTGTTAGTTTGTAAAATGTCTTATAATTTTTCACCACAGGGAGCTTAAAGCGCAACTTAGAACCTATGTGATCTAGTTTTTTCCCACTTGGAGTCTTAAGAAATTAGATTTAAATCCTGATTTAACGAGTTGACACGTACGTATAATGCTATCCAGCATTTTTCAACACGAACAGCACATCCAAATAGGTAGAAAGATATTCGTGAGTTTTTCTTTTGCAGACTGTACGTGGAGCGAGCTTTGGAATTCAGTTTTTAGCGTCCGCTTGCCTCTTCAGTCACCATATTCGGCGTTCGAGATGAAACGGAGTATAGGTAGTCAATTTAATTAATAGTTCCCACCGGTCACCGTCCGCTGCTAAAGCCGATGAAGTCATTATATGTACATGCTAACGAAATATTAAGATCTCAGCAAACCAAGATAGTTTTTGTAAATTTTTTTGACACCTAATTATTGTATATTGCGGGCGGTACCGTTAACAATCAGTCAACGTATAGGATGCCATTAAATTCATTACAGGGTCCAGTAAATTTACCTTTAATTATTTCGATCGTTGGTATACTTATGGCGGGTGTTATTACGACATTCCACATGCTCGGCGTGGAGACAGTCGGGAACATCAAAAGGTGCAACGGACTTAGTAAATTAAAACATTGCAAAACAGCTATACCGTAGAAGTCGCGCTTCAGAAGGGCGACTTCAAAAATGGCATCACGCATCGACTGGTGCCTCAACTGGTGACGGCGAGTAAGTTTTTCGCGACCGTCTCCACTCGATAAATAATGGCGGTGACTTTGACAAAAACTTACCTAGTCCTGTTCCGTGGCCGGCGGCGCGCGCTCCCCGCGCTTGCCCCGCAGCTGCCTCGCTCGCCCCGGTCACACCGCGCCCTCGCCCCGCACTCGCCCCGAAGCTTTTTCTGCCCATTCCACGGCGCCGGCGCAATCGCGAACCGCTCACTTCCATCATTACAGACGTTACCCTAACTATTTACACCGCTACTGGCTAAATAACAACTACTTATATTTATGGCAATTTGTTTAACTTCACCGACTATTAAAACTGCAGGAACACGATCACGTTTACACTATACTTATGCGAGAGTATTGAAGGATTAGATTGCGCGGAAGGTTATTCTGTTCACACTGTCCGTATTACGATAGCGGATAATTAATTTAACTTACGACTCTTTATTTACTTAGCTTTAAGGGTACGAGACCGGGTCTCTTTGGTAGGCATATTAAATTTGTACAATGTAATATAGTTCGTGACGCCGACGCTGCCGAGCAGGGAGCGCTACGATCGCACATAAAGTAAAACGCACTACGATACACCTACACTATGTTACACGGAAGAGATTTCTACAAATTGCACTGGTTTCCAAACGCGAACATCTTCGACGATTACGCGGATTAAAATATAAATGTATATAAAAATCAATAAATCAACAAAAACAAAACCCGAAACACAAAATAATACGACCCGTTTCTAGTCTAGCATTCAACAGTTTATTGTTCCATCATTCGTTTTAAGAAAACATTGTGTCTAATTAAAAATAAATTTAAAAATAATCACAACAACCGAACAACACTTAAATAACGAGAAAATAATTACAAACAATTTACAAAAAAAAAAAAACCACAAAGCTATGGAGTGTTCGGCGGACTGCGAAAGTATCACTGGACAAGGCATTGCGCGCGCGCATGCTTAGTGTTCGGGATGGCCTTGCGCAGCGGCCGCGGCTGCCGCCGCTGCTGCTGCCGCTTTCTGTGCTTGCGCTTGCTTCTCTTGCTCATTCAACTCCTTTATAGCCTGGATCTCTTTCTTTAGCTTCATCCTTCGATTCTGGAACCATATTTTGATTTGTCTCTCCGTCAAACAGAGTGCGTGCGCCATTTCTATGCGTCTCCTCCGCGTGAGGTAGTGATTCGTGTGGAACTCTTTCTCTAACTCTAGTGTTTGATATCTAGTGTACGTTTGTCTTCCTCGTCTTCTCAGGCCGTTTGCTCCTGTAACAAAATAGAAAAGGTTCAATTAATGATCAATTATCTTTTACATCAAGACTATAAAGGATTTAAGGATTGTTTGGAAAAAAGCAGAAAAGTTTGTGCATTGAACCGGTTCAATGCACAAACTTTTCTGCTTTCAGCGAAGCGTTTGAATGTTGAATGGGATTGGTTGTCTCGCGCAGCTTAGTTCAAATGACGTTACAATTGGCGGTGACGACAGCTTCATTTCGTTTAAACGTCGATATTGATATATGCGCAAGGGCAGCCTTTGAGAGCCACCGACCGGGAATTAAGACTGGATGCAAACTTGATTAAGAAACATAAACACGTGTGGGCGAAGATGTAAAATTGTTGAGTTTCAGATGCAATATAAATGCAGATTCAGGCACATAAATAAGAACAAGAAATTCGAGAAACATACTAAAGCGCAATTTCCGTTTTCTAGCATTGATTCAGTAGGGTATACAGATTAGAAATACAACATGATAAATCAATACTGAACTTCAATCTCAGCGAATCGGAATTTCTTACAACTACGTATCGAACATTCGGTTTGCGACAAAATAACTGAATAAGGGGCCAATGGCGGTGTCTTGAGAGAAATTCCACTGACTAGGGCCTTATTTTTCAAAACGCACTTGGTTTTCATTTAGGACATTCTTCCTCCTGTTTCTTTTTTTTTTTTGTTTTTTAATTTTTTTAAATTATAAACTAGCGCTTGATCGCAATCCCGCCTGATGGTAAGCAGTGATGCGATCGTTGATGGTAAAGCGCGCTAGTTTATTAAGAGCCTATTCACTCCGAAAAACTGAGCGAATAGGAAGGAAGACGGCAGTTGAGCGAGGTAATGCAATCTTAAACCCAACAACACGACCAACAATGTTGCGCCAAAGGGAGATTGATCTGAAGACCCTCCACGACCAAACTCCCAACACAACAACATTATGCGCATCGTACCCGGCACAGACCCGTCCTCCGTACGGCTTCACCAGACATCATGCCGGAACACGACAAATCGCCTGCCGGCAAGGCTTCTTATGAAATCCCGAAAAAATCCTTACTAGTGTAATGAAATATAATTATGGAGAGGGGCATTAATGACTTAAAAGCAGCTTGGCAAAGGCCTCTTTACTATATTTCCACCTCTCTCTAACCAGCGCCCTAAATGTCTAACAGATTTTTAATATCAATTGGAACCTTTTGAAACACATTGCGTAGTAAATTTTGTTGAAATATCGAACTGAAACCCATTGTTACTGATAACAAATTTTTATTGATTACTTCGGGATGAGCTGAACTCATCCCGCCATAGACATAGATAAATAAAGATAAGAACTAGATTGATGAAAATATTGAAATGACTGCTGATATTCATAAACACGTTTCTCAGTAGCATTTGATATAAAACCAACATAAAGTCGTTTTTCAGGATTACTGCGTCAAGTTCACCAGATATTTTCATTACAACTCAATTTTGAGTCATGACATTCTACAAAATCCTGCTTTAACACCAGCAGGATCTAGAAATATTAATAACATCGCGATTTATTACAAATAATATAAATTGATATTAAAATGCCAGCTCTGTTGAAGGCGGTTATTCGAAGGCTTTCATTGCATGCCGGTCGTTGCGTGCTCCCCAACATTATGTATAGGACCAAACGCACGCTGAGATCGCCTTATTTCTTTCTTTTTCGGTATCCAACTTTCTCAGTAGGTATATAATATATCAGATTAAGACCAATCAGAATGTATTTAAATTTAATTTTGAACTTTAGCATCGAACTCGACCTAGTTGATTTTATCGTCTTTAAGAAATGAGCGTGACCGTTGACACGTGAAAAGATTGAAATTTAGATTCGATCGAAGGTCTTTATAAGGAAGTTTTATTGGAATTGTAGGGCTTATGCAGTAATTTTTAAGTGGAGAATGGTGAGATTCCTTTGACATTTTAAACGCAGCCGGAGCTTCTAGATTGATTTAATTTTCTCGTCCCAGGCAACATTGTTAGATAGCTGGGTATCTAAGTATGAGAGTAGAGTAGATCTGGAGAAATGCTCTCAGATAGTATACACTGGGTGTATAAGCAATCTTCAGGCACAAATGAACTAAGCAGTTATAATTAGGCACCTAAGTAACTAATGTCTCTCACACAATCACCACCAAACCAACAGGCACTCAAAAGACTGACAAACACACATGTATCATACTAAATACATGCCATAATCAAGCAACACAACCGATAAAACACTTGAACAAGCACATTGCCTTCGTTACTGTTACATCCAAAATAAAACCAAGATCCATTCGTACTTCTCATAGCATAAAAGGGTACGCGAACCAATTTAATGGCTTAATTATCTCAAGTAGTGAGATCGGAGCCTGCGTAAGGACCAAGCGGCTCTCTTCATACGCCTTATCTATCCTCTTAAGTTGTATGGTTTAATCGAAATCGTGAGAAAGCAAGGAAAACATGCCTATTGTTGATATAAAGTCAAGTAAAGGTCTATGGCTCTGCTGATGCCTTGCCTATTGGGAAGTTAAGCTGATAATGTCAATTGATTTTTAAGTCACGATGTGAAAGGAGGTTTCTAAATTAGAACTGTCATGTGTATTGATGTATTGCTTTGTTAGTTTCAGCCTGATTCAGTGAGAGATTCGAGGAGTTATCATGAAAGCTCCGTACAAAAGCGAAATTATAATATTTCAGGTGAAGACTTCTAGACTTACTTAGAAATCAAAAAGACATTTTTTTTTTGTTTATAAAAAATATTTACAAATGTAATTTTTAAGTATTTCAATTAAATAATATATGATTGGTATTTTTACTAGCTTCAGATATTACTTTTTTTGTTTCAGTCTGATTCAAACAGAGATTTAGAAACATCATGGATGTTCCCAAGGAAATGTGATGATTACAATCTTTGAAGTAGCTAAGTATACTTATATGTATAAAACAATGTAACGAAACCTATACTCAAACAATGCACTTCCAACTGCACATGAGTGTTACATACGATACTATAAGAAATAACAGCACAGCAGATGAGACCAAAAACTTCCTCTCCTCCAATTTCCTCCTTACCAAGTTAAGTGCAACCTTTTTAATAATTAACAAAAATTCTTACCGCCGCTATGTAGTGGTTAACTGAGTGACGCTAATTACCTAACCCGTAAAAGCCTTCTGGGGGTACCACGTGAATTGTGGAGCCATTCCTTATGTACGAGTTATTTACTGGATTAACTGTAAATCGTTGTTTATTTCCTACGATTGTAATTAATTGACCGAGAAATGTAGCTAACTATTTTTTCAGCGGCTTGTGAAACGTTAAGGAAAAATAATTATGCAATTAGGTTTTATTTGAATTGAACAGAAATTATATCTTAATTAAAATAAGCACTGACTAAGCAGTGTTGGATGGTCATGGACTGCCGAAATGACGACGGTCGGTCGACAGCGATAATTGTGCAAACATCGATGCTAGCTCAGACAAATCTGGATGACACTGGCACTGGACTAAAAGAGCATAAGGAGTGGTACAATATGAGGGTCTTATGTCCAGCAGTGGGTGAATTCGGGCTGTGGAAGATAAGCAGTGTTTCAGACCACTAAATTCTCAATAACAACACTTCATCATCAATTCAGCCGAAAGACGTCGAACGTAAATATTTTTACATATTTTTAAACATGAAAATAAAATAATATGTTATCCTCCATCAACATTAAAAAGGTTTTCATGCTTCTAGAAGTCTTCACCTGAAATAATAACGCTTAATTTTCAGAAACCAGTAGCTTATTAAATTCTGAACTTATCATTTCTTGTTGTTGAGCATGAGCTCAACAACAAGAAATGATAAGTTCAGAATTTAATAAGCTACTGGTTTAGACTAATGATGGCTAAGACTAATGATAGTCTTAAGTTAAAGTTACTAACAGTAGTATTTTAAGTGCAAACATATTACTAACAATTTAGATCCATTAGTAATCAGAAATAAAATAAGTTTACTTATTTTTAGGATCAAGAATGAGCCATATTGGCAAGTGAAATTGAGTAATGTTTTAGAATTCAGCTCATAGTTTCGTTTGTAAAGTCTAAGGTGAACTGAGCTATAGGTATGCAAAATTCCTTGAACACAATGGACCGGCTATCTGTAAAATGAAAGATGTAAACAGAGATTCTGTGTAGTGCTTGCTTAGAAGACAATCTCAACATCTTTCCTGTGGCTACCTAACTACTGGGTACATGATTGCTTAGAACGATACTGCTTTCAGCTTTATTTTGCTTATCTTCATTTGTTTATACTGAACAATGTGCAATTTCAGGAAATACACTGGAGTTGTTCAAAACTTCCTTGAGGATTATTTCTGCATAAATTAATTCAAGTCAAACTCTTGTCTTCTAAATATATCATTTTGAAGTGCATTTTAAAATGACAAAATCTGTGTTAGGCTAGTGTTAGTTGTTTGTAGGCAGGACCACAACTAATACTTTAGTCTAAAATGACTAGGTATAATCGTTTATTGATAATATGTCATTGAAATACACATCGTTACAGTACTTTCCTTATTAAGAAGAAACGTTGCAAAATACAGATTATTTCATTTATTTTAATGATACCTAACTACAAAAACCCTGGAAAAGCTGCTACCACCCTTAAATTATAAATAACACAACCTATCTATCTTGTACTTACATTACTCATATAGGTTTCACGCTTTCACGCCAAAACGGCTGAACGAATTTGAATTTAATTTGGCGTGATAGACCATTACCTGGTTAACAACATACCTGCTTTGCATTCAAGTCACGAGCAACAACTAACAAGCAATATTTTAAAGGTAAGTAAATACTCGTATTGAAATGAAACTGTATATATACTCGTATTTACTGTACCTATTGATTATTCCAAAAAAAAATGTTCAGTAAGACGAATGCACCAGAGAGCTCTGATAAGCGAATGCATTAAGAGTATTAAGACTGATTACCTACTCCAAGCAGACCACGCTTGCATGTTAATTCGGAACTTTCTCTCTGTCGACGCATATGTAACATGTATATTGTATATAACATACGTATATATACAAGCCCACGTCAATATTTCGAATGAAGGTCAATGTGGAAGCCATGATATAAATGATGAAAGATTATTTGCAGACGTTATCTGGCAATGTGGAAATGATATGGAAGTGTTTTCAATATAAATAAATAATTTGAATACACAGGTCAGTTCGTTTGAGAACGAACGCACAGTAGGTATGATCATAAATAATCCAGACAGAACAGCCCTTACCGAAAAAAGGATGTTACTTACGGCCATAAATACGTCACCTAAGTAAATAAACAAGACGTAATCTGCGGAAATCTATGTTGTTTTAGGTTCCCTCTTTGAATAAAAAACACGATAGCCTCACCAACATCGCACGTGTGCCAACTAATTAGTGGCTACCATAATTTCAGTATAAATTTTCGCCTTATAAATTCTCCTCAAAATCCGGAGTACGTCGTAAAAGCAATAAACATGACACAAATGACTTCATTAACGCAAAAGGCGGAGTTTGTAGCCTAGCAAAAAATAAAATGTAGTGTCACACACACGCCTTGTATATAATGACAACACGTTTCCGTTATGCACAAATCTGAAAAATATCATCTGCGCATACGCATTACGTGTTCCGGAGCACAGGGCGGTTCACAACAGACACCAATGGTTACAGTTCTGCTCACGAGGTAAACAAAAAATGGACCTGCCATAAATTTTCTCATTATATAGCATATTTAAGCACCGTTACCCGAAACTGCCAATTAAAGCCATAAAAAAAGAGTGATGAAATTTGAAGTTTCAAGCAAAATAACCAACATTGAAGGCAGAAAATGAATGTACAAGCGACAATAATAAAGCTATAACTGTGTGATCTCAATCCGATCTTGATTGTATTCGAGAGTGGCCCGGGGCGGTTGATTCAAAAACAGGTTAAACGAATTTGTGTTCGGAAAGATGCACAGCATTAAAAACGTAACATTTTTCGTTGAAAAACAACCAGAAAAATTACAATATAATCTGACTCCCAAAAATTCAAGTTCAAAAGCAAAAAGACAATGAACGCTTCCAAGGAAATCGACTCGTAACCGTTCCCAAGATTCCCTACAAGTGTCGGGCACAACCCGTTTTGCAACACGTGTCGCAAACAAAAGAAACTTGTCCAAGTTGCCCCCTCTCCCCATCAGGCGACAAAAGGATTGCGCAAGTTATATTAGTCATAAAGAATTTCGGACTAAGATCTATAAGGTTGTAAACCGTTCGTAATTCACAATGGCCCCGCAGTTGCGGAGGACATTCGCAACAACTGTTGTTTGCGTCGATGTTTTAATTGTCCCTAATTCGTAAAACTTTTCAGCGGTGATTTACTAGTGTTGTTGTAGATCGGTCGCTTTAGAGTATTTTTTTTCCGATATTGGCGAACATGTGGCGCGGTTGACAACGCGGGAAGCGGTTATTTACACTTGTGGGATCGTAAACGGCTTTTAATGACAAAAACAATAGCGTTTTAACATTTTTTTAGCTTTAAAGTAACTGTAAAGGGTGTTTGATAGTTACAGCTAAGATGGATGATGAAACGGGACCATTGTTTAGCATATTTCAATGGAAGGGCGACATTAAAACGGATCACGTCTTCTAGTGTGCCCACGCGCACAATTTTCTTCGATAAAATTATGTAAATTAGATATTTGCGCTCGAAGTCTAATGAGTCAAATTAAGATAACACGGTATATACGAGTGCGCACAACATGTTCTACAAGTCAATAAATGTGTCTAGGACTTGTCGAGACGAGACTGGGCTTGCCTGAGACACTCTGGCCCTATTACATAAACAGGACCTATATAATTTTTACTTTATTACGTTCTGTCTAAGTCACATAATTGCTGTTAAGTTTTAATAATACACATGCAACGTACTTAAAGTTTAAAATCGCAGTCATAAAGCGTTGAAAATCGGTGGGAGTGTACTTATTATACATGTGTACCTATTTATACTTGTGTATGTAGGTATACCTATATTTGTTAGTTCTTCGTATAGTTAGGCTTTATTTGCATATAAGGAATTACACAGCCATTATCTTTCCATATTCCACTTAAAAAGCTTTATTATAAAAAATCAACCTATCACTAAAATTTTTCTTTTTTTTTATATAAGTGCATTCGATTATACGTGTCTTTCGGAAGAACATGACGCTATAATGAAACTGAAGAACCCAAAAACTTGTTCAATACATTATCATCTCATTACCCGCGATACAAGCGATTTAAAAAAAAAAAAAACTCGACCGCTGATTTTAGCAAATTTCCTTATTACATATTCCCAGCCAACGGGCTCGACGAAACATAATCACTCAAATTGGTAACTTGAGACGCAAATTACATACAAAATTGATACAAGAATAATGTTTTGGCAATGGTGGGGAGACAGAGGAGTTCTTAACTGTACATACATACATATGTGTGTGTTCATTTGCGTATACAGTATGGTAGAGGACGCACCGTAGCTTCCACCTGGGTGGTCTCAGAATCAACTGACCGATTACGAGGTATATAAACACCGCGGCACAACACATTGGCTGGCGTTCTTCTTTATATCTACACCCAGTGAATTATTGATTAAAATAAAGGCATACATGAATTACTGTATCAATACGCGTAGTAATTAAAGCTGTGCTGTAGGGTCCGCAACGCAATTCAATGTCGAATAGTTATTTAATTAAAGAGTTTGATAACATTGATTTGTAGCTTTAATAGACAGTGATATTAAGTTACTAAGATTTTAAGTAGGTACATTTTTTTAATAAATTACAAACTATTACTTGACCATAACTCCGCCTGATGGTAAGCAGCGATGCAATCGTTGATGGTACAGCGCGCTAGTTTATGAAGAGCCTTGAAGACACTTAAATTGTAGTTCGAAGGAAACACCGTCGCTGGCAAATTGTTCCAGTTCCTTGATGTACGCGGTGTAAAAGAAGAGGCGAAACGCTTCGTCCGGATCGCAGTGGTGTCAACAACGTAAGGGTGGAAACTCGCCGTAAGACGTGTCGTGCGATGTTGGAACGGAGATGGGAGAATTAAATCATATCTACAATTCACTAGCACACTCTCCAAAATGCATCTCTGCGTACTGTTGCGAAATAAGTGAAATTTATTAAACGAATCTTCGTAGATTTTTTCGATTTCGTCTGCTTAGACTTTTGTCAACAATATATATGCTGATATCGGGTTCCAGCCTGTGTTGCTTCTGACTTGATTACTTATAAACTAGTGCTTAACGCAATCCCGCCTGATGCTAAGCAGTGATGCAATCGTTGATGTTAAAGCACGCTAGTTTTTTAAGATCCTATCCACTCACTCTAGCCTAGAAGGCATTTAAATTGATAGGGTATTTAGGGGTTTTAATAGGAAAAGATGGTCACACAACCCATCCTCGGGCCAACGGCGGCATGCGTAATTTAATCTGATCGATGAACCCGTGTGGTTATTTTTTTTTTTATAAATTGAATTGTTATTAAGTACTTAACCACTAGCCCTTGAGGGAAACTTCGTAGCTAAAATGTTTTAGTCACATTGGTTCGATTACTAGACAAAAACGTCAGAAGAATTAATTCACTGAATCATTGCCTTAAATTCCCCGTAAAGGCGAATAATATACAGATCCTAACGATGCAGCATCGTCGAGTAATTTTAATGTACTTTCCAAGATGCCGCTGCTTTCCCGCCATCTGCGGTGCCGCCTTCCAATCAGCTCACTAGATGTGTATCGACTTGAGAGCTTGCTTGTTATCTCAAAAACACAATATGAATAATACATTAGTGGCCGGTGTAAGAGTACGCGCACTCTTAAATTGGCAAAGTTTAATTGACTCAAAGGTTGAAAATGAAACGAACTGAGCACTGAGACTGAGCGTACCGACAACACGGCAATTTTTTATGTAATCAGTACTTGGCGGACCGCATAACGGAATCAATTTAAATCGGTTATGTGAGATTGCGTATAAGGGATGGTAAGGTCAGCGAAATTAATAAGTTTATAAAAAAAAATATTATCAATCTTTGTGAGAACAATGAGAATGAACTTTTCGGCCAATGATGGTCGAGAATTTGAGTACCAATCCTTTTTTTTATAAGTGAAATAGTGCTTGAAAACAGCGCTTTTTCAGAGTCAGGCTCACACATATCTACCAGTTATTACGTTGTAGGGAGACACACTCTGTTATCATCGATATAGTTGGCATATGATTATGAACCCGGGTGAGTTTAAATACTTATATCGTCGGTAAAGAAAAACTGGCCGTGTCTCGGAAAGCACGATAAGCTGTTGGTCCCGGTTACCATACGAACATTTGATGGCAGCCGTTACGGGTTGTTGGAGCCCTCAAAAGTCCAACAATTGGTCTAACTTCAAAGCTTCGATATCGCCTTCGGGTTGTGAAGCTCAGACGGCAGACGTTTCACGGAAAATATTGAAGTTAAAGCCAAAGGAGTTAAGACTGGTAAAGCGGACCACAGACTCCAAAGCTGAAAAAGCTTTGGATGCGACTGGGATTAACGCTCAAATGATCATGATGGTAATGATAATCGTCGGTTAGAAAAAAACTCTTATCTATGGATATCTCCAAGTTATCTCGTATAAACAACCTGCTCTTTCAGCTCTGTCAGTCCTCTCTCAAAAAGGAATAATGGGTATTTTGTCTAGTCACCATTTTATCACGTCGGTCTTACGGGTTGATGACCGCTGAGTTACAGCAGTATACCTTACGTATTTACATAACACTGACGTTCCCTATGCCAGACCGCTTTGGTTAAAAGCTTGACCATTTCCTGTTTATATGATAAGATAGCTTCATTAAATGTGACCGTTTAACTAATTCTGCGTGGGAACTTTTTGGTTTAGCTTCGAAACACACGTCTGTAAGGACCGAATTCTTTTTTTTTTTCAATCTTTTTTGTACTTACAGAGGACAGCATATTAAGCTACTATAATCTGTCAGATTTCCTTATTAGGTTTTCAACATTAAGTATATTTAAAGCAATAAGGTTGAATTCGATTCAGGAATGAGGAGATCCGCAGAAGAACTAGAGTAACCGACATAGCCCGAAGAATTGCAACACTAATGTGGCAGTGGGCTGGACACATTGCCCGTAGGACCGATGCCCGATGGGGCCGACGGGTTCTCATGCATAGCGTGGGTAGGCCCCCGACAAGGTGGACCGACGACCTGGTGAAGGTCGCAGGAAACCACTGGATGCGGGAGGCGCAGGACCGGTTTACGTGGAGAACCTTGGGGGAGGCCTATGTCCAGCAGTGGACGTCTTTCGGCTGAATTGATTATGATGATGATGAAAGCAATAAGGCTCAAGTTTGATTGGGAATGTTTGGCAGTTTGGGGTAGTTCGACCTGCTGTCTTCCGTTGATAAAGATAACTGACGCTATCTATGCACCTAATAGGTATCATTATTTCAGGACTTTTTTTTATTTCGTCCTCCGTGGCGCAACGGTCAACACGCCTGCCTGCGACGTGGAGGCCCCGGGTTCGATCCCCGGCCAGGTCATGATGGAAAACGATCTTTTCTTGATTGGCCTGGGTCTTGGATGTTTATCTATATATGTATATATTATAAATATAGTATCGTTGAGTTAGTATCCCATAACACAAGTCTCGAACTTACTTTGGGGCTAGCTCAATCTGTGTGATTTGTCAGTATATATTTATTTATTATTTATTTATTTATTCTTCCGTAGGTACGCTGAAAGAGGTTTCATGTAAAATAAACATCACCTTGGTACCAATAGGTATTTCTGTTCTGTTTTGTCCTTCTTCTCTGTTTTTTTTTTTTATATTATGTGTACATGGATGGTAAAATAAATAAATAGGAGAATCAGATACACAATCTAAAAGAAGAAATAAAAATAATCTATTAAGACACCACCCACGGCAATGAAAATAAATATTTCATCACATTAACACTGCAAACAAATTAGGTTTTAACAAGCTGCATATATGTACTTAGAACCAAAACAATATAATGCAATTATACTCATAATAATTGCACTACTAGTAACTAACAGGTAACCTACGGTTCCTATTTGCGTTAACTCAGCTATATTTAATTAAAGGCTAATATCATTTAGTTTTCAATGCGCTGAGCAAATTGTATGTGATTAAACAGCGGCGCGGAAAGGGCGGTGAAGCTGTGAGCCTTAATCAGGTAGGTAGAGATTATTGTGCTGGCTTATTTTAAAAGACAAAGTACTACAATTCAGTCAATACATTAATTCATCACCATCCAGTCGCATCCAAAGCTTTTTCAACTTTGTAGTCTGGGGTCCGCTTTAGGTACCAGTCTAACTGCTGATTTTGGCTAAACTTCGATATTTTCCGTGAAGCGACTGCCGTTTGACATCCACAACCCGAAGGCGATATCGAGGCATTGCAGTTAGACCAATTGTTGGACTTTTGAGGACTCCAACAACCCGTAACGACGGCCACTAGATGTTCGTATGGCAACTGGAACCAACGGCTTAACGTGCTTTCCGATGCACGACCAGACCAGTGCAAATAGTTATATTCATGCATACAAATATTTGCACTCTATAACCATATTACTGTAAAAACTTAACTGTAGTGAGCTGTCATTTTAACTAATTCTAAGGATTGTGTAAATTATTTCACCACCACTGAAACCGGCATGAGGGACTGGAACAATTTGCCGGCGTCGGTGTTTCCGTCACACTACAATTTGAGCGTCTTCAAGGCTAGAGTGAATAGGCTCTTAATAAACTAGCGCGCTTTACCATCAACGATCGCATCACTGCTTACCAACAGGCGGGATTGCGGTCAAGCGCTAGTTTATAATTTATTTAAAAAAAATGTTCTAGAGTCAAAAACTTCGGAGTTATGTGACATCTACCAACACACACTGGGCCTGCGTGGTAAAATACGGCCCACCCACTCTCATCGAAAGGAGGCCTGTGTCCCAACAGTGGGAACAATATTGGCTGGTTATGAGGTATTGACAGCTAACTGCAACTTCAGTTCACGTAACTTTTAACGATGAGATTTTCGATCGGCAGTTGTAGTGAAAAGGGGGGTGGATTTTATTTTTTCTTTTGTGTTGAATGCCATACCATATACATTTTAAAGCCATTTGAATCTAGAGAATACGTTTTTTCGTGCCTACTATTAGCATACTCAACCTATAATGCAGGGACTTAGGCTTTCTCCATGTGGAGGTGGGCCGTTCCGTTCCACGCAGGCCCATTGTGGGTAGGTGGATGTCACATAATTTTTGTTTCTAAACATGCCAATCTCCTCAAGATGTTTACCATAAACGGTTTGCGTCCGTACCTACTACAAAATGAAACTGCATTAATATTGTTGTCATTTTCACCTGCACACGAGAGGACTTAATCTCCTCTCCCTCCCTCTGTCTCGTGATTTTTTGGACCAATTAAATTTAGGAGAAAAGATTCCACAAATACCTACTCGTACGCTTTGAAATGGGCAAATATCTTCATGTTTTGTGACTAGCCGACTTCTTGACAATCCAAAAGTACCTGGAGGTTTCATTGAAATAAAAGCACTGAGTTTAGGTTTGAGATTTGAGTTAGGTAAAAAATACATACTTTTTGATTGCTTTGCAATGTAAATAAAAACGTTTTTATGTATGAGCTTCTTAAAGATTCAGGGCTGCACATTATCGGTTCATACCTCATATTGTATGTACAAGTTGTACAATAAACGGAGCAAAGGCAAGCCGGTGGTCGTTTATATTTAAAATCGAAGATGACTCTTAAAGTAATTGCGAAAAAATACCTACATGACAGTCTAGCCATGTCGCTTACAAGGCGTTTACGGAGAAAATTAATAATTTGCAAACCATAATGGAGTCGCCAACCTGATTTTTTTTTCCGTGCCCCTAGATGATAATTTCGAAATGCCCCTGCAAACGTAAATTATCAACGATGGTGTTCAAGATCGCAATCACGATATTCGTGTCGAAATCACAGAACCCGTTTAAAAACGAGCCTTGTACCTAATTATACCTACTGCCCTTTAATTTTTTTCTCGGAAGATGTACGCACGAAAATGCTTTATACAGTTTACTCCTTTCAGAAAATTAAAATTCCATAAGCTCTAGAGTTCCATGTAAAACTATCCATGAACAATGTTTGACCCCTTTCCATATCACTTTCCGATATATCGTGCCGATATTAGGCCATACATCAGGGTTGAACGTAATAAAAATTGAACGTCCCGAGAGGATTAGGCCAAACCCTGACATATGTGACATGTGAAAGCCTCAGACTATTTCTTTTCAAAGGGGAGGCCAGTATTTGTTATTTAAAAATCAATTTTAGAGAGCACTTAAAACACTGATGTGGTTCAAAGACATTTATGTGACGTTTTGAATGGCCGAACGACGCGTCGCACATTAAGATGATGAATACATCAGCTGTTACTCAAAATAAATGACTCAATAAATCAATAATAGACTGTTATTAAATACGAGGTCATGCAGCGTATAATTTGCACAATATGTGAACATCAATAATGTCTCTATCTATATTATTTAACAAGGGGGCATGTAGCTAGCCACTTGTACAAGCCGAAACTACACGAAGCCATTGACGCAAATAATTTTAACACAAAGCGAATCTCTGAAACCAACGCTAACAAGATGCAGCTGTTGCAATCTCTCAAACGGAGACCACCATTTTGAAAAACTCGTTAGAGTTTTCGAAAATAGAATATAAAATGTGTCACTCCTTCCCCGATAAATCAGTCGTGATGAATGTATCCAAGTTAGGAGCGGAGCGCGCCGCGTGACGGGGCAGCGCCTCATTGGGTGGCGTGGTCGCCATATTGCTCAGAGCTTGTAGCTGTCAAACTTTGATATATTGCAGCTGGCTTTCTCTAGTGTGCGCCTTGTCTTATGATCACATTGATCACAGATTAAATGAAGAATCATTTTCTTATGTAGAATTGCAAATTAATATTTCCAGTGATTTTACAGCTTTCAAAAACATCATTCCTTTGTGTTTGTAATAAAAAACTTAGAAAAAAGACTAATCTTTTGATTTCACGGGACGTTTTGAGAAATTGACGTTTTGTTCCCAAGGTGTAAAATTATAGCGAGCACCGACGACTGAGATAAAGAATTTGATTTATATTTTGACATTTTAAGCCAAAACATTCGTGTTTTTGTTGTAAACTGAATTTATTGCTACAATAAAAACGACAGATATTAATGTTAAAGTATCAAGATCGCATTTAGGTTTATTTATACCTACGTGAACTACGTAGGTAGCTATCCGTATTTCCACATAAGAACATTGTGAATGACACCTACCCTACCCACATCCTTTTAAGAAGAAAAACTTCGTTAATTGAAATTGTGATCAACATTATTTACTTAAGAAACCACACTTTATAGTCATTCGCCATAACAGGCGAATTATTTACTACAAAAAAGTGTCGCGTTTGGCGGTTTGCCGCAAAACTTTATGGACGTACGAACAACTTTGTTGGTCTACCACAAGATACGCACATCATTAGATTAGCAAAGAATTATAGCATATCGGCCATCGTAATTTAAACTTTAACTTGAGACATTAAGGTTGATAAAACTTTCTACGATGGTAATATTGAAGCGTCTCATGAAACGAACCGACAATTTGCCATTTAGCGTGCATAAAAGCGAATTATACTGATAGTAATCTAGCAGATATCATGTTATTATAGTGATTCGCAATTGTAGGGACAGACAAGTCAATGTCAATAAAGAGTAAGATATAAACTTGAATATGAAAAAGTCGAGAGATGGCGTTGTTTTTTCTATAGATACGATATTGGATGGATAACACAATAATCTTGATTTTTAGCCAAATTAAAAAAGTTAAATTAGTTTTTTAAAACTAAAATAAACTCCTAAAATTTACCCACTAATGGTAGTCATCGTATTATTGCCCACTTTATAGTTTTACATTAGATGCATTTGATACCAAACACTCTTTCACACTTTATTAATTGTTATTATCTAAATAAGAGAAACATCTAATCTTGTATTTTTAGAAGATAAAGATTCAACAAACTTTGCTTTACAAATATACAATTTAAGCAATAAAATCTTACACATTATTCTTATATTCAATACAAAATGGAATCTAGACCATCCAATCCAGATTTATCTGCAAACAGTACACCATTCAATGAACGCAATAAACTAGCACTTGAAATAAAATCGTGGAGTCGCTGTGAGGTTTATTAAATTGATAGGCCAGTACCCCGATCCATTACGGGGTATAAAACAACTGTTGACACAGCCCATCATTGTACCCGCTTATAAAACTAGGCATTACAATGTAATGTCCCACGTTTCTGTTATGATTCTTTGAATTGGAAGTAATGTGCTTCTGCAAATTGGTGTAATTTTTCTGCACTTATGTTTACTGGTCCTCCTTTGAGGCCGTCGTTAAATTATAAATGTTATACAATATGTAAAGAAAACCCTGTCCGACCCGTAAGGATAATAAAGGTTAGGTAAACACATAAAAATACTACTTAATTAATTTGAATAAAAGTACAAGTATGTATAATTAATTATTTGAAACGTTTTTTAATGAGATAGGTAACCCTTTATTAAGTTACCCATAACAGTGGTTATGACGTTTGATTGGCGACTTTCAAAGTTTTATTTTCCCGTTGTGTTCGTGTGGAGTGCTGATTTCAGTGATTGTATTTATTTAATGGGCCGTATGTTAGGTACTCATGTTTTGTTTTTTTCGCAGTCATATGGTAGATAATATAGGTAGATACGATAGCCTTAGATACATGACACGTAAATCAAATGTCACTGTCAAAATCTTATTTCGCTTATTGCTGACCACCATATTTATTAGTTTATTACTTAGTTCTCTTGCACTCCTTGGCCGAGTTAAATTGAATCTGTATAAAAACTAAGCCAAAATATAGGAAATTAACATTAAAAACAGTTAACTATAGCGTAACTATACCTAGCATTAAGTGTACAATGTGCTGGCCCAGGCTCCATACATTTCTGAAACATCTCCTTTGGCGGTGGTTTATGTAAGTAATAGGTCTAAATCACTACCGGAATTCAAATACTTCATTAACTTCGTTATGTCATCCAAAATTTGAATACGACTTCGAAACAACAAAACGGAATAATGACTAACAAACAAACATAAATTTATTCAAAATATACGTATCTTATTCCAAATTCACATTCGAAACGAAACTTTAAATCCGCGAGTTCGCCGAAATCCTGTTGCGAAAATTTTAAACGGCTGAAAGGCAACAAAGTCACCTGAAAAGGAGTTGGTATTCAGGAGGTTGGGTTACCCAAGTTGGGCGTACCCGCGTATGTTAGGTTAGACTTAAGTAAAGAAACCACAGCGCCGCGTTGTCTGAAGAACGATTTAAATCTCAGACGACGTTAGGTCTTGGATACAATATATGAAAAGATTGACTTTTGAACTGATTTTTTTTTTCATTTCGATTTAATAAACCGGAATGAAAAGTTGAGCTGAGCTTATGTTTCTAATTTTGGGTCTGTTTTAGTGAGTTGAGACGGCAACTGGTTAATTTAGAATATCAATTAAGTACCGTTTCTACAATATTGGAAGTTGAGCCTTGAGCATCTACTGTACTTATCTAGCTACAGAGAATGGCTTTTAGAAAATGAATAAAACCATCACAAATGAAGACAAAGCCAGCCTTTTATCTTACTTTAACTTAACAAAGTTCTGCTTCAGTGTGCATTGTACTTAAATGCAAATTTCGCCGCTGAGCCGAGGATGCGCCGAGATTTTACCGGCA
Organism: Sesamia inferens; assembly: GCA_037179545.1. NCBI lineage: Eukaryota > Metazoa > Arthropoda > Insecta > Lepidoptera > Noctuidae > Sesamia > Sesamia inferens. The sequence goes on from CM073930.1 coordinate 13,829,001, forward strand.
TTTGAAATAAATATACCAGATTTGCAGTCTAGAGTTTTATGTTGAGACGTTACTGTTTCATTCACAGCTTAATTCTTAGGAAACAAAGACTACCTACCGGATTTATACAACCGAATGCACTTCGAGGAACAACACAAGTTGGGACTTACTTCGTTCAAGGGATGAATAAACGAGAATTATTTATCTGATTCTGTCTCGACAATACAATGTAGAGATACGTCATACAATGTACCTCGTATTATTACACATATTCCCAATTTTGCGCACGAAAGTATTGCTCCCTGAAAAAAAATATAACCTCCATGAACTATCCGAAGTAGTCTGTAAATAACAGGGCCGATGTTGTTTAGTCAGCGCGTCACGATACACCCCCAATAAAATGTTCCCTCCCGAAACCTGTGTCAATAAAGATAAAGGAAAACTAATATCAAAACAAGAATAGGTACGTGATAAGAAAACATTTATTCCCTATGTTTAATGCATGATTTGTCATAATTCCCCGGCCTCCCCGCCCTGCCCGTTGTTTTGTATCTCGTGAGGAAATGGGCGACTATGATTTATCGTCTGTCTTATTTATCTCGGACGCGGAGAAAAATTATTAGAGGGGTAACATTGGAAGTATTGCCAGGTTTATTAACAAATGTACCGACAATATTACGGTGGCGTAATTGCAATTTATTCGAGCTGTATGATATGATAACCTACAGTTAATTTTACCATATGGGGTTGGATGTAAATTACGTATTGTTCATATTAATTCCGGGTTAAAACAAAACTGATTGGTATCCGATGTAAAATGATTACATAAGTTTCCATTTGTTTTATCAAACTCTACTGCCATTTGAAGTTCGTATTTCAGAGAATTTTTTTTAGAATTTAGTGCAGCTAAAGTCAAAACAAAACGCAGGTGAGTTTCCACATTGCAAGTTTAATTCATCCCTCTGTAACATAGAGGCAATAAAGCCGCGAATCAAAAGTTGGCAGTAAATCACAATACGGCGTCCGCTGCCCCGTGTTTGCTCTCGCCCACATAATCCGTTCATACGGCGGTAAATCCATCCAACAGTGTCGCGTACAACACTAAATCATCATAAGAGAATCCAGCTCTATAGGCGTGTACTACACAAACTACACATATTGCTGATTCGGTTTGGCAACATCGCTTATAAAGCGAAATTTACTATACACCACTATTAGAGCGCGATTTATTCCCACATCCCTCACAAAACAAAGGCTCCGTATAATTTTATATTTGTTATACCAAAACTTTCAGGAACTAATAACGTTGTAGGTAACATTCGGATTCATTATCCAATCGTCGAATATCGAATGGAGCCACTGAAAAAACTCACCGATTTATTCCATTCTTTTTTATTCGATTTACGCTCGGTGCGCCGGTTACTGAAAAAGTTTGCATCGTAATGCAATCGTGTGGCAATAGTTTTGTCGTTTATCAGCGCGTTCTCGCTGCTGCAAAGCTTTGAGGGATTAATCTAGCGGCGTGGTGCGGAATGGAACTGTTACTAACTCGTGAAAAACTTCGCATTGTATCGTAGTTTAGCAATGTCATCATGTTTTGCTACTGAATTTAGATAAGCACTAAATTTCTAATCCATAATGCATTATTAGGCTGCTACTTTATCTGGCATAAGCCCAAGTTTAGTGAAGTTGCACATGCAAGCTTTTCCGAGTACAGTACCGTTCTGGAATACGACTATTAAGCAATTATACCTCCGTTAAAAAAGGGGTCATAAAACAATAAAAGGAATGGCTAAACAAAGTGTGCACACGCAATATTTGTTTGTGAAACATCGCAATTTTTAGTTGAGTGCTGTGCGTGAACCGTGGCCTGCAATTTGGCGTTTTCGCTCGATTTATGCGAATATCAGCGCCCCGCGGATAGCGGACAAACAAGCGGAATTTGTTGTTGTAACAGAGCTATTTTTTGATTCAACTTTTATTTACATTAGTAAAGAGCAGGATGTTTTACACGGCGCACGATTTAAAAAATATATAAAAGGAATGAATGTAGAGCAGAGTTACCGTTTGCCGAAAACATTTTTCGTTTATCTATCTACCATGAAAACTTTTCACCTTTAATCTTCACTATTGCAATGTAAACTCCTCAATTATTATGGTTTCAGTTTTAATACGTACCAGACCTTTCTCTTCTAACAGAAATCTTGCAGCACATATCAAGCCTCCTTATAGTTTTCGTCAACCATAGTTTTAAGAGTCCAATCAGTACATAATGCATTGTCATTACAATACTAGGTCTGTTAACATATGTGATCGCGAACAATACGCCGCAGATCAGTTACGTTTGTTAAGGCCTGTCTGTCTGTACGTCAGAGCTTTATTGGACAAGCGATTGAACTGATAGTTCGCCCGCCAACGTTGACCAACGAATTGGGTGTGCACTTCGCGCTAGGGTTACGTTTCGTTTCTAGGATTCAGATTTATTTGTGTCGTAAATTCTGTTTGGATCTAACAGAAATGTAATTTACTTAAACATAGAGGATGATTACAAGTTCATACGAAAAATAATCAAAATAAAAGGTTTTATTTTCAGCTTTAGGTAATCTCAAACAAGAACAAATGTACCTAACATAAATTTAAAGATTTTTTTTTTGTAGTACTCACGAACGTAATGCCATCGATATGAGCTTCTTTGTATTAAAGGTAGATATATAAACTTATATAAAAATACCCTGAAACTAAACTGAATAGGTACCAATATAAAGATAAAGTCGTAAGAACATAATATTAATATTTTTTCTAACCAGCTGTTACTTTGAATAAGAAATATCGGCCCTACCACCGAAAGCAAAATTCTATGCAACCCAAAATGCATGTTCCTCTATATTAAGTCGCCTATCATAATGTGTAGTTGATTTGGCAATTTGCCCTAATTTGGCAAATAATAGCAGCGCGGTCTGAGATCATTTTTCTGAGCATGTTTACGGTTAGCTGCCGTGGTTTATCTTGCAGGACAGCTAAAAGAACCTCACAATAGGGGGTTCACTACCTACTGCTTGCCTCATCCATCTGCCTGAGAATTTTGATGTTGAGAATTATATTTTAAAATTTAAACTGAGAGAATTTAAACAGAAAATGTTTTAAAGTGTTTTATGTGGGAGTCTTTTTATCCTTATGTCTGACATTATTCTGCCTATTTTTATTAATAACAATTAATAATTGTTTAGAGCAATACTTATATGTAAAAGACCTTCATTTATAGGTATGTTCTGCAAACTTAAATCAAACTTCTATTCCACTGCCCGAGCGAAGTCTCCATAGAAAATACAACCAATTTACACTTGTAATTACTTTCATAATTAAACGCTAAAATAAAATAGCTTCCCGTTTAATTTTAAATACTAATACAGTATAGAATTTATTGGGTTTATCTGCAGTCCCCGCGGCCACGGGCGGCCTGTAAACAATGCTGATATGAAATATTAGTTTCAACCAAGCCATACATCTAGTCCGCTTGTTATTAACCTTGCTAACTTTAGTATTTATATGTGTATGAACACACGGAAACCAAGTTTTGTATTGCGAAAATTGAATAATAAATTCAGTTTGTTTTCTGTTTTGGTATATGAAAGGTATGTGTGAAAACTCATAGAAAAAGTCATGTGTAAAATTAGCAATGCTGGTCCATAATGCTAAGGTGTTTTATAGCAAACAAACACTGAAAAAAAAATTAATATTTATACCTATATTCAGTGACATTAAGTCAGTCAAGTTTAGCAAAATATTGGCGCTGATCCTCTTGTACATAAACTAAACTAATTTTAAGTTATGTGCACATTTTTCTTTTCATTTCATTAAGAAAACGATGGAAGATAACATTTTAATTTAATCCTGTCAAATTAAGATACTCTATAGACAGTTTAGACGCGATTATAAACATGGCGACTAAAAATACGCCAGTTTACATCAGGAGTGCACTAATTTGACAGGTCTAAACTGACGTTTTATCTTCTGTCCTTTTCTTAATGAAATAGGAATAAAAAGATACACTGAACTTAAATTTAATTTAGTTGGTGAACAAGGGATTCGGGGCCAATATCAAGACTCAACTAAAGTTATAGCTACGTACTAAAAATTAAAATTAAAATACCATAACTAGATGACATTTAAGTAGGTACACCTAACAAAACTTCAGCTCAAAGTCTCGAGTTAAAATTAAACTTGGGTTTTACATTTTTACCAAAACAATATCTAAACTTACAACAACCTAAACTTGAAATACGTATTAAAACCTGTTAAAAAATTAGCAATAAACCAAATATGAATAACCATCTCCTAAACTTACAACCGCTCTTTTCACCAAACCACAAAGTTTCAGTTTACGTATCCGGTTTAGACAACGGACTTGCGAGTACGTCTCCCAGTGTCTCTGTACCTATTCCCGTCTGGCTAGCTCCGTATAGTTGGCTTAGTTCTTAGGACAGCAACAATGCGCTCGCCACGAGGAGTCCACTGATGTACGATGACACAGTATATGTAAGAAGTTAACATAAAGAAGGAATATGAGAGAAATATTTTACAGCCTAAATATTTAGTTCGAAAATGATGGTCTACAATTTGTAAAGAAAGGTGTACGAGTAGCAAAAAGGACTATTTAAAAAGAAGCTGTAAATAAGTTAGAGGACACTGATGACGATGGTGATAAGGTGAAAACAAAATACCCACTGAAACTATAGACAATTGGCGGTAGTTATTGCCTTAAGAATTCATACTCAATGTCATTAAAACAAACACCACTTACGAAGTCCTCACCAACTTGCATAGACAGCACGACTACCAGTGGGTCCAGAATTTAGCCTCTGTTAATTTGTCACAGTGAATTAGCCACGGGCGGGGGTAAATGATAGCGTTAGCATGTTGCACCCTGCACCGCCAATATGGTCGTAAACGTCGCACCACGACAATTTAATACCTAACTATGTATGTAGATGTCTATCTCACTGGATATACGATGATTATTCGGACCACTATAAAATATTCTTAGTCACGTAATTACAAATTTGAACGTATAAATTGGGAGTCAGATTGTAAGCAAATTGATTAGGTTGGCTGATGGACGTAGTGATTGGTGTGATTTCGGTTTGCTAATGATATCTATCTAGTTTTAACTGCAAATCTTATGCCATACTTTATTATGAACCTGATAAAAACTCCCAAAAAACTGAGCTCAAAGTTATAATACATACAACTTAAAAAATCTTTTAATCGCTTTTCTCGGTGGTTGACTATCGGCTGCCGGCAGAAATTATCACCCATCGGACAAAGTCTTGCCGCCAAGCGATTCGTCGTGTTCCGGCATGATGTCTGGGGAATCCGTACGGAGGACGGGTCTGAGCAGTTATGTTGCGGTGTGTGCTGGATACGATGACAAATGTTGTTGTGTCGGGGTTTGATCGTGGAGGGTCTCCACATCAATCTCCCTCTAGAGCAGCATCGTTGGTCGTGTTGGGTTTAACATTGCATCACCTAGCTCAACTGCCGTCTTCCTTCCTGTTCACTCAGTTTTTTTTTTTATTTTAGTGAAGAGGCTCTTAATAAACTAGCGCGCTTTGCCAACAACGATTGCATCACTGCTTACCATCAGGCGGGATTGCGGTCGAGCAATAGTTTACAATCATAAAAAAAAACAGAAATCAAAAGATTTGCAACATTGAAATAATAGATGCAGAAACCCCAAAACCATTGTTATCCAAACATAAATGAACTGAACTAAGTTCATTAGTCGCTACTTCAAACAATAACCAACAATTAATCTTTGGAACGAAACTCGATGACACCGTTAAACTATTTAGTCACACCAATTTGAGGACTCAAAACACACTTAAAAAAGGAACTTTAGAAAGCCAGGACGATCATAAAAACCCATACGATACGATACATTATTATGGGAATACAGTAAAAAACTGGACAATACATTTTAACTTTACAGTTACCTTTGTACTGTAGATAAAGGGAGAAAGTTGCGCAACGGTCAGCTTTCTAAAATTCGATATTGTTTGTCTATTGTTCAGTATAAAACTGTTTCTGGTTGAAAGAAAGTTTGCTGTTTGAGAAATTGCTATGAAATTCGAGTGGGAATCCAGACTTGTGCCAAAATATAGACCTAAGCTCACATCGAATTATTTGAACTCATTTAACGATATAGTATCAATTAAAACATCGATTGATAGATTTAATGACATCAAAGTAATTATGGAACTTGAATATAAATACTTATCTACAACAATATTATTATTTTTAAAGTTGCTGATATAGATTTCTGAAATTGTAATGATATATGGCAGTTCCCGTTAACTATTATAAATCAACAATTACCAAAATGGGGACAATAAATCGTGTAAACTGTTATAAATATCGTGCACGGCATGTACTTAAGTTTATACTTTTAAGTTGTTATAAGTGCGGGTTCAGTGTCGTGCCGGGGCGCGGTTACAGTCGCTTGTTAGCGAACAATGCTATATCCACGTTTGTGCATATCTAGATATGCATTGAGAACTGTACGGATGAAGAAAAAGCCTCCAGTTACAGACATTTGCATTGCATTGGTTGCAATGGAAAGAGTTGTAGGGAAAATGTCTAGCTAGATAGTTTCTTTAAGTTTCTTATGTGGCTTGTTAGTTATTGCGGGAACTACGTGTCGTTAAGGAATAATACAGCTCAGATATTTTTTTTATTTCAGTCAATGAAATACAAAAAATGATAATTTTTCTCTTTTGGTTAAAAAACATGATACTGAGTTTCTGTTTACAATATTGCTCGATGAAAATGGTAGGACATGATCCAAATAAACAACACTTGTTGTGCCTTTCAAGAGGGCAGTAAATAACTCCAAACAATATATAAAGAAGCCGCGCACTGTGACTAATGTACAAGTAAATACGTGTTAATAGACCATAAACAATAATATTCGACTAATGTAGACGTTTACGGCTGTCTACCAACACGACAATAACACATCAACTGTATCAAGCCTCATTGAACTAAACACGCTCCATGAATCGACGATTCAGATTACAAAATCAATCGAAGCGAATTTAAAATCGACTAGATTCACAATTTTAAATATCACTGTTCAAGGGAATGTGATTTTTATTCATCAATGGAAATTTTATGGTCTTTTTTATACACATAAATGTATGTTCCTTAGATTTGTGCATTTGCGTGTGGTGAGTTATAAACATATGGAGTTTTATAAGTGTCTACCCGATGTTCGAGTGTACTGCCGTATACAGAATTTCCACCTAATAAAGGCCATGTTACGTGTAGGGAACGTAAGACACGCAATTACGCAGTACCCAGTTTAATAAGGTCTTCTTCTCCCTTCGTGCAGTTGATGATAGAAACAAAGACAGGGGAAATATGTGAAGGGCGGCGGATCATGCTTGATTGGTGGAGTTGTACGGCGAAGTTTCACGTTGAACGTTAATTAGTGCGTTCCTCACGGTCTCAAGCGTGTATGGATGTATGTTCGCGAGATTATGTCTCGGTGTGATTAAAAAAGGTGCGGGAAAACATATTAAATCCTACTTCAAATCACAGACTTGAGTATTTTACGATCTTTAGATGATAAAGTTGTTGCTATTTACTCATGCAATCTCGCTCTGAATGCGTAGTTAATACAAGAAGCAATTTGATGTGCAGATTAATGCGCGGAACAATTTATAGACAATTAAGGTAACCAACGCCGCCCCGGGATCAATTAACACAAAGGCGCTATTGCAAATTAGACTAACTGGACACCTATCTAGACGCCTACCGGTATTAGATATTCATGATTACGGTCCAACTACCACAGCGATTTATAGCATAGATCTGCTGATAGTGATTTTCATCAACACAGTAATCTATTTTAATTAATAATTAATACTAACAAATGATTTGTATTAATTAATGAACAAACAATTCCATTTTATCTATGAGTAATAGAACGCACCCTGAGGCGTAATAATTTGTGTTAGTCGACAATTTTGAATGGCCAAACACACCTTGAACGAATACTTAAGCTTGAGATTTTTACAGATCTGAACAATTTTGTAGAAGGTTGGCCTAAAACACGTGTTGTAATTGGTTAATATATTTAGAGGCGAGCCCCAAGAAGTGGGCAATCTATCTAAGTCCATCCCAGGACGCTCGAGGCTCGTAAATCCGCCAGTCAAGAGTCACCACTGCGATCCCAAGGGCTTTCAAACAGTTTTATATGGTCAGCTTAGTGTTATTGAATGTTTTTATTGGGAATGTATAGATGCAATCTTTTTATCAGATAGAATAAGCAACAGCGTCCACTTGTATTTACACTGATAACATCATACTATGAAAAGCTGGTTTCCGTGAGGGTTGTAGAAGTCAAATGCGGTCGCTTCACGGAAAACCAGAAGCTTGCCTTAAAATGGAAGGAGGGACTGGTCTTGTATTTGCTAATGACCTCACGACCAGTTCTTTTAAGCATGACGGACAGGCGGACAATGTTAATTTATCCAGGGAATACTACTTTGAAAAAATTGCTATTCCCTTACAACATATTTGAGTGTTTGCGATCTTAGTTAGTACGTATTTATTTAGTGGAAGGAAATTGGAATGGAAATGGGGTAAAAAAAAAAAATACATAAACATTTAGGAATCGCCAAAAGCCTTGTGTCCACGGGACTTGATGGGACGTTTCAGATTTGCGGAAGATAATTAATTAATAGCTCTAATAGGCAAATTGGTGAACACAGCAAATTCATTAGTGTAAAATTGGATGCTGGAGATGCTAGTTTCCAGGCATCTAAGTACTTCAAATAATACTACTGCTACTTTTTTGCTGCGGAATTTATAATTATCTTCTATGAAAATAAATTCGTAATACGCTCTGAGATCCATTCCATTTTCGAAGTAATTAATCGACGGACAGAAATTATCCTGCTAAATATTGCCTCCATTGCTCGCACGTCATTAATACGATCATTCCTAACAAGCCCTCGTCCAAGCTTATTGGGGCTCATGGCTATCTATCCCATTGTTAAGTCGACCAACAGGTGATTTTAATTGAGTTCCCTATAATAAGAGTACGACTACTGACTTTCAATGAACGATGAATTAAGAAGTTAATGTTTTTTATTATTCTGGTGAAGTATGACCTCGTTTATTTTATTGGTCAAGTATTTGATCAAGATAATATTAAAGAACTTATTAATTTTAAGTGTCTACTTTATAGCAACTTTATCAAAGGCGATGACAGTTTTAATTAACGGTTTTTCCAAAGTATTTAATCCAATAATTTAAAAATCTATTGATTCACCTGCGGCTAGTTCAAGTTTTTCTCTGCTAAATTTTGTGCAAAACATTAAAATTCAAGTGGAGAATTAATAAAGAGATAAATAAATTTAAGAGCAGCGGGAATGTGGGTCTGCCGTTACGGGCCCGGTTCGCTTTATGTGCATATCGAAGATGGATGGCGCAGTGTGCGCTGCGGCAAGGCGCGAGCGGGTGGGGTCCGCGGGGGCCAGGGGACGCACCGCCCCCACCGCGCGCTGTAATGGCCGCGACCACTCCAGCCCCGTCAGACGACAAAAATGCCATAATAATGGCCCCTGAATAGTTTTTGCTGCACCGCTCTAAATACCCACTGAGCCCCTAGTACGTGATGACACGCCGGTCATCTCTCTTTTATTGAGAAATTCGTCAGTTTTATACCCGTATGGTAAAAACTACATGTCGAAGGACCGGAATCCGGTTGTGTCATTTCAAACACTTGATAAGTATCGTTCTGGAAGTTTTTACGCGCAGAATTTCAGCGGAGCTTCTCTCGTTTAGTATTCGACGAATGCGAGGTTTTTATCCGCTTTAAGGATGGCACGGTCACCTTCAGGACGCTTTAATTGTGAACCAATAAGAAACTTATTTCTTTTATAGACTCGAGATGCTCCACTCCACTGACAATGCCTTATTAATGGCTATTCGCATTTAAAATTTTAAAAAATGGTATCCAAACTTCTAAAGCGGAATCTGGACTGAATAAAGTCCTTCGTTAATTTCTATATGCCTATATAGTATTGATGTTGTGAATCTACGGAAGATGAATTCTGACGAGTGTAAATTAAACATACGCTAATGTTGAAACATTAATAAAACAATCGTATTCAATATTGAACAAAAAGTAGCAAACACAACTTTGATAGAAGACAAAGAAATTCAGAGCAGGCGTTTATGAACTAATAAAGCATTGCTGATCAAAAATCAAAGCCGAGCAAAACGTCCCACAGTCATTAAACAGCTAATTAAAAACAACGATCTGCTAATAATTGACGGTGTTATTATAGAGGCGGCATTATTGAACGTCACAAAAGGTGGACCAATTAAGAGTTTCCCCGAATGTCCGAGCGAAAAGTTCAGAATGATAGCACCGTCAATTATGGCTGGCCGCCTCGCAGCCAATTACCAACCAGCCCACCGATTGATAAAAAAGAGTTTCGAAAAATTCGCCCAAACAAATTTGGGTTATCTGGGAAGGGGAACCGCAGGCACTATGTAGTACCTGTAGTTACTTTCCCAAAGACCAATTTCGACCACCGAAACTTAACTGTCGATAATGTTAATAATTATAAACCAGAGAAAATTGTAAGTTGATAAGTCTCTCGGAAGCGCTGACGAATTTGGAGACATAAAAAAATGTAACGACGACGCAGAAATTCAACTTTTCACGAATACGATTTTATTTACGAGCCGAGGACGAGAGGAACCTCGAAAAAACTAGTTCGCGCTTCATGTATGAACCATGACGCGGTCGCAAGAACAATCACCGAGAATAATTCATATTCTGAGCGCGCTGCAAACATCCAGAGCCGATTTACGGGCCGCCTCTGCGCTTCTGTCGCGACTGGTATCTTAGTTACTTTCGAAAATAATTGGATTTCGATTGTGCGAGAAAAAGGCATTCGCGGGGCACCCGTCATTACTGCTTACCTTTTAAAGTCTGTATAAATCGTAATTGGGGATGTGTAGCGAGCGCTATCGCGGCATCTGTCGTGTCTAACGCTTGGGCACGCGGGCTTAAGGAGCCCCTAGCCTATTTAGTTCCCATATCCGCGGCTATTGGAAGGGGCGCCGGGCCAGGCGACACCTGTATGCGTTATTTTGTCGCATAAATTGTCGTCAATTCAGTCGCGAGACGGTCTCGTCCCCTGGTTTATTGAACTCCGTATCCAGATAAGGCTCGCCTTCCACGTAGTAGCGGTGAAAATATCCCATAATATCGTAATTTTTCCCGCTCGTTTGCATTTCCTGCAGGAGTTCGTGAGCGAGTCATGCGCTTCTCATAATTAATTCAATTCAAATCACATCGCCCACGAGTCTTCCAATTTATCTGGTGCACCTTATACGGAGCACGATTGTACTCACTGAGGTTTCTCACACTATAGTTATGCACTGTAGTCCATATTACCTTTGCCCCCTATTTAAGTATATGTAATATAAACGGTAGTGCATATCGTACGAATCGTACGTAACTAGATAGTGGCGGTGTATTAGCACACAATAAACTTATCTAAGAAGAATCTGCTGTGTTTGTAGCCGCTCTCCTAAAACGTCTATTTTCCGCACGGGCAATGGAAATGTCGTCGGGCCTGGATAAACGGGTGTGCGGGCGCAGGAGAGGCGGCGGGGGAGCGGGAGGCGGGAGCGTGTTCTAATGAGGCGCGCCCAGTGTGCGCGGGCGCTGCACTCACGCACGCACGCCAGCGATTTATGTACTTAGGTATGAATTTAAATGAATACCTACGCCCATTTCAATTACGCAAAATAGTAGCTAAGTATGAATAACAGCAAAAATTTCAAGTTTGTTTTTTAACTCCGCCGCAAGCAAAATCACATTTAAATAAACACGACCGACTGACATAAATTAAGATTAGTGAAGATTTCCAAACAGCTGTGATACATGACCGCCAGAAATAGGTGCTTAATGACACCTCTGCCATTTATACTTAAGTGATTTCAGTACCTACCTAGTTATGTAGAAACGGGTGCCGCTTGAGGAGCGTGAGTAATTTAAGTATTCACATAAACATTAATTCGCTTTTTTTCGATCCCGAAACCCGAAGAGGTGCTTTAGGTTAATAAATATTAGCAAATAGGCACTTCGTATGTACTACCGCAACGCACTGGCTTTTAAACGAATTGCTTCGCATAACAATAAAAACGCCTATATGCCCTTTCACACATTCTAATGTGCCCAATGCTCCTTCATTTGTCGGGGGCCAGCACGCAGAGGAAATATTTTCCCAAATCCATACAGCCTTAAGGATCTCATAAAGCAGTCGTTTTCCCCACGCGAAAGTATGGAAGTGAGATTTATGTTTGGGACTTCGGTCTCGAGCCCGGGGCTTTGCGATGATGAATTGACACTTTTTCAGCGGTGCCTACAAATTTCAACTCCAACAATATACGCACCCGGAATGAACAATGAGAAGTAAGAGTTGCCTTCGTTATGGCTTGGGAAACTTTTAATGTCTCCAATGAGGTAAAGGCACCATAAATAATCCCATTCGTGAGATTAGTAGCACTTACGGGAAGTTGAGTAACGCAACCAACTGTGAGTGCTGTGAATTAAGTAGGAAAAAGATTTCTTATGATTTTCTGGCTCTCATTAGGCCCGCATTTTTGAAATGATGTCGTGACACAGGGGACTGTCTATTTCTATTTTAATTTCCCCCTCATTATACAGTTTGAGGAGCCACGCTCACGTGTACCTGGGGCTAGCAAAAAGTATAAACACATTATAAACATGAACGGCCCACCGCCATGGCTTTGCGTCACGAAATCTTCGCTTGCATTTTTGCATAACAAACCCAGCTATGATTTGTTGACCGCGTTTTATCATATCGACTTAACTTCGAAACATTTTGTTAAAAAAGTAATTATTTACCCCGGCCGAGACTTCAATTTCCTTTATTCTAAAAGAATTTGAGTTTACTTTAGCAAATGTAAAGTCTACAAACATTGTGGTCACGTGAATGAAATAAAAACTAGCGAATGCATAATAGTATACATACAATGATGACTTCATTCATCCAACGAAGCTTTAGGCAGTCGTCTAAATTATAATAATAAGCGGGCGTGAGCTCAGCCGATGGCTCGTCTTAATAAAGCCATTATAAATATCTGATTCCTCGGTGTACGTCCAGCCGTTCGACGCCAAATGCCAAAGGGTTACCGGTCGTATATTTTACGAGACAAGGATAATTTAAATGAGACGTTCATATCGTCTTACTTATCGACACACATAAGTGTTTTGACATGTAGTATTATACTACTTGAAGAGTCCGTGTTGAAGAAATGTTTAACTTTCGGTCCAAATATCCCATATATCGATTTTAAATTTGGTTTAATTTCGGGCATAGAACCACCGTGATACACTCACAGAACGGCGTGCAGTCGTGTCCTACGCCTATTATGGTTACTAAATCCTTTCGTTAACGTATTTGCATTTTAGAAAAGTTTGCTTAAAATTTTTTGCGCCCTTTTCGTTCCGTTTCAATTAAACCATTTTTACCTTAACGACGAGTGTACACACGCGATAATAAGCATGATGGTTCCAATTTATAAGACAGTGGGTACCTACAAGACTTATTTGAATATTTTTGAATTAACGCTTGCATATTTCGTGGTAGGCAACTTTCCAATAAAAAATAAATACGACGTATACCTATGAGTATATTCGATGCGGAGACCGGAGATTTAAGTGGCCGCCTAGCTAACAATAGTGGTCTCGGCCGTATGAATAAAACGTATACAAATTTAATCAAAGAGAAATCTATTAGTAAAATGAGAAATACGGAAGGGAGCGCACCTATACATATTCAACGAGGCACTGCATCACGAACGGGCCAATTTATGCGGCAACTCCTGAGAGTATCTTACTTTAACCTCGGCCATATGTAAAACTGGAGTGTTTCTTTGCGCGATCAGATCGTCACCTGGTGGACTCAGGAATATTTATTATTTCTTAAGAACACCTTTCCAGACTTTTGTTTAATAAGCTATAAGCCTACCTCTGCTTTGTCCTTGGAACAGTAAAAAACAGAAATTTAAAATGCACCGAGCGTGTTACATTGTTATCAATTTCATTAAAAACTAGCCATAATTTCATACGTTGAATTAAATCCAGGTGAACGTTTACATTAAGCTTTATAGTATATAAAAAGTAGGTATGTACTGCCTGACTACCGACTGCCTAGTTGGGTCTCTGCACAAGTTTCCTTTAAAGTATTAATCAAGAGCCATGTCGCGTTTTACTTTTTATTTTGCAAGTGCATCTGCCCTCTGTATATAGTCATAAGTTTTATAATATAACCTTTACTATAATATATTTACTAGCGGTCTATTAATACTATCGTCGACTTCATTCCATTCATCACTCGGAATAATTATCAACATTCTTGACTTTTACTAATAAGTTTGACTTATTGTAAGTATACATTGTAATATTTATAATGTCTTCATATAATTAAGTTTCATTAATATTTACTCTAATGAGGAGAGCATATTACTATTTTACTTTTTTGTTACGTAACTCAACAATGTTGTAGAAATATACAAAGATCTTTAATGTTGATAAACAAAAAGTGTGCCGCAAGGGTGCGACCTAGGCCCAAAAATATCAAAACATGCATGTAAGAATCTACAGTAACATTTCATTACGTCAGTGCATAAGGCACATGGCAGACGGTATCGCTTACAAAACGACTTTATCTAGTCACGTTGTTATGTACTACAGTTAGTTCTGGAAACACGAGTCGGCTAGGGGTTCTAATTTTGCTGTTATTTTGCTCCCATACGCTTACTGGATCGTTTAGTATGGAGACTGACCCTTGGTGACTTTGTAGTAAGAGTAGAATACAGGTTTATTAAATTAATGAGTATTTTTTATTTCCAAACTAAGATCAATTTTTAGGTTACTTGCGGTACCAATAATCCTGCTTGAAGCACGGTTTGAAATTTAAATATTTATTTATATCGCGCTTTTTCAAAAGGACAGTGTAGAAAAATATAGTTGCGTGTAGCGCCAGACAGGCGCTAAAGCAAGGGGATCGATGTTCCAATTGGGATCCAACTTGGACGGGGTGACGACGGAAAAACTGTCCCGACTTTAGAACTTGTTCATATACATCCTCTTTTAAAGACTGCTACAAAATAGTAATGGAACATTCCAGATTTATTGGCAGTATAAATAGAAAGACATTGTTTGCGACGGTTTTTGAAACCTTGATTGCGGAAACATTAATTTCGTTTACGAACACGTGATATACTCGTAGAAAAAATAAAGTCATGAGTTTATTATTATACACATGTTTTATATTTTCTCGTGCTCATACACGACACGTGTTGATGTTATATCATAAGGTATTACTCACATATTTTGAAAAACATGTGAAACTACATATAAAACCGTTGTGACAAAATAATAATAAAAACAATAAAAATATATTACAAAATTAATCATTCCCTAGAATAAAGTTATTCTGCTTTTATCTAGAATATAACAAAAATAGTATCTCGATAAATGTTGGCAATATAATAGTGGCCTTAGACGTATTTGAATATCTTGGCGCGCATCGGTCGCCCGCCATTGTTGTCGCTACCCAGTATGGACTTAATTAAGCAAGGGTAGAATAGGTGGGAAGATCTACGGGAATTTAGAGGATGGTCACTGATGGTAAAGCCAACCAAATAAGTACTTATAATAGTCTGGTTATTGAAGTTCCTGAGGTGTTGATTGCCAACTTGGAAGATATAGTATCTTGCTCGGCTACCTAATGATAAAGTAAAAATAGTAAGTTAAAAGTGCAAGGAAATAACAAGGATTCTGTAGTTTCCGAGAAAGAATTTATCTACGTCCTTTATGGACAATTTGACTCAAAATATTCTGTTGGGGAAACTTCAGTTTATTCGAAGCATGAGTGTCTGTCCACATTGATCCCTACGTCTGCGTTGAAAGCAATAATATTAATGTTTGCCATCTCAACGTTTATTCGCTTTCAAATTCGGCTGTTGGGAAATCAAGATAGTAAACTTGCAGTACTTGTAGTGGTCGCCGTTAAGACCTCGGGGGATCACAAACAATATTTTGAACGTTAGTTTGAGATGCTGTGTGGTCGAGCGCAATTACTCGTTGTTAATTAACGCTAGTAAACATAAAAGCTAGACCGCAGTAATATAGGAATGGAGTTTATGTTTCTCGGTGTTAGATATACTTCGATAGATGACTTCCTCATTTTCTCAGTCAATAAAATTAAAAAAAAGCTAATTCAGCAACAAAATAATAACTCTTATCTACCTATTTTTATTCAATTCAAATAAATCAATAATTTCGATTTCACTTTAGCATTCAAAGTAAATAAAATAATTCAGTAGAACAAATAAAGAAGAAAGGAAGCCGCGGTTCCCTTAATGCAATCAATTAAGTAGGTACACATATAATTGTGTTAGCGAGTCAATGGCAAGCGTAACTCGTAATTAAAATAGTTTATTCTAATCCAGTATTCAACTAAGGCGAGTTTTTCCACGACTGTACAGTGAATGTGGCGCGGATTTTGGTAGAAGCGATGGGCGATTGGATTTTGGATGACAGCTGGTTCGAAAAAATACTTTTAAGTGCTACGCGTGACAGGGCTTATCTTCTTCTCCTTCAGCCTATAGATGTCTACTACTTTGTCCAGCGACAAAGTCCTCCCCCGTGGCTTTCCACGACGACCGGTCTTGTGCTGCCCGCATCCATCAGCTTCCCGCGACCTTCACCAGGTCATCGGTCCACCTTGCTGGGGGCCTCCCTAGGCTGCGTCTTCCGGTACGTGACCGCCACTCCAGAACCTTACTGCCCCATGGGCCATTGGTTCTACGAGCAATGTGCCCTGCCCACTGCCACTTCATTTTAGCAACTCGAATAGCTATGTTAGTGACTTTGGTTCTTTTGCAGATCTCCTCATTTCTGATTCGATCATGCAAAGAAACTCCGAGCAAAGCTCTTTATACCCAAACTAAATCAGAAAATCAAAGAAGATAGGTAGTATCATAATTATAATCAACCTATGATGTAGGTGGTAGGCCACATTGGCTGCCGGCAGAAGTTACCACCCACCAGATAAAGTCTTGCCGCCAAGCGATTCTTCGTGTTCCGGCATGATGTCTGGTGAAGCCGTACGGAGGACCGGTCTAAGAAGTTGTGTTGCGATGTGTGCCGGGTACGATGCGCCAAATGTTGTTGTCGGGAGATCTATCTCCCTCTGGCTCAGCATCGTTGGTCGTGTTGTTGGGTTTAACATTGCACCACCTCGCTCATCTGCCGTCTTCCTTCCTATTCACTACGTTTTTTAAGTGAATGGGTTTAATAAACTAGCGCGCTTTACCATCAACGATTGTATCACTGCTTACCGTCAGGCGGGATTGCAGTCAAGCGCTAGCTTATAAATATATTTAAAAAAATGATGTTTCTACTGTCTCCTCGGCCTCCTCCCAATGAGAGGGAGTGGGCCAGGCTGGTCCATTGCGGTTTGGTAGATGTCACATGTCTTAAGATATATATTTTTTGGCTCTAGGACGTGCCGATTTCCTAGCGATGTTTTCCTTCATCGTTTTCAGAACAGTGTTGATGAAATAATTTAAACAAAGCAAAGCGGCTGGTAGTCGTGGTGGCCTAGTGGTTAAAACACCAGCCTCTCAAGTATGAGTGTGCGGGTTCGATTCCAGGTCAGGCAAGTACCAATGTAACTTTTCTAAAGTTATATGTACTTTCTAAGTGTATCTTGGACACCAATGACTGAAGGTGAAGGAAAACATCTTGAGGAAACCTGGACTTTATAAGTCTCAACCCGCATTGAGCAAGCGTGATGATTACGCTCAATCTGCTGTATGAGAGGAGATTAGTGCCCAGCAGTGGGACGATAAAAAAAAGGTTGATGATGATGATGAAAGCGGCTGATGAGACTCGAAACTAGGACCGACAGATTATAAGTCGCGGCCGATAGGTTCCTACCACTAGACCACCGTTGCTCTCCGCTGCTGAAGACAGTATAATCGTCCTATACCTAATGTTCCCATTGCTGGGAGACAGGCTTCCTCTCTTTGAGAGGGTTTTAATCACCACGCGAGTTTAGCCGGTTGGAAGCTGTCATATATCTACAAAATCTTGGTTCTAGTACACGGTCTCCTTACGATGTTTTCCTTCATGATTTTGAAAGGAATATTAATCGAGATGGATGAAAAATATGAAAAACCGATAAGAAGTTAGGTACTAATTATAGTTTATGTATGACAAATTGTACAATTCTGTGTTTTACGTACCTATGCATGGCTAACTTGTTTGAAAAGGCGTGAATGTATACACGCAGAATCGCGGTTCCCGCTCCGCTTGTGAGCTCGGCCCAATCAGGAGAGGCCGCGGAGTTTACTGCAGGGATATAAATTAAATGCTTACGTTTCGCTTGCGCCGCTTCGCTAGTTTAATTAAGCGTCTCCTCCTTTGTGTCTGCATGTGCGTACACATTCAACATGTTCCCTGTTGTTCTTAGAGACCACTGGAGACGCATTGTCCCATTCTATCGAGCTATAGCAACATCGAGTCGGTTTGAATTTAAATTCCAACCGTTGCTTTCGGTAGGGAGAGATAGCATTCCTTAAAGGGTTCGGTTGACGAATCTTTTTATATTCTTTGGGAATAGTTGCCAGGGACTGTAAGTAGAATGAAATGTAAGTCGTGGTGGTCTAGTGGTTAAAACACCAGCCTCTCAAGTATGAGTGTGCTGGTTCGATTCCAGGTCAGGCAAGTACCAATGTAACTTTTCTAAGTTATAGGTATGTAACTACTTTCTAAGTACCTATATCTTGGACACCGGACTGATTAAAAGGTGAAGGAAACCATCTTAACATCTTGAGGAAACCTGGACTTTAAATCTGAAATCGCCAAACCGCAAATGAGCAAGCGTGGTGATTACGCTCAATCCTTTTCTCTGTATGAGAGACCTGTGCCCAGCACTGGGATGATAAAAAGGTTGATGATGTAAGTAGAATTAAGATTCCTAGTGAGCCTAGCAAAACTGTATTTTTTTCTTAATATCAAAGTCACAACATGTTCTTATATTTATATTTAAAAATATGAACACACACAATAAATCAGACTTGTAGACATTATTAATTACCCCACGAATATTTATAAGCAGTATATAAAATTTATGTAAGCATGTAAGTTACGACGGACAACCTTTATACATAATGAACCTTTATGTATAAGCCAGCACAAGCTGTCCACATAATTACGTAACGTAAATTGCCTAACACAGAATGTGTCAAAAAAGCAACGTTAATTTGTACTGACAAACTGTGCACAACATGACTGTGAGATTAAATTTTCAAACATGGTGCCCTCAATTAATTTTTCCTCCGGAAAATTTTTCATCATGTCCGTACGAAGAGTAACCTGTTGTTTAATCTGGGAGGACATCGGTTACGGGGAAAATGTTTGAACATATACCTGTTTGTAAGCTCTATAGGACTCCATTTTTTCCCCGCGACATAATTCCAATCACATTCTCAAACAAACTTAAAACACGCACGTTCTACAACGAAGTTATTCGAATACTACAAGAAGTTTAAGCCGTTCATAGCTCCGTTCTTTAGCAGGTACAAAAGCTTTTTTACCTTAACAATGGCGACTTTCTCTCGAACAATAACTCAAAAAACTATACTTTTTGGTCACCCGATGCAACAAAACCAACTTTCTCTTTGCATTTGTACAACAAACAGTTACTTTACAAATAGAAAAAAAGGAACAAGATTCACTTCAAACAATAATTTTAGAGTCAGTATTAGTCGCGTCTTCGATCGAGCTATCCGATCCACGGCACAATCGTGATGATACTGAAAAACGGTATTCTTTTATCCAGAAATCTCTTAACGAGGTTAGTTTAGGCAAACTTTTGTGATGTGATTTTTTGTTCCGTTTTATTCGGGTCCATATGAGTACGTTATATTGTCGTTTTAAAGCTGTGGGTTCCAAACCAAAGGGTTGAACTGTTCGCGCCAGTTTTGGATGCGCAGGAGTGAGCGTGATGCAACCATTTCGTTAATAGCTGCTTGGTTTGAACGGAGAACACGTTTGGAGAATAATTTGAATACCGAAATGCAGATGGCTTCTTTTATCCAGGGGCTCCGGACCCACCGAACTACAAGTTAATTAAGGTTTGCCCATCAATTAAATATTGGTTTTGATTGTTTTCATTTTGCAGATTAAGTTGTGCTCTTGATTTATACATTAATTGTGTTTCTTAATTAAGAGATTCACTGCGGGTCCGTAAACTGGTTGAGTCAGGCTATTTGAAATGCTAAAAGCATCTCTGATAAAGTATCTATACGTAGGTACATATGTAAATAAGTTGATCGATACGAATTTCTAATTTAGAAGGTATCGAATCGTCAAACGAGAACGTCACGAATCGATTCGAAGGTCATCTCTTATAAATTTTGCTCAGTAAGTTATAAAACGCGTCAATAAATCGTCGCAGTCAAATCCCGCACGTTCGTATCTGGGACGATGCATTCGTTCAACGAACGGATTCACTGAGCGAAACACCAAAATTTATTGGGTTAGTAGTTGCCGTAGGTCGATAAAACTACAAACCGACAACAGAACGGCGTATCTCAATAAATCGGAAAGAAAAAAATACGACCTACGAGAGAAAGAAACAGAGTAAAGTTTTGCGTGATGCCACTCGAAGGTTGTATGACTGAAAAGAGCAATGCGCAGTGCAATTTTGTGATATCTTTTTCACTCTTTCATTGGCGGAGATGGTAGGCGACATACGGACGTTATAGTGTTGAATTAGCATATTTATTGCTAGTTACACGACGAAATAAATTTATCTTAGGCCATTGGGCCTGGGCCATATTTGCTTTTTTTCTTTGCTTCACATATTCTAACTTCCGCTCGGATATGCTGGGTGTGGCTGGTTGGGGTCTATTGTGAAGCTTTATTGTGTCTGAGACGTTTATTATATTTTAAATAAAACAATCTTTACTGCCAAGATATTCGTCATAATACACATCACGCTTCTAAAGGTGCAGAGTCCCTAAAGTATGGAGTTACACTTTTTCTCCCTTAATTTGAATCGCCCTTGGCGGTGTTGGATTCGAATATAATAGGGGACGAGTTTATTATCATTTATCTCAATTTAATCTCATGCTCCATCTGTGGATTTTGTTTTAAATTCTGTTCAAGATGGGATATGATTTAAATTCCAATACCATGAGTAGAGACAGCAGTCCGTTCCGTTTCAACCAATGGAGTAATTGCGTAACTCGCTTACAGTCGGAACGGCTTTGATTTTAACACTTAAACAACATTCATTACGTTATTTAAGCTGTTGTGTAGAAAGTTTTTTTGAACTCATGAAGCACTTTATTAGCAATAGATATCTATATTTTAAAAGATTAAGATTGATACTGTGTAAATAAGGGTGTTCTGAACAGCTGTGTGACGGATAATATGACTATGACTCATAGCCATAATCCAAAATGTGATTGAAAAATGTATCTATAATAGGTGTAAAAAAAATAATAATAATAATAATGTAACAAATCGTGAAGACCATTTACCTAACTAAGTAGGTAATAGTTAATCGTCATAATAATTAGGTTAATACCTATCACTATAAATAATAAATTATTCTACTATGGTGATTAGACAGCCTAAGAAAGATTCGCGGGTTTAGTAAAATTATTTTGGCCAAAAATCTTCCTAAACTAGTCAGGACATTGGATGTGGACCATTTTTTGAACCAGTTTTGCCAATGTTTAAGTAGGTAGATAAAATTATCTTATACATCTTAATTTAAGCAGATCTACCTGTATATGTAGGTATCATAAAATCGAGCTGATGAAGGTTTAATTTTTATATTATGAAGATTAATAGATATATGAATCTACTTAGGAAGCTGGAAAATTTCGACTTGATTAATTGCTCCCAAAGTGTTCATGTTTCCTTACTGTAGGTAGGTACCTATACCTACCAATCTGATAGGCATTTTCCTCGTTGCCTTTGGAGTGACACCTTACCTGCAACAATAAAAATAAAATATTAAAAAAATATATTTTAATTCATGTAAGCAAACTGGACAATTCATCATTATAAATAAGTAGCGCGGGCTCTACCTGCCCTCGGCACATAGCCGGCACATACGCACACTTCGTAAACGCCCTGACAAAACCGGTCTGACACGCCGCCGGCATACAAATGTACTCTCGTTCCGACACATTCTCCGTCTTTCATCGGCGCCAAAACATCACATAAATCTAACTCGCTCGCTCACTCGAGCCAACTTCACGGCAATGCGCGCGCCGACCAATCAGCGCCCGACAAACCATCGCCATATTGAATCCATCGATCGCACTGCCCTCTGCCTCAACTAATGCGAAACGTACCTTGTGTTTTCCTCACTGTTTTTGTGTGTTTTTCTTGGTTTTAAATGTTTTTCTTGGTTTATTTTTTATATAATCAGTGAATTGTTGCGTGTTATTGTTTTGTTGGCTACCATTTATACGTTTCAATGATGATTTTGTGTGAAAACGACGTACTAAAGTCAAAAGGACGCCACAACGTATACCTAAAGCTAAGTTCAGTTCATGCGAGGGTTTGTTTTTCAATATATTTAGATATATTAATTTCTAAATAAGAACATTTTGGTAGTTAGTCATTAGTTTTACAAATATGATTTGAAAATATGCAAAGAATACTATCCAATTAGAAACTAGTAAAGAAATGCCTAGGCAGGTAGGTACTTACCTATATAACCTAACTTTTATTACTATGGAATCAATACAAACAAATGAACTCTATGTTGGAAATATAGGTAGATTAAAAGACAAATAAGCTAAACAATTAACCTAAATACTTATCCATTATCAGTTAATACAAACCAACAGGAACTTTGGGGCTTACAAGGTTTGTTTTATTTATCCTACAGAGGTTATCAAAAAATACTGGCCAATTCGCACAAACAAAAATGTTTTTCAATTTCATATGCAAAGGAAACTTATTTGTTAACAGTTTTATTCAATAACAGACCCAAATTTTGCAAAAATTTCTAGAATTTCAAATGAAATGAGTAGGTAGGTACCTATTCTTTCCTTACCTCAAAGTTTGGATTGTGATGAAAAATAACTTACAAAATAAACATAAATTTTCAACTTACAGTAAATTATCTATTTAGTATAATGTTAATTGTAATTTTTTGCATTTATTTAACTACTGTGTTTTTTATTTTTGTATTCAAAAATACCTACATGCATTGGAACTCCGACGGACGGGAGAAGCGATGCGCCGACGGCGCATGCGTCAACTTTGTAGGCTGCTTGATGAAAGATAGGTAAATACAATAAAAAGAGATGAATGTATTATAGTTATTAATTTATTAAATCTATTATTAGGTATACCTGTATCTGAACAATTTTTTTTTGGTAAACATAATGCAGACAGGAACTCTCAGAAGCTTTTTAATTTCAGTTGGTATTTAATGTAGATACTTGACGATTTGGCAGGTATTTAAATTTAGAACGTAGATTTGAGTCATTTTTAGCCCAAGTAGAAGTCAGGTTCACTTTTGATATTTGGGTTATTCTGAATTTCTTATATAATTCATACTTTAGCTTCTTATCTTCCTATTTAAACATTTAATTCACAAGACCAATGAATGTGTATGGATGATTTTCCAAAAAACCATTACAGATGTACATGGTCTTCATATAATCTGACCAAGATTATGTATGGGTTAGAAAAGACTGTTTTTACTAATTATACCTAAGCTAGTGCTTGACCGCAATCCCACCTGATGGTAAACAGTGATGCAATCCTTGATAATAAAGCGCACTAGTTTATTAAGAGCCTATTAACTCAAAAAATTGAGTAAATAAGAAGGAAGACGGCAGTTGAGCGAGGTGACGCGATGTTAAAACCAATAACACGACCAACGATGCTGCGCCAGAGGGAGATCTGGAGACCTTCCACGACCAAACTCCCGACACAACAACATTTGGCGCATCCTGCCGAGCATACATTGCAACAGCTGCTCAGACCCGTCCTCCGTAAGGCTTCACCAGACATTATGCCGGAACACGACGAATCGCTTGGCGGCAAGACTTCGTCTGTTGGGTGGTAACTTTTGCCGGCAGCTGATGTTATGGCCTACCACCGAGAACTGACTGAGAGAGGGACTGAAGTCTGAATTCAGAGGGAATTTCATATAGACTATCTTCTCCTCATAGTCATCAGATAGGAAACGAGGATCTCATCTATGTAGTTTTTAAATTCGTTTGAAGTGTAAAAATATAAATGACGCGTAAAAAGTGTTTATACCAACCAAACTCGTGAAAATAAAATCTTATACCTACCTAACATTAAATATCATTTAAGTACTGTGAGATGAAAATAAGTAATCATTACATTTAAAAGACCTAAAAAAGAGCATACATTTAGTAGGGATGTAGTACATTAAATTGACTAAAGTTTTAGTAGAATTTATGTTTGGCTCACTGAAGAGAAAGAAGTAAATAAAAGTTGAGTGCGATATTGTGAAAGTTGGACGTACCTACTGAATCTCAAATAGGCCACTGACGGTTAGTCTTGCACAGCAAAACTTAAAACGATGGCGATGTTCATTCTCTTATTTGTCCTTTTTAAAACTTATCTCATTAACTTTTGCTTTATGTATTTATTTGTGTTGATAACAAATATTATCGGATTATTTAAACTAATTATAAAGCTAAGAGTTTATTTGGTTTTAACGCCCTAATCTGTACCAGTCGGATTTGAATAATTATTTTTGCATTTTATTGCTCAATTCTTAGGAAACATTTCATCATTATCAACCTTTCCATCGTCCCATTGCTGGGCACAGGTCTCCTCTCATACTAGAGAAGGATTGAGAGTAATCACCACGCTTGCTCAATGCGGGTTGGCGATTTCAGACTTAAAGTCCAGGTTTCCTCAAGATGTTTTCCTTCACCTTCAGTCATTGGTGTTCAAGGTATACTTAGAAAGTACATATAACTTTAGAAAAGTTACATTGGTACTTGCCTCACCTGGAATCGAACCCGCGCACTCATACTTGAGAGGCTGGTGTTTTAACCACTAGGCCACCACGACTTTGAAGAAACGTTTTGAGTATTTAAAATCGTGCTTATAAGTACTATTGAAAAGAGAAAAACGAAAAAAAAAAGTCTGAAAAATAGCTAAGCGCAAACGAAGTAGGTAACTTAATAACGTGTGATGCGATGCAACTCGGTCGGGGGACGAGAAGTCTCGGGATGAAGCTAATAGATACCTAATATAAAGTGCAAAATAGTAAATGTGAACAAATTATAAGGAGTTAAATATTTAATATGTCCCATTATTACGGGTTTTAAAGGAAATTTTTTAGCGCTACGAAGCGCTATTTCAGCGCTGTTGTCAGAGATATGCAGTGCCTTTTAGGATTATGGACGGCGCGAATAATAAAAGGGCTATAAAAATGAAATGTCGCTTGCAATACATTAAATAGGTATATACAACGTATATTTACCTAGCTACAGTGGAACGCTTGCATTACACAAATACCTAAAATACGGTGCCAAGTCTTCTTCGGCCAAAAGAAGCGAAACGAAAGGAGAGATTTACTGTGGAAATTTTGGAAGTCAGCCGGGAATGTTATGTGGTGGCTTTCATTAATCACTCGATAGAAAAATACCCTCCACTTCCGACTTACTTCCGCGCTGGACGTCACTTATTTAGGTAAGGTTCAAAACTTTCTGTGCGGTTTTTTTCACAACCTTCATCATAAGTTTCTTTTTTTAATTTTGTTCTCATGCATAGAAGTCAGGATTTTAAAAAGTGTCCTTGGACTTTCTTGCTTCCATAGAGATTAAAGCACCTACTTTTGTTAATGGACAATTGAGGGATGTAGTTTCAAAACCCACCAAGTCCAGTGACGTTAAAAATCCAGGAATAGAAAATTAGTGATAAATTGTTTTAGCATTATTTAAATAATTATGTTTCTGTGCCTTTTGAAAAATTGATTACTTCACAAACGTTTTGTAACTTATTTATTAAATTATCATATTTTACAAACGTATAAAAAGCAAAACAGTAATGGACTTAGCTGAATTTGAAACTGCAGTTCGGACATTGTTAGTTTTGAATCTGACAGACGTGGACGTTCCTATATTTGCTACGACTAGTATTATCTATAGAGCGACTTAAAATATTTAATACTTTGGTTTCAACTTTCTAACTGCCCAACTCTTTTACATATGTACTTTGATACTGAGTTTTGGGATGTTGCTTGATCGTTGTTAACAAGAGAAAAAACGAGTGCACAAGTGATCCAAATTAGCTTGACCCGTGTTTCTTTTAATTTAAACGAACGACCAGGCCTAAGCCTACTTAAACAAATTTACAACGATCGTTTCTTCTGAAGGTGACCCAAATTACCATGAAAAAAGTTTAACAGCCCTTTATTTCAGAACAAACAGAGCCTGTTGGTGGGAATCCCATGTAATCCGGCCCACTTATCACGCGTGCAAAATGCAAATTCAACCGGGCCCCGGCGTACGCAGAATTAACGAAACCGGACCGGGATACGTACGTCACCCAAATTGTCAAAGTTTTGCAAGTAACATTAACGGGGGATACACAAAGTAATATGAGAGACTCCGGCCAAATCCAGGGACGTTCATTAAACCATATTTATTTTTAGCACTTAAAAAATTAAGACAAATAAACAACCGAAAAAGGACGATTTTTGAAAAGAAATCCTCTTAAAATTCAAATGAAGAACGACCAAGAATGGAATTTATGTATCCAAATTGAAACAATAAACAATGCTGTCTAATTAAATGCAGCAAAGGCGTTCTATAATTCATTCTAATCGTAAAAATGAACAAAGGAGTGGCGTGTGTAGACGCTATAGAGTTAGCGCGCTTTTCAATACCTCTTCACATTATTGATTAGTTTCTGTGAAAAACTCGGCACGCCCGTACGACAAAACGCACGGAGGTAAACGTATGTGTGGGGTATTACGGCACTATTATGAGAATAACCCACGTATCAAGCCACGACATTTGTCACGAAAACATCGCTCGTTTAGTGCATTGTTTCAAACAAAATTGTATGCAAATTAAACACAAATATTTTAATTAATTCAAACGACGATTAATCACATTAATTTTAGTGACTTTTGTTTATTCACAACATGCCCGTATAGCATTTGAGTTTTTCAATGTTATGGAGATTTTTGTTTATTTGACATAAGTACGTTTATGTAAATCGTAGGGTTATGAAAGGACCAATTATAACATAATTATGTTCCAACCTTTGATATTTTGGCTATAACATTAATATCTGGGGCCCGCACTCGGCTAATCTTCGGCCATTTTAACCGAGCTATGGTCTGCCGAATCCCGAAGCTTAGCGCCGTGTTTGTTGGCTCTAATACGCTTTTAACACCTGCGTTTTCGGAGTTATGTAATGTTTGTATGAGATAATGTTGCTTTTGTATGGAGTGGTGAATGAAACATGGCTAAGAGGTCGGCATCGGTGGGCGTACCAAAGTCAGCGCTGATTGACTGATATTCATCGAAAAATCTCACACTTCGCAATATACCTATTTTAATAAGTATATAGGTACTAACAATTTTTTTGTGGAAAAAATATTTCAGTTTTTAATAGGTGCTTTGATTTACAAATTAAATATTAGTTTAAAAATTCTTTTTTTTTATTTGTTCTAGAAGCCGATTTTTTTGTGCGTCATGTTCAAAAGAGCAAATAAACATTTTCTTTCTTTCTAAAAAAAATTATCAAGCTTTTCGTTATAGCAACTAAATTTGTGAGTATAAAAAGTAAATATACCTACAAAATTATTCGCATAATTATTATTAATAGGCAATACATACCTACACATATTTTGACGGCACGAATTGTGCAGTGGAAAAGCGATCGCCTGCTGTAGGTACTGCTTTTTGCGGAATCGGTTCCCGTAATAATTTGTATGCCTACAAGTAGTTTTTCCGGCTTGGTTGAATGTGTGTGTGAGTTTAAATATTTGTAAACGCACATACGAAACAGGAGTACATAATTCATAGTGTGAGGCAATGTTCTTTAAAAAAAAAAAAAAAACACTTAATAAGATAGATCCGGACCAATTTTGGTAGGTAATTTAAAATGTTCAAATCTTAGCGACAAACGAATGTCAAAATATTGGGAAGTTAGAAATGTTTTTGACTGTCAAAATATAGCGAACATAGAAATGTTTTTTGGCAGATTGAGACCAAAATCAGCTAGATGCTATTTAATTATTTTAATTCTGACACAGAATGAATACAAATCATTGATACGCTATGCATTCAATAGCTGCTCACAGATGCTTATACCTAAATAGGAATGGCACATGTTCTCAATATGTCCCAGGTTCCCGTTGAGTAATTAATTATTAATTAGATAATTGCATATCTGTTTCTGCTCTTAATTATACATATATCTATCTGCCCACGTACCTATAGATTTCTTATCTTATACTGCAAATGTCTTGATAAGATCTTGACTAATTTATTGACTTAGAAATTATTTAGTTGCATATCAACTAGATACATATTTATGACTAAGATAATTTATAGTAGAGACGTTGGCTTTGATATCAATGGATAAACTTTTGAAAATTTTCTAAATCAGTTGCAGAGTTTTCTTTTAAATTCTTAAATTTCTAGTGGAATAATATTTGAATTATTATAAGTAATAAAGTATTCATAATAGGTGTGATGTGGATGAATAAATAAAAATACGGTTTTGTTTAAATGCGATGAAACTCATAAGTCTTCACCTATCTACGTAAGAAACAATTTTCTTTGAAATGTTGCACAGCGCGGCAATTGCTTTCATTTTGGCAGTTCAACAATATTAATTGCGTTATTTACCTCATTGACTACAGAAAGATTTCAAAATTATTCATATTATCATTGAAGTTTGTTACAAAATTAAGGTGCCATTTGATTAATGAATAGCTTTATGAATGTTTCCATCAATTTGTTAAGGAAATAATACTTTATATAATTATGTACCCTAAATCATTCATAATAAGGATTGTAATTGTTTACTTATTCGAAGTTTCTTATAATAATACCTACCTAACTAATTGAGCAGAAATATTCGAATAAAACAGTAGGTAACCTACCTGTACCTAAGTAAAGAGAAATTAGAAAAGACATGTCAATAAACATTCGTACCTATCTTGAACAAAACACGTTCAAGATTGACGGAAAGAGATTAACAGCTTGAACAGGCCATTACCTACGCAAAAATTTAATCATGTAGTTTATTTTAGTAGGGACTGACGCTGACTCATTGAGCTACTACAAATTTCTCAAATTAGTCAAATTTCTATAATAGATTTTCAACAGTATCGCTAAAGCATTAGGTTTAAAGTTGATTGGATTTTTTTTCACTTTCAGGCAGCTTGGTACCTATACTTGCTTCATCTGTAGGTACTAACAACAATAAAGTGTTTAGCATAGAACGTTGCTAATATCTTCTGGTTAAGAAACGTCTAGGAATACAACGACATCTTCCAGGCTTCTTATTTCTTCATAAGCATTCGATTTTGAATCTTTAGCAAAAAGGACTTATTTTTGCTTGATGGAAAGAACTAGTACCTACCTACTTTCTGATTTCTTAACTTCTGATATAACTAAGTTACAGATCTTACTGTGTGTTATTTGATAGGTAGGTACTTAGTTGCCGTGTCTTTTTTTAACTCAATAGCAAATTCTATGTGATGTTTAAGGATGTATAGGTAGGTAGGTATGTATGTTTATACTCTATTGATTTCGTCCCGGGAAAACATACCTACATACATGAAGCAGCTAGTTAAATGACTGCTCACATCAATCATTTATTATCACTTTATATGAATTTTCTTTTAATTTGTTTTATGCAATTTCGTATACCTACATTAAAGTATATAAAAAAATAAATGTATGGCTGATATGAAGAGTACGTTTTAGTAACTAAGTTTGAAGTAAATGAGCTGTTATTTATTACATTCAATATTTTCCAAGTCTTCAAAAGCTTATTTATAACGGGTACCCGCACGTGACCTGTTTGCCAGCTATTTTTAATCGATGTAATTATAACCATAATTCAAAATGTACTTTAGTTGGTCGGGGACGAAGTCATTATCAGATAATAAGGAATCGTTTACTAAGGGCCTACGCACACAGCGCGAAACGAGAGAGATACCAGAGCTATTTATGCAAAAGCACGCCACAACACAAATCTATTTAAGCTCGCACGATGTATACGTATTTTTACAATATTTCTATTACGATAAATTGTTCAGCTAAATTTTGTGGCTTTAGCCCAGGTGAAGGCATATCTGCATATTTATGAAACCACGGAAGCCTCCTTAAGGGGAGCGTCTCGTTTTAAAAAAGGCGGAAAATATTCTGTTTTTTTACCCCCGCAAGTTTTTAACAAGATCCACCTTATTTATACTGTACTAGGGCGGGTATCTGTTGAGATTTATTGAGGGGAAGCGTGACGGATCGAACAACTTCCAACGAATACGTTTTGGCTGAATTTAAATTGGCTCCTTTGCGTATTTGTATAGTTTTACGATAAGGCCGAGCCTAACTCGTCATGTCTACATGAAAATGCGATAAAACCTCACACAAAAAGCAAAGCTGTCGCTGAAAAATTCCGGAGGACTGCCTTGCTTATGAATTATTAAATAGTAGCTAAGTAAATTGTCTTAAAACATAAGCGGTTTAGTTTTGTTGCGTTAAATGTATTGGGTGTACCTACAGATAAGTTTCTCACTAAGAGGTTAAGTACGTTGAAATTGTCAGAAGTAAAATGTGATATCGTAAGTTCGGACATCTGTAGGCCTAGTATGAGTTTTCATTACGAAACTCGATCGTCAATATCGAGCGCGTTTGACTCGCCGATTGGCCAGCTTCAAGGTTGTAACAACTCTCAACCAATGAGAGCACCATACGCGCTCGATATTCTCGATATATAGTCTCGTAATGAAAACTCATACTAGGCATACTGGTAAAAATATGCACTTAGAGTATTAGTGTTTCTGTATCACATATTTATTTTAATGCAAAAATGATAAATTTTGTCCCGAATAAGCGTCATTTGCGGAAACTTTTGTTACTTCTTTAATTTGAAGAAATCTGCTGCTGAGGCCCATCGCTTGCTTGTAGAAGCTTATGGTGAAGCTGCTTTAAGCGAGAAAAGTTGTCGTGAGTGGTTTCAAAAGTTTAGTAACTGTAAAGACAAAAAACGTATTTCAAGACTGAAATCGTACGAAGACATGGAATTTGAAGCATTAGGTATTGGAGGAAAATAGAAAAGGAAAAACGCACCCATTACTACTCCAGATATGACAAAATTGTTCTCCTACATGATAATGCTCGTCAAAATGGTCAAAAAACGGCGGAAACTTATTTGTTCATCTATTAGTTGCAAGTTCAGTGTGTATTGACTAAATTCTCTTTGGTCCCTTATTCAGCTTTAGTGGCATCTTCTTCAGCGTTTTCTTGGCTGTCTGCCAAAGTTCACTTTGGTCAAGGGAACTCCTGTGCTCATTAACAAGCCGCCGACTAGTTCCTTTCATCTGTGATATTAGGAGCCTGCGGTTGCACACAGAACGTCTGTCTTTTAACTACGGGGGTTATCAATTTATGTGGTTGACATAATAGCCTTCTTTGGTTTTAATAACCCTGTCATAAAATACAGCGGTTATTTTCAGATGACATAAAGCTGGACCTATAATTCTACAATTACAGGTTGGAAGATACATTGCAACCTGTAGATATAGGTTACTACCTATATACTCGATTCCGATACCGGTGAAAAATAAACATAAGTATTAGCTGTGTTAAATTGTAACAGCTTTTTTTTATATGTTATAAGCTAGTAGCTTGACCGCGATCCCGTCTGATGGTAAGCAGTGATGCAATCGTTAATGGCAAAGCGCGCTAGTTTATTAAGAGCCTATGCCCTCTAGCCTTGAAGACGCTTAAATTGATGTCAGACGAAAAGACCGCTGCAGACAAATTGTTGCAATCTTTTGATGGACTTCAAAACGCTTCTTCCGGATCGTAGAGGTGATGAAAATCTACAACTTAGGATTTCAGAATCATTAACAGAACTCAGTTGTATATCTCTGTCAGCGTGTTCACATATAAGTATTGTTTATATAGTACTCTTTATCTATTACGGTAACGGTGACACTTTGAATGCTTATTTCCCATTTTTTTCCCTAATATACCTACCTAGTAAACTCGCCAGAACACCATTTTTTTAATTAAATACCAGATCACAACGAATGCAATAGAGTTGGCCGATAATACGCCAATAAAGCTGGCAGGTAAGAAAATAACATTTTAAAAAGTAGCTACCTAATTTCAAATTAACAAATGAACATCAAGGACCGTAGCAAACCACATAAGCGCAAGTAATAGGCATTTACATAATTCTCCTTCACTCATGTCCATGATTTAATTAAAAACCATCTTATCATAGAAATAAAATCTACTCTAATCTTAACTATATCAGAGGTATTCCATGGCAATTACCCCTGGGTAATTATTACCTATTTATTTTCAACTTCAAAAATGGGTAGAAGAACATGCTCATAGTATTTTATGTTCTGAATTAAGTTCTTAGTTAATTTCTAGTGGACTAGTATGGCTGGACGATATTTTATATATCGTTTAGCTTATAAACATATCTTAACTGTAATGTCGGTAGTTTCTTGTTTGATGTGGCAGGTTTGATTTGCTTTTCCTGCGTGTTGACGTTAGATTGGCATTACACGGCTACACATACAGCTTTACAAAACCAGTAAGTTGTAAGTTGACTACTGAATACACAAAAGACCTTTACAATGGGAGATCAGTTTAAACTGGAAATGCAAAGTGTATGATTATCGATATATAGGTAGAGGTACCTACATCAACGAGCAACCTGGATACCATAATTTCACTCACATGATTGTAGAACTAAGGCTGGTCTTTGTCTTGACTAATAAAAAAAAACTGCCGTTTCATAGAAAGCTTAAGCTTTTGTCTGTTCAAATATATTTTTATTTTTTATTAATTGATGAAAATTTTCAGTACCGACGGGCGTACATGATTCAATATTTTAGGTACTTATACTACGAAATTGAACTTATGAAAATATCGTTTTTGGGTGTTGGCAACACGGGCACCAAGCTACCAACATCAAGTTGAGCAAATATGTAAAACGTAAGATTAAATTATCGGCATTTTCTGACATGTTTATTGGAAGACATCTATTTCATTTCACGGATCTTTCTATTTCATCAACAACATCGTTGTTTTATCTAATTCTTTACGCCGTAGTTATATCACTATCTTACAGTATCTACCCAGAACACTAATCATAATTATCCTAAGAAACCAGAGAAAGCTGGACAACATGACTCAACTCTGGGGCATCGTCCTAGCAAGCTCACTTCCTTACATAACATCAATTTCTAAAATTAATTCACCCCGTAAACACAAGCTCTTATATCACGACAATTAATTTAACAATTAAACGTCAGTCAATTTAAGATTACGCCTGTCGTTGCTTTCGATCTGTCACAATTTCTAAAGACTCGTTATAAACTTGAGACCAGTCTTATCTGGCCTTTGAGACACCCACACACTCCTTAGTTACCAAGTCGTATAAAGGAGGAAGGGGGGGTAGGGAGATCATTATGCGGTGGCCGTTGTATCTCAGTGCAAATCAGTCAAAGGTGACCTAAGGTCAGTCTGATAGCGAATGCGTTGACAACGCAATGTTGTTGTATGAATTGTTCTTAATTGCTGCTGTATCCGAGTGGAAACGATTGCGCAAACTGTTCCTGAATGCGTTCAGTGTTTCCATTTTGATAACTAAATGGGGTAAGCTTCAAAACTTTGGATGATAATGCTCGGATTAAATACACAAAAAATGAATGCGTAATTGCATATGTAACTATCTAAATGGGAAAGTTGTTGTGCCATATTTTTTTACATGTCTATATTTTCTTACAACGGATTTAATAACACTTTTATAAGACATCAATAATAGTACCTATTAATATAAACTATTTATTATAAGAAATACATACCACTTAGGAACTCTATTTCCTCTATACCTAATTAACTATTACTTTTTAACATACAGATTAAATTTTTCAAACCCTAATCACGTTTCTCCAGATTACAATCAATGAAAAACTCAACTGCATTTAATTAAATAAAATAGATTTAAAGATAACACACATTGATTGTATTCACATCGCTCATTAGATCGACTAATTTATAACGTAATCATTCTTGTAGACGCATACATAATTAAACTAAAGATTTATTACTTAATAAACATGAGATTCTAATCATCTATCTGTGAAATATTACCTGCACCGTGTCTGAGTACAATACTGTACTTAGTTCAGTATTTAATAATGAACGTAATGTTTGATTTCCCAAGCGACTACGCGTAAATTGTTAAGGAATAAAGAATTCTTAATTCGCCTGAATATTAACCTACGGGGCGGTAGACACCTACATGACGGTTTACCATATTCGTATTTCATGTCTATGTACTATCTATCTCACCTAATTAGGGAGTACATAGTCATCGAGGGACTGGAACAGTTTGCCAGCGGCGGTGTTTCCGTCTCACTACAATTTAAGTGTCTTTAAGACTGAGTGTGAGTAGGCTCTTAGGCGCGCTTTAGGTACTGTCAACGATTGCATCAGTACTTACCATCTGGTGGGATTGCGTTCAAGCATAGTTTATATATATTAAAAGACAGCACGAAAAGATCACCTTAAACAAAAACGTAATTAAAACAACCCTTGCTTACATAGACAATATTATTTTTTACCAGAAATCTTCAAGATGTTTTCTTTCCATAAACATGTACAGGCGTCGTGTCCTTAATAAAATACATTGTAAGTACTTACAATGTATTTTATTAAGGACACGACGCCAACTAAAAGTGAAAGTTAACAAAAAGTACACACATATATTATTGATTTCCAATGAAATAAATTGCCATCGCAATTAACTATACTTAAGTTTGTAAAGAACGCATCGAAAAAACAAGGATTAATTAAAGAATTACAACAAAAGAGTTTAACAATTGCTCTGAGAACAATGAAATGCTCATTAAAACCACGGTAGCGGCTAACTAATTGCGAACAACTAGCTGAAACTTAACTTTTAACTTTATAATGAACTGACTAGAATGGATGGATATGCCTCCGGAATTAAATTTTAAAACTATAGGGATGTACGAGTATCCAAGGTATGTAAATCAAAAAAAAAAATTAGTCCGTCTTATAGATAATAAAAAAATTAAGACCCGTATTTTTTATTTTATCAAAATTATCAAAAACTACTGAGATATAGCGTATTAAAGTTACAGAGTGGGGGCTAATTACGTCACGCCGTGGTATATTTTGTACCACGCCGTGACGTCATGCGACATTTCAAATCAATATATCTTTCTAAGTATTTGAATGAAAGAAAAAAATAAAAAAATACGTGTTTATTTTAATATTTTTTATAAATCTATCTGATGTACATTAAATTATTTTTTAGGATACAACCCAATCGTAGAGTAAAGCCAGAAACAGGACTTGCAGAAAATACCTAATCAATCGTTTTGATTAAGTTGGTATAGGTAAAGTTATTTTCTTTTTTTTTTAATAATTATAAACTAGCACTTGACCCCAATCCCGCCTGATGGTAAGCAGTGATGCGATCGTTGATGGTAAAGCGCGCTAGTTTATTAAGAGCCTATTCACTCAGAAAAACTGAGCGAATAGGAAGTAAGACGGCAGTTGAGCGAGGTGATGCAATGTTAAACCCAACAACACGACCAACGATGCTGCGCCAAAGGGAAATTGATCTGAAGACCCTCCACGACCAAACTCCCAACACAACAACATTAGGCGCATCGTACCCGGCACACATCGCAACACAACTGCTCAGACCCGTCCTCCGATTGGCTTCTCCAGACATCATGCCGGAACACGACAAATCGCTTGGCGGCAAGGCTTTGTCTGGTGGGTGGTAATTTCTGCCGGCGGCCGATGTTATGGCCTACCACCGAGTTAGATTTAAGACGTATCATACATAATCAGCATATAATGTTCGTACCCCTGGGACACTGGCCTCTCGCTGAGAAGGAGTGGGCCTAATCTACCACGCGGGTCCAGTGGGGGTTGGTACGACCCGACGACGACGAAGACGTATCACTAACAGAAATTAGATCCGTAGTCAACATTTATTTCTAATTTCGCTGCCTAGCCTTTTCATGTTGGAGTCAGCTTCCTGTCTCACTGGGTTCATCTGGATATTATTATTTTACATGGAGTGACTACTAATCTGACCTGCACCATCCAATTATTACAGGTATTATTGAACTACACGTCTCTTAAATTCGAAACCAGAGTTTTTGATTTATTCCACAACTAAGACGCACAATAAGCTAAGAATCTAAGACAAAAGTTAATTTCAATGATCACATTACTTTTTGATCTTGATCTCGCCAACAATACCATAAAGAACTTGAAAAACCAAAGAGAGGAAGTCAACCGAAAACTCAGCCACTTAATGAGGCCCCTATAAATAGGTTCATGTATTATTTATTACGAACAGAATGCATTTTTAGAGTCTCGCCGCGATGCTATTTACTTGGGCTTAAGTTAAGCCGTAACGCTTTAAAGAAAACTAATGACGCTAGCACCAGATAGTTGCATATAAAATCAGGAATATATGTATATTCTGGAAATTGCTTGAACGCTTAATTTTTTGCTTGATAAAGCACTTTTTTATGACTTATTTCAAGGTGTTTGGCAATAAATAATCTGGTAAGTAAAATGGAATTAGTATCTAAATTGATACCGGTTTTAGTATCGAATAAATAACAGGTTTGCCAGATTTAATACAAAATTTTCTACTAGTATTTAATTAGATATTTATAGTGACCATGTCTTCTACATCTGTTTGACCACTAGTTAGTAGCTCACAAAACACTTTTAGAATTTTCTTTGTCTTCATTACTTTCCCCGTCTTCTGTACCTATGTTTGTGTTTCCGTTTATTTAAATACTTTCTTCACATAAATGTCCAGAGATGCACTTAATGTCATTTATATTTATTTTCAAATAAGTATATCTTGCTCCTTTTTCTTTCTTTGCTTTTATGTCAGTATTTTTCCGACTTAATCATAATCTACCTAAATCATTCCATCGTTATTTGTAAAAGAATCAGTCCCACTTCAAACCTCTTTACGTCCTCAGTGGAGTACATTAACAAACACATCATTATTCAGTACCGCAGTTTTATCAGTATCTACGTCAACAAAAACAAATCCCTGTTCAACGTACAGAATGCAACACATGTCACATGTTGTCGATATGCAAAGCGATTATGTATGAATTATGTAAAGTGCCAGGGTCCCAGGATCCAGCTGCCACTGGTACTAGCACAATGAACACTGAATGAAGTACCACAACGGGCCCGAGTACCCTTTTGTTTACCTCGCCTTAAGATTCGATTAAGACTAAAATGGTATCTCATTTTAATGCACCAGATATTCTAGACTCTGGTTCACAATATGGCTCCTAATATTCAAATACTGAACTTATAAATGAGATGTACAGCACGATCTTTTCATAAAACCAATTAATATGAACATTCGAACCCCCAGCGTTTAGAAATTTCATCTGAAATTTGAATTTTAATAATATATAACAATGGCCGTGTATTCATACGTCACATCAATGCTTGTTTCCACGGGCTGTATGTTCGCAATTTACGTTTCTCTCGGGAGACGAAGAGTAATGGCAGTGTAGGGCGAAAAGGTAAAAAAATCGCTACGACTCGGTCGACAAGTTCAGCCAATTATAACTGACAAGCGGCGCAGGCGCGGCCGCTCGCTCAATTTCAAGCCTTCAAGCCACATACTTTAGTATTTCCCTACGATACATGTTTTAGTTGTTACTATTATTGCTGAAATAAAGAGGATACATCAATTAGATCACTATTTTAATGAACGTTTCAACGAAATCGTGAAGTTAATATTACAAATCCAATTCTAATAAATGAATGATGTATTACTGACTGATTTCAAGCGTCCTGTTTAGTTTAACAGCCATTAATTTGTTGAAAAACAAAACTCGAAACAAAATTGCTCGTTCCATTTTTAAATTCTATTATCAGCCTTCTACCTTCATTACAGGTACGCTCGAAAAGTTAAAAAGTGACACGGAATGAATCATGGCGTGCGATCCCTAAGAAATATTACACCCAAGCTGGCACCATAAAGCAAACGGCGTGGCAGAGGCGATATAACGATAGCGACACTGCGAGAACCGACAGACACCACAGAACTCGCCTTTCAGAACGCTACAGGGTGTTGCCTCTCGCTAAGCACCACAATTTAATTATTACATTATACTTACACCCACTCAACAACTCAAAACAATAACACCAAATTTTACAAAAAAAAACGAGTGTGCTTATGACCACACGACTGAAGTGAAACTTCTTTTGCACCATCTGTATGTATATATATATATATGTGTGTACAATATATACATGTATACACATATACATATATTAATTTTCTATAAATATTTAAATTTATTTCATGCTTTCATTTATAAATTAATATTTTTGCATAGACCTCCAATTTAAAAAAAAAAAAAAAAAGTGGATTCCCTCGGGGCCAAAAGGTCGGGCTCTTCCTCCTGAATCAGGGGACCCCAAACTCGGGTAGTCCACGACCTCTGGTTCCCGAGATAATCCACGGGGGGGTGAGGTAACTAAAGGGGGTCGGGGAGGGGGATAGGTTTCGTGGGGTTGCGGGGGGAGGGGGAGGGGGAGAGGGGGGGAGTGGATTCCCTCAGGGCCAAAAGGTCGGGCTCCTCCTCCTGATTCAGGGGACCCCATACTCGGGTAGTCCACGACCTCTGGTTCCTGAGATAATCCACGGGGGGGGTGAGGTAACTAAAGGGGGGGGGGGGTAGATTTCGTGGGGTTGCGGGGGGTAGGGGGGAGGGGGAGAGGGGGAGTGGATTCCCTCGGGGCCGAAAGGTCGGGCTCCTCCTCCTGATTCAGGGGACCCCAAACTCGGGTAGTCCACGACCTCTGGTTCCCGAGATAATCCACGGGGGGGTGAGGTAACTAAAGGGGGGGGGTAGATTTCGTGGGGTTGCGGGGGTAGGGGGGAGTGGGAGAGGGGGGAGTGGATTCCCTCGGGGCCAAAAGGTCGGGCTCCTCCTCCTGATTCAGGGGACCCCAAACTCGGGTAGTGCACGACCTCTGGTTCCCGAGATAATCCACGGGGGGGTGAGGTAATCAATGAGGGGGGTCGGGGGGTGTTAGCAGCGTCATGTTCTCGAAGAAATTCATAGTTCTTAATCAATCAAGGTACTTAGCTTAATAATTGAGCTTATGAGGCTCGAAAGCAATTTGTACTTTGTGTCCAATTATCGTATTGTGACGATATCTTAAAGCTTCTATACTTTCAATTATATCAGAAATGTTCAGCAAAAATATATAAAACAATATAAAGGCCAGAACAGAACGAAATTTATAAATTTATTTGTGCACTTAGGTAATCAATTGTTAACAAATCTTAAAAAGATCCAAAAAATATATATTGCCTTCGGCGAGATGCGAACTCACAACTTCATACTCGACTCAATTGTTAACAAATCTTAAAAAGATCCAAAAAATATATATTGCCTTCGGCGAGATGCGAACTCACAACTTCATACTCGACAGGTCATGCAATATTTACATGAGCCAACTCCTTGTTTGTATTACAGACGAAATAGGACTATACTCTGCTTCCGTTCGCCTTCATCATTTTTTTTCCTATCATTTTTCGTAACGCTTTCGCTAGTTTACTCCCCAAGTCAAGCGTGCCTAAAGAAGTTTCACTTCAAAAGTTCCAACTCTAATTACAGAAGACAATGGCACGTAAAATATTTAACAGTCAAAAATAACTGCTTTGGCAACTATGCAAGTTGCGGCTACCAGTTTTCACATAATCAATTCAAAAAGTCTCGTTTTATGTACAAATGAACGTCAAAATTACAACAGCGCGAAACTTTTTGTGGATGTTTCTACGATTGTATGAAATAAAATATAACTGTGCACTTGTTATCACGAGGTAATTACAGCGGCGCATATTTTCGGGAACATAATCTGTAACGCGTCGCGGAAAATGATAATAACGTTCTAATTAGGACGATAAGAGCTATATTGAGGGTTCGAAAGAGTCACGAAAAGAGCCACCTGTGTGTGACTCCCACATATTTTACTCACCAACACAAGGACGTAATGAAGCAATTATATATCGATATTTTTATGCATAAAATACTTGGCGGATATCTGGTCGGGCCGCGTTGGAACGTTCAGAAATAAAACAAAGCGAGAGGTTATTGTTGGCGCGGGTAGGTGTGTGCTCGTCTCGGTTATCGAGCTTTTAACCCGACGCGCGACACGTCGCGACATCGACACGATTTATCGCCTCACTAGCCCACTACTCATTCGTATTTCCCCGACAGAATAAATTTCGAATAAACATCTGAAATGATTGAACACGAAGCGCCACGACTTTTGTCTGCTGTCCGTTGTTGGGGCGGTCACCGTGACTTATGAGAACCAGAGCAAGTGCACTGCTGAATCAGGGAATCTAGATCTCGCAAGCCATTCGAGGTTTTTGACAGCTGTTTGAAGTATGGATTTGTCTTATTCGATTTATGTCTCCAACACCCGTTTTCCTTAACAGCTTGGTGGCCAAAAGCGTCCTTATTTGTCGTGTTGGCACATCACTAGAGGTTTTCGGTCCCTGGTAAATTATTTTCCTCGTTTTAGAGCGTTATATTCCACCATCAAGTAAAATCCACTACATTTTGTGTAACTTATCTATTAGTCCAAATAATTCTTTCTTCAGTCCCAATCTGTCACAGCTCCTTTCCCTGACGCAGGCGTGATAACAACTAAGATATCGTTTATCTTAGGCTGAATAAAGACATGTACTAAAAGATTTATACACGCGTGTCGTTGCAACACTAGCGTTACATGCACTAAGTTATCTTTAAAAAGGTCTTCTACCCAGTTCTCAATACCTATTAATAACAGCTTATGTAATTATGTAGACCTGATAGTAATTATCTTATCTTTATTTAATTAAAATTGAATATTAATTGAGCTAGAGAACACAATTTCAATGCGTGCTATATTGATATGATGTCGTGTTTTCCTGCAGTGTGATTAAAAAAGAAAGAAAATATATTTATTTAGCACAGAGTTAAAGACATGCAATACACACAGATATATACATAAAGTAGCATCAAATAAAAATTATTGTAGTAATGATGAAAACCAATTTAAGAAAATAGCGGAGAATGTGCCTTAAGACTGCACCAAATCTGATTTTGTATATTAGCTGTTATTACAACTAATGCTAAGGGATTGGTTTCCTTACATCCAACTTTTGACGGTGTGTTATGTTTAAAATCGAACGGCTGAAACTTATTTAGTAACTTCTATATATAATAAATAATACATATGATTGTATTTTCATAAACAAGAATGTACTTGAACTAATGAGAATTTTCCTGTTGCTTTCATTTTGAATTCAATTAAACAATGATTTTTGATATTTGGCACTAGTAGGTAACTGCAGCAACATACAAATACAGTGATTGATATGCATATGATATTATTTATAATGTACTAGTCGTTGCCCGCGACCTCGTCTGCGATCCAGGATGAAAAGTAGCGTATGTCCTTACTCGGGTCAAAGTCTATCTGAGTGCCAAATTTAATACAAATCCTTTAAGCCGTTTTAGGGTAAAAACGAGACAGACAGAGTTACTTTCGTAATATGTTTGTAAGAAGCCATTAATAAGATAATTCAGAACGATAAGGCAGTTTACATATTCAATTACGCATTTTAAAATTAATTTAAAGTAATCTGGAATAGGTATGCACGTTCTCTGATTGCTGTCAAAAAAATAAACAATAATGAACAGGATCCAATCAATTCTTCTCTCTTCAAATTAACTAGAAACTCCCATCACGCACAAGAAAACGTTAAGAGTGATTTACATGGTGCAATGTAATTGCCTATGGCTTTAATTAAGAATAAGCAACAATAAAAATTGCATTGTCTAAACACCATTTAGACCGAATACCAATTGAACCGTGTAAATCAGTCTTTATACAACTAAAATCACATTCCCATACCCATCAGTCCACAATGCATCACTATAACAAAAAACGAATGTTCCACAAAAATCTTAACCCTTAACTCTAAGGCCTACCTATACCTAATTCTTTAAAATAAACAAAAGTGCATCAGTGTGTGTTGGCCGAGTTTGTTCAACTCAGGCTAGTGCGGGGTTAACTCGTTGCCACCGATTTATGTGGAGAACTTTCAGCTCA
This sequence comes from Sesamia inferens, assembly GCA_037179545.1. Taxonomy (NCBI): domain Eukaryota; kingdom Metazoa; phylum Arthropoda; class Insecta; order Lepidoptera; family Noctuidae; genus Sesamia; species Sesamia inferens. The sequence continues at coordinate 13,871,565 of CM073930.1, forward strand.
CGACTCCTTCGCGACACTTGCTTCCTTTCCAAACGCGATTGTTTCTTTTCAAAGAATTTTCTTTCTTTTTAATTATGGTTCAGTTTGTCTACCTGGTGGAAAGTTTATTTGGCGGGATGGGTGGAATGGGGTGCGAGTCTTGTTTTTGGGGAGGATGTAGAGCGGTAATTGTTATGCAACTTATTAACTATAAGTTTGCGATGTAACAAGAGAGGTTTGGTTGTTAACTCATATCAGGTAATTACGTAAGATACAATACAATATTATCAACAATATTCATTGCGTTATTTATGTTGTTTAGCAGACAATTTCTTCAAACGTGTATAGCAATGGATTAGCAACCTTCAAAATTATTCAGATTCCGATTGATAGACCATAAGATATGGGTACCTATTCATGTAGACTGTAGTCAGCAATCTTTTCATGTTTCCAATACTTAGCTGTAAATATACCTACATTATAATACTGTTTGTGTTTATTATTGAATAATAGAAAAATAAACAATAAATCTAATAAAATACTCGCTGCGGATAATAAATTAAATATCCAAGCAAACTAATTAATTAAATAACATGCAAACATTGTTTAGTTACACTAAATTTTTTCAAAATTGTCGTGTTCAATCAATTTAAAAGAATGGCAGAGAGGGCATAATGAAAATCAACAGTAGGCTTTCGTTTCATTACGACCACGGAAAATGGCGAAATATTTATGTGTGTGTACTCTAACAGCTCTTAATAAACAATTCCTTCCGAATAAAAAGAAACTGTATTATTATTGCTTGAAAGCTGTAAGCTCCAGAACATTACACGTATGTAGTGTTGTTTTTTTAAATGTGGTACTACCATAAAACAATAATTTTATGACTTAATTACCCATTATATTTACATTGCTTCTTCAAACATTACCGCTCAAAATCTATATTGCTTAGAAAAATCAACCGTATTCACGGAATTTGCATAATTTACTTATGTTACCTATGATCGCAGATAGTCAGAGTATAAAATTTAACTCACATATTTAAGTATGTACATGAAGATTATTACGAAAAATATTCATATCATTTGTTGGGAATTTATTTAACATCACGGTACCATGACTACATAGACCAGACTTCGAAAAACATGTTCCAAATTAACAAAAATAAAACATGAGTGAATACTGAATTCTTGTTCGAAAAGTATTCCTATATGTTGCCAGAGGTCTAAAATACCCCACAATACAACTTTGTTGCTCCTTTATTTATGTCCGATGCAGAGTGTTGAGTTAGTTATACGTATCTAGTGTCGACTGCGAGTGTCGGACAGTTGTGTCGGCAAGCTGACAATTAGCTACGCAACATCTGACGAGACAGGGCGCGGTCGTGATCCACGACACCACTCTCATATTTATGTACGACCACCATCTGTTAAGTAATAGAATTCTTTATTATGGGCCTGTTCTACATAGGGATGTCATTTACTACATAGTAAGCCACATGCATCTCTAATAAATACACCAATGAACAGGTAACCTTTCTGCAATACATTACATTTAATCGACGTAAAGGGTCATTATGATTCAGGAACAACTGCTTTAAGCACCCATAAAACCATAAAAGCTACGAGAAAAACAGCCAAAAACTTTCCAAATGCTATCAAAATTCGTAGGTATACCACACTTCCATTCATTCTGTTAGCTGATAAGATGAGCCAAATAGTGGCTGGACATTTATCTTTAAGATTAATGAGCCAATTTTCTTAGTTGGCTATAAAAAGAATCGGTAGGCCGACCTCGAAAGCCATCAAGACCACTTACGGGTTAACTTTGGGCGACGTGAACTATGCATTCCTTTGCAAATGTAAAAAATATAACTGACCCGGTGAGTTGTAGTAGAGTTAATATATGAGCGTAATAAATAAAGTCAAATTTGACGGTTACTTAGTGAAATCAAAATTATAAATCATATAATTTGAATACCAATTCGTAACGCATCTAACTAATGTTATATTGCGCCTCTTATGTCGTAAACACAGAAAATAGACTAATATTGTATTCTACCATAAATGAACTTATCTTATTAACTGTTGTTATGAGTAATCACGTCCTTATAAATATGTAAATTAACGTCTGTTTTTACGTAGCAAAGATTAAAACGCGCAAAAATTTATGAAAATGCCTTTGTCCTTAAGGGACGCGGCTGCCGATAAATAAAAAGGGAAATTTTAAATTCAAAATAACAATTATAAGGACAAAATTCTTCCCCTATCCCTTGGGCGGGATATAAGGAAACAAATTGGATTAAAGTGTCAAAGATGAAATAAAAAACGCGCTTGTATTATATCTTCCGCGATGTCTGTGCAACGTCAGCGGTCTCAAGTGTGCTCACGCAATATTGGATATGGGAGAATCGTATTTTATTTCATGTAAATATTTAACAATACGGTCGAAAATGGTGTATAAAATACTTTTTTACATCTGTAAATGTCACACCACCGGTCGTAATCGTATTTGCATTTAAAACGGTAAGTAAACAGAGTATTTTGTGAATGGACGAGCCCGTGTTTATGAGTCGTTTTATGACCTGTTAGCGTAAGGATCTCTCATAAAATAAATTGTTTGATGGTTACTCTCTAGTCATTTTTATCTTTTAGTTGCTGTTTTTTTGTTAAATTAAATCTTCAAGATATTGCACAAATCCCTTAATGAGTTAGCTATAAAAAAAATGTTGGTTTTAAGCTTTTTTTCGGAGAAATCTTGTTGTTGAAAGACTTTATTTATTTTTGAATGAAAAAAAATATTTAAAGCTTTTTGGTAGCTAGCAACCAAAGCCTAAATCTGAGACCTGCATTATACACTAAAATTATTCACTGGAGAAAAGATAGTTACAGTGGATACACAGTAACGATCCTGGATTTTAAACTGATAAGTCTAATATGATTGTCAATTCTCGCTCTGATTGTCTATGCTCACAAAGTAGTAATATACAGCGTACACCGACCGCTTTGTTTTCGCCAACATAAATCCGTTGTGTACAGCGCGCTAACTTATTTTTGTTCGTAGGTACGCGCAATAGATGGATCCAATTCCAAATTATGTCTATCTTGGGAATTAGCGGTGGGACGGGGATTCCAGTTTATCCAAAAAAAGTGCGGGGAGAGGGCGAGAAGGGGGGTTGGAAGGGGAACGGATGGAAGTTATTTTGGAATTATGATTCCGGATGCGTCCTGCGAGCGCCGCGTGTTTCACGCCTCGTTTCGTGTAATATCTGCCGGTTGCAACAGTTTACGTTGCATTTGGACGCAATAACATATTTGTGAGTAAAACTGTGTCTATGACTCCATGATGGTGCAATAAAATCTATTCAGAGGACACCACATCATATCCAATAATAAACATTCAGTATGCAGGTTCTAATTTGCGTTACAAGTGTGAAGTAAACGTTGTTCTCATCAAATCTTGACATATAATTCCCCACATCGCCAATACAGAATACTATAATCTACTTCATAAAACATATTTAAATTAATAGTCTCGGTGTTAACCCTCACAACGCTCCCAATTTTAAAATGTACACCACAAACTCCGGACCTAATCCAATTCGCGTTTGGGCCGAAATTAAAACGTCTGGCCAAAAATGCGGGACGTGTGTTTTAATGGGGTGTCACCAGGGTTCTTAAGTATTCCACCGGCCCACCCTATAATACCCAGTCTCCTTAGTCTGGCACGTCCTCCCCTTGATATATTAGTCCCAGTTCGTCGTACATAATTTTGTAGAGGGTGGTACCTCCTCCACTCCCCCTGTAGCGAGTGAACCGACCGATCCTCACAATACCAAGGTTTTGTTTATTGGCGTATAATAAGTGTAAAAACTTAATGATGTCAGTCAACTCAACAGGCTGGATAAGTGTTTTGAATTGTCACGTTCGGCCGAGAATGATTTTTTTTTTATAATAATTATAAATAAGTGCTTGACTGCAATCCCGCCTGATGGTAAGCAGTGATGCAATCGTTCATGGTAAAGCGCACTAGATTATTAAGCCTATTCACTTAAAAAGCTTAGGAATAAGAATGATGACGGCAGTTGAGCGAGGTGATGCAATGTTAAACCCAAGACCAACACGACCAACGATACTGCGCCAGAGCGAGATTGATCTGGAGACTCTCCACGACCAAACTACCGACACAACAACATTTGGCGCATCGTACCCGGCACACATCGCAACACAACTGCTCAGTCCCGTCCTCCGTACGGCTTCACCAGACATCATGCCGGAACACGACGAATCGCTTGGCGGCAAGACCTTGTCTGGTGGGTGGTAACTTCTGCCGGCAGCCGATGTTATGGCCTACCACCGAGAATTTTTTTTAAACATTCGGTATGAATGGCTCGTAATGGTAATTGTAGGGTTAGTGCATATTATGATCCTTTATTGCATTAACTGGCTATAAAGGCGTATACCCTTTTATCCGATTGTCTATAATAAGCTTAAGTGTCTACAAAGATAATTGAAATTTCCAATATTATTAACGGATCGAGATTTATGGCAAGTTTTTTTTTAATATCGGAAAAACATAAATTATTTTGAAAATGTGTTTTATAAGATTAATATGGGATGAATAAGGCCGGACAGTGGAATCGGAAACAACAAGGTAAGAACAAATAGCTGAATATACAATATGTAAGAAAACCCTGTCCGATCCGTGATGGTGGGTCCAAAGCCTGGAGCACAGGCGTAGAGTAGCCAGCCTTTCGGTCTTCTATAGGATGTATTCTGGCGAGTGTTCAAGGGAATTGCATGATTTAATTCCCCCATCTTCGTTCCACCATCGGACGACCCGTCGTACGGCGACTTTCCACCCTTACGTTGTTAACACCACTACGATCCGGACGAAGCGTTTCGCTTCTTCTTTTATTCCGCGTAAATCGAGGGACTGGAACAATTTGCCGGAGGCGGTGTTTCCGTCACACTACAATTTGAGTGTCTTGAAGGCTAGAGTGAATAGGCTTTTAATAAACTAGCGCGCTTTACCATCAACGATTGCATCGCTGCTTACCATCAGGCGGGTTTGCGGTCAAGCGCGAGTTTATAATTTATAAAAAAAAGGTATCGATTCTACAAATGCCCACAAAGCCGGGCTAAACTTTAAAAAAAAACCCTACAAAAATTAATATTATTTCGCAAAAGGAGGTAAATTAAGACATGTGCGGTAGGCAATACATGCGCGCGCGAAAGGAGAAAGGTCACGCAGCACGCGGTCCCATCGCTATTCACTCATAATAATACCGTCAAAAATGGTGTAGTCACTTATTAAACAATTAAGTGCAAAAAATTTTGGGGAAGTTGGAATTAATTCGCGGAAACAAAAGATTATTTCTAAAATCATTAGTTGTTACTATGATGATTATGTAAAATATCATATTTTATTTGGTCATGTGTTTATCTAACCTTTATTATCTTTATGGGTCGGACGGGGTTTTCTATACATATTGTATATTCATGGTGTATATCGTTGTTCGGTAGTTTAACTGTCATTTAGTGCGTTACTAGTACTGTGAACTAACGTGCGCCATTTGCATTATTTATTTTTACTGTTTGAATAGGCTCTTAATAAACTAGTGCGCTTTACCATCAACGATTGCGTCACTGCTTACCATCAGGCGGGATTGCGGTCAAGTGCTAGTTTATAACTTAATAAAAAAAAACTGTATTATTTATCTCTATAAAAATCATAATATCTACCTTTCAGCTTGTTATGCTTACTTGGCACTATAAAAAAGGCTTGCTTTGAAAGCCGCTTTGTTTATCAGCATTCAACTGCTTCAAACGTATAGATATATTTTGTCGATGGAATCTTTCGAGTCAGTCTGTCATTTCGTTTCTGTAAATTTTTTTCAAATACCTATCAAATATTTTTGAGATATTTTTTGATTAAAACAAATAATTTTTTATTTAGGTATAGGGTAATTCCGGGATAGATGGCCGTACGGGAGAGTTGACCAGTGCCTAAAAATTGTACAAAGAATCGCTAGATGGGATAACTGTGTACTCAGTTTGCTTGCCGAGGTGCGTAAAAATAATCGTAAGCCAAAAGTTCTGCGAAAAAAAATGAAAATGCGAGTAAAAACCTAATGTTTTGATTTGACTATTGCTAATTCTTTTTTTAGAGTTTACGTACGAAGTTGTGGTCATATTAGTTTTCAATAATAACATGTTTTTTTTAGTATTTTTACCAGATAATGAGCCGTGCTACATTATGACCTCAAAACTACGGCATGGTTTTGCACTTTTTTTCATGTGGATGGTATGGCCATCTCTCCCGGATGATTAGGAGAGATGGCCTTAGTTTGTCAGTGTCAGATGGCCGTATGATTGTAGGGGATTATTTTTTTTTTTTTGTTTTGGTTATTTTCTGTCTCCGATTCCTGAAAGGTTCGAAGAGGTACGCAAACGAGCGAAGCAAGTTGGCAAATTTCTTACTTCTGAGAAACATATTCACGAAAGAAAGTCAAAAGAAGAGGCTCAACTGCTCAAGGAACAAAAAAAAATAACAAGAAACAAGAAAATAAGAAAAAAATACAAATAAAGGAAGAGATCAAGACTAAGAAAGTAAAAAAGACTGATGATAGCGATAAGATGACTGACAAACCAAAAAATAAATTACCTTTTAAAAGGAAATCGACTAGGAAAATATCTAAAAGCTGCGATGACGAAGAAGAAGAGATAGTTTTAAATCATACAGATGAAGAGAGAGATATGAAAGAAAAAGACAATTGTGTAGGCTGTGGAGAAAATTATTACTACAACACAGCTAATCGAAGATTGGATTCAATTTGCTATTTGTTTATTTGGGTGCATGAGAATTGCACAGAATTTGATACCATGTGCTCTAAATGCGGTCGATGCAAACGAAGTGAGATGGCACAAAATAAAGCTGTGTTAAAAATAAAAAAAGTGAGATGTAGTACTGGCCATCTAACCCATCCTACTATGGCCACCTCGCCCTTAGTATCCGGGAGAGATGGCCAGAGCGTTTTTTTTTTCAAAGTTAGTTTTAAGGTTGATCTCTTTAAAAAATATCAATATTATATGTCACTTCCATAAGTTGAATGTTCAGAGTTTAATTAAAAGTACTGATTATCATAATGAATATTGTAGTTTAATTTTTATTGGGCTTCAAAAAAACTATGGCCATCTATCCCGGCTTTACCCTAGATTTTTTTGTAAGTAATAAATACACAACGTGTGTATTTATTAATTTATTACATATCTACAAAAAAAAAAATTAAAATAAATTACTTACCTATAAAGAAAAAAGCCATATAGATAAAAACATGGCTACAATATTTTTTTATTGTTTGTTATGCTTTCATGCTAATCAGCTGAACGGTCTTGGATGAAATTTGGCACATGAGTAGGTACACTATGACCTGGATTATGACATAGTTTATTTTTCCTGATTTTACCACAGAATAGAGACTTATGCGGGCGGAACCAAAGTAGCTAGTGTTTTACAAAATGGTGGAAAATATTTTACATGAATAACAAAGTTACATGCGTTTAAGTATCTACGTCCATTTTACATACTTTAGTGCAAAAAGGATACATATTACCCTAAATAAATATCCATAGTACTAGAAAGCACCGTTCTAATACACAACAAATATGTAGTAAGTGTGTAATCGACGCACGGTATTACACAGTGTAATCAAACTTAATTACAGCGACACAAGAGTGTCGTCAATCTACTGTGGTCACGTGTCCTTAAATATTGAGTAAGGTGCACAGTGAGCCGACGTCCAATAAAGCTGGAAAAAATTAGGGGCGTCGGAATATATAGGCTGACAAATGAAAATTGATGTTCTATTCTACACTTTATGAGGCTATACGAATTCAACCTAATTTTCGGAAGTGAAAATAAATCTAGTGATATATGTTCTTAGGAATTGTTCCCATTTAATTCTGTACAGAATTCAGAAAATACATTTATGCGAAAACAAAAACGAACGAAAATTGAATACAACCGCAATATAAAAACAAAACTTTGAAACAATTATGAAGTTTCAGTAATTTTGTTGTGTTAGTAAACTTGTTCGAAGTAACTTTCTCGGCACACAATGGGCGCCACATATTATACGCAGTATTATATTAGTCCATTAGTTAAATTAAGTAAGATTTCTCACCCTATCTTGGTAAGTTATTTATCATGCGTGTATCTACATTAGGGACTCGCGTTGCAATACATTGTGGTTAAGGCATTTAATTTTGTACTGTAGATAAATCTTAATTTTGCTAATGTGCATGACGTTGGGAGTAATTGAGATGCGTTTAATCGAATTGGAAATACATACTTCTAATGAGTGATAGGCTGTATAAAACATTGAAACTCTAATTCTGGTATGCAGTTACTATCTTTGACTTAGGTATAGATGTTCAAATAGGTAGTTTTATTTATTTAAAATCGACGGACTTTTGCTGCAAAAGGCCTTCGAGAAAAGACTCAGTCTTTTTTCAAAGGTAAGGCCTCAAATTCCACTGTGGATTCGTGATTTCGTGGATTGAAACAAGCTAAGTTGATATCAATTTAATTCGGTGTCCAAAAAGGAATTTTATCTACGTAAAAACAAAAACTGCCCCACTGCCCAATCCGCTAATTACAACTAAGTCCTATAATCCAAAATCTAATAAATGCTAATATCGTAGTTTGTTACAATAAACGCTACGTTTGTAGTTGTAGTATTGAGCCATTAGAAAACAATATAGCCTAAGCATTATAGATCACTGCCCACGCGCAGTCACCACGAAGCCTAGTTTATGCCCTACACAGCACAAAATGATACTGATAATAGTTTGTGACGGTGTGGAGGTAGATTGGAACACAAGATGGCTGTGTGTCATCTGAGGTGAAATTGATGAGAAGGGAAATATCAATATTTCTTGTTTATTTGCTTTGCTTTTATACCAGCAGGTAAAATATAAATATTTTTAATTGAGATTTGTTGGAAAACCATACAAAACTTAGAAAACAGTATAATTAATACTTTTGTACCTATCTATGTTTTACAGCAACAAGTTATAAATAATTAATTATTGTGTGGTAGCCCATAACATCGGCCGCCGGCAGAAGTTACCATCCACCAGACAAAGCCTTGCCGCCAAGCGATTTGTCGTGTTCCGGCATGATGTCTGGTGAAGCCGTACGGAGGACGGGTCTGAGCAGTTGTGTTGCGACGTGTGCCGGGTACGATGCGCCTAATGTTATTGTTTTGGGAGTTTGGTCGTGGAGGGTCTTCAGATCAATCTCCCTTTGGCGCAGCATTGTTGGTCGTGTTGTTGGGTTTAACATTGCATCACCTCGCTCAACTGCCGTCTTCCTTGCTATCCGCTCAGTTTTTCTGAGTGACCTATTCACTTTTAATAAACTAGCGCGCTTTACCATCAACGATCGCATCACTGCTTACCATCAGGCGGGATTGCGGTCAAGAGCTAGTTTATAATTATTAAAAAAAAAAAAAATGGCGTCGATTCCCTTATTCAAACACTAAACTAATTTCAAGTGCGTCTTTTTCTTTCTATGTCATTAAGAAAAGGACTGCAGATAACATTTTAGTTTAATTATTCATTAAATATCTAATCATCTAAGTATATCTTGGACACCAACGACTGAAGGTGAAGGAAAACATCTCGAGGAAACCTGGACTTTATAAGTCTGAAATCGCCAACCCGCATTGAGCAAGCGTGGTCATTACGCTCAATCCTTCTCTGTATGAGAGAAGACCTGTGCCCAGCAGTGGGACGATAAAAAGGTTGTTGATGATGATGATTCATCAAATTAAGATATTCACTTGGTCACAAGTCACTACCTAAACTAATTTTAAGCCAAGTGCATCCTTTTCTTTACTATTTCAATAAGAAAAGGATAAAAGATATCATTTTAGTTTAATCCTGTCAAATTAAGATATTCCATAGACAGTGGCACCCATTCTCTTGGTCACAACTTGAACTAATTTTAAGTTAAGTGTATCATTTTCTTTCTATTTTATTAAATGAAGGATATAAGATAAATTTCAATCCTGTCACATTAAGATACTCCATAGACAGTTTAAACGCCATTTTATAATGACGCATTTTTGGCAGCCATGTTTATACATGGCGACCAAAAATGCGTCAATTTACGTCAGAAGCGGACTAATTTGACAGGTATAAGGTAGGTAACATTTTATCTTCTGTTCTTTTTTTAATGAAATAGATACCTACACTGAACTCAAATTTAATGTAGTTCGAGAACGAGAGAATTGGAGCCAATGTATTACATAACTATTAAAGGTCTTGGATGTTTATCTATACTTATTATATGTATCTACTAGCTGCACCACGCGGCTTCACCCGCGTAGGTTTTGATATGCTCCGGTCCTATTGATCGCAGCGTGATATTATAAGCCTAAAGCCTTCCTGGATTAAGGGTCTATCCAATGCAAAAAGAATTATTCAAATCGGTCCAGTAGTTCCTGAGATTAGCGCGTTCAAACAAACAAACTCTTCAGCATTATATATTAGTATAGATTATAAATATATTATATCTATTATAAATATATTATCATTGACATAGTATCTCATAACACAAGTTTCGAATTTACTTTGGGGCTAGCTCAATCTGTGTGATTTGTCCGTATATATTTATTTATTTATTTAACTATGCTTTTGAAACGATAAGACAGTAGAAATTTTATGTTATCTACTCAAGTAAGTATTAAGAACGTACGAGCATCAACAACAATTATTTTTTAACAGACCATAAATAATTTTATAAGTGCTTCTCAATAATTTTATAAGAGATGATTTTTTGCAGTAAGTTAGTATTGCCTTCTTTTTGTGACAAGGTAAACCTCAATGATTAAAGCTGATGACTGGCAGACATTGATAAACTTATTATTAACATAATATAATAACATATTTCGATGGAGATGTTTTTTAAAGACTTGAGATAAAAAAAAAAAACCGGCTAAGTGTGTGTCAGACTCACGCACAAAGGGTTCCATACCATTGATTTATGTGTATGAAACTGTTATTTGTATGAAAGATTACGCGGTAATAAGTTCAGAATAAGCAACTGAATCAATTCCAATACTTTTTACACCACGTCATATTTTTCCCCACACAACAATTTCTAAATGTACATTTAGAAATTGTTGCAGCGTGGTTATTGAGCGCGCCACGCAGCTTACGGTAGATCATAGTAGGTACGCGCATCAGTTGACACCACAGGTCAACGCACTGTTAGCCCGCCCGCGAGCGTAGCGTTGACCATATTTTTGTTGGGACAACCAAGTAGGATAACTAGCTCACAACTTTGCGGTTTTTCATGATATCTTTTAGAAATTTTGTACATAGATTCTTTACTTAAAAATACTGGACACGTATTTCGGGTTTCGCATAAACAAAAAATGGAGTTTACTTTATAATTTGTTTTTTTTTTATATAATCTTATGTCTATACATTTCAATAAACCTTTTTTTTTTAAGTCATCTCCTTCGATTAAGTATGACTTGTCTATATTGCGTTGGTGACTAGACGGTATGGTAGTTGCAATACCTAGTTGTCATTGCAACCACTTTTTTCTTTAAATACCTACCTACAGAATACAATCAAAATCGGTTGAACGGACGGACTATAAAGAACGTTTCTTGAAATATCTAATCTTCTTGAGATTGGGAGTAGGTATAGATAGAAACTGTCAAGTATTCCTATCAATCCTGAGTCTTAATACTTTATCGATGATGTTGAAAATCTAGTAAAGAAATTTGACTGGTTATAGTAGCTTGATGTGGTGTCGTTTGAAGACACCTACCTATAGCCCTGCGGTATTACCTACTGTAAAATACTCACCAAAAAGTACAATTATCTACCCTTATAATATTATTTGTAGCTAAACAATAAGAAGCGATTATTATTTAGGATTGATATTCCTAATTTCAATTTATGAAGTTGTCATCTGCTTAACCGAACTTTTTTGTCGCTGCCCCAATAAATTTAAGTCACCATAGCTTAAATAAGAAGCGAAAACAAACTACTCAAATAAATGTTTCTATGTTCTGGAGTATAACCTAGAAAACACGGATCAACATGGTCATTAACCACATTTACCTACCTATATACACATATTCTACAAGATCAGTCGAATAATCCGAATAAAACGTAAACATCTTCCCTATTTTTAGACAAATATAGTCTAACTTGTTTACATTACATTACAGCTTAACATGGAGATACTTCTATTAAAGACGGCGATGTGGGCAGAACAATGAAGTAACAACCGAAATAATGGATGAAATGACTATTGCGGTGCACAGAAAAATGAGACCAAAACTCGTACAGTCAAAGTTGAAAATAGAGCAGCAAGCCGCAGGGCGGGTAAAGAACTAAATGTTGGATGGCATGATGAAATGTGACAGTTCATTATGCGGAAGATAACGGACGCCACAGCATACAGCGAACAGTAAGTACCTACTTGTGTTATACGCATCTACACTTTAGGCGGAGCCGAGTGAGGAACGTGTTTTCTGGGAGCATGCGTGCATAAACCATCCAGGCATCCGATTAAATTATTTAACGTCTATATTCCCCCGTGGTGCACGCAGGTTGCATGCCGGCACGCGGATGTTAAGACACATGGACTTGGCGTGTATGCTACCTAATCTATATAAACTCCTTGAATATGTGCATATTCTGTTGTTCGGATTATAATAATCGATTTGATTTCAGTTTTGGCCATTATTTTAGGACACTGTAACTGGGCTATGGACGTCAGATAGGCAGCCTCTCCTTGTAAAATACTTAAGCTGGTTCTGATTAGATTGGAAACTGACTCAAAAAAGTTAGGCAAGTTGATTTTTGTAAACATTATTGCAAATAACAAACAACAGTTTTAGAAAGATGGAATATCTATAAAAAATTTTCGTCATCTGTTTCCGTAGGAACATTTACTCGTATGCGCAATAATTCCTTCGGTCCTTTGAATTCATCGTAATCGGGGAAAAATGGCGCACAGCCAGCTGTCAGTGGATTTAATGTCGTCTACGAAACAGGATTTTAACAAAACTGTTGTAGGCACGTTTTTAACTGCGTGATTCTATCATTATTCTTTATAGAATGTTGGTAGATGAAATTCAAAATTATGTATGTTTAAACATGGTTCCTATTTTGAAACATAAAAGAAAAGCGGTTATAAAACCTACCCTTACGACAAATAGTTGCTATCGTTAATACTTCTACAAGGAGGTCCTCAGAGGGACTTCCGTAAACGATTTGTTGGCCTTGTCACCTGGGGGTCTAGCTCTCGAACCAAAACCGGAATATTAGGAAGGTCACATAAAATCATTTAAATGCCGCAACCAAGGGCCATTGAAAGCCTGTTACGAGTGATTTATTCAATCATTATTATACACTCAGTTATAAGGGCCAAAGTGATAAACTAGCCTAAATTAACTAAAATCTGATAAATACGTTAGATTGATTAAAATTTATATTCAAATCTCGGAAGATTTAGAATGGTTCAAAGGCAATAAAGCATCGCCGAGCATTACATTCAAGGCTTTAACTGTAGTATATTATTTAATATTAAAGATCTTAAGGTAAACGGGCGAAGTGCCTGCAGTTCCGCGATAAGGCAACCCCTCCTCCCGCCTCATCCCCGGTTTTTGGGGGGTGGCAGACTTAAGAGGCGGCCATACTTCAAATTGCGTTTAACTTAGATAGCTAGTTTGATACATTGCCCCCATTATTGCATATCAAAGGGCTCTGATAAAATTGTGGCGATGATAAAGTCGGAGGTTTTTTATTGGGGTGCCTGATCTACATAGTTTAGATAAAGTACCGTGGAAAGCCGCTGTCGATTCCAGTTTAGATTCATACCTGAAACAAGAAGAGGAGATTTGTTAGATATGTGTTAAGGAAAAGCTTCTGTTCGATCCTTACCTTTCATTTATCTATATATATCCCTGAGTTTGTTTCGGCTTTTCTTCTCAGACGTAGTTAGGAAATGCCGGCTCCAGCTAGTTCAAAAAAAATATGACGTGTAAAAGTTATCAGTAATCCTACTTCCATAAAAAACGATTTCATTTCACCCATTCCAAAAATATTAAAAATGCAAAATAGGTACCTATATTCTTTTAAATCTTAATGTGGCATCACATTATAGACAACACTGAAAGATATACCTAAGTATGTATTGGTGAAAATCATAAAATAATATTATTGATCTGGTCCTTTAAATTTTTCATAATGTATCATTGGAGAATTGCAACAATGCGGAAATAATAACTAAGAACAAAGCACCAATCTGATGAAAATTCATCCAACCATCACCTCATAAAACAACAACAAAAATACGCATTTCACACGAAAATTTGATTACGATAAATAATGTACTGTACGGGAATTCGTAAATGAAGTATCACATGGTACACACACATGCATAAACCACGCGGAGAACGAATTGCAAACTCAGCTCTACATCACTAGCACGTAGACGCAAACAGCGGCGGGGATATAACATCGATACGATATCGATAGATACGTATCGATAACGGCAATAGATACTATTGTCACAGTTCAATTTAACAGCGTACGCTCTCAGATTCCCTTGGATAACGCAAAGTCAGTGGAACTGAAGTTTTCGTGATTCGAATTTGTCTTTTACATGCTTATTTATATAGAGACAGTGAAATGAAAGTTATTGTATGAAAATAATTTTTGTAAACGTAACGTATTTTATACAATATGTAAAGAAAACCCTGTCCGATCCGTGAAGGTATTGTTAAGTAGCGATAACTGATTCTACTAATGCCTACAAATCTGGGCTAAAGTTTAAAAAAAATCTCCCTAAAAAAATAAACATTATTTCGCAAAAAGAGGTAATGCGCATGCCCCCTTCACCCGCGCATGTATTGCGAAAGGCAATACATGCGCGGGTGAAGGGGGGCACGCGGCACGTAGTTGCATCGCTCATAATAATATATAGAAAATGGTGTTGTCACTTTTTTTAAAAATTACCAAATTTTGGGGAAGTTGGAATGAATTCACGGAAGAAAAAGATTATTTCAAAATTCTTTAGTAATAGTTACTATGATTATTATGTAAAATTTCATATTTCATTTGGTCATGTGTGTACCTAACCTTTATTACCCTTATTGTTTGGACGGGGTTATCTTTACATATTGTATATATTTTTACTTTGAAATTATAGCAAGTAAGGTATAAGCTTTCAACATCCAGCTCCTTGCTAACACGTTCTAGTCCTTCCCAGCTCGTTCAGAGATCCAAAGGATAGATAATCGCCAGCTAATAATTCTCTCACGATTCAAAACTCACAATAGCCTGAAGCGAAACTGTATCGCTACAGATAGATTAAACATCGGAGCCCAAATGAACGCACGATAATTTATCGGAGCAACCCCCGTGTGTATTAGCTGTATCCGACTAATGCCGGCTTTCGATATTCGGCGCTCGGTCGCGATTCGATATTTACGATCGAACGAGTCGCATTAGACTGTCCGCCCGTAGGTAAATTAGCACAGATGCTCGCCACTGTTACAGTGATTCATTCCAAATTGGCTTTTCAGCGGGGAAAAAACGGTCCGAGCCAGCCACTGCGGTAGACGCTATCTAGGGACTG
Source organism: Sesamia inferens (assembly GCA_037179545.1). Taxonomy (NCBI): domain Eukaryota; kingdom Metazoa; phylum Arthropoda; class Insecta; order Lepidoptera; family Noctuidae; genus Sesamia; species Sesamia inferens. Next base: position 13,887,219 of record CM073930.1, read on the forward strand.
CAGCTAAATAGCTTTTAAAAGAGTTTGCATTTTCCTTCCGAGCATCGAATGGACGCGAACATCTGTCGTTCAACTCTTCTTTCAGGAAAATCGCTTGTCTGTTTTACAAGCTCATTCTGAATTTATGAATTGAATTTTATGATTGTTTCCACAGTTGAGCTTCATTCTTTAGACACTGCATATTTTTGTTGAGCGACTACTCCATAAGATATTCCCACATAAAATATAACGAGTTACGTAACAAAAACGCACTAAATAAAGGCGATTTGCAATTAAACGCGGTGTAATGTGAAGGTTGGCCAGGATCGGTGGTAGCGGCAACGCCTCGCGATTCCTATCGGCCCGGAAAGGGCCGCCTTAACGCGTGCTAGACCACCAGATAAAGTATTATAGCAAAATTGTATGAGTTATATTGTGCGAAGTGCTTGTTTAAAATCGCACTGGTAATTTTATACGCTGAACGGTGCTAATGAAGGATGTTATTTGGTTGCAGATTGCAGTGAAGAGGGGAGTGGTCGCGATGTCAGACCGTGTTGTGAGTTGATATATGGCGTTGTACGAATTAAACGCGTCGTGTGAAAATGGAAAAGTTTTTTAAATACAAGGTAGTGCATGCAGACAGGGTACAATAATTGGGAAGCATCGAATGGTCTCCTCGTTGAACAAGTGATGTGTGCTGGTAAGCTTTGGACGATAAATAGTAAGCATGAAATGTAGATACCCATTTCACAGCACAACATAAACATCCATCAGCCAGCAAAACACACTCATTGTTTATTTTTAATGAACTGCAAACGATAGTCAGTGAAATACGCAAATGTTACATTCCCCAATAATGAACCGGCGATATTACCTTTAGTATAAATAATCCGTGCCAAAGGGTGGCTTCGATGCGTTGCTACTGCAAATCAACCCCCACTACACCCCCCCACCGCGGGCTGTCGATAATAAATAAAATTCACGTTTTAACAATAAAATGCATTTTCCGCAAATGCTCCCGGTGAATTATTGTCCGGGCTTTACGAGCTTAAAATTATATGGGCACGTGAAATTTTCGATCTCGATAATGCATGGCCAGTGTACCGCCAACACTATTACCAGTCGATACAATGAACGCGATTTTTAAATTACTAACCACTTACATCGATCACTTTAATTTATTAAAAATAGGTACATTTGGTGAAGCACAATTTTCGTTAGTGCTTCTTACAATAACTTAGACGGGTAAAGCAGAAAGCAGATAGTTATTAGATAGTAGATACGTGTGTTGCATTAGGAGGGTTGCATTTTATATGCAGTTTTCCATTTACAGACAAACCACAGCTCCCCAAACATACCTTACCCTAATATAACACGTCACGTAGCAGCCATAAAAATACTTATAAAACATTTCCCAATGGAAAAAAAATACAATGTTTTATTTGAAACAAAAATACATCACACGACCGCTTGATGGAGAACCAATGGCGAATGTCCCTCCGGCACAGATGGCGACACGGCCGCGGAGATAGCAGAAAAATATGAATTGTAGCTTTCGATATTTGTCACTTGAATTACAACTCCCAACGGACACCCAGAATGGTGCGACTGTGGGTCTACTCGCACCTCGTTGGTTGAATGATCTATTTTTTCCATTGGATTTCGGCCAGTTACAGTTGGGTGAAGCGTCGGTTCAATCACTCGTTGAGTAATGCGATCCACGTGCTAGCGATACTAACAGCCGAGGATACATTTTTAGTAGTCAACAAAAAATAAAAATAATCTGGTATGTTACAATTTTAGCGTAATTGACAAAGTAAGTTATCTATTCTCCAATATTTACGTTGTTTTAATTTTATGATATACTAACTTACCGCCCGCGGCTTCGCCCGCGTGGAATTTCTTTTATATCGCGCTTTTTCAATAAAAGGTCTAAAGATTGTCTGTGCCAAATTTCATCAAAATCGGTTGAAAAGTTTAAGCGGGAAAGCGTACCAGACAGACAGACAGACAGAGTTACTTTCGCATTTATAATATTAGTATGGATAAGATCGTAATATAATTCGTTTAGTGCTAATAAATCAACATTGAAGTGACCACCGCCTTTAGAGACTGGCCTTAATACGACAGAATCTTGAAAAATGATCTCCAACAAAATCTCCTGATGCTATTACAAGTTACCACCGTGCGGGAGCAATAAGTAAACAAAACTCGTAATAACGGCCAGTCACGCCAAGGAAACCAATTTGGGAGGTATTTGTAAATGTCAAATATGTTTGTGCGCACCTATTTATTGCGAGCATCCCTCACGTACGAGTAAATAACGGAGACACTGCGATAAAGTGAAAAGAGATACCCAAAAAGTACAGAGAGCTACGCCTTAACTGCTTAACTGTTGTTAGCCAATATAACCTCTAACTACCATGTTGGAAAGTCGAAATTTGATCGAAGAATTACAGCCCTAAGCCGCTCTGTGTTAAGGTTCCTGCGTATACAAGTGGAAAACTCAGTGCGCCACGTGCGAATGATTCATGTTCGTCCCTTAATTAAAGAAGATTTTAATTGTATCGGATGTCTGTGAAAGCGAAAATAATGCACTCCTAAATTGGGGTTGGAATTCGGAAATTTATTTTTGTTAGTCCACCGAAGTATTGCTTCGCGTGTTTTACTTTGATACCGATTTTTGGACGTGGAGTTTTACCAGCTTGTTCTGGTAACTTTTTCGACCAAACGAATGAGGCACGGGAAAAATATACGCTAGATAGGCACTTTGAAATACGATGCAGTTCTCGAAATAGTCGCTTTTCATCAACCTTATTTAACTAGAAAACTAGACTGGTATATTACGTTCACTAACTGCAGGCAATCAACAATTTCGTCCTACAAAATTTGAAACACCCTTAAATTCAGTAAATTCATTTTGCGTATATAAAGTCAAGCTGCCGCCGACTTAAAATATCTTTCTTAATTACAAAAGCCTTTGTTGAACGTATCTGATCTATGTAAGCAGTCGGGGCGAATGTTTTAAATAGCAACCCAACAAATAGGTTCCGGTTGAGCGAAATAAGCTACACTCCTTAATGAAAGAATATCTGAAGGGTTGCCACCGTCTCTAACTACTAAATGCTTTTATAAAAAATATACAACAAAAAGTGAATTGGGGAAAAACGAATCAGTTTTCATTTATAAGAAAAATAACAACAAATTAGAAAAAAGAAAAAAAACAAATAAAATCCCAAAATTAAAACGAATGTACCTAAACTTAAATCATAATTTGAACACAAACAGCCACTATTAGACAGAGAACAGTCGATGTTCCCGGCCATAAAACGATGACGGAAGCAGTGTAACGGCCCTGTAAGCTTGCCGCGTACTTCATTTGGTGAACAATGGAAAGGCCCCGTCCCACGAGCCCGCAGCGACACTGGATAAATTGACTCGGGCCTTAACTCGCGCCCGCCCGCGGAAAATTGGGGAAAATCGATTTAAATATCTTAAATGTGATGGCTTATCTCGATCGCAAGAGTTAACCCGTGCTCACTGCAGCATTGCTATTGACATTTTGTGGAAAAATTCAAACCTTTTAAATAAAAACTTGGTGGATAGCTTTTCGCTTTTGTACCTACAACGTAAATTCTTCAACAAGCACAAAATTGAAATGTTCGACACTTGAAACCCACAATCTAAAGACATATTTTAAAGCAAAAGAAATCCTTTGTACTGATACATTTGATTAATTAAGTGCGAATCCGGAGCGATATACGCTTTTAAAGTAAGTTGGAATAATCAATAAATGCCAATTAAGAAGTGTAGCCCCTTTGAAAGGCGAAATCTAGATAGCTGGCCGGTTGGTCCAACTGAACCGTGGCTGATGTATCTCGACTTGCACGCGAAGTTAAGTAATTCTTAGTAGCCAAATGTGGCATAATATAAACGGAAAATATATATCAGACCGGACCTAGGTACCTAAGTATTGAAAATATATTTTACACTTTAAGAATACTCAATCAAAAATAAATCGTAGTGCCCATTTCGTAAGGTCCGAAGACCTCAAAGCAAAGTAAGCCTCCCGCTTAACTCAATCTAATAGAATCACCTCCGATTGCTTTCCGATATTTACTGTTTGATTTTTCCCCTCGTGTCGAGATTTGGGACGTTTACCCAAAAGAGGCGTGTAGTGCGATAGTAATAGCCGGTAGGGTCGTGGATAGGTACATAACCTTTATAATTAACAATACGCCCTACACTCTATGAGGTGAGAGTTGATTATTTTACGAGTTCCGCTTTTTCCATCCCTCCCTCTATTCTCTTCGTTGTGTTTCGCTAGCACTTGAGTGGATTAATTACTTTTAGGTACTGTTGCTTGAAGCCGGCTCCAAATATTTTATTAATACTTAAAAGAATTGTGAAAGGAAAGAAAGCAATATTAACTTTGCAAAACAATCATAGTTAGACATAAGTTTTATTTATTAAATTACACGAGATTGCCTAAGGAAATACAAGTGAAAAAATAAATCAAATTATAATTCAGCGGCGCAGTAAGTTTATTGGATTGATCATGCGCAAATATTTATCGATGGGGACGTAACAAGATAGGGTCAGAATTTATTGAATACCAAGAGCAGTAGCATACATAGGTAGGCAAGTTACATAAATTGACATTGGCGGCAATCAGACAAATTGGCTCCATCCAAACCCCTCGCTAACCGAATTAATCTGGTACGGTTTTCTTAGACAAAACCACTTAGATAGAGAAATATAGAGGACAGCAAGAGGGAACAAGAATAGACGCTGATGCGAATTGTATTATTTATTGTAACCAAGCAAAAAATAGTGCCTAAAGAATTCATGCAAAAGATACGTATGGAAAGAATGGAGGAAGAATATATTGTCATTCTTTGACCATTTTCGCAACAACGCGCGTATCATTATCTATATCTTTTTGTATCGTGTACCTTATTTCACTTAAAAATTCACTTCAGAAAACTTTTTGTTGAATAAAATACATCTGTATCGCCCCTTAACATGTGTGTAGGTACATGAATAAATATTCAACAAATCCACCTTTAAATAAACAGTATGGGGGAAATAACGTTTTGCCTCATTCTGAGTAAACGATGCTTAAGATATTTATTACGGGATGAATTGAGTTTTTAGATGTGGCATAGAATTTTTATCTCACTTTTGCGCGAAAGAAATAAAGCCCCGAATTGTCCGTTTGTTCCGAAGATTGTCAGCAGTTTTTCTGTTACATTTATTAACTTTACTATATATTCTAACAGACAGGACTCTTTTAACATAGGTGGTATAACGAAACAAGACTTCAACTGAATAGATCTAAGTTGCAGTAAACACTGAAATTAGTTTGAATAACGAAACTCCAACAGTGATTAAGAGGCTTTGAACAATTTGTTTATTCCTGATGTAAAATGGGGCCTTAACATTTGAAAATGTTCGGAATTACTATCTCCCCTTATGCGTAACATTAATAACATCTGTTCAAGACATTTAAATCCCACTTCTGGTGGAAAAACTGATTATCTAATTAGAAGAAAGCCTCTGCAAGAGTCTCCTAACTGAGGGCTAATCACAAATTAATGAGAGCTTGTAGCAGGGTGTCGCGGGGCGATGATAATTCCCCGCCCCGCTGCGTTAAGATCCTCATCAATTATGGCGAAGCCACCCCCGTGGCCTGAAGGTTGTGCACCCCTTCGTGATCTAGTCACTACGGGAATCGTGCTAGGTTTCACACTGTGGGCTGCGTTATGGTACTTTGTGCTTAACAATTGTATACTTATAGTACGTACCTAAGTAGCGATATAGTATGCTTTATGGGTACTTAGGTGAGGCTCCGTCTTAGGTACCTATGATCTGTTACAATATTGGGTTGTCGTAAGTACCTAGTGTTGTTTTGCAATCAAGTTCCGAATCCATTATGAAATATATTTATAATGCAAAAATATCGATTTGTGTAGGTACTCTCTACCCTACTAGTTACCTAAGCAATTCATTATCATGTAGGTAGCCATCACATAATAAATCAACTTCAACCAAATCAAAGTAAAAGGCTAAAATATACATTATTTCCGCATTTTAATTTATTAGTATAATTTCATTGAAGTAAAAGCCAACCCTTGCAATAACTAATGTCCCTGAGACAGTTGTTGTACCGACACCAAATGCTTCCGTTCCGAAACCACACTTGATTTGTTGTTCCGTTCGCCCAAGAGTTACTAGGTACCGATGTTTGAAACACTCTAAGCCACCATATGCTACGGGTTCACACCCGAACTTGTTATATTTAGAATAATTTATCCCATAGACACTCACGAGTATCAATGACAATAAAATATATTTACGACCAAATAAACACTGTATCCGATATATTAAGTTAGGCATAATATGGTGTTATCACATGCAACGTTATATCTACATAATTAATAGTGTTTTGTATCAACGCAGATAGCAAAAACAACAGGTTTTATTTAGCAGACTACAGTTTGAATGGGATCAACCTAAACGGAGCTGTTGTTATGCCATGAATATAAATCGTGATAAATTCCTCGCGAGACGGAGGGGCTGCGGAGAGGGGCGGCACAGCCTCAAGGGCTTTTTTCTTAAAAATAACTTTTGTCAGAGTAATTCGGAGGAGTCCCAGGATTTATGGAAAGGTGGTGTCACCCCGGTAATTAGTTTTTAACTAGTTGTGATAAGGGTCTGTGGTGTTTTATGCGCCCTCTGTAATAAGTTTAAACTAATGTTGGGATTTCTGGGATGAATTAAATTCGTAGCACTTGCGGTCAAAAAACAAACAATGACACGTAAAAATGTTTTAACTCAAGAACTGTCGTCAAAACAAAAGCATCCCAAGCAATTGTTCTGACATGTCACAATATTTGTATTGTTAGCATATTTCGCGCGTTTGCGGCCCGTCATGCTGCTGGAATATGGTCATGATTTACGAACTAAAACAAGAAGAAAAAAAAAGAAAGTTCTTCCACGAAACTTCTTTTATTCTTGGAGAAAGTTGCGTAAAAAACTGGAGGCGCTTAGAAAAAAGTAATTTTCTAGCTCAGGTGTGTGAGATGTTCTTTATCTAACTTTGCATCCGAACCGCTTTGTTTATGACGGCATATTTTTTCGAAGTTTTGAGCATTTTATTACGTTGTACCGTGAACTCTTACTTTGTACCTTTTAGAAGGCCGCCAACGGTAGAACAATTGTTGTTTTGTAAACTACTCGTATCTTTCTTAAAAAACTGGACCCGCTACCTGTAGGTAGAGGTAATACAAAAAACTTAAGTTATTATCGCAGTTATGTCAAGCTTTAAAATACAAAGGCAAGTTTGTACAATCTGTAACAAAAGTTTGAATAATAAGCCAGAGAAAGCCACATCGCCCTTTTAATGGACACGGAAAATATAATTTGAAATACTCTTTATAGCTCCCATAATGTAGCCAAGTGGGCCAAAAAATGGTTGTCACCGTCTGGCGTAGTACATTAGCATCAAGAGTGTGAGGCAAGGAGGCTTTATCAGGAGGGCCTTTCCTGAGGGAGGGCCAAATAATGCGATATTGCTCGTTTGTGCGAGGCCCTATTTATCTATTAAAAAACGCGAGATTTACGGTCTAGTATAGGAAACTTCGGGAAGTTTTTATGTTGTTCCGCCGCTCTCGGAGCTAATATAAGAGATTGATGCGTGTTATTTTAGCTTTGTTTGGGTGTATATTAGCTGGTTTATATGCATGTTTAGTTATATTTTTATCGCATATTTTGGCTATAAAAATCTGAATGTTTTTTTTGCATATCTATATGTTTTTATTCTCGGTGGTAGGCCATAACATCGGCCGCCGGCAGAAGTTACCACCCACCAGACAAAGCCTTGCCGCCAAGCGATTTGTCTTGTTCCGGCATGATGTCTGGTGAAGCCGTACGAAGGACGGGTCTGAGCAGTTGTGTTGCGATGTGTGCCGGGTACGATGCGCCTAATGTTGTTGTGTTGGGAGTTTGGTCGTGGAGGGTCTTCAGATCAATCTCCCTTTGGCGCAGCATCGTTGGTAGTGTTGTTGGATTTAACATTGCATCACCTCGCTCAACTGCCGTCTTCCTTCCTATGCGCTCAGTTTTTCTGAGTGAATAGGCTCTTAATAAACTAGCGCGCTTTACCATCAACGATCGCATCACTGCTTACCATCAGGCGGGATTGCGGTCAAGCGCTAGTTTATATTTAAAAAAAAAAAATTAGATTGACAATTTGTTTCGCAACACATAACCTGTCCAAGTTTTTAAAAGATCATTCGCATGATAATTTTTTGCATAATAATCATAATAACTCTATAATGTTTGAGTTGATGTGAGACCCTCCACGACCAAACTCCCGACAAAACAACATTTGGCGCCTCTTACCCGGCACACATCGCAAACACAACTGCCAGTCCTCCGTACGGTTTCACCAGACATCATGCCGGATCATGACGACCCATTGTTGGGACGTGGGCCATAATCTACCACGTTTGCTCAGTGCGGGCTGTTAAATATCACTTGTTTTCGAAGATATTATTATAATTTGTTTACTATACTATTATTGAGGCCTACTGTCTCAAAAATTTAGATAAATACCGTCTCGACGTCAAGGCTTCGCTCTATGACCTACATTGACTGCAAATTATGTGTCCTCAGACAAATAAGTGATAACGCGAATTCCTCATCTAATACATTATTGCTTCACGAACATTCATTTACAGTATCATCTTGAAGGGTCACGACCCCATGAGTCTTTCGAACCAAATGAATAATAATTAAAATGTGTTATAAATCTTGCTACCGTATTGGACTAACGAGGTATTTGCACGTATCTCGAGATAGGTGAGTTTGAGTGGCGTGTTCTTTTAAGCCGGGTGTACCTACACTGTACACGGTAAATCGTGACTCTCGTGACTGAGCTCCAATCTGACGTCACGAGAGTTGGAGTAACACGTCTTTATAAAAGGCGAATGGAGCTGTCTTCTATACATATATTATGCCTTACGTTAAATTTAATAACTAATTAATGATTGTAAACTAGTGCTTAAAAGCAATCGCACCTGATGGTAACCAGTGATGCAATCGTTGATGGAAAACGCGCTAGTTTATTAAGAGCCCTAAACTCAAAAACAAACTGAGTGAATAGGAAGGAAGACGGTATTTGAGCGACGTAATGCTATGTTAAACCAAACAACACGACCAACGACGCTGCGCCAGAGGGAGATTGATCTGTAGACCCTCCACTACCAAACTCCCAACACAACAACATTTGGCGCATCGTACCCGGCACACATCGCAACACAACTGCTCAGATCCGTTCTCCGTACGGTTTCATCAGACATCATGCCGGAACACTACGAATCGTTTGGCGGCTAGACTTTGTCTGGTGGGTGGTAACTTCAGCAGTCCGGCAGTCGATATTATGGCCTACCACAGAGGTAGGTAATACAATTTATATAGGAAAAAACGATTGCTATTGTAAATATGAATGAATTGAAAAGTGTATAAGAAAGCTAAAACAATAGCAAATTGTCACAATAGGGTATTTGACTAAAAAAAAACTAATAAGTCCCTCAGTCAGATTTCCAAAAAATACTAGACACGTATTTTTTCAAACAAAAAATTAAGACGACACAATGCGTTGAAACTTGAGTGACGTCACTGCACGCTACACTTTTTAGCGAAGAGTGACATCACCAGCCACCACTACTGATCTTTGATGCCTTTTGTATTTATCAATCTTTATTGATTTAATAAAACAAAATATACGTATCCAATATTTTTCTATATCAGAATGACGGACTAATTAGTTTTTTTTAGTCAAATACCCTATTGCAAAATCTGCGCGGTTACACCGACAGCATTTTGCGAATGATTGCGTAAGTGTCCCATACAGGCGCAAGAATAGTTACGGGAAAAATTTTATTGGAAGAATATATTTTCTAGTATCGACGACGACTGCTGCGCTGGGTGTCGGTTTGATTCCCGCAAGGAACAAATGTTTGAATGGCCTACAATAAGTTGTTTCGGGTCTGGCTATTTGTCTGTGACTTAATATGTTTGTAAACGCACCCACGACATAGGAGAAATTCCTAGTGTAGAGCAAGGTTAAAAAAAAAGAGGCAAAAGAGCATTAGGAATCTACTGACATACTTAATTCTTAAGAAAATTGTTACTTGCATAGGTATATAATATTTAATTCCCCCATCTCCGTTCCACCGTCGGACAACCCGTCGTACGGCGAGTTTCCACCCGTACGTTGTTAACACCACTACGATCCGGACGAAGCGTTTCGCCTCCTCCTTTATACCGCGTACATCGAGGGACTGGAACAATTTGCCAGCGGCGGTGTTTCCGTCGGACTACAATTTGAGTGCCTTCAAGGCTAGAGTGAATAGGCTCTTAATAAATTAGTGCGTTTTACCATCAACGATTGCGTCACTGCCTACCATCAGGCGGGATGGCGTTCAAGCCCTAGTTTATAATTTACCTATATAAAAAAACATAGTATTTTATAATGTTGTTTCGATGAACCCTGCACCCTAATTTCGTAACATACTATTACTATCAGTTGGAATCATTTCGAAGCATATTGCTAATCCATTGCCCCATATGTTCGAAAACATATCCACTCAACAACGTAAATAACGCAATGAATAATGGGGTCTCCCTACGCTGCGTCTTCCAGTACGTGGCCGCCACTCTAGAACCTTACTACCCCATCGGCCATCGGTTCTACGAGCAATGTGCCCTGCCCACTGCCACTTCAGTGTAGCGACTCGCAGAGCTATGTCGGTGACTTTGGTTCTTCTGCGGATCTCATTTCTGATTCGATCACGCAGAGAATTCCATTGCATATTCCATATTGCAATTACCCTGCTCCACCTTAATTACGTAACACACTAGAAATTGAAATGAGTTTGAAATTTCGAATCCATTCCTCCAAATGTTCGAAAACAGTGTCTGCCGAATGATGTAAATAACGCAATGATTATTGTAGAACTGTCAAAATTAAACCCATCGCTACTGATAGTGATACTCAAATATCCTGCTGGTCTGATTATAACAAAAAATATTATTATTTTTGAACAGCTTTAACCAGTTATCACGAAAACTAGGTTCATGTAAAAAAAAGTTATAAAACAGTCAGTGAACCTAATGATAAACAATGATAAAATGACCTACCCAACAAAGTAATATATTATCTAAGTATTGCAAACGTATAGAGTTGGATTGTTACCCTTTATCTAATATATTATCTGATACATATTTAATTTATTACTTCACCATGCTTCATGTAGAGAAACAGTTGCGTTATCACTTGTATTGTATATATACAGAGTGGTGCAGACAATACGACAATAAATGAAAACACGAACAATGCTGCTTCATAGGATTAATCCTAAACCATAGAAAAAAACCTAGCATCAAAAATAAAAAACTGAAATTATGAAACAAACTAAATCGTATAAAAATGCAAACGGAATTAAACATCCTTTAAAAATATTGGTCCACTGACCTCTGATCGGCGACAGCGCGATCCTTTCGCGCCATTATTATTAAAGTTTAGTACCGCAGGATCCGGCGGTCATTAACCTGTAAGCGCTTCCTTATCAACATGTACATCATGTAGAAAATGTGAAAAATAAAAAATAATTTCCTGTGACTAAACTAATCGACATATTTATATGATTTTTTTATGGGTAGACTGAGAATGTGTTGAGGTACACGAAGTTTAATTTATTGTCGTATTGTCAGCACTACTCTGTATATAGGTACATAAGTAGATACAGAGATACTAGGTATACAAGACAACGGGGCGTTTCACAGATATTTAAATAGCTTGATAAATGTAAATGAAAAATATAGTGCTAAGCAGAAGTTATATTCGGTGGTAAGCTATAATATCGGCTGCCGGCAGAAGTTACCACCCACCGGACAAAGTCTTGCCGCCAAGCGATTCGTCGTGTTCCGGCATGATGTCTGGTGAAGCCGTACGAAGGACGGGTCTGAGCTTTTGTGGTGCGATGTATGCCTAAACCGGGTACGATACGCCAAATGTTGTTTTGTCGGGAGTTTGGTCGTGGAGAGTCTCCAGATCAATCTCCCTCTGGTGCAGTGTCGTTGGTCGTGTTGCGACTGCCGTCTTCCTTTCTATTCACTCAGTTTTTTTGAGTGAATAGGCTGTTAATAAACTAGCGCGCTTTACCATCAACGATTGCATCACTGCTTACCATCAGACGGCATTGTAGTCAAGCACTAGTTTATAATATAAACATAATTCCTATGCTTCAAATTTAATCGAATTGATAGTAAGAATGTGTTACGTAATTGGAGTGTTGTATTTAAAACAATGCAATTTATTTGCGTCTTTGTAATGTCTTTTGCAATGTTTACGAGTTTTATAAAATGACTAATCTAATTAGGGCATGACCCTACCAGGATAAGCACACAACATCAACAACTGTCGAGCCTATTTCCAATTCTGTTAAGGTCGTAAATAAATGCATTAAAGTAGGGGAGCGAGGGGCTTGTTGTAACAGGGGTAAGTAGTAACAGGCTCTTTTCACTACAATCTTAAACTTTATTAAAGTATTTCTTTGACTCTATAATCCTATAAACCGCGACGCATCATGTTGTCATAGCCATTGTCCCACCGGCCGGCGCAGTAAGTGGGAGTGTGCACGCGCTTAATTTTTTCCAGGTAATATAAAATTGTACTGTCGTAAAATTTTAGTTTGCGTTATTATTATCGACTAATTTCAATTTTTTTATATCTTACTTACATTCAAATTTATCGATCTCTAATAATGTGTAACAGTTTTTAAGATTGCTAAAATGTTTAAATAGTTATCTTGATAAATGTTAAAAATCATACCATGAGGTTAGTTGTAACGAAATCCCGGGGCTTGTTGTAACATGTTACAACATGCCCCAAGTTGTGATCTAGATACCTACTTTTTTATCTTCTAGAATGAGGGTGTATAAAAGAAAGTCAGAGCGGGGAACACACAGTCAAGAAGTGTACGAGTTAGCGGCAGCTGAATAGCAGCTGAAGCTATTTTATGTTACTGATCGTCCAAATCCTACCCAAGAGCCAGATGTCGAAAATGTCAATTTATCATTGAATCTTGAAAATCCAGAACTATTGGATTCTGCCCCTGAATTAGATATCAGCACCACAGAAATTATAAGCCAAATCGAAACTGCGAACGAACCAAATCCGAGTTGCTCCGGTCTACAAAAAACTTTCTCGCCATCGAAGATTAGATCTCTACCAAAGGCACCACCAAGAAAAACTAATACAAATAGCAAACGCAAAAGAAAATCTACAGTATTGACGGACACACTCCTGAAAAAGAAGCTTTACAAAAGGAATATGAGGAAAAAATGAAGAAAAAAACAGAAAAAAGATGACAAAAGGAAAAGGAAAAGGTAAAGGGAAGGGAAAAGGCAAAGGTGAATCAACAAAAATAAAACTGGAGTGGACAGAGTTAAAAAACGATTTTATGTTCAGATTCTGAATCTGAATCAGAAGAGAGGGTATGTAGAATATATGTAGTGAGACTTACACAGATTCGAATAAAGAAGATTGAGTAGAGTGTATCATTTGTAAGGTGTGGGCACATGTAAGGTGTGTTACAGGAGACACTGTATCTTTTATTTGCATTAATTGTAACTCAGATGAAGATTACTTACTATGATTTAAAAGTGCCATTATGATTATAAGAAGTGTTTATGTAAAGATTATTGGTAATTACTTAATTTTTAGGTGTTGATTACTTAAAAAGTGTATCTGAGTTGATTTTTAATAAGAATTACATAATACCTACTTTAGAAAAATTTCAATTTTGTTAAAAAATGAACAAAGAATAAATTATTAAAGTATTATTGTCGTTTTTTTGTCGTTACTACTTGCCCCAGTAGACGTTACAACTTGCCCCAAGCACGAGGTAAGTTGTGACACCGCATTTCTTCTAGAAAATAATTGATTGTAAAATAATGACCAATAGTTATGGTATTATTTTTACTTGATTTGGTAGAGGAAGAGTTAAAGCATCCATTCATCTTTATTTAATTGCAATTAAATCAATAGATCTGAAGATATATTAGTTTTCATGAAAACTGTTACTACAAGCCCCTCGCTCCCCTACTAGGTATTTAGTATTTTACACGGAGCTATTTTCTATCTGACCTAGTCCTCCCAGTTACTGGGTAATAAGACACTCCTTGGTAAGACTGTCAGACTAATTGACCCGTCATAAACATAGTTCATATAAAAAGTAAATTATGGGCAAAGCAATGTGGTTTATTTTTCCTTATAATACTGATAAATAATATTAGTAACAAACAAAACAGGCACAGACTGACTTCTGATTGTACGAAAAACATATAGGTACCTACCGATGTAGGTGTCTATGTACAATTCGAGGTCAGCTATAACAAACAAAAGTTATTGACGAACAAACTTAAAAAAGAAACATAAGTATACCTATACCTACGGTCGAATGGAGTAACCCCCTAATTTTTAAAGTCGTTAAAAAAGACGCTATATGTCAAATTACATTCAAGTTTATGATTATTAAGAGGCTCTCAAATTGATTTAGTTCATTCTATATTGTTAAAAAGATGTAAAAACAGTCTTAAAGCTCACACAACGCTGAAGTGCCTACTTACCTACAAAAAATTATACAAGGTGAACATAACCTCAAAATTCAAACCCACACCGAAAATTCTCTTAATAAAGTCGCAAATAGACTAACGCAAACAAATAGTAGGTAAATAGGTAGGTATGTACAATATGATGTATGTTTATTATCAACAGCGAATATTGGCTGGAAACACAGTGCTAAATTCGCGGGCCGACATCCGATAGTGTGGTATTATCTGCTATTATTTGTCATTGGGTGAACAATGCGAGCTCGGAACATACCTATCAGCTATCTTATAGCAATTTGTCAACAATTATAATAATGGTGTGCGAAAAAGTTCATTATGGCCGTATTTAATTGTGGGGTCAAATAAAAATGATGAATTCGAATGTGACTGGAATTATTCGAAATGGTTAACTGTTTGCAACAATGTTTCATGCTGTAAAGTACTTTAAATATAATTCTAGATAAATATTGTTGTACGTTTACTGACGTCGAAATCTTATATCAACTACCTACTTATTACAAAAAAAACATAGTGTCGTATAAAATCAAGAGTGGATCTGAACTGAAAAATGTACCTGTCTAATGCCTTAGCTACTGAAAATCTAAATTAGTAAAGAATTAATTTAAGTACATAAGTAGGGGAAGGTGGGGGGACACCGGATAGTTAAGAAAAAAATCACAGTTAATAAATCACTTTGTTATTTATTGAGGTAATGAATATTATAAATGTTTAAGTATACCTTAGGCATAATTTTGGCATAAAAATTTTAGAGATCAAACTTAGTATAGGTATACAAAATATATTTGTTTTAATAAAAAATATAAATCCGAATTCATCCCATACCTATGGGTCAAACCAGATAGGCATTTTTTGGTTTATGCATCAAAACACAACTATAGATGATAGCGGATAGCTAAACATAGTGATAATACATTAAAATATCCAAAATGTTAGATATCTTACCTTTATTTAGAATTTTTGTTTATAAACACACGCGCTGACGTGCTACCGTCTTCCTCATTTGCAATAGCACTGAGTAAGCGTTTGCGCGTAGGTACCTATTACATTGCTAATTAAAATGAGACAGCTTTACTTTTAGTAATGAATTAGCCACTATCTGGTTTTACCCCCTGTCCGGTTTCCCCCCTCTTTCCCCTACCTACTTAAATTAATTCTTAACTAATTTTGCTACCTACTTATATAATTTTTAATAGCTTTGATACTCATAAGGATATCAAAGGTTTTTTATGTCTGCACCCTAAGTGCGTAACAGACCTATTACTATCAGTTGGAATCATTTCGAAACATACCTATTGCTAGTCCATTGCTCCATATGTTCGAAAACGTGTCTACTCAACAACATAAATAACGCAATGAATATTGAAGAACTGTCAAAATGAAACTTATTGCTACTGACCTACGACGTTCTATACTTAAGTACATAATTTAATTTAAAAACATTTTATAAGCCAATAGTTTTTGCCGCCTCTTCTCCGTACCAAACGACCAATGGGCACCGTGCACCTAGTTCTGACATTCAAAGTACCCATCTAGGTACGTTTATGTGAAATAAAATACATATATTTTAATTAGATTAATTGTACCAAACATCTTACGTCCCAGCATAAGCCTTTTATCTATATTGGACCATACACTTTAACCCAAAAATATATCTACAACCATCATAATCAACCTTTTAATCGTCCCACTGCTGGGTACAGGTCTCCTCTCATACAGAGAAGGATTGAGCGTAATCACCACGCTTGCTCAATACGGGTTGGCGAATTCAGAGTTAAAGTCCAGGTTTCGTTAAGAAGTTTTCCTTCACCTTGTACAAGTAAAGTACCTATATATAACTTTTGAAAAGTTACATGGATACTTGCCTGACGCACACTCGCTTGAGAGGCTGGTGTTTTAACCACTAGGCCACCACGACTTGCCACCTCTAAAAACTTAAAACTCATACAAAACCAAAAATGCTTTATAAACGCAGCATACTTTATACCAACTGACAGATGTTACACTTACTAAGAGCTACTGTACCCCGACGGAACCCAATAAATAATAACACTGTGAGTTAAGACCACCTAGCGAGGAAACTGAGCTTGTTTACGGCAGAACCCTACCAGTATTGTGGCCACCTACGCTATATATTTTGCTTAGCAAATTACTCGCTTCGCTCAGGGTGTCTAATAACCCTTTAATGAAGGAAGAGCTCTGATGTTTAATGTTGTTTCTGCTTTATTAGGGAGATTTTTGCTGGAGGTAATTGCTGGTTTGTAAGTTGAGGAGTTTTGGGTGGGAGTTTTAAGGTTAAGTTGGTCATTTGCATGGTTAGAGGGTGTGTTTTTATCAATTTGTTAAGTCTGTTTTCCTGTGTAGCTGGTGTCATCAGGCTCAAAATATACTTATATAATTAGACTGTAACCGCCACGCCGGTTACCTAATGGTATTTTCCTTAGCGTTTCATAGTTAGATATAGACAACAGGTTCATAGTTTTGCTTAATTTTCTGACTGACTGGCTACTTGGCTCATTAGTTCCAAAATTAAATGGTATGTTTAGGTATTTATCTACCTACATACTCCAATTAGTGTACATGCTTTGTGTTTGAGTTTAAAAGGTTTAGATAAGATATTAGGTAAGCTTTGAGTCTTATTAGTTCTTCACACTCTTGTGTCTTCGTCTGAAATTGGATATGGGAAGTGATTAGGCGTATACAACGTCACCAAAATTTATAAAATTAGAATTTTCATACGCGATAGAATGCCTTAGTTAATACAGAAAATTTTAGATTTTTTTTTTTAATTCATACCGTAGCCCCATACATCCTGCATTACTTACTATTTTATTCTGAGACAGCATAGGTTTTAATAGTTTGTGTTACCTGCAACAAAAAAGCAAATACGTTATAAAACAGGAATAATTAATAATCAAATAGAAACGCAAAAACGCAAATCACTATTTCACCATACGTCATATTAAACGCGCATTATAACATGCTCTGCCACCGATTACTTGACATGAATTAAACGAATCTTCGTTTTGCAAACATAATAGAAAACGCCCCTTTAATAATGTAATAGTAGATAATTATCAGATTTAAATAATGTAACGCAAATTAATTCAAGCAAGAGCACGCGACTCGGCCACTCCATTCACAAAACTCAAGAACTATCCGTAATAGCTCATTTGAATACAATCTAGATAGTTATAAGTGTATACACAACACTAGAACATTGTTATTATGTAGTTCAATGAGTGAAACTATCATACACACGAACAAACGAAGACCAAATGATATAATTACATTAGGACACATTAATTCTCAGCTATAGACAGCTAATGGTTATGATTATGACAGTTTGAATGCGTGCTACGTCATTAGCGGTATTCTGTCGTGGACTTACGAAATGGGGTCAAGGAGAGCTAAAAACGGATTCATTTTCCACTCAAATATAAGCACTTAACGACAATGGCGTTAAAAAAGGAATACTTTAAAATATTTTTTTTCTTTTTGACATAGATTTTTATAAAAAACGGTATTGTAACTGTGAATAACAATAACATTATACATTTATGTTGTAGTAGGTATGTGAGCGTCACGCACACATAAAGTTCGAACTTTGGCACACTACCATAAATCAAGGGGCGTTATACGCCATGTTTCACGAGCCCCATCCTTCTCATTCGCTCTACAACCATTCTTTATATCGCTATCCCGTTCTGGCATCAAGCAGGAGCTTCGAGGGGTCCAGGGGAAGGGGCAGATGTCTAGTCGTGACGTATTACTCGACTGGTGGTCGGCCGGGTCAGTCGTTAGTTAGTGGTGTTAAGTTTAATTGCTTAATTTTCTGCTTTATACGAAATTACATTTTTTTTTTAATGATGTAATTTATATTTAATTATATTTTAATGCACACTCCTAGAAGGCGGAAACATCGACTAATGAAGTACCCGATAGGAATATCGATATCGACATGAGCGCTAATTACTTACAAACCACGCCACATTATAATGTATGCCGAGTAGGTTCTAATGCAAATCGCAAGTTCGATTCTAGAATAGACAATGCGACCAGAAGTTTATAGGACCACCCACACATCTGCAATGCATGTATTTGATATGTAGCACGATTCCAATTTATAGGAAAAATATGAAAATAGAAATTTCTTCGTTAGAATTGCTTTGTAAACGTCGGAACTTGGAATAATGTTGTTTTAGTTGTCTGAGAACATTTTGAATTGTAAAAACCATTGCTTTATAATGTAATAGGTAGTGAGAATCTAGTAGCATTAGGTAGATAGATTTAGTGCCAATAAGATTTATTATGCCTACATATCTCACACATAAGTCACGGTAGATCTCTGCAATAGATTTGTGTTGTCCAGGGTAATACGTGATCAGAATACTAGTGATGCGCTTAAACAATAATTTCACATAGTTACTATCTACACTTTGTACCATAAGTTATATATTCCATTGTTATATGAAATACGTGGTAACTTACTAAAGCATGTCAATGTAAATCTTACTAAATGCAGCCTGAGGCATTTACCGTCAAGTAAAATATAAATTAAAATGAACTCTCAATACTCTTTATAAAGGTACAAAATAGAATGACATTTTTATTTTTTAAATTAGTGATTTGTCCCAAGTAAGAACATAATATGAATACCAGATTCCCACTGTAGTTCAGAAAGACCTCTCCTGGTGTTCGTATGTACATCGCCTTTATTGCTATGTTCTTATTTGTATCGACTAATTCGTCCCCCGTTAAAAGTATCGCGGCCTTGTTGGACATCTCATTGGTCGGCAATAAATATGGCGTTATCTCTCGATATCGACCGCGGGCCGCACTTCGCTCCACGCGACCTACCCCCGCTCTAATGAATTACACAATGAACTCTCATCTAAATACAGAAAAAAGCTTTTAAAGGCACATATCAAAAATGCCCACAAAAGCCTACTAAGACAGGACTCACAGATTTATAGCACTCCCTTTGTTAAATCACGTAATCTCCACGTGGAGCCGCGATATAAATGGAGGTAAATGAAAATAAATGTAGTTCCTCATTCTGCTGCTCGCCTATTTACATTGTGCTCAAACATAAATCTGGATATGTTTAATGGTAATCTGTTTTAAAAATTACCTGTTAAATCACATCAGGACAGATAACACATTGTTTAGGATATGTGGTTTACAAAAAAATGTTTGTCGGCCGACACGGCTGAGATTTGTTGCCTTCAGGGTGGCATTTACATCATCGGTCCTCTCATATATTATGTGGTACACGGCTCGGAACACATGAAACAGGTACCATAATATTGATCCCGAAAAATATTTTAAAAAATCCATTGAAATTAAACTTATTTATTAAGCCGCAGTTTTATATGCGTTTGTGACAAATTCTAGCGTCTTAAATCATAATGATATCGCCAGAGCGTGCGTAGGCGAGTACCGAATTTAAATGAATGATTATTTATCGGCCATGTTTCGGACATCGATACGTGGCGTCCGTTCGGATCGTGTCGGGTCGGGCCATAGGGCCATTTTCGGCAGTTTCCGGGTATCTATTCTGTAGTTACGTTTATCCAACTAATTTATATGCATGACAAGTTGTACATCGAACTACGTTACAACAAAATCCGCATATTTAACGATAAATATGTATACTATTCATAATATTGAATTTTTACTACAGTCTTATTTTGTATTCAAAGGCGTTCACCCGTGCGCACGAAAATATAGAATTAATGAAATTCCTGAGAGCAGCAGTCAACGCTACAGATTGCGAGACTAGTTTATAAAACAACAGAAACGATCCGGCAAAATAATAAAAATAATAATTAGTGATGCGACTTCCCGCTGTCTTGGCGACCCATGTCGCAAGTTTCGCCTACATACGCGAGAGGCGTCATGCTAACGCAATAAGAAATAAGAGGTGAATAAAAAGAACTGGCCCCGAGCGATATTTCACCTACAGATCTGACCGAAAGATGCTGATGTAGGGAACGCGGGGATCTTTGCTATACTTGCAAAGATTTTGTCGATTCATATAAAACTCGCTTTATTTTTAAACGAAAATCCGTAGACAGATTTTTACTTCTATCTTGCCCGATATCTTTGATAGCCGTGGGACAGTGATATACCTATTTCCAAATGCCTGCAAATGCCCATAACATTATCTGTGCCATCTCACTCACTTTCAACTTCTAGATTCCCATTACATACTCTCTACGAGATCGTAGTATATTACATGTGCTATTGTATATATTGTAAACCATACAATAGTTCTGCCATTTATTCGTTTTATCGATACGTGACGTAGCAATTAGCACATCACTAGACAAAGCGCTCTCGGGTGCGAGCCTACAAATCATACAGATACCATCTTCTACAAATTTGAATCGGATCTTATTTATGATTTGCCTTTTTCACGGCTACGTTTTGGGGAAAACTCGAATATAAATCACTGATAAATGGTTATTGGGTTTCGTACCTAATTCTAACTTTGTTACCGCCTACCGTACTCCAATACATAAACAATTTATATTTATAATTACCTGTTGTTGTTTTATCTTATCAGAAAATAAAAATTTCAACCAATTTGTTCGAAAGAAAAATTCCTAATATCAAAATTTTCCCACGGTATCGTTTTCATTATTCGCAACAACATAATAATCATAACAAAAGCATGTACAAACACCGTACTTGGTTAAACAGCAATCGCATAAACAAACCCCAACAATAAAGCCAAATAAACGCTCGAGCACGCCATCCAATCGCACCTTGAATCGCACATAAAAGCCCATGAACACCGGTAGAATTGAATACAACGGCGCTCAACAGGAGCATCCAAATATTGCATTCCCAACCGTACTCGGTCGGGTAATATCGAGCACGAGAGTAGACTTCGTTAGTGCCCATAAAATCGTTTACGAGCTGCCGAAGAACCCTCTTCAATAAACGTGCCATAAAAGTTCGGTTATTCGACGCTAGATGGCGACACTAGTGGCCGCTTGAAACAGTCGCAACGATTTTACTGCCATCTATGGAGCTTTTTAAGCGTTTAAGGTCGGCGTGCGAGCGAGACAAGGTACGTTGTCTCTCGTCCATGGGATTATGCTGAAGTTCGCCGGTAGCTGAATGGGTCAAGCGTGAAGCGATTTTTTTATATTAAGTTTTATATACGGCGCGGAGGTGTGCGGTTGGTTGGCGCGGACGGAACTTTTTATAGCAATGATACTAACAAAAATAATACTTTTAGAACAGATGTCACTAATTATATATGAACGAAATTTTTCCACAAAATGAGGGTTTTCTTATAAAATCATACCTAAGCTAAATGATGCAAACATTACGTAGGTAATTCTTCGTAAATGTCACTTTAATCGCGGTGACGTCACAGTAGTTTTAAGCAACATGAGGCTTTACCTCGAAGGTTTAAATTTCGAAGAGCGCGGACGCACTTCGTGTGATGAACGGTTTCACGCGCATTACGCCCGCCGACCCGTAATAGGGTTGCCGGCGTTCATAAAAACTGTCGTATTAACCTTTTAGACGCGAAATTTTCGTTACATTACTGCAAATATAAACCTTTGTGATAGGTTCTTTAAGGTTTGTTATTTGTTTTGGTGTTTTCATCCATTTGTTCATTCGAGAATTCAGAAATGTACTTCGTGGCTTTTTTTTTTCAGGAATAACCTTTTAAACTGTACCTATTACTGTAGTTTATGTAACACAACGTTTTTTACTCGATAAATTCTTTGTAGGACAGCCCTATCATTAACGTCGGTGGTCTCATTAGATGACGCCCTTATTATGTTTTTTCTTAACATAAATTATAAGTCATGTGCAACGAAGCACGTCAGGAAATTCACGGCGTAGACTACTAAACGTTCCTAAACTATGGACTAGAACGAGCAGAAAATGGCGCCAAATAACACCCATACATAAGTACAATGTTAAGTGAAAGATAATTTTAGCTATCTAGTCCCTGCATTTCTCTAGTTAAAGCTGATATTAGCTGGAAAATTGTAGTCAGTTATTCTATTATCATTTTATTAGGAAACGAGGTAAACGCAACATAGCCCTAAGTGTTATAGGTACGTTGGGCTGGCCCTAAGTGTAATAAAATTATAGGGTAGGTAAACATTATTTTTTCTGTTTTTTTTTTACTGCTATTATTTGTTGCTTATATGATGCCTGCCTCACACTTAGGAAACGCAAGGAAACTTTTTTAGGTCATGATATTATTTAAGTAGTTTTTTTTTTCAAAATGGAGGTAAGATAAGTAAGTATATATGTAATAGAAAACTTACTGTAACTATAGGTAAGTATTACTTCTAATATTTGTAGTTATAACAATAAATTACAATTTTCATTTTGTTTTTGTTCCTCTTTTAATTTGTTTGGCTATGAGTTCGTGTAAGGGCGTACGATTTAAACATTAATCAACTGCGGGATTTTAAAATCGTTAATTTATAGACAAAGAATAAAATCAACAGAAACTTTGTTCACAAAATAAATCTCAATAAAATTGATCTCATCATAAATAACAGCATCTTGGGCCCGCGAACAGGAAACGGTAGAGTCGGCAACGTTGACCAGTAAAAACTAAATGGTATAAATGAATTAGATACATTTTTAGACAAATGAAAACCATTAATTAGAAATTACTTTAGTAATTATCAACTTAAATTAATTACTAAATAAAATGATAAACATATCAATAAGTACCTATATTAATTCGTTAACACCTTCAGTTAGATTAAGACATTATAATTTTCTTTTATTTATTTGGTATTAGAAGTTTAGGAATCCTGTCAGTGTACAAACGACAGCACATCAAGCTAGTAGTAGCTTGATGTGGTGTCTAATAAACAAATCTGACAGATTGTAGAATCTTTTTTTTTTAATAAATTATAAACTAGCGCTTGACCGCAATCCCACCTGATGGTGAGCAGTGATGCGATCGTTGATGGTAAAGCGCGCTAGTTTATTAAGAGCCTATTCACTCAGAAAAACTGAGCGAAAAGGAAGGAAGACAGCAGTTGAGCGAGGTGATGCCATGTTAAACCCAACAACACGACCAATCGGTCAGATTTATTTATTAGATTTTCAACTTTATCCCTAAAGCATTAAGGTTCAAGGTTGATTGAGATTATTTGGCAGTTTGGGTAGCTTGCCCTACTGTGGCACGTACCTATACCTACCTATATTTTTAATCTCCTAAATGAGTAATTAACCAATATGAAATGAATTCACTAGAACTAGTTAGATTGGTTTAACAATAGAAATTTAAAAATTATTTAGCTTACTGAATTGCATTGGCTGCCTATGCAATTCAGTAAACTTTATGAACAAAATAATGCATTCATTAGTGAAGGAGTTATTGCGAGAAAATAAAACAAAAAAATAATTGACATTAATTATTTATTAATCATTCAAAGTGCCTATAAACTGTTTATTGCAACTATCATACTCGTTTATGGCAATCATAATAGCCACTTACTTATCATCTTACATTATAAATTACACACATTTCTATAAAATGCCAACAAAAGATTTATTACAAAATATTAACAGCAATAATAATCGATCACTACATAAAAGGTAATATCGATTAAGGAACTAGTGAACAATAATAGGGTATTTGACTAAAAAAAACTAATTAGTCCGTCAGTCAGATTTTCACAAAATACTAGACAAGTATTTTTTATTTTTTCATATCAACAAAGAATGAACACGACACAGTGCGTTGCAAACTCGTGTGACGTCACTGCACGCTACAGTTTTTAGCGACCAGTGACGTCCCCAGCCACCACTCCTGATGCCTTTTATATTTGTCAATTTTTATTGTTTTAATAAAACAAAAAATACGTGTCTAGTATTTTTTGGAAATCTGACTGACGGACTAATTAGTTCTTTTTTAGTCAAATACCCTATTTAAATAATTCCCATATTATTAAAAGACACAATGATAATGACAAATATAATATTCTAAAAGAGCAATTTATCATAATGTTTGTTGTCACGTCTGCCAATTCGTTCATAAATAAAGTTATTCTACTAAGTTCTGTGTTCACCTGGACGTAAGACACCGTAATTGATCTACTAAAACAACTGTGGCCAGTTTTTCATAAAATTCCTTTTGATTGGTGACGTCACATCGTGTCACTCACGCGCTCTATTAGATCATTTGCCTTTAGCGTTATTTTTGGTTTTTTTACTACTATTTAGATAGCATGTCGTTAAATAAACTTTTACTTTTCTACTAGGGATTTGGCTATCAAATGCAAAAATATATTTGGAAAACCATTTGATACTTACACGAGATTACCACGTCCAAACAAACAAGCTGTTCACCTGTATTATATTATACCCGTATAGGTGATCTGATCACTGATCATATTTCTTTATGCGAACGGTACAGTCTAAAACAGGTTTCTTGGTATGTTTTATGTTATACCTACTATCACTAAATCGTTCTGTGTTTTCGGTCGAATATTTCGGTTATGTGAACTATGCTTAATATGGAACTGACATTGTGGACATTGACCGAAGGAATAGTTAGGTACTGGCGAAATGTGGGTGTAGGTACCTACTGTACTATGCCTCAAAACACCTATTCCTTTGCTTAACTCGTCAGAATTTACAGGAATTTTATGTTAGATAGTTTCAGACAGTCTCCGTGGCGTAAAGGTAGCGAACGCGGCCGCTGCAGCAAGGAGGCGCGGGTTCGATTCCCGCTCAGCGCAAATATTTGTATGTATGAATGTGAATATTTGCACGGAAAGTTCGTTAAGCCGTTGGTCCCGATTGCCATACGAACATCTAATGGCAGTCGTTACGGGTTGTTGGAGCCCTCAAAAGTCCAACAATTGGTCTAACTGCATTACTTCGATATCGCCTTCGGGTTGTGGAGGTCAGACGGCAGTCGCTTCACGGAAAATATCGAAGTTTAGCCAAAATCAGCAGTTAGACTGGTAAAACGGCCCCAGACTCCAAAGCTGAAACGCTACGCATGGGACTGGGATTAACGCTGAGATGATGATGATGATGTTAAATAGTTTATAATAAGAATCATTAAATTTACATGATTTATAGATAACACATCTATAAATTAAATGGCATCGCCTCTGTAGGGGTCAGTCCCAGTAGGTAAGTTTTTTTTTTTTTTATACGGACAAATAACACAGATTGAGCTAGCCCCAAAGTAAATTCGAGACTTGTGTTACGGGATACTACCTCAACGATACTATATTTATAATAGATACATATATAGATAAACATCCAAGACCCAGACCAATCAGGAAAAGATCATTTTCCATCGAGACCTGGCTGGGATCGAACCCGGGGCCTCCATGTCGCAGGCAGGCGTGTTGACCGCCGCGTAATATTCGAACATATCATCATCATCATTATCAACTTTTTTTTATCGTCCCCTACTGGGCACAGGCCTCCTCCCATACAGAGAAGGATTCGAACATACGCAGCAATGGAATAGCAATTTAATTCAGAAAGATATACTTTGATTGATAGTGTGTTAGATACGCAATTTAAGGTGCTGGTTGACGTAATCTTTTTTTATCTTTCATACCTAATATCTTTTAGAGGTTAATTTTACTAAGTTTGATACGGACAAAGCTGTGAGTTGTAACTAGCTTAATAAATCTTTAAAACATCGTCCGAAGGATTTACGAACAGACAAGATGTGCATATTTTAAAGAAACCCCTCCGGGCCTTGTTCGACAAATTATTAATTTTTCATTTAAGTATTATGGGTATATTGAGGATCCCGGGGACAAAATTTGACTTTATATTAACCTAAATTTTGAAAATGTTTCGACCAGAAACTCATTTTGTTAACACCTCCTTACTACATTTACCTATACAATGTGTAAAGAAAACCCTGTCCGACCCAAAAGGATAATAAAGGTAAGGTTAACACATGACCAAATATAATATAAAATTTTACGTAATCATCACAGTAACAATACCTACTAATGAAGTTTGAAATAATTTTTTTTTCCCGTGAATTAAGTCCAACTTCCCCGAAATACGGTATTTGTTTAAAAAGTGACAACACCGTTTTGACGGTATTATTATTAAGCGATGCGACCACGTGCCGCGTGCCCTGCCCCCCGTCGCCCGCTGAAGGGTTGCCTACCGCACATGTATTACGTTACCTCTTTTTGCGAAATAATATTTATTTTTTTAGGGGTATTTTTTTTTTAAGTTTATCCCGGCTTTGTATCCATTAGTAGTATCAGTTATCGATACCGAACAATACCTTCACGGATCGGACAAGGTTTTCTTTACATATTGTATAGCAAGGAGTTTCTACTGGACTTCTGAAAAGAAAAAAAAACGAATCAAATTTACTTCCTTTTTTATTAAATCGATGAAAAAGTACTGAGTAGGCACCTATAGCGTTTAACGTACATACCTATCCTTTAAAACTTTTGTACAAACGACAGCGCAACAAGCTGCTACAATCTATCAAATTTCTTAATTAGATTTTCATCTTTACCGTTAAAGCATTAAGGCTCAAGGTTGAATGGGAATATTTGGCAGTTTAGGATAGCTTGACCTGCTATCGTCCGTACAATTGTTTATTCTGTATTCGAAAATAGGGAGTTTGAAAATTTTAAAATTACCTACATCATTTGTTTATGTAGAATAAGTATTTTGTTTTATGTGTCAATTCCTCTATTAACTCATGAACTGTCAACGGGTAATTATTACCTAAGTATATAAAACGTGTCTAACATTAATTTATCGCCACAGATAATTCGCTAGAACAAAGTGCTATGTCCAAATATTGATTTCTAGGTAAATGTCGTTTTTCGTGTTTGTCTGTGTGACTGTATTATTATTTTAAACTACACAACTGATTTTGATTTGAGGTTTTCATATAATTTTCCATCAATATAAATCCTACATAAGTTATACTTACCCAATGAAATCTAGAAGTTCTGTCAATTCGTAAAAACTGTGTTAAGCAAGGGAGGGTCCCTAGTTATAAAATAAATTATAGCAATTCGATCGCTCACCGAACCATATGCAGCAGTTATAAATAACATAATGAGTTCAATTAGCCGCCATCTTTAAAATACAGTTTGGCGTTTGATCTCGTGCAGTTTACGCTTTCAAGCTTAACTTTGTAGGTAGGACTTGATAAATAAAATGAAATAAGTAGGCATCGGTTCGATTCCCGCACGGAACAAATAAGTATTTTTATGACCTATAGGTACCTAAGTAGTTGTTCCGGTTATTTGTGTTTGTGAGTTTATATGTTTGTAAACGTATGCACGATACAGGAGTAGGTAATTCCTAGTGTTGGATAATTTAAAAAAGTAAATAAAAATAAGTATGCACATGTCTGATATTGTTAATTTAATTTAGATTTTTATGTAGGGCTGTTTTATGAAAACCTTTCAGTGTTAATTATATTCTAAAATAAATGAATTAGAGACGAATGTACCACATTCACGTTTAAAGTATGTACCTACACTTTTTTTTTTCGCGTAATGGCTACCTTGTACACGTCAGTGAATTTTTATACACCACGCCAGGATAAAGTATTTAATCCGTTCAAAGATAAAAATAAAGATTAAATGGCTCACGGTAAAAATTCTGAATAACAAGGCTCTGTTCGCGTGTAGATACCGTAGATATGAGATCTGCGGTCAGACAGTCAGACGGACAATGAAATTTTGCACAATTATCAAGATTACGATCGGGAACAGATATGAAGCATGCCCTAACTAAGTACGCAGTCAGTTACGTACTTGTGTGATGATTTAAAAGACCATCGTTTTCATTAAGTGTTTATATTTTCCCGCTTCGTCTACCTTGTTAAGCAGGCATAACACATCAAAGCATTATTATGGAATTTTTATAATAGGGTAGTTGACTAAAAAAAAACTAATTAGTCCGTCAGTCAGATTTCCAGAAAATACTAGACACGTATTTTTTCTTTTTTCATATAAACAAAAAATTAAGACGACACAGAGCGTTGAAAACTCGTGTGACACGCACGCTACACTTTTTGGCGATCTTTGATGACTTTTATATTTGTAAATTTTTATTGATTTGATAAAACAAAATATACGTATCTAATATTTTTCTATAATCTGAATGTCGGACTAAAAAGAATATTTTTTTTTTACCCAGGAAACATCCCTATTAGCGTATGATTAGTACTTACTAAGAGAATTAGCAGCGGCAAGTTTTTTTTTATAATTATAAACTAGCGCTTGACCGCAATCCCGCCTGATGGTAAGCCGTGATGCGATCGTTGATGGTAAAGCGCGCTAGTTTATTAAGAGCCTATTCACTCATAAAAACTGAGCGAATAGGAAGGAAGACGGCAGCTGAGCGAGGTGATGCAATGTTAAACCCACCAACACGATCAACAATACTGCGCCAAAGGGAGATTGACATTTGGCGCATCGTGCCCGGCACACATAGCAACACAAATGCTCAGACCCGTCCTCCGTACGGCTTCACCAGACATCCTGCCGGAACACGACAAATCGCTTGGCGGCAAGGCTTTGTCTGGTGGGTGGTAACTTCTGCCGGCGGCCGATGTTATGGCCTTCCACCGAGAAAGTGAAAGAACACGAGGGTATTTTAGTCAGTAAAGGTTTGATACGCCCATCCACTCCGTTTAGAGCGGGAGAGGTCATTTGAAGATTTCCCATCGACACCAAAAAAAAGGTAAGTAGGTATGTGAATAAGTAACCAAGAAATCTTCTCGCACTCAAGACTATTGAGCAAAGCGATTATATTCGTTAAAAAATGAGTTTTTTTTATTAGATACATAAACCAACATTTTCACAATATTTTTGCGAGACAATTGTGTGACCCTACAATTTTTTTAAACATACTTTACTAAGCACTTTACTTTCTGCCGGTGGTAGGCCATAACATCGGCTGCCGGCAGAAGTTACCACCCACCAGACAAGGCCTTGCCGCTAAGAGATTCGTCGTGTTCCGGCATATTGATGTCTGGTGAAGCCGTACGGAGGACGGGTCTGAGTAGTTGTGTTGCGATGTGTGCCGGTTACGATGCGCCAAATGTTGTTGTGTCCGGAGTTTGGTCGTGGAGTATCTCCAGATTAATCTCCCTCAGGCGCAGCATCGTTGGTCGTTTGATTTTGGGTTTTTTAAGTGAATAGGCTTAATAAACTAGTGCGCTTTACCATCAACGATTGCATCACTGCTTACCATCAGGCGGGATTGCAGTCAAGCAATAGTTTATAATTATTAGAAAAAAAAAGCAAATTACTAGCTACAGGTAGGTATTCTTCAAAATCATTCAGATTATGAATGATAACGTTTTACATAATTACAGTGCCGAGTCTGTAACGATGTGCTTTTATCGATCGCCATTCTATTTCCCTGTCGAAATTGTCCAATGTAGGTAACCGATTCTGATTACCATTGAGTTTACATAATTAGAGTGTAGGTTGAGGACCCAAATGAAGTAATGGTTAACCTCCTTCAATGTTTGTACTTACGACATCTTACGACATTTATGCAATGTACCTAAATCATTTGTGCCTGTATACCTACATTGAAAGGGTAAGCAGGCTTGTTTGCAAATATCGCCTAAGGCAGTATTAGCCATCCATTTACCTAATAGGAGACCAGCGTATTGTCAATTCCTTGCTAAGCCACTGAAGATCACTTTACTCGGGAATCGAATAGGTATACCTACCTCATGGTTTGTAATTTCTCCCACTATACTTATAAGGTGTTCAGTTAATAAAACGTTAGTTTAATAAAACGCACTCTATAATTTAGTGTATTAGAACAATTTCTAGCACATTAAAGTGTGCGAGCTTGCATAATAGGCTTTATCGCCACATATGGACTTTAATTAGCCCACGTTACCTTGTAGTTTAATAGTTCCAGCGTAAAGTAATAATTTTACCTAGATTCTGATTTTATTGTACGAAATAAAATTACCGATACATTAACTTACACACATTTAGGTCAGCCCGTTCTCCACTTATAGGTACATTTTGCCACAATAACCGGTCAATGCTTGTACTACCCGATTAAATAAAGATAATCGACACAAAAAGAACCTCAATTTATTTAATATTAAACTCTATTCTTTAAAAGATACAGCGTAATTCAAAGTTTTTGAGGATTTTCATAAAAACGCCTTGAGTATCGTGGCGGTGGTCCGATGGGATACACGATGCCTGCCTCACAGGGCGTCCGCCAGCTTGTAACTCATATTACATTGTTATTTATTGAAAATTAATTGTGTGAAAACACCACGCGAACTATCTCTCTATCGAACCTAACACGTGGAGAATAATAGCCTCGCTGCTTGCATGCAAAGAAAACAATTCAACTTTACAATACTAATCTTACACATCATCGTATATTGGTTTTCTTATAATAAAAACTTTTAAGAACAACGTAACCTCAAGATATCCTACACACATTCATCTTCCCGGTAATAACAACCGCCAATTTTATTCTTCCATCCATATAGCGAAATATCGGGGAGATGAGAATCCGATATCCGATTATTTCGCAAATTCGCCGGTTAAGAAAGGCCTTAACACGTCAAATCCCTAAATACCAAACTAAACCGATTCGCTAACACCTTAAAGTTCATACTTCAATAAATAACGTTTTGATTTATGTAAATTTATCATACACATGAGGCTTAATTTTGAAATGATCTCCACGCGATGCTAAAGGATATGATCCGCGCTTCAATGACAACGGAAATGAGACCTTGTGTTTTATAGAATACATTAAAAACTAGTTTGTGCGATGTTGCGAAGAAGACATTTTTCAACGCATAGTTGGAAGTGTGTCTGCGTATTGTTTTGATAAGCTGCAGAACGGGTTACGAGATTTATTGCTGGTATGATTTAATGCGAATAAACTACTCGCCTTGCGCTCATATTGATGAACGCTCTATTCTTAGTGCAGTCACCTATATTCTATAAGAAGTCTAAAATATCTATTACAATTTGGTAAAGAAAATACACAAAGAAATTGGCTTTGATAACTATGAGAGCATTGTACCGTCTTCCATACGGATTTTCATTTAATTTAACAGGTGATCCGTAGTCCGAACCCCCTTGCTAGACTAATTTGAATAAAATTAGGTTCCGTGCACTTATTCAGCGAAGCCTCAAGAATTTAAGAGGATAATCGTTGTGTTACATCCGCTGGTGCATGACTCAGTAATTATTGTAAGTCCTCAATTAAATTATAATAGCGGGCTATGTTGGGCATACGTTATTTGTAGATTGGCAGCCCTGTCGCTCGGGGGCCAATGAGAACGCTGTAATCCGGCGCCTGCACAGGATCGCCCGCTGAGCTTTACAGTTCAAACAACATAAGAAATATTGAACGAGGAAATAATTTGCTTATTTTTGCTTATCAGACCATCTATTTAAAAATTAATGCTGTACTAATTAGGTGCTATCATAGATAGGTTTCACCAACCCCCAATGGGCGAGCGAGGTAGATTACGGCCCATTTGGCACCGAGAGGAGGCCTGTGTCTCAACAGTGGGAAAATTACAGGCTGATTATGTATAGATAGGTTTATTTGTCAGCGGGCCTATATACGGGTTATGGCAATCATGAAAGAGAGATTTAATTTGAAAACTGCATACCCAAACGTGATTCACTAAACTCGATTACCGAAAACGACATTTTTGTTCCCATGCATCGGATAAAATCTATTACCGTATGTACATACTATGCAAGTATTGACGAATTATGCACCGAATGTTAGAATTGGTAGCACACTGTTCGATCTACTTTGGTCGGTAGTAAATCACGTTCTGTTAGTGGATATTTGCGTGTCGCAAACGTTAAATTTATTGCGATGACAAGGTCGGACTTAGCAACGGTAAGTACATATAGTGCCCAAGGCCTTCTGCTAAATTTTAAGGCTTACTCACAATAACGTTTAAAATTAATTTTGATTTGTTATATTAATTTGCCCAGCTGTGTAATACGGCGGAATATACTTTTTTATATTGGGTTATGTCAACTTGTATCTACGGAGTTCTGTCATAGGTAAGTACCTACCTACCTACCTACTGTTTAAAAGAGTGTCCATGGAGTTTCTTGCACGTTCTTCTCCATAGAGATCTACGCTTTGGAACGTGCAATTTAGCTTCACTTTTGTTGGACTGACCGACATTGACTATTCAAAAGCACTAACGGATGGTTAATTTAAAATAAACAATTTTGATTTTGACTGTACAATGTCATTTTTTGTTTATGCAAAACGTGAATATAGTTTGTTTAGGCACAACTGAATCTAATCCAATAAAAAAAAATTACACCATGTTATATTTTTTCCCAAATATGTACTTACATTTCGAAATTGTTACAGTGTGGTTACCGAGCGCGCACGCAGGTTACGGTACATCATAGTACTGCGCAAGGCGGCGCTACAACTGACGCCACAGGTCAACGCAGCGGAGCGTTGACCACATTTTTGTTGGGACAGCCAAGTAGAATAACTAGCTCATAACTTTGTGGTTTACATGACATCTTTTTGAAATTTTGTACATAGATTGTTTACCTACTTAAAAATATAAACTAAAAATAATGTAGTTATAAGTATCATTTTTATGAGTATAAAATCTACAAAATATAGTAGTAGTATGTTCTTAAGGCCTATGCTATACCTAGCCACGATGTTATAGTAACTTCAATAGATCCACAATATTTCATCGCCTGACATAATTACATAAAAAAATGTCTTTTAATCTGTCTACATTTACCATCAGTTCAATTACCAACCAGCTTGTTTCCTATTCGTCATGAATTTTAATCTGTAGGTACATCTGTCAATATCGAAGTACCTAACCTTTTCCCAACTATGTCTAACAGCACACAGCTGACTACCAGTATCTTATATAGGGAGACTGCCTGTCTGGTCTCCACAACCCTATCCTTAAGTAATAGGATAAATGTGACAACCAGGACTTTCGGGATTCCGACGATTTGCAACGGCTATCAAAGATCCACGCATGACAGCTGGGAAAAACGAATTTGCTTCTAGCACGGTTGATGACGTACTTTCTAAGTATATCTCGGAGACCAATGACTGATTACAAGGGGAAGGAAAACATCTTGAGGAAACCGGGACTTTAAGTCTGAAATCGCCAACCTGCATTTAGTAAGAGTGGTGATTAGGCTTCTTCCTTCCTTCTCTGTATGAGAGGAGATCTGTGCCCAGCAATGGGACGACAAAAATATTGATGCTGACGGATGATAAAGACGGTCATCCATTCAAGAATTAACCGCGGCAAGTGTGGCCCAACCTAATAGAATGATTCGTATAGCTCTTATTACTCACAAGCCCCTCAATACCAGTAAAAAACTTACACCTGTATAAAGCTAGTAAAAATGTCCCACTAAAGATACCAGTTCGAAGTCTGTAAGGTACAATTATAATGGCGGTTGTAAATCAAGCACGGGAAATGCCATGGCAATTACTGATCGATCGCCTGTTAGATTCTCGTGTTTGTGAATGGAAAAATAGAATTCCTTTGGCATTTCTGTTGTGATTGTTTTTGTTGCAAGAAATCTACGATGTTTGGGTGCTTGTTAATGTTATACGTTCAAGTCGCTTTTTACCTTTAAAGGATTTAGATTTTGATGGAACTGCTCTATCATTTAGATCATTTATTCTGGATCACTCCCCGTGAATGATCATCATCAGCCTACTGCTGCAATCCACTGTTGGACATACCTAAGACTGTCCTATTGCATTCCATCCAAATCCATTTTCGAGAACACTACCTATACAAACTTACAGTTATGTATTAAATTATAATACTTAATTAAAATCATTTTCTGTGTCTATGGGACCTCGTTTTTCGCCTTGTCTGTACTCATCTAGTCATACAATTCCAGTTTTAGCTGACCTGGCATCGTTCGCATTTTCGTAAAATCGGAAGTCAGTTTATCCTAATATTAATATTATAAATGCGAAATTAACTCTGTCTGTCCGTCTGTCTGTTACGCTTTCACGTCTAAACCACTGAACTGATTGAATTGACCTTGAGAAATAACATAGGATAGTTTTGATTCCGCACTTTTGAAGAGTTCTCTTGGAAACGCGATATAACCGAACTCCACGCGGGCGAAGCCGCGATCGGAAAGCTAGTACCTACTGGTTATATATAGCTTGATTTGTAGCAGTCGGATAACATATTTTAGGCTATCAAATTTTAGGGAATTTATTTCAGATGGTCTGTGTATAATAAAACACTAATATTAAATATACATTGATATAGGATATTAGGTACTAACTATATTTTGACAAGTCATAAAAACCATGCGAATCAATTAAGGGTGGATAGTAGATTACAAAAAGCGTTTTTCCTAAAATTACCACCATTTTATAATAAATAAACCTCAATACTTGAAGATAAAATATAATAACTCACGATAATAACCCTTTAACCGACGCTATATTAGCCGTTTTGGGCACCTCGCTCGGTGCTATAGTCCCGATACACGCTACGTGAGTGATAACTCTATCTATTTGATACATTACCATCAAAATAATAATGGAAGTCCATTTGCTGGACAGAAATAGTTTTGCGATTTAAGATCAAAGAGTAACCTGTGATAAAATGATCAAAGCGTCACTTTGCAAATTGGATTTAAAGTTGAAAATTAGTATCTCAACCCTAAATCTAAGATACGAAAATAATTTTGAGGAAACTCATTTCTATAGCTAAATTCTTATTCACTGTCAGTTATTCAACGTCCGTGTTTCCATTTTCAGAACTAAATATAATATTTCCAAGCTTAAAAAACAATCCTAATTGATAAAACTACGAGGTACTTACTACACCGGTAACGCATGACATGTTGGACGGTACTGCTATTCCGCACGCACCCTTGTATAGAGACATAAACATCGACCCTCACTATCTAAGCCAACGTAAAATTTGGTAAAATATTCATCCTCTTCTATGGCCCAGGCTGAATGAGTTTACTTCCTTTGCTTGGGTGACGGCGTCAAACTGAGCGGCCATGATGGTTTTATTCATTACCAATACATATTTAGACGGATAGACAGCAGTAAGGTGACTACACATTTTTCTTAATTGTTTGAATAGTCAGTACATAAAATGGACATAGATTTGCAAGCAACATGTGCAGTTTAGTTCAGTAGC
Source organism: Sesamia inferens (assembly GCA_037179545.1). Lineage (NCBI taxonomy): Eukaryota > Metazoa > Arthropoda > Insecta > Lepidoptera > Noctuidae > Sesamia > Sesamia inferens. The sequence continues at coordinate 13,923,085 of CM073930.1, forward strand.
CATTAAAATTTGTTAATTTACATAAAACAATGTAACACGTAAATGAAGCCTTCTGCAGACGAAGTTTTGAGAACCTTAAATGTTTTTGTAATTACATATAACAATTTTCTGCCTACAGGTGCTATAATCGCGTGTTCGAGGCATCCTGTAACGACCTTATAAGTATTAACTTGAATAAATAAGAGGAAACATCACCATATTTGCGTACTCTGACTCTCAACTTGAATAGTTTTGAAGTATATTGCTAATCCATTGCTGAAATGAATGTTATTGAACTATCAAAATAAATCCCATTGCTACTTGGTGGGTTACGCAATTACCCTTAAAAAATTTTATTACTATTTGCATGTAAAAAACTTAGCTGTCAATAGAAAAAAGCAATTTGAAATCGACTAATCTAGTTTCCAATCACGTCCTATTTGTTGTAAGAACTGACATAGGTATCAAATAAGTAATCAGCCTATATAAAAAGGTTTTATTAATTATTAGAGAGCTACAGGTTTTATTTTTTATAAAGGATCTAAGTACAATCAACAAATTACGAACTAATTGCTTGTTTGCAATCATGACTCGCTTAATTGATTTTAATTTAAGACTAGCTTGTATTGCATAAATGTCAATTCCTCTTTATTAGTCGTTAACTGTTAAGACTTATGATGATCATAAAACGGATTTTTATTAACAGTATTACCTGTATCAAAGTATATGTTGACTTTGGACAAATCATAGATTTCTTTACTTAATTTAAATTGAACTTACCTACATACCTATGTGTATAATCAGTAGATAAACCTTCCGGAATAAATTTTACAAATGTTGATTAAAATCGTATCTAACTATTAATTGAAATAACTTAATTTTGAAGTACCTACAGTGAGATCACACACAGACACGTAATGTGATTTTAATTTATAAGGTGTAGGTAAGTATACCAAAGTATTTTGTGTAGTGAAGACACACATCCAACTATTAATTTCCAGTTTTAGCTGACCTCAAATTGCATAGGTTTTTCGTACAGTTAAAAGTCAGCTTATAGGTACCGGTTATGGAAACTTGTTGTGTAGCCATGCGTAGGGACCTCATAATAAATTGATGCGTGAAAAATAAGAGCTAACTAAGAATTATTTTCTGAAGTCTTATAACAGTTATAACACAAAATTCAATAAAAGTTTTTTAAATCTCATCTTAAATAAAACACAAGAATACTAAACGTTTTATTAAAAAATCTGTAGACATAGTAATATAAACAGCAACTTATAATATTATCTATAAAAGAACTAGCATGCACGTACGGCGGCCGTTCAAGCTACTCGAAACTGTCAAATATTCTTAATCAACCTTAGAGCCTTAGTGCTTTAGAGATAAAGTTGAAAATTTAATAAAGAAATCTGACAGATTGTAGTAATTTGATGGCTATCGCCTGTACCTATACATTACCCAGATTTTTTGCCTTTCATCACACTAGGTACCTACATTGGTTCGCTACAACTTAATTTTCAGTTAGGACATAAAATTTATAATTACTTTGAGTTATGACTTGAACCGGTTCCTTTTATTATAATTGTTCTAGATTTTTTATCTGAGATTATTCAATACCTGTTCTTTCGGTTCAAAGTATAAACATACATTTTTTTTAAATCAACTGTTTCATTTTATATACAATAATAAGCTGCTATTTTTATTTAAAAAACGGACACTAATACAATTTCCAATTTTATTTATTTTGGCTTACAAGAATTTAATTCTCAAAAAAAGAAACAGCACTCTAATTGTAATACCAAGTATATACAACACGTGACTTATTCACAATTTATTTAATAATGTCATTTAAACTATAGTTTAAGTAAGAAATTAAGAACCATAAAACTACTTTGTTATCTTTTGTTAAAGAACATCGGATGCATTTATCACAATGTTTGTAAGTATTTTAACATCCAACAATAAGCGTGCCATGGCCTGTGGGAAACTTTACAACTGTCGCGGAACATGTTTCATATTATTTTTCACCGTCTAGACACATTTAATATTGAGTATTAGTGTCCGGAAATGTTGCAAGGGCCTGGTGAACAAATGTTTTTTTTCGCATAAAAATGTGTAACAAATTAGGTACAAATAATAAGGTAGTTATAATTGGCGTCAAAAAGTTGAGATGCAGATTCAATAATTATTTTATTTTAAGTGCTTAAATATCATTCAAATTCGAAGTTGTTTACCGAATAAATTATAATACTATAACGCAAATTATTAAAAAATACACATTAATTAAATGACTGAATATGTAAACAACTAATTTGAATCATTAAAAATGTTCATAGGTTTTAATTTTAATTTAGGTACTATCTAAATGTAACTTACAAATGATATTCAATACATACAATAACTACAAGTTATTAGTTCCAAAAGAATGAAATGAAGATTCAATAATTATTGTATTTTTAAACTTATAACTACCTTGGTCATGTTTAGTGAATAATTCATAACAGATATCAGCAAAGAATAAATAAAATTGCCAGTTACTTAATTGACTACAAATTAAAAATATACACAAGAAATCTAATCATAGAACAATACAAGAAAACATTATAAATTAGTATCTAAATGTACAACTTACCAATGATAATCAGAAGTTTAAATTTAAATTTCAAATGCGTTTATATCGCTTAAATTGTCATAATCAATCATGCGGCAGTCGACACTAGGGTGACAACAAACAATAGTTTTAACATAGTGGCCGAAAGCACCCGGACGCTATGCTGTGAGCAGTAGGAGAGTTGTAAACAGAATGTAGCCGGCCTGCTATTACTCATGAACGCTAGGGTCACCACGCGGATCGGAGAAAAACAGAACTCAAAATCTATTCCAGCTTGAATTTGCAAGTAGTCTAAGACCATCCAGCAAAAATGATTAAGCTTTAAGCAAACAATATTTTATTTCTTTTATTTTTATGCAAAACTATGAGATTATAGATTATCAAAATATTGTTTTTAAAACATTTTACTAATGCCTGATGTCAAATTAAATATTAAAAGCCAAGTTAATGTAGAGCAACTTTGCCATCCCTAAAGTGAACCGAGCTACGATTTCCGTGGAATCAGTAGGATCCGATCTTAAAATTATACGTAACAGTCTGCTTACAAAAAGTTTTTTAATTCAATGTGGCGTCTAATTTCATACTTGACGTAAGTATTTTATAGAATAAATACCATCGGCTACCTAAAACAGAGTAGTTACCCACTAGTCGTAATTAAGAGCAGTTATTTTGTTTAATTGTAATTTAAGTTCCACGCATTAAGAAATTAAGATGGCAATCTGGAACTATAATTCAAAATTATTACAACACCACACTCGTATTGTGTTCATGACATAGAGAGCAACCAAAATTTTACTTAAAAGTGGGAACATTTTATTTGCTTCCAACAGAATATTAAACTGAGCAAATTGTAATTTTATGCTGCATTCATAGACACAAGTAAATCGTGACAACACTATATAATTTTCAATCAAACAAAGTACGTAATTGAAACTGTTGTCACATGATGAAAAACAAAGCAATTATTAGAAACATGAAACCACTTTTTCTTCACAATACATTGTTCTAATTACGTGTTCTACTCTAGATTATTTTTTCTTATACAATGTTTATGTTTGTTTATAAACAGCCAGTATCAAGGTGTTTTATGATAGAATAACGCGCAATACTCCGTCATATCCCGTAGTCCGCTGCTCACGTGGGTAATTTTTATTGGGGCCTTGAACTTGTACACAATTTGGACGGTCGATATTACAGACACGGTCGGCTTTGCCACCGCGGAGATGAGTCGTTCTAGTTACATTTATATGGAGTGATATCATTCTTATAGTAGCACTATTAATACTCGCATGGATTGAGAGGAGATTTTTGCGGTTTCACTAGTCTGTGGATTTTTTAGAAGAAGTTAACTTTCATAGGTTTCTAACGTTTGCTGTTTAGTAAAATGCTGCTAATAAAAATCTTAAAGTCACCACGTTGTTTTAATTGCATTATATTTCTACATTTAAACCAACTCTGTACTGAGTAAATATCGCTTTAAAATATGACTGAAAATGTTAAAATTGTTGGACACATAAATTAATAATTCAACAGCAGATATGTATTATCAGTGACAATAGGTGCTTAATTACTGTTTAATAGAGCGGGAAGGCGGGTTAGAATAATTGATTAAGAAAAACTGCATTGTTACTTTTTGCACGAAGCCGTCACTTCAGCAGTATTTTTTCTTTTGATTTTTAAGGTAAGCTTCTCATTTCTTTCGTAAAGGGAATGATTGGATTTTCGTGTAACAATGTAATGACGGATAATAATCAGCTGTTGTGCAAGCAATACAGTATCGAAGCCCTCGGGACCTTAACGGGCTCAGTCTCCCAAGGGTTCTCACAGCTAAGAGCTCAGCTATACTTGACTGACAAACTATTATTCAATGACTCACTTTATCAGATGCGTTGAAAACAAAAACAATAAACTGCGACTAAAATATGTTGGATTTACATATGTAATTACAAATGTTATTGCACCAATAAAGTTTTAAGAAGTTCATTATAAAACTATCAAACGGAAAATAAAGCTTCCGTGCGAACGGAATGAGCGTAATAAAATTTGGTAACTACTGCCTAACTATTCTTAAAAAATATATGATTAAAGATAATATTTATGACGTAATTAGTGATGTAACAAGGGGATATAAAGCCCATGCGTGACACCGTACACGTTGCAACAATAGTAAAAACTTATTACGTCCTCGAACAGGAATTTAATAGCTCGCAACCGTAGAACAGAAAGGTATGGATTTTTTATTTTTAACCTTCAAAAAACTACTGCCGAGTCAGACATATAAATCAATGTTTTTGCCAACCGACATTGCTTGCGGTTTGAAATGTAATATCAAAATTGTAATAATGTATGTTTGTACTTAACTTGCTTGCGATTTTATCTCTTAGGTATGTTTTGCAGAAAAACTCCTCGAGTCTAAGAACGCGTGGTAACTCGAAAAAATATTGTAGGAGGCACCTAACAGGTTGTTGACGGACAGCTTTTTCATAGTCAATTTAACTCCTAGCATTTATCGGATCAATCAAAAACCTAATCAGCTATTACGATCTATTTTCCTACCAATCAAGGGTGTATACCCAAAGGGTGTTGTCTATCACGACAAATATTCCTTTAAACATTTTCGGTCGAGTATACGGTAAAACCTGCCTCTGCCTCCACAATGGCAAATTACTGATCTTTGACATCGTCAGGAACAATGGGAGACGCAACGGATTTATGACGTGGCGGGACTGTCGCAGATTCAATAATCTTGCGCGCACGCACTGCGCGGCCCACGATCATATGACGTACCAAGTAATGTACGGGTAATTTATTATAATTTACATGCGGGTTAAATACAGGTTGGTCCACTAAAATTACTAGCAGTTTAAGACTAGCTAGGGTTTTGAAGATCAAGGTCGAGAAATTGCCTACACGAGATGGAAAAGACTTTGGCCTGATACGGGGATTAAAGAATTAAGTGATCTAAGCTGGGTTATTCAGAAAAAAATTCTTTAGATTTTTTTTTTGTACAGTAATTCATCGTTTATCGTCGTTTATCATTTACTTTGAGCTGGCCTGGTGTAGCTCGGAGTTTCAATAGACTAAGAGGCCAGCTTTTATTGGTCAAAGGTTTTGTTACGACAAACGTGCATCCTACCATATTTACTAATTTCATGAGTTATGATAACATACCTATTTGTTGAAAATTATAACGAAACATTCGATACCTTATCTATTCATAGATTCTATGTGTAAAAAAATCTTACGCCGTTATTAAGTAATACGATTCCTCTAATTGCATTTCATAGATGTAGGTAACTCGGTAATAGGCTCTTAATAAACTAGCGCGCTTTACCATCAACGATCGCATCACTACTTACCATCAGGCGGGATTGCGGTCAAGCGCTAGTTTATAATTATTAAAAAAAAATAAACTATAGCTCTGAGATTTTTCCCGACATCTAATTAGAACTTCCATTATCTTAGATGGTATCTAAAGACAAGTATCTACAAACAGGATGTCTGACAATATTTGTCATTTAAGAAGTTGCTCCATTATTTTGCTTTTATGATGTTATGATATAAAAATTAACTAATAGGAGGTCCACTGAGTGCCTTAATGTTTTCCGGTTTGGTCGTGAGAGTCGTTACAATGTCGCCGCCATACAAGCTCAAACAGTTTGTTTCTTTATTACTTTACACACAACAATTTAAACACCCTGTAATTAATCTGATTTATGTTTAAATTAAAAATCTAAGAGCTACAGTATAATTTTTTTTTTTTTTAATTTTCGCACACCAACTTGGTTGCTTGTAATTAAATAATTAAACTAAGTTGTTTATTTTTTTGCGGGCATGCTTTTTTGAACGCGTTCGTTACTTACAAGCCTTCACTAAAACCGAATTAATTAAACTTTTTGTACGATTTTTTTCAGAAAACGAAAACATTATTTTGCAGTTTTTACTGAAACCAAAACTGTAGGTCTATTAAAGTGAGGACGCAACAAAATAACAGGGGTCAGTGGAGGAAGTTCGGCGGAAACGTAACAAAATACAGAGAGGATGGCGAGAGATTTACACACCCTGTATCCAGTGGTTTACAAGTGTGCTGTTTTATGAGACGCCTAATAGATGTTTCTTTGGACAAGTTGGCAAAACGATGAGGAAAAATGATTTCAGGGAAATTATCGGAGTAAGTAGAAGGTCATAATTTAAAAGCAGTCAAGCTAGGGTCAATAGAAGTGAAAATGACTTAGCGGTAAATTGGTAAGGAGTTCATTTTCCTCGAGCGATTAGCGAACTTGTCAGGGTAACGAAAATTGATCAAGACAGTTATAGAAAACAAATGGGGACACTACACGTTTTCATTCCCTCTTCGATTCGCTTATTGACTCAAAAAATAACATCTAGGTAGAAAACAATAAAACGTCTTGTCGTTAAAAAATATAACGGTTACACGATTCCACGAACAGTTTTATTGTTAACCTTCACAAAATAATAGTTTTTAAGGATCCCATTCATTTACAACAATCACCTGTGACCATAAAAATCATGCAACGTTTTTTGAACCATAAAAGTCGTAAAACAGTTTTAATTCAACGGTAAACCTAACAATAGTTCTGTACCTGCTGGACCATCTTAGAGTTGCAAGAATGTTTGTGCTTTAACAACTCGATTGCACAAGGTTGCTAGTAAAAAAAAAAGCTAAAGGAGCAGATGTTTTACGAAAAATAATTACTTATCCCAATGTAAATCGTCCAATAACTTAACTTAATTTTCCTTTACACTTAATTGCGAGCGATATTATCCTGTTTACGTCTTAACGATAAATTTTTCCACCCCAAATTTTCTCACCTAGCGAGTTTACTATAGAGGATTGCTGGAAGCCCTAATACCGCCAGCTGTAGTGACGTAATCAAACAGCTGATGCTATAAAATACGTTGTAAACAGAACCGCAATAAAAAGGGACCGAGACGGCGACATACTCACGCAGCGACTAACGCACACTGAACCTACTGTATTTATGTTTCGAACAATGTAGTTTTTTTTTTTTATAAATATATTGCAAAGGTAAACTCATTTTTATTTAATTGTCTCTATACCATGGAGTTATTAAGTCATTATTAATAGCAAAGAGTTCAATTAGGATTACTAGCAAAACGAAACAAAGACCAGGTAACAGCCAGAAACAAAATGTAACAGCGATTCGCGTGTGAATAATTCATCATAAAATGATTTATGACACGATATAAATCTTAAGGCAGAACAAAATAGGGAATAACGTACAAAGTAGGTTCTATTTATAGAATCAGTCCTGTTACTGACCGAAGATACCCTACATAATTTTGTAAGACATCTAGGTAAGGTTTAATGAAATCCTTCTTTCTTTCTTTAATATTCCGTTATGAACGCACCTTAATATTAAAATTGCATTTCAATTAAAACACTGTAACAATTTGTCGAAACGTAAAAAAAAATCGGTTAAAGTCGCGATATCGCTTCGCTTCGATGGCCGGTGGAGCTAAAGCTAACCCATAAAATTCTCTTGTTACTGCGTTCGGCTCACAATGTGACGTTTTATACAGACTCGGGCAGGTGTGAACATTATCTTAATTCAAGTGCTACCGAACCGATCGAGGTGTGCTCCGAACTTAACGTACCAAATTGAAAGGAAGATTTTTTTAAAAGGAACCGATATTTTGCGGGGTTTTTAAGGAAATTTGTGCCTGGGAACATGGAAATTTACATTTACATAATTTGTACATTCCTTTTTGTTGTTGTTATGAAAAAGGAGCAAGCTGACAGTTTACATCAGATATCATTTCATCATCATCATCATCATTATTAACCTTTTTATCGTCCCACTGCTGGGCACAGGTCTCCCCTCATACAAAGAAGGATTGAGCGTCATCACCACGCTTGCTCAACGCGGGTTGGCGATTTCAGACTTACAAGTCCAGGTTTCCTCAAGACGTTTTTCTTCACCTTCAGTCATTGGTGTCTAAGATATACTTACAAAGTACATATAACTTTAGAAAAGTTACATTGGTACTTGCCTGACCTGGAATCGAGCCCGCGCACTCATACTTGAGAGGCTGGTGTTTTAACCACTAGGCCACCACGACATTCATCATTTAGTGTTTATTAAGATTTATAATTTAGTATTTATTAAGATATAATTTAGTATTTATTAAGATATAATTTAGTATTTATTAAGTTATAATTAGTCATCGTTTCATATCTAGATCTAGATCTAAATCTAAGTCCCTATCTGTTTTTGGAAATTCTAAATAAAAAATAACTTTGCATAATCAGAAGTGTAGTTTTAGAGCAGCGGTGGCCTTGCGATATCGGCCGCGGCTTACAAGTTGTAGGTTCGAGCCCCATCAGACACATTACTTTGTGTAAATTATTTCATCACCACTGTAGGCCTAGTATGAGATTTCAATACGAAACTCGATCGTCGATATCGAGCGCGTTTGGCGCTCTCATTGGTTGAGAGTTCTTACGACCTTGAAGCGGGCCAATAGATGAGTCAAACGCGCTCGATATCCACGATCGAGTTTCGTAATGAAAACTCATACTTGGCCTACTGCTCTCAATACGATGAAGGAAAACATCGTGAGGAAACCGGCATGTTCTAATGTCTTCGAGCCAAAAAATCTGTGTCTGACACATGTGACATCTACCAACCCGCCCTGGGCCAGTGTGGTAGATTAAGGCCCACTTCTTCTCACCGAGAGGAGGCCAGTGTCCCTAAAGTGGGAACAATATAAGGCTTATAATGTTGATTATGATGATCAGAAGTTATAATAATATCGGTTTCTCGGTGGTAGGCCATGACATCGGCTGATGGCAGAAGTTACTACCCACCAGGTAAAGTCTTGCCGCCAAGCGATTCGTCGTGTTCCGGCATGATGTCTGGTGAAGCCGTATGGAGGACGGGTCTGAGCAGTTGTGTTGCGATGTGTGCCGGTTATGATGCGCCAAATGTTATTTTGGCGCAGCATCGTTGGTCGTGTTGTTGAGTTTAACATTACATCACCTCGCTCAACTGCCGTCTCCTTTCCTATTCACTAAGTTTTTTTTTTGGTGAATAGGCTAAATGAACTAGCGCACTTCACCATCAACGATTACATCACTGCTTACCATCAGGCGGGATTGCGGTCAAGCACTAGTTTATAATTATTAAGAAGCAACAAATTCTTTGCTCTCTCTTTTTTACAATTTAAGGAACTAAATTAAATCGGTCGGAATTTTTCTATTTTGTGCAAATTTTTATAGTAGATAGATAATCTATTAAAATTACATAATTTACGCTGTAACGTAGCCTTTTCAATAGGCTTTTTCTATGCTTGTGGTGTAGACAAATATACCCCTTAATGGGCTGACTATCAAGAATTTATTGTCAATTTATTTAAATTTGTGACATTAATTCCACTTTTAATTGAAATCGTAGTGTTCGTTTTGCTTAAAGCCCAATTCTTGTTTTAACTAACTCTGACGAAGTTAGAGTTACAAAAAAGTAGTTTGATCAATATTTTATTTAAATTTTTTGCCTTTAGCATACCAAAACAGTAATACGGAACATTTAATATAATTTTCCGATTTTTGGATATATTTTAGGCCAGAATTGATGAAATACACAAAAGTATATAATAAAATAAAAAAAATCGTGCTAATTAATACCGAATGAATAACGATTAGCATAATGAGATCATAAAGAAAATAATGTGTGCAGATACTTTATCTTTTAAATATAAAACTTATTGGTTGAATTTTCTAAGTCACTGATACGATCCAAAATTGCAAAAGCTAACCCAGTAAAGTGATTTAAGTCGTAAAGCAGAGCTACTTTCAGGGCGTATCAGTACTGCAATTTGATTAAATCCGTAGAACTTTTTTTTAAAACAAATAGACAAATAGTTTACTTATAATAATAATTACTGAATTTATTGTTGTTGTTTTTTTTATTAAGTTATAAAGCAGCGCTTGACCGCAATCCCGCCTGATGGTAAGCAGTGACGCAATCGTTGATGGTAAAGCGCACTAGGTAGTTTATTAAGAGCTTATTCACTCTGGCCTTGAAGACGCTCAGCAACAGAAAAGCACTTAGTTGAATATTGATAGATATGTGGTAAATAACTGGACAAATTATACACAATTATACAGTCTATTTCTTAGTAGATCTTTGATATATGAATCCTTTTTTTTTTCTAAATTCTTAACTTATACCAACTTTAAACTTACATATTTTTTAACAATATAATACACTCATGTTGCCAAGATAACATTCGATTCAGAGTATAAAAATACAGCCAAGTTCTCTTTCAAACCGTCTAACAAGAGTCACCTAACACCTAATTGTCCGAACGTAGAAGTAAAGTTAGAGCGAAAATTAGTGAGTTGTCTGTGAGTTAGTTTCAGTTTCAGCAGGGTCACGGGGCCAGGCGGAAGGGCGGAGGTCACCGCCCCCTGTGCCCTGGATACTGAACACTAGAAGGTGGTAGAAATGTGTTTTTGAGATTTGTTGTAAATCTGCACGAGGAAATTTTTGTAGATTTTTGGTCTGATTTATTTGGGTTCTTTGAAGTGTTGTAAAGAGGTACGTAAGAAATAGAAAAATGTTTAGACTATGAAAAGTCTTTAGACTTGAAACTATCGCTAACGTGTTTCAAGCATAGTTATAGATCAGAAACAGTATACCTACATAATTAATTGATAAAAACTTGTATTGTGTTTTTGAGAGTTGTTGCAAATCTAGTTAATGATATTTTTATAGATATTTATAATGATTTTTAGGGCCCTGTTATATTTAGTACGGAAAATAAAAAAGTTTGACTTTGATATAAGTTTAGAATCGAAACTTATTTTAGGATACTTAGTAGATAAAGTATGGTGTGATACTAAGTTATAAATCAGAATAGATATAGGACTAATAATAATTTTATAAGAAATGAATTTGTGTAGTGGAATTTTAGTATTCAATATTGTTAGCTCGGAAGATTTTTTGTAATGCAAGGTTTCATATAACGTATTCCTTGTGAGTTGGATTTTTAACATTAATTAATGAGGAATTTAGGTTTACTTTGTAATGTTATACCTACCTAAGAAATAGTCTACTTTGCCAACAAGAAATTCCTTTCATTTATGGACATCAGTCACACCTTAAGCATTGGACAAAAACATATTGGCAAGCAAAATACAACAAAATTGAATTAACTGGCAGGTTTTATGGAGTGCATTTTTAATAAACGTTTAAGGCATTTATCAGTAATGCAGGCAAGATGTGGAAATAATTATACAAAAAACTGTCGTGACATGTTATGTGAAATACTGCTGTGACGTGTCTAGAACGTAACACGTCATAAGGAAGAAAATTGCTGGTATCAAACTTTAAATTATTCATGGAACTATTACCGCTGACTTAATTGAAAATTAATTTGTACAATTACCTATTATAGCAGCATAGCGAGGGCAACACCACAGTTTTGCATTTATGCAAGTTCTGGTTTTTGTTTGGGCCACTTATTCAAGGCGCGCTAATACCGTGTTTGGTTTTACTTGTTTGTGAGTACATATTTTCGCGGCGGCTCCGTGCGCTCGCATTCATAATATCGGTGTTTGACCCCTGAAACTTACTTACTGACACATTTTAGACACATATACTGCAAAACTCACACAATCTTCAATAAATTATTCACCATGCCACGTCTTCTTATAACTAAACAATAAGGTCACAGATTATTTTCGTAATTTTAAACGCATTAAAAATGTCCGTTTAGCAAACAGTACGCGATTTCATTTTCCGTTGTAAACATGACGGCGAGCCGTATAATGTTTATGTATCTCAAGTGCAGAAGGAAATTCTCATCTAAATTCTGCGCGAGCGCCGATGATTCCAACATTCGTGCGTTGACAGTGAAATACATCTTGCGTCTCTTGCGTGTGAAAAAGTAAAAGCAAATCGAACCATATCGGAACACTAGACTTAACTGATCACTGAGGTTTAACTGAGAACAATCACTAGCCCACTTAGTTTGTGTCGGAAGTGCATGGCTGGTTCAGGACAGCGGTACCTGCTCATCGAACGATGACAACGGCTGCCGATGGGCGATGCGTAAATTACCGATACGTGTGTCGCATCGAATCGCATGTTCACTTTGATATAACTGCGCCGACAAATTGAGCTGTGGTAGGTCACAGCGATTTACAATTCAGATTGCATGCGTCTCACAGCCACTGTAACGTAACCACTGTAGCCACTCTTTATAACGTCTGTCGCACTCGAAAAACAACGCCGCACTAAAACGAATAATCAAAAGAATACCGCCATAGATACGGAAAGGTGCATGGATATCTTAATTTCGAAGTCCTTAGAGCTAATAAATTATAATTTACGATTGTGTTTTTCGGCGGTCACTATGGTAAAAAAGCGACCTCCTATAATAGACACGTCGTCTTTTTTTTTCACCCGCATGTAACGTTTAACCGAATTTGAGCTTTCGATGGGTATCGGACCTTGAACTGGCCATTTAGGTATAAGGAAGAGCTGCGATAAACATTGTTATCTCTTTCTTTTAATTATATTTTTTAAGAAATAATATTTTATTAAGCTAAAGGTTTAGAGAGAATTGTTATTTTAGAATATATCTCATGTCATTTAAAAGGAAGTAAAAATTCAGAATTTTTTTTTTATTAAATACTTATAATTTAATGAGATAGGGTTGAATATAAATAGTTTTGTTCGCCAGTACTCTGACTGGTTTTCAGTACGAAATGAATACTCTCTAACAGCTAGATATTTTGCTAATTAAAGTTTTAAATCAGCCATGCTCCGTAGGAAACAATAAAAATTGAGTATCAGACCGAGACGGATATATTTCACCTTGTGTGTCCTTAAAATGGAAGGGTTTATTAGTTAAGTATGTGGAGGGGCCCATACATCATGGGGAACGGCGCCGGCGCAAGCTTTCTGTTCGATTCCCGCCGTGAATATTTCAATTCTATATCAAAACGACTTCAGTGCTTATCCTTTTTTAATGTTAAAACTTCAAATTCGTTATTAATTCGTCTGATAATTATTAAATTTTCATAAAACATTTGTTAGTGTTAAAATGTCAAAGGTTACCGACTTTCACCGGTTTTATGTGATAAAACACTAACAACAGTCACTTCTATAAAGTTTTATAGTTGAATAATTATTGAGATTCCTACTGAAATGGTGTGATAAACTTTATTGGTCGTTAAAATGAGACCCGAAACAAATCCGTGAGTGGCGAGACGAATCGCATAGATTTGTTACGGCCAGTAATATAAGTTGTGATTGACCAACGATAATTAAAAAGTAGCGAGAGTGCAATAAATGTAAGGTGAGCGCACCTATTCACGTCCCACTTAATTTAACATTTAAATTTTAATGTTCTTAGACTAAGCGATCACCAGAATAACGTGTTTTCAAATCAATCGATTCAGATTAATATTGTTGTCGATTTAGTCTACCGCTACCGATGTGTAACTTTGAAGTCGTTTACCCGTTTGATATGAAATAATTATTGCCTATTCTTATTAATCTTTATAAATAGGTAGTTAATTACTCTCAATCATATGCACTTAGCGTAATTTACACCTACAAACAATTGCCTGATAACATAAAATGATGTTTTATGTGAGAATTATAATGGAAGCATGAATAACCGACTTAGTTTAAAAAGAAGACACATTATTCTGTTAAACGCTAGTTTCGGCACGAAGCCCTCTATGTCAAGGAAATAAGTTTAAAATATCAAACACGATCCTTGATATTCTAAATACAACTTTATCCCACAGACTTAAGGTATACGGAAAGTTTCAGGTCGAAAGGCAAACGATAGCCCTTGCTTATGAAAAATGTACTTTTTGAATAAGGTTATAAAAATTAAATTTGAATGTTTATAGAGATTTTTAGTATCGAATGAAAGGCAAATGCAGCTCAGTTATTTATACCGAGTCCATGCACTGTTTATGTGAAATTAAATATGGTTTAATAGTTTACTAAGAACGGGTTAGCGTTGCAAAAATTAAACGATGCAGTTTCGCTTAGCCGGATGTGGTGTGCTTGTACAATCAATATTGATGCTGGGGTACTTCGAAGCAAATTAAATTCAAAATGAGTGTTAGCTACTAAAAATCGAGTATCACACAACTTGCAATAAATCTGTTTTTCATGTGCGAATATGACGACACAGACTTAGGTAGATCTCTGACTCATATTCGCACAAATCGATTGCATTACTCATATCATTTCGATTTACAACGGAATCGATATATTTCTGCATGTGTCTTAATATTCGAATACCGCGTGGTAGGGCACATCAGTGTTGTATATCGTGCAACAATTAGGTAATTGCCGGCCAGACATCAACTCCTTTCGGACTGCCGTCCATGCGAAGCGAAGCGCTTTTTTACCACTAAACGATGCAAATCGCTCAACAGATATGTAATTAATTGCGCTTTTTAATCCAATCACATTAGTAAATGTTCTCGCTAAAAAGAAATGATTAACACTTCTAATAGTGGAGAAATTCCATCTAAATAAGTATTAAAATCGTAAACCGTAGTCACGAATAAGTGAAAGAAATGTTGGAAGTTATTGTTTCTAATTATTCTAAACATAATTCTGGGTTTCATTTATCGGTAAATGATTAAAATAAAACACGACTATTCACGGTAGCTTCTGAATTATTTACGCTTTGACTTTGTATCTAAATTATTGTTCCATTATAGATACGGCAATTTTAAAATAGGTAGGTGATTATATTTTCATGATAATTTTGAATGGCCAATCAACCTAAAGCCGCATACACGTTTGTACATAGTTTCAATTACGCTATCGTAAATAATGGCGTCGTTTCTTTTGTTCACAAACTATAGTATGCGTAAGTTTACTGCATCTTATTATTTCTATTTTTAAAAAAGGAAAGTGGCCATGTTTTTAATCTCGTCTAATTTGTCCATAAAGTATCTTAATTTGACAGGACTAAACTAACATTTATTTTAGTCCATTTCTGAAAGAAATAGAAAGTAAAAGATGCATAGAATTCAAATTTAGTTTAGTTTGTGAACAAGGGATTCGCAACTAATATCTATTGAGATTGACTTTGTGTGCAAAATTAAGTCATTCAAGAGAAAATCAGACAGAATAACCTGAATGGATTTAAATATTTTACCCGGGTGTTTCTTAGGGGAGATTTTTGTGGTCTTTATATTGAAAATTAATCGCATAGCTAAGCAACGCCTATGTCTTTCTGTGGAAGACAGTAGTAATGTAACGTTCCCAGCAAGCGATCGACCGCCCGATCAACGTGTAATAATACATTTTTACATACTACGAGCAAAGAAAATAAATTACACACGTAAGCTCAAAACTCATGTTGGCATTATATGACAATTTGACGTCGGGAAAAAAGGTACGACCACACTAACAAGCCTTTGCACCAGAACAAAAGAATAATAAAAAATATAAGCAGTAAATTATTTAGATTTTTCGAAATTGTTTCATTACTTCCTACTTTAAAAGATTATCTACTTTGATAACAGTTTAAAATACGATTACAGCATACAATTACAGAGAATTTTAAACTGATTAAAATATGAACACATCTTTCTCATATTTAAAATTACAAAGCTTAGACTTTTTACGACTTTAGGGCAGTAAAACTAAGATAGACTGAAAACCTTAAGTTTTAGTAGACAAAGAGGTGTTGTGTATAGGAATAAACGGTTAACTATGAGCGCAATTGCAAAGATTGCGGCACAAAACGGCAACTATAGGATGCAGCCCCGTGATTTTCAATGTAATGCATAATAACTAACATCAGGTCACGCCGTTTATGAACACTAGCGAACTGGATATAGTTTGTATCTACCTGTAACCACTTTTTGGTGCTTCTCGGTCTTTAACAACACAGGGCTTTGTTGCTCGAAGTTCTCGGTACGTACCGTGATAAACAAGTTTGGTCAACATTATGTAGGACCACGTATTCGGCAATGGAAACACTGGGCACTAGGTACTTATTTTTTTGATTGCCTTTGAGGCCGGTGGTTTTTTACCACATCAATTACGTGAGGTACAGAAATAAGTATCAACATAATTTGGTAGCGTTTCCTGTAGCTCAAGCAAAACATTAAAATTAGGTGCCGAAGTAGAATTGTAAGGTATTTGTCAAAGAGACGATAATGAGGCTTTTTACCCTAATTTTAATTTGGAATACATAGTTCTAATTTTAAATTTTCAGTTAGAAATACACTTTATATTTTTAGACTTGTTACTCATAGGAGCACTGCTCAAGAGTTTGAAACACGTTTATTTTAGCTTCAGATTGACTAATTGTTTAATTTTGTCTTGCAGAGTTTCCAAGAAGATGTCCGTGAGTTTGCTCCGAAGATTCCACAAAAAGAAAGTTCACACCACGAAGCAGTTGGGATTCATATTTATCACTTCACAGCTGCGCACCTATGATCGATCTTATTCAAGATGGCTGCCGGCACGCCGCGCGAGCAGGCGGGAAGCAAGCGCATGCACACCTCCTCCGCCATAACGGACCCGTCAATCTCCCGACACATTTGAAATAAGAACACTATATTCTTCTTTACAATGATTCGTACGCAAAATACGTGCTGACTCGCGGACGGTTTGCGTTGCACTAAATTAACAAAAAACTGTTTTAACGTATTCAAAACTTGAAACCCATAAAACATATCTCCCCCATTATTAGTTTATGGCTTGCGACTGTTACGGGCCTATTATGCTGTTATTTTTCTGTGTATTGGTGTTTGTTTTGGTTGTATGCGGCGGTCTGGGTTACCAATATGGGGTACCATTACCCACACAATGTTTCTATTGAGTAGATGCCTGTTATCCATTTTTAAGTGACTCTTATTATCATTCTTGCTGTAAAGTTTTTGTATTCCGTTGTATTTGTTTAACGGAGACTGTTCTTCACTGTTATTAGATATAGGAACTTGTTTAAACTAATAAAATTATCAAACAAATTTTAATTAGGCACCTACCTAGTATCTAAACTAAAACTCCACGCTGAAATCGTGTTTTTTTTAAACTGTAGATATCTAATGTTAATGTCAAGTTGAAACAAACAGACCAATGCCAAATTTCTAATTAAAGTGAATATTGGTTCGATTACAAGTGTTTATTTTGGTTAAAAAATAATAATTGGATTTTAATTATTCATAATTAATTTAGTAAGCGCATTAAAAACACACAAACATTTATTATTCAATACGAACTATAAATTAAATTTTCTTTTGCGCGGTCTGTTATAAAGTCGTCGCGGTACAAAACCCGTCGAGCGAAGTAGAGCCACTTTCGTAGCGTTTCACAGATCGGACGCAAACTCACGAGTTCCCATCACTACTAATACGATTCAAACTTATAATGTTATGTAGTTACCTTGTGCATCGAATTCCAATTAATTTCATCGACTTTTCTAAGAATACTTTATATTAGCTATTGTTTTGAATAATTTTACTTACTCATGTGATTGACATTCATTGTTTGCTTTTAAAAGTATCGAGTAGTCAATTATTTTTTTGCGTAAAGAATAATGAGGACACGATTATCTTTTATTTTTTAAATTCGATATTCTTTTATTTCCATTCGGTATTTGAAATATCGATCTTGAATAAAAAAAACTCAGTAAAGTTTTATAAAAAAATTCCGAACAATTTAAATTAATAAAGAAACAAGTTTAAAATCAGAAACAAGCATGTAACAACAGAATACTTGGCAAGTACGTAACTTATGATTACAATACCTCATTTCCCTTTAATAAAGGTGCATTTAAAATCATTCGGTGCCCACGGCAATATACAGTCGCCAATTTGGGAACTTGTTTAGAAATTATAGGTTCAACTCTCGGCATGAGGTTAGGTTGAGTTTAAAACTTCGATGTACTGAAAAATAAGCAGCTCAAGAATGCAAATAAAGCTGGCAATATTATACTTTTGATAAAAGGTTCTTTACAGACATTGGAACACTCTTTATTGAGTACCTAGGTGTGTACAACATAGGAATATTAAGAGACATTTTTGTTTTTTTGACATTTGTGTGTCGCCGAGATGTGACTACGACCAGATTTTGTACATTTTAATTTGCCTTAGATGTATTTAAATTTAGATTGTTTTACATAGGAAATTATTTATTTTTTTCATAAGTTCTAAAACGTTCTGATGTCCGATATTAAATTCAATTTATTTTCAATTATAAATACCTACCTAATTTAATGTCGCAAAAATTTACTGAAGCACATGGCTCAATTATTTTTTTTAAATGGCAATTCAGTTTCTAATTATAGCAAAAGAAACTAAAGTATGATTAGTAGGTAACATAAAAGATAATTATTTTAATATGACTATTAGCACAGATTATCTATTAGTAAAACCGTTTCTTTAAGTGTAGGTATGAAATTAACTTTCAATAATATTATAGTAAATGTAGGATTTATAGAGATTAAGGTAAATTGTTGTTTTGTTCACCGGTAATCTAAAATCTAGTAAATAAAACTAGCATTTACTGGGCAATACCATGGAAACGATAACTTTGTAATTGGTGGTTTTTAATTTTATTTGCTTACTGCTAGCTCATTGCTGCTTGTTATGTCAAGTACCTAATAGATACTTGGTGCTATAGTTACCTGCAGTTACGTGTTAATGCAGTTTGCACTTACTAATTTGCGATTTCTACAAACTGATGCTGATAAAATTTGATTTTAAAATGAGTAACAATTTTTTAAAGTAAATGTCCACATTAATATCATCGTCGTAGAAGTCTTTAAAATAGATATAAAATAAATAAAACATTATAATTCCATTTTTTAAATTATTTTTATTTTTACAGGAAAGCTTTTACATTCAGCATAGACACGTGACATTTTTTCACGAAGCCAACGCAGGTCGGCACATCGTGTTCGCCGGACAGCGGACAGGCCGCACAAGCCCGAACTTTTCATACAACCCACGTCCAACAAGCGGCCTTGTATTGTTTCGCGGGCCGTGTTGCGTGAACACCGAGTGAAATATGGCCGACAGTTCGACTACTTATTTTTGTTTTATTTTTTTAGCCCGTGTTACTTAATTTTATCAAGTCGCATGAGTTATGAGAGGCGGGACCACACGCGTTGCGTTAATTACGCGTTAGTAACGTACAGGTGACCCGCTCCACGCGGCGGCCATGATTGATTCGAAGACAAAATTCTTATACGATCCGTGCACGTAACCCGTTATTAAATTTAGTATTCCAAATTGAATAAGGAGTTGGAACGTCTCTATTTTCAATCATACTTCCAATTGTAAGTTACAAAAGGATTCTAATAAGTCTTATTAGGAATTTTATTCAATGTTAGTTGTTATTGGTAATAAATACATACTTAAGTGCAAGGATTCCTTGCGGTGTCTTTAACACAATATCAGTAAAGTTTTCTTCAGAGGACGGTTACAACTATTAGTCATTCAAAATTATCTAGGGTCGGGCTTTCATCTTAAGAATCGGACGTGTAATCGAGTGGTCATTTGTTGAGTGGTCAGTGGCACTCCTCAAGTTAATAATAATGCGCCCAAACTAGATCGGGGCATTGACCCGACCGCTCGGCGCGGGCGCGCCATGCACTCCCGCCATAATTTGGAGCGCTAAAATGCTACCGAAGAAATGTACCAAGATCGTGCGCTCCATCAGCGGCAATTTTATAAAAAAAAAAATGAGATGGTAGTTCAAAATGGAAATATTAAAAATAATTTTTTGAGTACTCAAAAATGTAATAGAGACTATTTTTATAGGTATGACGAATATGGTTAGTTATTGATCATTCTGAAATATCAGTCATTAGCAACTTTTTATACTAGAACAAATTTCACTGTTCAGATAAGTACCTATGCTTGTAAAAGGTAATAAAATTGGTAACTAGTTTAAGTGTGCTAGAACTAGAGCAACAGACATGTATTTGATTGTAGTAATTTACAGGTTAAACGCCCAATGTTAACAACCTTCTAGTGATCCATTAACCTATTGTTTTACCCTTGCATTTTTATAGACAAAAAGGTTGTTTAACGTTCAAACTTTTTAGATGTAATGGCCGATAAAATTATTTATCGGTTTTACTGTTATATAAAAATGACAACTGACTTACAAATTAAATTATTAGGATTCTATTTGTGCGTGCGCATGCATTTTAACCGGACTTCATGAATTATTTTTAAAATCATAGAAATAAATTATCATGTGTACTTGGTGCATTTAGTTTTATAAATTTACTTAAAAAGATTTTTTTTAATGTCTTTTATAACATAAATGGCTCAATAAAACATGTTAAAAAAATATATGTTTTATAAACGCCATAAAATGGCACATTAAACTACAATATCTATCAAATAATTGAAATATAAAGCAGTAAATATAATAAAACCAGTCATAAAACTCTACTCAAGTGAACTCTACCGCCGCATTTATTTATTTTTTATTGTAACAAATTAGTATTAAAATGAAGATTCCAAGAGTTGATGGCAACAATAAAGTTATGAATGGCACTCAAATCTGTCTTGACTAATAAGGTGCTAACGAGGGTCGTTCGTTTTATGAGCGTTTTATTGACACTTGAGTGGAGTTGTCGGCTCTACCTGCCACCGCTGTTCTTATTGGTTTCCTACGAGACTTGAATGGGAATTTCCCATTTGGGGCCACACTCTAATCGGATAGTGGCATTTTAGGGCTTATACTAGGAAACTATCAGTGTATGGATGTTTAAAATTTTTATTACTTACATTTTATTGAGCAATTAAATAGCTGTTTTGGAGCTGTTTGAGGATTTAAATTTTTTGTAAATTTTGCATCTGAATCTGTTATATTGCTGTTATTGTTTCTGTGCTAAATAAATGACTAACCTGCTATGGCCATCCAAGGGTAGAAGGTGTGATTGGTGGGCTGGTGTTGAACGGGCTGCGTGGCTGCGGTGGCGGCGCCTGGTAGCGAACACTGCTGTCCCCAAGGTAGCGCCCGTCCCGGACTCGAGGACTCGCTGTACCGTGCCTCCGGGGTGCAAGCTGCCGGCCTCACCAGGGCACCTAGACCAGCGCCCCAAGCCTCTTTGCCTCCATAGCCATTCTGTTGTTCTCCTCCTGGCTTGGAACAGTCTGCCTTAGCATATTGCTGCTCTCCCGCGTATAGCTTACAAGCGGCTGCCACTGATGCATCGTACGGCGAATCCTGGGGTCTCGGCTGGTGCAAGGCATGCGGCTGGGCATATGTCAGGCCCAGTGGGAACCCGCGGTACTGGTCGCCGCCGCCACCGCCCTGGTGCACGCCGTGGGCCCCGTAAAAGCCACCCTGCTCGAAATAGGAGTTCATTCTGATCAGTCACCAACACTAAGGTCACTCAGTTAGGGAACACTTATGTCATCGCGGCCCCACGCGCCGTGATAACGCGACCTCCGCCAATGTCACTCCAAATACGGACAATGTAATTTAATTTTATTAATTTTATTGCCTCTTAAACGTCACTCGAGCGTCATAATGGGCTTCGTTGGCGATAAAGGCCAGTTGACGTGTGTTTACTTTTTACGATTATTTTACGACTTGGGAGCGCGTGCCGCGGGTTTTACGACTTTTTAAGCGGTTGTATGCGGCGCCAGCTCGTCTCACTGTACTCGCACTAGTGGCGGGTGTTGTGATTTTTTTTCTTAAAATTTTCAGTTCGCGATGTGTGAGACGCAGACGGTCGCGAGCGAAGTTTGGTGGTCGCGTGTGGCGGGAGTGCGCGACTGTGTGCCGTGTGCGACCGGCGCGGCTCGGCTCACGCTATCTACTGAGAGCGAGCCACGCGCGCCGCCCCGCGCATCGCAACACCGACGATTGTTCCGTCCCCTTTTCGCTAATGACTATAAATATTATCAGTTACGCTCTCTTTTCCCTTTCTTATCACTCCGCCAGAAGCACGTGGTGCATACCTCTTGTGATTACGAACACCAGGAACATTTTCAGGCGATTCTACCAACTACATTAGAACATCTGAGCCTACTCTACAACCAAACTTAATAAGTAAACAAATACACCAAGCAATCATCAGCTGAAAAACATAAATCATAAAGTGTCATCCTTTGTTGAACCATAGTACAATGGTACAACTTCACTTGTCGGCCCACGCAGTACAGTAAATAAAAAAAAAGCATCGACAAAACCCCAATAATGACTATAACTGAAAAGTTAAGCCGCAAAAGTCGTAAACTCATAAACGTACAATTAGTGAAACGGGCGAGTAAAGAAAAGATTTTACAACCACTCCTCGACCGTGCCACAATGAGCGCTCAGTATCGTAACAAGGTGCTGAATAGAGTGAGAAGTCGTAAAGATGATTATTATTTCTTCTACTACCTGTTTTTACGAGTGATGTTGCTGTTACGCTCGCGCGTACGTGAGTTGCATTGGGGGGAAAGTAACGGAAGGTTAGGAGTGAGCGCTTATCGCGGCGTCGGAGCTGCAAATAGTACGTCTGTCTCTGTCTGGCGCAGTGTGGCGCGTGCAGTGGAAGGCGCACTATCGAAGGGTAAACAATAGCGCATTATCGCAAGCACTCAGTTCGCGCGTCCAAATGAAGTCATCAAACGAATGAATGCCGGTGGTAGAGCGGCCTACCCAGAGACACGGTCGCATTTTTATTGCACTCACCTCTTTAAACAAATATTTATCGATAAAAAGGACGGGAGCCGACCCTGTGTGGCGATTTTTTGTGAGTGCGTGTAATTGGTCAATTTAGGGTCTGAGATACCGACACGTCCTAGACGATGTAGTTTTATATAGGACTAGATTACAAGTAAGATTACTGTTTTTATATCGAGATGAACTAAGTAATATAGAGATAAAAATATCATAACTATTGGTAATCTGCAGCTTATTTATATATGTAGGTATAGATTGATTGATTCTTAATGGAATAGCTAAATAGATCGATGAAATTTTTTAGATGCCCTTTTCAAAGCTAAGTACATGTATTAAAGAGAGGCCTTTGACTCTCCTCAGCAGCATTCCTTTTTATTACCTAGTTAGGTAGGTAGGTATGTAAATTAAGCCACAAATAAATATAGATTAGGTATCTATTCATAAGTAGATTATTAATTTCTAAATTCACTAGAACAAAATCTAGATAGATAGACTTCCTTTTAGTCTCTCATGTCTCTTCATAGAGTTCCTGCAACCAAAAACTTCTAATTTAAAGTTTTTCTCTCATACAAGGAACTCTAAAAATATTCTAAAACTAAAACAATAAAAAAAAACATGGGCTCAAAAGCTACCGTCATATGCAAAAAGTACAATGCAAAAAAAGGGTCTGTCCCTGTATTGGAGAAGAACAAACAGTCCTTAACAATTCCTATCATTTCGAAATACTTAAAAGCCCATATTGCTCTCTTGAGAAGACATTGCATAATAGGTAATTGGTTAACCCTTGACGAATCGTGCTTCTGTTAAAAGCAGAGAACCTATCAGAAAAATATTGAGCAGGCACTTCATAAAGTACTAGGTACTTATCCCTCCAAGGAAACTACGATTTTTTGACAAAACAAGGCTTTTCTTAAGACCTACCCACAGCTTTTGTAGAACTGCTGTATTCTGAATTTGTGAGAAGATATTTAGGAAAAAACATAGGTAGGTTAGGTTGCTTCGTCGACTTGAGGACCTCCATTTTTTTTTCATCGAATAAAAAGTACCTACGATGTAGGTAAAATACTAGCCTGTTGAATCTTGTTTAAGTGTCTTGTACCTGTCAGAAATCCGCCTAAAATTCCCTTTATTTTAGATGCATTTTGACATTTGTTTGTCGAAGGGCTGACCCACCACCTACCAATACCGACTGGACTGGATTTGGATTTTGAACATTTTAATAGGAGAATTGGGCTACTGATATATTGCAAAATTTCAATAATTTACTTTCTATAAGAGGCTAATTAATCCTAAGACAGTACAAGAGCTAAATCGTGTCATTAGAATGGAACTTCATGATTACTAGAAGTCTTAAAGCTCTTTCTCGTCATCTAGTTCGCGGTAAATAAACATAATATGATTCCAAAGGGAAAGCCAGTAAAAAAGCCTTGTTATTGCTCTAACTAAATTCTAAATTAGCTTTCTGCCCCTGTCGTGGTCTCAACACCCTTGGGACACATTCACCAAACTTTGGTCTGCAGATTCGTCACAGTGCGGTAACAGAATTAGGAACTTCCACGGACGTAGTAAAGTATGCAGAGGATGATGTGTATAATACAATATAGAATAGTTTGTTTGTCTTTCTTTACATAGCTAAGCTCTTAAATTTTAGTTTTCTTAATTAAAATTTTTAGTATTTAGTATTAAATTTATTGACACAAGGCTAGGTAAAGTATATCAACATTATATTTTGAACCTCAAAACGACATAAGACCGGCACCCAAAACGCCAGCCCTTCATCATCATCATCATCATTTCAGCCGAAAGACGTCCACTGCTGGACAAAGGCCTCCCCCAAGGTTCTCCACGACGACCGGTCCTGCGCCTCCCGCATCCAGCGGTTTCCCGCGACCTTCACCAGGTCGTCGGTCCACCTTGTCGGGGGCCTACCCACGCTACGTCTTCCGTACTTTAGTGTTGCAATTCTTCGGGCTTATGTCGGTTACTCTCGTTCTTCTGCAGATCTCCTCATTCCTGATTCGATCGCGCAGTGAAACCCCAAGCATAGCCCTCTCCATTGCCCTTTGACATTGTGACTTTGAGCCTTCTTAGAAATATATACGGACAAATCACACAGATTGAGCTAGCCCCAAAGTAGGTAAGTTCGAAACTTGTGTTATGGGATACTAACTCAACGATACTATATTTATAATAGATAGCTTTCCGCCCGCGGCTTCGCCCGCGTGGAGTTCGGATTTATCGCGTTTCCAATGGAACTCTTCAAAACCTATGTTATTTCTCAAGGTTAACTCTATCTTTGTACCAAATCTCAATAAAATCAGTTCAGTGGTTTAGACGTGAAAGCGTAACAGACAGACAGACAGAGTTACTTTCGCATTACATTTACGGCTCGAGTAGTCGGTGTATGCCTCGCAACCGCTCGCGAGCGGTCGACGGCACGATGGAATTTCATCATGCAGTTGACGGCTTGAAGCGGTCGCGACTGCTCGAGCAGTCGTGTGTACGGCAGCGAATGAATGACTATAGTTCACTGCGCGGTCGCGGCTTTAAGCAGTCGGTCTCAACTGCTTGAAGCAGTCCGTGTACGGCGGCCCTTAGATTTGTTAATTTTAACACATTCATAATAATAATAATAATATGACACATATTCATCCCTTTTTGCGTCGAGCTCCTAAAAAAGAGTAAATTAAAAAAAAATAAGAATAATTAAATTCAGATATTATTTAATGATTTTTTTGTATTTGCATGTTTATTTCGTGATCTTAACCCCCCTCCCGTACCCCTGCCCGAGTGACGCCTACAACGCATAGCTAGCCGAATACAGTTTATTTTTTATTTATTTTTTTAACTCGTGATATCTTTTGAATGGATTGTCAGAATCGAATAATTCAAAAAGTAATATAAAGATATTGAAGCAGTCTTAAATAATACATCATTTATTTTGATAAGGGTTAATACCAAGGTACAAATAAAGAGCTTTTTGTAGCGGTGGTATTTTAATTTCTTTTTTTCAATAAAAAAACGCTTATTGTGACATGACTGTAATAGTTAGAGATATGCTGCCGCTGATTTTTTGTAGATAATGGTGTGTTCTAAAAAAATGTAGTATATCATTTTGTTCTACCATCAATAGTTTTCGCAGCGCACGCGATGTAAGGTAGTTTTTTGATATTTTTTTCACACCTTGGATTACGTTATCGTAATTTTAGTAAGGATGCCTATTTTTTTTGAAAATGAAATATAGCCTATGTTACTCAGGAATGATGTAGCTTTCCAACAGTGAAAGAATTTTTCAAATCCGCCAAGTAGTTTCGGAGCCTATTCAATTCATACAAACAAACAAACAAAAAATCAAACCTTTCCTCTTTATAATATTTGTATAGATAAATATATAGATAACCATCCAAGACCCAGGCCAATCAGGAATAGATCATTTTCCATCATGACCAGGCCGGGGATCGAACCCGGGGCCTCCACGTCGCAGGCAGGCGTGTTGACCGCTGCGCCACGGAGGACGACCACTGTTGAACAAAGGCCTCCTCCAAAGCTTTCCACAATAACCGGTCTTGTACTGCTTGCAACCATTGGCTTCCCGCGATCTTCACCAGGTCATCATTCCGCCTCATTGGGCGCCTCGTATAATTATAGTGGCGTAGGGAGTGCTTTAGCTGCGAAGAAAAAGCAGATATCGTAACAAACTCCCCAGCAGCATAGCTGTCTGTTCAAAAAATTTGTAGGTAGTGAGATTCTATACAATAGTTTTAATTATAAACACAAAAACACACATGTCAATATAGGTACCTACGAATAACAAAGAAAAATAGATACGTAGTTTCATAGCTTAGCTAAGTAGCAGGAGCATTTAGAATTTTCGGGAGCACCCAATGAAACATATTAGGTTCATGATCAGTTCATGTGTAAGTAGCTTCGCCCACTTACGTGACTTACGTGGCTACCTAAGTTACGAAATGGGTGAAATCAATCCAGCGGTTCTTACCTACTAGAATATTTGGATTGATTTCATTGAGCGTCATAAATTGTTCCACGCGTTGATATGCCTATCATTTCTTGCTTAATAAATCGAACTATTAAATTTTTCCGATAGGCATTTTATTGTCACTTCTCACTCACTGTATATTATCTATGTATTAGTGGTATTCAAACAAAGTTTTTATTACCAGTGGTGTTTAATGAATATTTTCGGAAGCGCAAACTATGAATGAAAAGTCATGTGTTTTTAAAATGAACAGACAGCTGTGCTGCTGGGGAGTTAGTTCCGCTACTTAATTCTTCCCAGCGAAGGCACTAGGAATTGGCGTTTTGGGGGACTGTCTTATGTAATGTTGACGTTCAAAATGTGCTGATTTTCAGCCTAATTTGAATAAATATCTTTTGATTGACTGAACATGGTGTATGTTAAAACAAACTGTTTATTTGTGGCCTACCCGCAATTTATATCAACTATTAAATTATTACCACAGTAGGTAGGTACATCTCTGACGGAAAAGCAGCTTAATAGTACATTAACTTCAGTGTTACTTTCCCACTAAAAGTTAACACTGAATCTAAGACATTATCCGCCTTATTCATAAACGCTGCTTAAAGTTAACTAGTGATTAGCGATTCTTTCACCATACATTTTTGACATTTTAACGTCACTTAACATAAATCATCTTTTATGAATAAACACCACAGTGTTTAAGGGGTTTATCCATAACCGATGATTAAAGTTAAATAACGTTATAAGGTCAAAAATGTATGTTTAAAGAATCGCTAATCACTAGTTAACTTTAAGCAGCTTTTATGAATAAGGGGGAATGTTTTCAAACCTTACCTAAACTTGGAACAACCTGTAGGAGTTCCGATAGCATCATGGTACTTGAAATTTTAGTTTTGTTATAATCAGTTGAATTGACAATCAGAAAGTATTTTCGGTAAGACCTAGTAGTAGCTGTACGTAATACCTCGTCCACATTTAGAAAGACGCTTATTAGTTCAATAATGTTAAGATAAGACCTTCCAAAAGAGCCTCTGGATTGGAACATACTATACAGCCAGAGTGAGAGAGTGGCAGGGGCCATCGATGCGTACCTACATACCTAGTATTGT
The DNA here is from genome assembly GCA_037179545.1 of Sesamia inferens. NCBI lineage: Eukaryota > Metazoa > Arthropoda > Insecta > Lepidoptera > Noctuidae > Sesamia > Sesamia inferens. Next base: position 13,951,465 of record CM073930.1, read on the forward strand.
AGGTAACTATACAAACAAGTATTTTCTAACTCCAGAGACAGCTGTGCTGCTGGAGAGTTTGTTGTGCGACTTCTTCTTCCCAGAGAAAGCAGTAGAAATTAGTGAAGGGCAGGCGTTTTGGGGAATATCTTTTGCAATTTTAACGTTTCATAAGTGCTAATTTTGAGTCTGATTTGAATAAATTCATGCATGAAGTCTAGTGAAGCCGTGCGGAAGACGGGTTTGAGCAGTTGCGTTGTGATGTGTGCCGAGTACGATGCACCAAATGTTGTTGTGTCGGGGGTTTGGTCGTGGAGGGTCTCCAGATCAATTTCCCTCTGGCGCAACTACGTTGGTCATTCGGTATTCATTCAGTTTTTTTGAGTGAATTGGCTTCTCATTAACTAGCGCGCTTTACCATCAACAATTGCACCAACTTACCATCAGGTGGAATTGCAATCAAGCAATAGTTTAAAAAAAAAATCAAATAAAATATATATAGAGACCTCTCCGTTCCTCGGAAAGTACGTGAAGCCGTTGGTCCTGATTATCATGCTTATCTTTGACAGTCGTTACAGGTAGTCAGAAGCACCTAGTCAGTAGTCAGAAGTATCTAGTCAGTAGTCAGAAGTACCTAGTCAGTAGTCAGAAGTACCTAGTCAGTAGTCAAAAGCCTGAAAGCCTTATCAAAGGGTATCGCATTACCCAGTAACTGGGTTGTGGAGGTCAGATAGGCAGACGCTGGATGTAAAACACTGATATTCAGCTAAATTCTGTTAGATTGGAAGCCGACCCAAAATAGGGAAAAGTCTAGGCAGATAAGATATCAAAATGTTAAAATAATTATCAAATTAGAACATCTCATTAAAATTATGGGTAGGTATCTCGTAGCATTTGTCGACGAAATTCGGAATTCTGAAGCTGTAACTGTACTTTAGATATTAATAATATACTGGATATTATTTGCCCTTTTCAATAACAAACCAATGTAGATTGATCCCTGTATTGACACAATTTTGCCATATAATAGCAAGATCCAATGACTACGCGAAAAAAGACTCGTATATTCGTAGCTCGTAGTAACGTAGACTGCTACGAACAAATCAACCACCGTAGCACCTTAGCTGGGTAACGTAGATGTAACATCATAACATCAGTGTTGTAAGATTAATTGACGGTGTGACAGCAGGTACTAGAGTACTTCTTCTTCTTCTTCAACCAATGGAGGTCCACTGCCGGACAAAGGCCTCCCCAAAGACTTTCCGGATTTTGCCATAATCCCCACCCTTGGCAGGCGGGTCAGGGATCGCAGTAATTTGTTATTCCACAGTAGAAGCGCTGCTACCCGCTTCTCTGGTGAGAGTTGCCTTAATCGCCTCTTAGGACACCCACGGGAGGATATGGGTTGGTACTATTCTAAGCCTGGTAACAATATTTGAGTACTTAGTGTATGTAAATAGAATACTTATAATCTATTTCATCATTCATCATTATCAATCTTTTATCGTCCCACTGCTGGGCATAGGTCTCCTCTCATACAGAGAAGGATTGAGCGTCATCACCACGCTTGCCCAATGCGGTTGGCGATTTCAGACTTAAAGTCCAGGTTTCTTCAAGATGTTTTCCTTCACCTTCAGTCATTGGTGTCCAAGATATACTTAGATTAATGTATTTAAATACCCTAAAATCCTGCCGGCGTTGGCTCCGTACATTTTTACTCCAAATCACCTTTGTAGCCTATCTACGACGTTAAGATCATGTTTATGTAGAGGCCATTAATTAGGGACTTAGGAGAAACATGTAGGAAGGCAGACACGGTATATAGTTACTGATGAGAATTTTCTTTAACTTAATTGTATTTTTTTATTTTTTACAAATGGCACTAAAGCTTAGCTATGTTCCTAGTAGGTAATTTTTAAAGAATAAGATTATTTTTTTCTGTTAATGTTTTAAGTACTTATGTAACAAAGTAATGACATGACATTTAGGTATTTCGTACATACTTTTCTTAATACAAGTCACAGACTTGAGGTAAAGGAAGACCACCAAATGCTGTTCAGTCGAGAAAGACCTGAAATATAAAACTTATCACCTTAGATAACCCGGGACCTACATTCTTGGCGCAAATGCACAGAAGCTCGACCCCAGATAAACTTGAAAAGGGCAGGAGGAATAAGAGGTGGTGTATGTAACTAAGTGAATCTCTTGAGTGTTTAGAAAGTATTAAAACATTTTTAATTTAAAAATTTAACTTTGCTCCACACTAGGAACTTCTCTTGTATTCTGGGCGCGTTTAGAAATATTTAAACTCATATATAAAAACAGATAAACAACAACTACCATTAGCCCATATAAATACCTATTTGTGCCTTGCGGAAATTGAACAGCTTAGACACTGTGTGAACCGTGTCGTCAAACTTGGACAGAGCCTACATGCATCAACAGCAACACACAACAAAAGATATTTAGTTGTATACTATCTTTCGTGGAGGTCTTCCACCTACATATCTTTGAAATGTAAGCAAACGGCACAAACCGGGTTTGCCGTCTTGAGAACATCTTGACTGGAATGTAAAAGAAATCACAACTGGTAGGTAGGTACTTCATTTATACTGTAGCGGTACCTATAAACGCCATCACACTAATTCTACATCTCGCAATCAGAGTTTCCGTGCAACTAGCTTATATACAACTTCCCAATTTCAAGCATTGGGCAAGTGCCCGCTAGACATAACACCCGTCAGGTCGGAAAATCCTCCCTTTTCTACGGAGGATGAGTGAACTTTACTCCTTGTTCCTCATGCCTCCACAATATTTACTTTGGAAGAGTACATACAATGGTAATGAATAACACTTGATATCATAGTCTAACAGAAAGTTATAGATCTTCAATTCTAGAACTACTCTGGTATAAAAGAGGCTACCCTGGAACAAAACATGCATACTGCCAAATGTTGACTGATGTCTTTATTTCAATATGAAAAAGTTCAGTTTCTGATACCACTGTCTAAAGTTCATAACTTCCGAACATGTAGACATAGGATTAAAACAATCTTCCAATACATTTTCATATAAACTGGTGCTTGACCGAAACCCGCCTGATGGTATGATGCAATTATTGTTGCTAAACGCGCTACTTTATTAAGAGCTTATTCACTCTAGCCTTGAAGACACTTAAATTGTAGTCAGACAGAAACGCCGCCACTGGAAAATTGTTCCAGTCTCGATTTACCTACGCGGTATAAAAGCTGAGGCGAAGCACTTCATCCGGATCGTAGTGGTGTTATCAACAACAACAACAACAACTCTGTGGCGTAACGGTGTAAACAACAGCAATAACAACTCTGTGGCGTCGCAGTAGCGAACGCGGTCGTTGCACAAGGAGGCGCGGGTTTATATATGAATATTTGCACTGGTCTGGTCGTGCCTCAGAAAGCAGGTTAAGGTGTTGGTTCCAGTTGGCATACGAACATCTAGTGGCAGTCGTTACGGGTTGTTGGAGCCCTCATTAGTCCAACAATTGGTCTAACTGCAATGCTTAGATATCGCCTTCGGGTTGTGGAGATCAGACGGCAGTCGCTTCACGGAAAATATCGAAGTTTAGCCAAAATCAGCAGTTAGATTGGTAAAAGCGGACCCCAGACTCCAACAACAACATAAGGGTGGATAGTCGCCATACGACGGGTCGTCCGATGATGGAACGGAGATGGGGCACACTCTCCAAAATGCATCCTATAGAAAACTACTCTTCGCCTGTGCTCCAAGCTTTGAAAACCGATTGTCTCCAGATCAATCTCCCTCTGGCGCAGCATCGTTGGTCGCGTTGGTCTTGGGTTTAACATTGCATCACCTCGCTCAACTGCCGTCATCCTTCCTATTTCTAAGTTTTTTAAGTGAATAGGCTTAATGAACGAGTGCGCTTAAACCATCAACGATTGCATCATTGCTTACTGTTACTGTTATTAGTTTGGTTTCCGCACTCAGTCCCTTCAGTGGACCATTGTGCGTGGACCATGGCGGCCTTTGGCGGATTATTCCAGCCAGCCCACCTCCCTCCAGAGGCCCATCAGGTCTCCTAGCCTGTTGAGAACTTCTGTAGAAGATCTTGGTGCTCCTATGGTTTTGTTTCTAATTTGGGTAACGCCTGTACACTCGAAGAGTACATGCGCAACTGTCTCGTCAGCTTCTATGCAGGCTCTGCACAGAGGGCATCACTGCTTACCATCAGGCGGGATTGCAGTCAAGCACTAGTTTATAATTAGGTATTAAAAAAATAAAAAAAAAACTTAGTTTGATATTATCCATAGAAACCGTGTCCCTGGTAATATAACTTAACGGTTAAGTTATATTACCAGGGGCACGGTTAAGTCTTAATCGTTACAATGTGTAATAGGTAGATATAATCATTACACCTATGCACCAAATAATCGGCGTGTACTTAGATCGTCTGTTCAGGCATTAAAGTGTGTATATAAATAAGTGTTTTACGCTAATTGATATAAGATAGATAACAGTCTTACCTATGCTATCTTTCGACGACCTGTGATTTCCATTGCTATCTAGGTTCAATTTGGTCAATGCTTTTAACAGCAACATACTTAGCATAATCAGCCTAATGTTACCACTACTGTGATAGCCTCCTGTCTTCAAGAGATAATGAACCATATAGCAGATGCTACCTGGCTTTGAATTTTTGATCCTATTACATACCTACATCTCAGTTACCTTAGCAAGTATTCCTTCACAAAACTTACCCAATGTAAAGCGTTAGTCGAACATGCGAAGTAAGTGAACATCTCGTAAGTCATGAACGATACCGCTGCTCATCTGATTGCTTGCGAACCTACTAAAAGCCAGTCAGCAACAAAAAATCTGGTTGACTGTTCTACGTTTTTTGAGTAAAGTGGCCTCATTCTGTGTCTATTCAATTGCGTCGGTGCCGACTGTTATGCATGTGTCTTTAACAGTCTTTAGGGGTTTTCAGAAGCCCGAAAGTGTAACATCTACTCTCACCAAAGGGGTATAATAAAATTAAATCAAAAACAAAAGCAATTTATTCAAAGTAGGTTGAGAATCAGCACTTTTTGAACGTCAATATTACATGGGAAGACAGTCGCAAAACGCCCGCCTCTCGCCTCTTCCTAGTGCTATCGCTGGGAAGAAGAAATGGCGGAACAAACTCCCCAACAGCACAGCTGTCTGTTCATTAAAAAAAAACATATGACTTTGTACAATACTACCACAGAACATAAATGATACTATCCACCATTTGCCAGCTAGCCACGCCAGAATACCAGCGAAGTAATAAATTAATAATAAAAAAAACATTAAAAATGGAAACGCAAATAAGGAAAAACTTAGTACTTAAATAAAAGCCCCAGACCTAGAGAGAGCCTATAGTGACACTACCGACCTACTGGACAAAGGCCTCCCCCAAGAATATCATTGCTTTGGGGGGTTTGCCATAATTCCCACGCTTGGCAGGCGGATTGGACAATTATATGAACTCATATAACGTGTCAGTAAGGTAATTTTAGAGAAAGAACGCAAACATTGTCAAACAAACTTACGAGTATAAGTAACTGAGTGGTTGAGGGCAGATAAATAGTGACTCCACGTAAAATAGTGGTAAGTACCTAATCAGCAACATCCGATTAACATTAAACTAACTAAACCAACTTCTTCATGTTATGTCTTGTTATTTAATAAAAGCCGTCACATTTCACCACCCTTCATCATATATACATAAGCCATTTATCCAATAAGATGTCTCATAGACTGCCACTCAATAAGACCACTACAATTTCCAACAAGCGATCAATCTCATAAACTGGTACAAATATATTACCTTTCAGAAGCTTTAGTAGTATTTAATACTCTGTAATTACCTCTCTACGGCCAAATGGGCGGGACTAAAACCCATGAAGCTTCAACACTGTACAGACAACAAAAGAGTTTGTTATGCAGGTTAAAATATAACGAATCGTTTCCATGCTGGAAAACAAACATCGTAGGTAAGTAAGGTTTTTTTTTCCAGCATGGAACTGTTAGCTAAAATTAACTTTTAAACACAGGTAAGTAACGTAACTTAAGATTCGACTCCTCGGTACACTGTAGCAGCAGCAGTAGCAGTAACTGAACAGTATTCATTCGGGACATAAATGTTTTATATTTTTCTATAAGCTGATCTTTGAGCATATTTTACATTGATTTTGTAAGATTCATTAAATAGGAACTGTCATTTCCTAGTCCCAATGAATATGTAAGATGTAATACAGAAACCAATTCAGAGACCACTCTTTATGGTAATTGAGGCTGAATATTACGTTAGTCATAGGTATGACGTCAGTCATAGGTAAGTAGGAAAAGTTCACTCATCCTCCATAGAAAAGGGAGGATCCTCCGACCAGACAGGTGTTGAGTCTGGCGGGCAGTTGCCCAATGGTTACTGTTTGGAATTTGTATGTATTTTAATTGCACCGTAAACTCTGCTTTTGAGATGTAGAATCCGTGTGACGTCAGTATGACGCATTGTTTATTTTGTGGCCTTTGTAGGTACAGCTGCATGCAGGTAAGAAAAGAATGATTTCAGATCATTAAATGTTCTGCAAATCATTATAACTGAATACTGTTTATTATGTACAAACATAACAGGACATAATATGAATATTTTATGATTGTGAACTTTCAATACCTACTAATTTACTTACCTTCTTCCACTTCGTACGTTTAAAAAATTTGTATGCTCGAAATTTAATATCTATTCTAAGTATATATTACACAGCTGCCTCCAAATTCCCTCATCATCTTTTTCTTCACCATATCTATACCACATTCCGCTTATGTATCTATCTTTTTTGTTGACTGTACATTTGCAGTTAAAGGCCGTTTCTTCACTGCTTACAATATTGAATATTGCAAGACCTACGTGATAATCTAGTGTTCTCGTAACTTATGCACTATTAAGTTACCTGTAACTTGGTTATCGTATTGTTTATTTCTATTAAGTGTTTGCTTGAGGCAGTTTTCATGGCGAAGGTTTGAGATCTTGAGGTTTCTTGAAGAGAAAGGATGAAATGGCATGCTAATGCATTAATTCAAGCTAAGTTTAAATTTTATGTAGGTATGTATGTATACCTATCTGTGTCTTATATTTGTTTCTGTAATCTACTATCACTAGAAGTTAAGTAAATGTAATATCAACCATATGGACTCCTGATATACTTAAATGTATGTAGACGACAGCACATGAAGCTACTACAATCTGTCAGATTTCTTTATTAGATTTTCAACTTTATCTCTTAAGCATTAAGGCTCAAGGTTGATTGGGAATATTTGGCAGTTTCGGGTGCTATGCTGTCTTCCGTACTATTCTATAAATGTGTTCTACGCACTAGGAAGTGAAAAGGTTTAATTGGTTAGAGAATTGTTTTAAAATGTAAATGTAGGTAAATATTGTTTTCCAATATACTCTTGCACAGGTTTTATCTATATCTGCAGAGTAGGTATTTGGTGTAGTGGCTGAGCGATCGACTACTGAGCCTCGTGTAGCGGGTTCGAATCCCGGACGGAGCAAATATTTGTATGGTCTCCAGGTAGTCGTTGCCGGTTCCGGTCATCCACAATTCAGGAATAATTCCTAGGGTAGGCGGCAACGTTTTTTTTTTAAAAAGAAAGAAAGTATTGCGTAACATAATACCTATAAGTAGATAGTATCTAGCAATAGGTTTCATTTTGACAGTTCAACAACATTCATTGCGTTATTTATATTGTTCAGCAAACACCTTTTACAAACTTATGCAGCAATGGATACCTACAGAGTAATTGTGCGGTACGTGTTCAATTGTACGATGTTGTTATCCACTCTCTTACTGCAGACATCCGGAGGAGCGTCACCTAAGCTTCTTTGTTCCTTTCTTCTGGTGTTAGCCTATTCAATTCTAGATTTTTCCAACTATCTACTTATGTTGGGGTCGCCATCCAGTCTCACCGGATGCAGATGAATACCAGCCTTTTACATAAAGCAGTAGCTTTATTGGCTTCGGCCGTGACTTACAAGTCGTAGGTTCGAACCCCGTCAGGCGCATTACTTTGTGTAAGTAAATTATTTCATCACCACTGCTCTTAAAACCGTGAAGGAAAACATTGTGAGGACAGCGGCATGTCCTAGAGGCAAAAATTTCGAAGACTTGTGACGTATACCAACCGGACTGGGCCAGTGTGGTAGATTACGGCCCACTCCTTCCTCAACGAGAGGAAGCCCGTGTTCCAACAGTGGGAACACATTATAGTCTATGTTATGTTACATAGAGCGAGTGCCGATTGCCATACCAACATCTAATGGAAGTCGTTACGGGTTGTTGGAGCCCTCAAAACTCCAACAATCGGTCTAACTGCAATGCTTCGATATCGCCTTCGGGTTGTGGAGGTCAGACGGCAGTCGCTTCACGGAAAATATCGAAGTTTAGCCAAAATCAGCAGTTAGACTGGTAAAGCGGACCCCAGACTCCACAGTTGAAAAAGATTCGGATGCGACTGGGATTAAAGCTGAGATGACGATGATGAGGACATAGAGCGAGGGGCAGCGAGTGGGAGAGGGCCGTGTGGTACCAGGCATAGAATAGCACCAACCTATATCCTCCCGTGGGTGTCGTAAGAGGCGACTAAGGGAACTCTCACCAGGGAAGCAGGCAGCAGCGCTTCTACTGTGGAATAACAAATTACTGCGATCCCCAACCAGCCTGCCAAGCGTAGGAATTATGGCAATACCCCCCAATGAAATGAAAGACTTGGGGGAGGCGTTTGTCCAACAGTGGACCTCAATAGGCTGAGAGGAAAAAGAAGAAAACAGACCGAATGCATATCTTACTTCCACAACGCAGTTGCTAATTATACCTACTTACCACTTGGTAAGACTTTTGGTCAAACTTTCGGACTTCTGACGACCTTACGGAGTATCAAAGATCTACAAATACCAGTCGGGACTAAACTGCTTAACGTGCTTTCCGAGGCACGAAGAGGTCTCAGTCTGGACCCTACACTTAAGAAAATCCGGGGTTCTCCTTTATTCATAGATGGATCAGAAATGAAATCCTACCATTAGGGACAACCCTTAGAGGAAATTACTAATCTGGATAATCTTGATAATTGAACACATCTAAAATAGAAATTGATTGATTAGCTATTCTATCCCATTTAAATAGACAACGTGTCGCCAACAGCAACTTTATTATCCAGTCAATAATCCTCATCCTCTTAAACCAACAAAAAAAAAATCCAACAACTCGAAAAAGTCAGGAAGCAGACTAAAAATAATAAAAGACCCATTTGGGGAAACCACTACAGACTTCAGTAGTTCACGTTATCACAACAATCGGAAAAAATCACATCTCATTCACATTCAGCGACAGATGTGATGATATTCGCATGGCGGGCGGCGCGGGCGCAGGGCACGCGTGCCCGCGCGCATCGTAAACACCATTTTTACTACCACTCGAATGCTCGTAAACGTCACGTGAATTGCGCCGTTTGTAGAACTCCCAGTAAACACCGCTCAGATTATTTCGTATACGCCTCCGGGGCTAAACCTCGATATAAATTGGTAACTTTATTGACGCAGCCAGTGAGCGCACGTGGATTGTTATTATGCCGTTCTTTAGACGTTTATTGAACCATTATTGACTTGTTTAAAGTATCACCCGTTTAATAGAGATAAAGGAGTCTTTGATAGTTTATGTCTTCATCGTATGAGGATATAACGACGACCGTCGATTTGCTCGCTTCCTCAGCGTCTCGATGTCTGGTTTGACTCGATAGCGGTCGTTTTATGACTGTAATTTTCCATCTTATTGACCCACAAGTTATTGATGATCATAGGATTGATAACAATCGATTTTGTATTATGGATTTATAATTTATGGTTACGATATTTGTTTATTAGCAATATATTTGTGGACCAACAATTAAATACCGGTAGCATGACGATGATGTACCTACCTACCTACCTATTCATTGACGGATTTAATGGCTATTTTCGATACAACATTATGTAATATTTATTTTAGTCCGATTTACAATATTAAACTTAGACTCATATCCAAGGTCAGATTTGAATAAGGAAACTATTGGAATCAATAGTACAGGCTAATAATACAGATTGACTACTTAGACTCTATAAAGAAAAGTATAGGGAGATCGCCCGCGCGACAGTCACGCCATCTATCAAAAAAAATGGAAATCTGAGTCCAACTAACATTGACTCTCATTTATACTCAGTGAATATTCACGTGAAGAAAACCATTTTGTTGATAATTGTGGAATTAATTCATTTTTATTATGTAATAATTTTGATTAAAACGGTTTCATCTCTTCGTTGATAAAGTGCCATCTATTATCACCCTTGCGCGACCTCTAGAAAAGCTTGGGGAGGTTTACAACCATTCCGAAGGATACTGTTAAAGGTCAGCGAACGATGAATTGACCAGAATAACTTTATTATGTAAACAAAAGTGAAATCGTAATCAAATAATGAATACAATAAAGTTATGAAGATATAAGATGCTAAACAGACTATAAATACTTCTCATTAAAATCTTATCAAACATTATGAGTCAATTTAAACAAACACCCGTCTAGCAGCTATTTACCTATAACATAATGATTTAGTTTTATGTTCCTCTATAATGTTACATAATACTCATCTCCGTATGAAAAAGCGACATAAATGCCAATAGAAAAGCGATAACATGAACATAAAAGCGAATTTTATTGCTTTATTCATCATTCAGCCATATAAATTCATCAAGACACTTGTTAATCGTAAAATAAATCTTATTACACAGTAAAATGATGTTTAAATTGACGACAAGCGTTTTATTTTCGTCATAACAATAAAATTTATTTTTACGAGCGGTGGGCTAGTGCGGTTGTGTTTAGCGCCATCTAGCAGTAAGTAATGGAACTGCGTCGTCACGGCACTTAGCTGACGTCACTTCATGGTGAGAGCTTTTACGATGCGTACAGCTCTTCAATGAATGGAGGTGTCGTAAATGTGGATTTTGCGGTTTGTATGAGTACATTCTTGCAGTCACTTCTATACTACACTACTTGGGTCGGGTAACCCCACTAAACTGCGGTAGATTCTATGGTGATGATCGGTAGATATTTTTAGTTGATTATCTGCCGATCTTTCCTACTGATGGTAAGTATGTAGGTACCTACGACGGTCGACGTTGGATTTAGTTTCTGTTTGCTTACTTATCTCGCATGACTAATGGGTACAAAAGTAGCGTAACCGCATCATTAACATATGCTTATCATATTTATGACTTACCGAATCACAATTTGCCTATAAAGTAGTTTTTTTTAGAATTAGTAAATTAATATAAATTGAATGTTGCAAATGTAAATTACTTTTAAAAACTTGATAAGGTGTGATATCTGAAAGATTCACAGAGTTTAAAGAACTTAATAATATTAGGTATAATAATTATTAGTACCTAATTACAAAATAAAAATCGGCCTACATTTTGTTACGCTAGAGCACTAGTTCCTACACCCGACACCACGAAAATGAAATCCAATGCACACACACACAAATGTCCCCACGCACTTTCTCGAGCACATTAAAACTAAACTAACTTTGCATAATTGTCTCATTCACGCACGTGCAATCGTAACGGCGCGACGATGATGCTATCTCAGTCGCACGCGATCGTCAAAATGGCCTCCAAACGAGATATTTTGAAGGAACGCCGCCAACTTTTGTTGCTGTAATGGGCGGAGCTTGCATGCACAGGGGCGCATTCAGTTGACTCATCTTACTGGTTTGTGATTGCATTTTTTAATTTTATTAAAATATATTTTATATGTACTGATGTTGTTTGGTTTTATATTGCAATATAATATAAAATAAATCAGATAAGAACATTTGTTAAAAACAAGCATCACACAAATATACAGTATATAAAAGACAGTGTCTTTGATTATAATTTTATAGGCTCTTTAGAGGTCCACTCTCACTCGAGGTTCACTTTCCACTCTTTAGACCTTCAACCACCATTGGATCCTGTAGGGTAATTGCGTAACACTTTATCAATGGCAATCAACACCGGCCCCGGCAGAAGTTACCACCCACCAGAAAAAGCCTTGCCGCCAAGCGATTTGTCGTGTTCCGGCATGATATCTGGTGAAGCCGTACGGAGGACGGGTCTGAGCAGTTGTGTTGCGATGTGTGCCGGTTACGATGCGCCAAATGTTGTTGTGTTGGGAATTTGGTCGTGGAGGGCCTTCAGATCAATCTCCCTTTGGCGCAGCATCGTTTTTCGTGTTGTTGGGTTTAACATTGCATCACCTCGCTCAACTGCCGTCTTCCTTCCTATTAGCTCAATCTGAGTGAATAGGTTCTTAATAAACTAGCGCGCTTTACCATCAACGATCGCATCACTGCTTACCATCAGGCGGGATTGTGGTCAAGCGCTAGATTATAATTATTAAAAAAAAAACGGGTTTCGTTTTGACAGTTAAACAACTTCATTGTGTTATTAACGTTGTCGAGTAGACACAGTTTTCTATCATATGGAGCAATGGATTACCAATATACTTCAAAATGATTCCAATTGCTAGTAATAGTGTATTACCCAATTAGGGTGCTGGTGCTAAAATCCACCGGTAGTTATTATACAACGTTATTTATTGTTTATGTAAAACCTGAATACAGTTTGTTCAGAATAAGCAACTGAATCGTTTCCAATCATTTTACACCATGTTATATTTTTTGGATAGCGTGGAGACCTACCGAGCGCGCGCACGCAGTTTTACGATAGATCATAGTACTCGCGCGTGTAACAGCTGACGCCAGAGGTCAAGGCAAAGACCGGAGCATTGACCATATTTTTGTTGGGACAATGAAGTGCTAGTGCTAATGTGGTGGTTAAAATGGAGCGGTGGTTGCTAGAGGGCATAATCTTCTTCAACTGTAGTAGAAAAAAAAAACAATTATGATCGTTTTAGTGCACTCGTATTATTTTCATGAGTAGACTCTTTTAAAATATGTCCCTTCCTTTCTATTTGCTATATCGTTTCTTTAATAAGTATGTATTAGGTACACACAAACAAACAACATTCGTTCATTTTACAAGTTTATTAAAACGAACCCTTATGCATTTACACACATAGGTAGGTAAGGGTTCATTTTACACACATAGTACTATAAGTATGTTAGAAAAGTTGGAATGTTAGTTAAGTATGCTTATTATTTATGTACTTACACACAGTAAAATATATAGGAATAGGACAAAATTTAAATCGACAAAAGTGCAGCTTATTTAGAAAAAAAAAATTGCTGAGCTGAATATTATTTATTAGTAGGTATAAAATTACCTAGTTACATGTTGGTAGGACCCACCTGTAATAAAATATGATCAGGAATACATTATTATTATTATTATTATATTTTTTTTCCTGTATTATCATTGTAATATTTAATTTTTATGGTATTTAGTTGTCAAGTGCGTTTTGTTTGTGCGGAATAAAAACGATTTCTTTCTTTTTCTTCTTTCTTTCTATTAGAAACAAAATATACATAATATTATTCACAAGAGATTTACAATTCACAGTGATCACGTGACAACTTGCATAAAAAAATAATCTCACCAAGGTCACTCAAATTCGTCCCTGGATGTAGGAATTTGGATATGGCGACGGATGTGCTGTACGACGACGACCAATGTGATTTTATCTACTTTGAAATGTGTTATTTTGCAGTTAAATCGTTAGGAGACTAGTGTGTAGTGTTTAAATATCGTGCTACGATAACTGTGTTTAATTGCTAAGTGGTTAATATTAATAATAATCAATTAAATCGTTAAAATATCGAATGTATCGAATGTGTTTGTATCGTTCGCCATTACGCTCGTTGGCGACGCGTCGCCGTTCGTAGAGATCGATAGCCCTATATCTGTCTCTGTCACTCTTACGGTAATAAAATGTAAGTGCGAAGCGATTCGAATTTTGTGTCTGCTATAAAATAATTTAAAATTAATTTTTAATTGGTTATAAAAGAGTAATTGAATACAATTTTGATGAAAAGTACGAAATATTCTTTTAATGTCTGGTACCGGTAATAAAATGCAATCTTTTTCACACCTAGATGCGTAGGTACTTAATTGACTGCTGCTTGTATTTGGATTTTATGGCATTGTTAGGTATTTTGACAGCGATATATTTTTTAATGTTTCTTTTTAATTAAAAAGTATTCAGGTACCTGGTAAAGCTGGGAATATAACTCAAGCGAATATAAAAGCATGGCGATCTCTAAGTAGGTACCTACTCAAGTACCTACCAAAATTTTACTAAAACACTAAGTAAGTACCTGTATAATTATTTTTGGTTTTATGTTTAGGTATATTTAATATTAGGTACTACTTTTAGGTATACCTACCTACTTATCATATTCATATTATATTTCCTCCATTATTCTTATGTTCTTTCTTCTGTTTCTGTTTTACTTCTCCTTTCGCAGGTATGCTGGAAGAAATTTCTTAAGAAATACCTAAGCAGCACCTTTGTACTCAGATCTTAATTTTGTCGTATCTTTATGTATTTTATTGTGCGTACATAAATAAATAATGAACCTAAGTATAAACATAAAGAATTCTATGCCAAAAGGTAAGTATTCACCTAGGTAAGTATTCACCTAGGTAAGTATTAACCTAGGTAATTATTCGCCTAGGTAAGTATTCACCTAGGTAAGTATTCACCTAGGTAAGAATTCACCTAGGTAAGTATTCACCTAGGTAAGTATTCACCTAGGTAAGTATTCACCTAGGTAAGTATTCACCTAGGTAAGTATTAACATACCTAGATACCTAATCTGCCTTTAATATTCCCACTCCTGGGACACCGGCTTCCTGGGCTGGACTGGGCCATAATTTACCACGTGGGCCCAGTGTGGGTTAGGAGATATCACATGTCTACAAAGTTTTGCCTCTAGGCCATGTCGGCTTCCTCATGATGATTTCCATCAACTAAGTATTAAAGCAGATTTTAAATTTTAAGTACTTACCTATTGTAAGTACCTACTTAGGTACTTAGTTTTTTTATACGAATCATGACTGATTAAAAACTATTGTCCTAATACATCCTACTTAGTTAGATAGATATCTATCTGAAGACAAAAAATATTTCCTTTATCTACATAGCTGAATAGTAGGTACCTAGGCATAAATGTAAACGGAAGTAGGTAAATATTAATTCTGAGGTAGGGTTAAGGTATTAAACTAGAAATGTAAGTACCTATTATTATCATCATAGGTACCTATTTTCTTCAGCCTATGGATGTCCACTGCTGGACATAGGCCTCCCCCAAGGATCTCCACGACGATTGGTCATGCGCCTCCCGCATCCAGCGGTTTCCCGCGACCTTCACGAGGTCGTCAGTCCACCTTGTCGGGGGCCTACCCATACTGCGTCTTCCGATGCGTGGCCGCCACTCGAGAACCCGGCGGCCACATCAGGCATCGGTCCTATGCTATGTGCCCGGCCCACTGCCACTTTAGTGTTGCAATAGGGTATTTGACTAAAAAAAACTAATTAGTCCGTCAGTCAGATTTCCAAAAAAATACTAGACACGTATTTTTTGTTTTATCAAAACAATAAAAAATTACAAAATAATGAAAGGCATCTAAGATCAGGCGTGGTGGCTGATGACGTCACTGCTCGCTAAAAAGTGTAGCGTGCAGTGACTTCACACGAGTTTTCAACGCACTGTACCGTCTTCATTTTTTTAGTTTATATGAAAAAATACGTGTCTAGTATTTTTTGGAAATCTGACTGACGGACTAATTAGTTTTTTTAGTCAAATATCCTATTTATTTATTTTATTTATTTATATATTTAGATTAACCATCAATTGCTTACACTGTACATTATTATGATTTAATGACTAAAGTAACACTTGCAAGTGCAACAATTAATTACAGGTTAACTCCACATGGACAAAAAAAAAACGGTTTACATTACATACTTAATTAAAACTTAATTTATATTAAAATTGAAAAGCATATATACAAAAAATAATTAAATAACGATAGGCGGGAAGTTGAACAATAAATAACAAATATAAATTCTGATAAAATATCAATTAATTAACAAATATATTAATTAATTAATTATTAATTAATGTCGGGCTATGTCGGTAATGTTATTACATATACCTAGGTTTTATAGGTGCATGTCTACTAGTCACCTAGGTAGGTTTATTAATGCCAATATCAGCATCCTAATCGTAAAACACACTATTACTATCAGTTGGCCTAGTATGAGTTTTCAATACGAAACTCGATCGTCGATATCGAGCGCGTTTGGCGCTCTCATTGGTTGAGAGTTCTTACGACCTTGAAGCGGGCCAATCGCTGAGTCAAACGCGCTCGATATCAATGAACTAGTTTCGTAATGAAAACTCATACTAGGCCTACAGTTGGAATCATTTCGATGCATATTGCTGGTCCATTGCTCGATATGTTCGAAAAATGCCTCTTCTCACTGTCTATCCGACAATGGCGCTGATTCTGTTGTTCACAAACTAAACTAATTTTAAGTTATGTGCTTTCTTTTTCTTTCCAGTTCGTTAAGAAAAGGACAGAAGATAAAATGTCAGTTTAGACCTGTCAAATTAGTGCGCTCCTGATGTAAACTGGCGTATTTTTAGTCGTCATGTTTATAATCGCGTCTAAACTGTCTATGGAATATCTGAATTTGACAGGTTTAAATTAAAATGTTATCTTCTATCCTTTTCTTAACGAAATGGAAAGAAAAAGATGCACATAAATTAAAATTAGTTTAGTTTCTGAACGACAGAATCGGCGCCGATTTAAATAACGCCATGTAAGTATGTTGTTGAACTGTCAAAATGAAACGCAAAGCTACTGATAGCTAGGTGTGTTACGTAATCGCCCTACAGCACCCTAATAGGGTAACATACTATTACTATCAATTGGAACCATTTTTAAGCCTGTTTCTAGTCCATTGCTCCATAAGTTCGAAAAATGTGTCTGCTCAACAACGTTAACACAGCAATGAATGTTGTTTAGATGTCAAAATGTAACCCATTGCTAGTGTAGTGTGTTATTCAATTACCCTACTAATGCTTATTTATCCATTCAATGGTAATCTTGGCGAAAATACCTTCGTGTAGCATTAGCGTTGTAGATACTTAGTTAATTATGTTATACTTAGGGATTATTATATGTTATACTTAAGGGAAATAGATTTTTTTTAAGAAAAAGCTATATGACTAGCTAGTTGACAGGCCATATTACACAGTGCATGAATTTCTGTCTGGCAGTATTTCTATTTGATTAACAATTTCAAACTACAGATAAAATTTAAGGCATCCATTGGACATTTTAATGCAATTGGCTTATATTTATGCATGTGCCTGATATTGTCTTTTATATTGTTATTTATTTACAATGAGTTTACAGTGTCAATTATTATGTATATTTGTACGCCTCTGGGCAAAACATAGCAGATGTATAATATTTATCTGTAACTTTTTAACCTAGGTATGTTCACCAATAAAGATTCTGATTCTGACTTAGGTATATTTATAATATTTTTAAATGTTAATGTTAATGTATAGGTACCTAGGTATGTGTAGGCATGTGAGCATACCCTTGAAATATATGCTTAAATAAAAATCTACATCCCACCGAACTTACCAAAGATGAATATCAGCTACAAATTACCTAATATTCCGCAAGGAAAACACATATTCAAATTACTCTTATATCATTAAAATGATTTCTAAGTTAAAACAGGACAAACCAAACATATTCGGGTATACTGCAACCAAATTAAAAATTGATTGGACAATTTAAATTCGTAATCACGCCTGTGCCGTCGGAAAGCTAATTTTGCAGTAACACGTAACCATTTTAAAAATACCTCTTTTACTGAATAAATTGAACGATATTTGTGGAAAGCTTATATCTACATATTTTTTTTCAGTTTTCTTACACTTGATATACCTACATATTCCATTTCTATTTAAATAGACAACCAATATGGGCGTGGGATTAAGTGGCTCCAGATTAAGAGCTTGCCCACGCGTTCGTAATAGAATTATTTTAATGGATTTTATATCGAGTTTAAGTGAGTTATAATGGTGATCTTATTACTTACAGACGTATGTTTCTATACAAATACATAATAAAATATTATTACTTTTGTATCGACGATGTATCGCTAAGTACCTACCTATATAAAATGTACCTAAACCGGACTTTATTTTTTACTAGCTTTCCGACCGCGGCTTCGCCCGCGTGAACTTCGGTTATACCGCGCTTTTTAGATTTCCCTATAATTTAATCTGGACTTCTAACTTTACGTCTGCAAAATTTCAAAGCTATCGGTTCAGTAGTTACGGCGTGAAAGCGGAACAAACAAACAAACTCACTTTTCGATTTATAATATTAAGTAGGTACCTAAGTGTTTGGCTTTTAAACGTCATTTAAAAGAGTAGGTAGGTCTCTACCTATGTAGCAATGTACTTTAACAAAAAATCATAGTTCAAATTAAAAACAAAAATAAAAATTGAGTTGATTCTAGTCCCCTAACTTGCTCAAATAAAATATGACTAAGCAACATTTTCTTCTATCGTCAAAATTAGCATTGAATGTAGCCTAAACTAAAAGTACTCAACTAAATGAACCTCACAATTCGAAATCAATCAGCGTACAAGGTAATGGAGCCCCAAAAAAGCTCGTCTCTATTCGGGTGTCATCGTATTAGCTCGCGCCGTTCGTTCGTCGTCGCCGGCGCAACCCCGGACATAAAACGTAAATAAAAATATAAATATGTCGACGGATATCGGCAGCACGTGCGCCAGCGCCGCGGTAGTTTAACATTCAACTCCTGCGCATTGTTTGTTTTCACACTCGATAGCTTGCTGGATCGCGTGAGCATTTTATTGAGTGCTGCCTATGATGGAATGTCGTTTGTGATGTAACCGATTCTCAAGGCTGTTCAGAATACAGCACTTTATTAGCTTAAGTGAGGATGCATGCAATGAATAGTTTTCCACCGTTTACAATTTGCAAATTGGCTTGTTCTTGGACATGAGTGCGTGCTGCTGTTGACCAATTAAGATATGTACATTCATCGATCAGCTGATGTAATTGTTTGCATATGCGTGAGTTACATGGCAATTGTAATAAGTTTCAATGTCAACCTCTTTACGCTGAGAATGTATGAGTCATTTTTTTTTAAATAGTTATAAACTAGCGCTTGACCGCAATCCCGCCTGATGGTAAGCAATGATGTGATCGTTGATGGTAAAGCGCGCTAGTTTATTAAGAGCCTATTCACTCAGAAAAACTGAGCGAATAGGAAAGAAGAGCAGTTGAGCGAGGTGATGCAATGTTAAACCCAACAACACGACCAACGATGCTGCGCCAAAGGGAGATTGATCTGAAGACCCTCCACGACCAAACTCCCAACACAACAACATTAAGCGCATCGTACCCGGCACACTTCACAACACAACTGCTCAGACCCGTCCTCCGTACGGCTTCACCAGACATCATGCCGGAACACGACAACTCGCTTGGCGGCAAGGCTTTGTCTGGTGAGTGGTAACATCTGCCGGCGGCCGATGTTATGGCCTACCACCGAGAAAATTTTAAAAAAATTGAGGCAATAGGTAGGATTTTTTGACTTTCTCATGTTCAGGTATCTACTTCAGTGGTACAGTGGAAATATTTCTACCATTTACAGGTCTTAGGAAGACATTTACAAACGTCCTCAAATTCCATCATATGGGTTACTTCCCAGCATCTCCCTAGAAGTGACAGTTGAATGTTGCTAATCCAGGTCTGTCCATGCAAATTTCTAAGAGTCCCATCAGTCAGGAATGCCATATTGTACCTATTCTTTGCATCGGAATGAGCACAAAAACCGTTCTAAGCCATATCAGATATCATAGGAATAAACATTCCAATACCAGTTCAGGCAGAGTATTATACCAAGAAATAGGAAACGTAAAAAAGCAGTCAGTTTTTTTTTCTTGCTCACACCATTTAGGTACCTAGGTAACGTAGAAACTTGTACCATCTCACTCTTATTTGAATGTGTTTTACATACACTAGGACAGTATCATGAACTTCAATGAAACGGGAATAAAGTAGATGGGTAGTTTTCCAGCTCAGTACAATGGGACGCTGCATCACAGATAATTTCCTATACGACCACCATAGTTTAAAGCCTTAGTATTCTATAGCTTGCATGCCTCCGTACACCATGTAAATTAATATCAGTTTCCTTATTCTAATTTCAGAGATTTATTCGTATCGCGCCTACAATTTATTTGGCTTGAATAAATAAGTAGATTTATTTGAATTGATTGTATTAGGCCATTGTTTGTTTGTTGGCTGGTTTTCTCGACATTCAATTGTTTGGTTTTTGATTATTTATGTTATTGTTATTGTAGAGAAATTAATTTCAGTTCGTGTATAGAATTGTTTATTGTACCTATGGCGTTAATGAATTCACGGTTGAACGGGCTTCTAGAATTTCCAAACTAACACATTCCTACATGTAAAAGAAAATAATTACTTATTCATATTTTGCAGTTACCTACTCAAAAACTTTTTCCAAATAAATATTATCCATAATGTAGGTGAGTTATGTATTTATTGGCTTTAACTTAACATTCTTCAGAAATAAGTATACTCGTAGAACAGAAGAACTTTATAATACCTAACTGTTACATAAAAACGTTAGGTTGTAAAAAGGGTACCACCGATACCCTTTATTCTACTTCCTACTACTGTAAACAGTTTATTTGTTTAGATATTTATGATTTGCATCCAACACATAACCGATTTGAATGAAATATGACACACATGTAGGTAATCTAATTTCCTAATAGGTTAAATTTTTTGACATATACAGTATGTTAAGAAAACCCTGTCCGACCCGTGAAGGTGTTGTTAGGTATCGATAACTGATTCTACTAATGGATACAAAAACGGACTAAACTTAAAAAAAAACCCTAAAATATAAATATTATTTCGCAAAAAGAGATAACTTAATAAATGTGCATTAATCACCCTTCCACGGGCGGCGGGCGGCAGGGCACGCGGCACGTGGTCGCATCGCTATTCGCTCATAATAATACCGGTGTTGTCAGTTTTTAAAAATTACCAAATTTCGGGGAAGTTGGAATTAATTCGCGGGAAAAAAAGATTATTTCAAAATTCATTTGTATTGGTACTATGATGATTACGTTAAATTTTATATTATATTTGGTCATGTGTTTACCTAACCTTTATTATCCTTATGGGTCGGACAGGGTTTTCTTAATATACTGTATATTATACTTAGTCCATACTTTGAAAGTATTACCATGTACCTATGTGTTATGTAGTTGATTTGAAAGTAATTAAAATTCGCAAAATTTTATTGACAAATGCCTCAACTTTATTCATTCATTGAATTCCACAAAATGTGTTTAATACCTGGAGTTCATCCATCTTTCTTTTTTTTGTAGGGCCATCACTTAAAATTAATGTCGACTTTTTAATGGCTTTTCAAAATAGCAATATTATGCATGTTATTTTAGTGATTCTAATGAAATATGCTGCAATAAGAATTGTTAATAAATAGTTAGCATGTAAAAGTCGATAATCATGTAAATAACAGGAGATTTGTAAAACGTGAGTTGTGATAACCCTAAATTAGTTTGTTTACCTCTATTCTTTATGGAGCTTGTCGAGATGCTAGGTACCTATGTTACACAGAGCGTCCGTCTACTTATTCAGTGATCTCCAAGCCGTACGGAGGGCGGGTCTGAGCAGTTGTGTTGCGATGTGTTGCAGATACAATGTGCCAAATGTTGTTGTGTCGGGAGTTTGGTCGTGGAGGGTCTTCAGATCAATCTCCCTTTGGCGCAGCATCGTTGGTCGTGTTGTTGGGTTTAACATTGCATCACCTCGCTCACCTGCCGTCTTCCCTACTGTTCGCTCAGTTTTTCTGTGTGCATAGGCTCTTAATAAACTAGCGCGCTTTACCATCAACGATCGCATCACTGCTTACCATCAGGCGGGATTGCGGTCAAGCGCTAGTTTATAATTATTAAAAAAAAACCTACGTAGGTACCTTTTAATACCTACATACTATGACATAATTAGGACGTACCTACTTACTTAGACTCTATAAAACACCGATGGGAGATAAAAATCAAAGGAAATTACATTAAAACTTTCGGCGTGATTTGTAAATAAGGTTGATTATCCTATGATTTAAAACACCCAAAAAGAATAGTACTGTTCTATTGTAAAATAGGTATAGGTAAGTACCGACGGGTGACTAGAAAGTGGGTAGGTAGAAGGTGGAGGTAGGTATGTACCTATAGGAAAAAGTCTTTCTTGTTCGTATACCTCCTCCGGTCGGGACTCGGCAGTCGGCGCCGGTCTCGTCGGCTGAAAATATCCGCACCCACCCTTTACGAGGCTGGTTTACATGGCGGTGGAAAGAATTTCTTATTTTACAGTAGGTATTTTTGTTTTTCGGCTACTGAGCTTGAAATATAGACTTAGGTTGCTGTTACGGGCAACGGCCCCTCTGCTAGACTTCTAGCTCTTTCGTTTTATCCCTTAAACGGTCCACTGATCGTTTGTTATTTATTAACCTAAGTATTAGTAGATACCTACCTACATAGATGTTATGTACCTAAGTGACATCAAAAGATACTTAAGAGTTAGGTAACTGTATGATATTTGGAACAAAATACTTAGTAGGTAACTCGAACATTTATAATACAATGCAAGCAAATTAAAACTACTCGTATCTTAAAATAATTCTAAAACCTTACATTTATCCTTAACACACAAATCCACTTTACACAGTCGTTAATCTACAAATCAAACATCTAACAGATACTAAATCGAAGCCACAATCAATATTAGAATAGCTACCATATTTTTTATTTCTAAACTCTACGCCGTATGGGCCTACACACAATGCGCGCGTTCCCAATCGCTCGCGACAAAAAAGTCGGCCATTTTGTCTACGTGTGAGCCGACCCGGCCCCTCCCGCCACACTGGAGGGGGGCGCTATACAAAGACTTCCTATAACTTGATACATGCGACGTACGAAAACAAGCCGTATTGTTACACGGTAAGGGTTATATTAGATGTCTATTTGTACAAGATAGGGTAGTATACGGGCTGTTTATGTAGCCAAAACTGCCGCTTCATACAGCGACGGCGTCACAGCCATCACTTTCATTATTATTGGGCGATTCACGGCGTTTACCCGGCACTCGCCGAGAATCTCTGTTCCGCTGTTCAATTAAAATCTAGGCGATTGTTATTTCGATTGTTTCCGTTTTTGGTATAGGCGTTTTTTTGCTTGACTCCTGTACGCGTGGGAGTTTGACACTTCTGGTGTATTTGTAGGTACTGGACTACTGAAATTGCCCAAATGCGTATGATAAAATTGTAATTTTAAACTGTAGGTACAACAAATCTAAGCCTAATCATCTTATATCTAATAATCTTCTATACCAATTTATATTCTGTTAATTAAAAGAAAATACAACAAAACTCATGTGCCTATGAGTATATTTTACACTATAAGTATTGTTCTCCAATTGCACCGCATTACGATCAAAACTTACACAGCGGCCCGTTCCGCAGGCCTCATTTTGGTTTTTGGTGAAAGCCAAACAGTTGGTCCATTTACACTCTTAATAGCCCATCCTTATTAAATTTATACTGGATACTGTTAAAATTTCAGTTGTTTAATTACACGGAATTTTGGCCCAGGGAAACCGTAATGGGCGCAGTGTGCGGACGCAGCGAAATTAGGTGGTTAGACCAACAGGGTATATCATTCTGTGTTTAGAACGAGTTATATTGTTGGTATCCGCTTCCAAGCCCGGATAGACAGATATACCTACCTACACTCTCATATTTATACAAAGTAGGTAGGTACCTACACTTATTAACAGCTTGCAAAGATTTTTTTTATAGGTACTAATTGTAAACTAGTGCTTGACCGCAATCCTGCCTGATGGTAGGTAGGTACGCAGTGATGCAATCGTTGATGGTAACATAAAGCGCGCTAATTTATTAAGACCCTATTCACTAAAGAAATACTGAGTGAATAGGAAGGAAGACGGCAGTTGAGCGAGTCGATGCAATATTATACCCAGCAACACGACCAACGATGTTGCGCCAGAGGGAGATTGACCTGGGGACCCTCCAACTCCCGATACAACAACATTTGGCGCATCGTAAGTACCTACTCGGCTTACATCCGTACGGCTTCACCAGTAGGCCTAGTATGAGTTTTCAATACGAAACACGTTCGATCGTATCGAGCGCGTTTGGCTCAGCGATTGGCCCGCTTCAAGGTCGTAAGAACTCTCAACCAATGAGAGCGCCAAACGCGCTCGATACGATCGAACGAGTTTCGTATTGAAAACTCATACTAGGCCTACTGACATCATGCCGGAACACGACGAAGCGCTTGGCAGCAAGACTTTGTCTGGTGAGTGGTAACTTTTAACGGCAGCCGGTGTTAAGGTCTACCACCGAGACCAGCTTATGGTTTTGCGACATTTGTTTACAGGACCTAAAATAAATTCGAGATTTTCTAAATACCAGACATTGTTGTAACTCTATTACCGTTCCTCAAGCGCCTGATAACCGTTGTTGAGACATTCAGCGTTTTATGTTATGAGTGCGTCATAAAATAAAAGTGCATCAACGGGCCTCCCGTGTGCATGGGGCGCGATTATAAACCGTCCGACTAAAAAACTGTATAGTTTCACTCGGGCACCGCATTCAAACTCGCCTCTTTAATATAGCCGCTTTACCAGGGTTCCTTTACGATTATTTAGTCGTAAAAATCCAAGTTATAGGCTATTTACACCAGTAACTGTATGTTAATCTTTGTTTTACGAGTGTGCGGCGGCTTATTGTTTAATCGTTAATCACTTAACACTTGAGGTTCGTGTATGGCTGGTTTTATACCTCGTAATCTTGATTCTTGAAGAGATTACTCTATATTGTATTGGGTTTATTTGGTGCCAGCTATTTTTAAACGTTTAGAGGAATTTATCGCGAGCCTAAATATGTAGCGAGTTCTCTATGATTCATAGGTACCTACTACGCTTACCTACGTTGCTCTTGGATTAAATTAAACATGCAAATGTTGTTTGGATTACGATAATGCTGGCCATCTGTCTAATGTTTCATAGGTATATAGACATTTTTGGATCGACTGATAGAAAGGATGTGGATTGTCATGCAAATTGCAATGGATTTTTCGGCTACGCACTACTTACGCATGTCACTACGAAAGGAGGAAATAAGTATCAATTTAATCGTGACAAGCATACCTATAGTTGACAAAATAACTGTTCAATGGGTAGATAGGGACATCCCTACCTACCCGCTGAACATTTATTTTGCCATGCACGGTAATGTTTTGTCTTGATGTGTTACCAATGTGCGTCATGTAGCACTAATTAAAATAAAATAAAAATAAAACATGCTGTATAACTTACTAGGGATTTACACTACTTGTTATGATGTAAGTATAGTATAGTACACTTGAACTTGCAGGTTTTCGTATCAAATAATTTGTCGTCCTCCGTGGCGCAGCGGTCAACACGCCTGCCTGCGACGTGGAGGCCCCGGGTTCGATCCCCGGCCAGGTCATGATGGAAAACAATCTTTTCTGATTGGCCTGGGTCTTGGATGTTTATCTATATATGTATCTATTATAAATATAGTATCGTTGAGTTAGTATCCCATAACACAAGTCTCGAACTTACTTTGGGGCTAGCTCAATCTGTGTGATTTGTCCATATATACCTATATATATTTATTTAATAAAACATTTATGTGAATATTTGGATAAAGAAGAGTCCTCCGTTTCTTCATTCACGACACAAATTCCATTTCCAACCCCAATTCTACAAGCGTGAGATAAAAACAGCTGACTGGCGCCGATTTACTTGTTCAGAAACGAAACAAATTTTAAGTTAATGCATCTTTTTCTTTCTGTTTCATTAAGAAAAGGATAGAAGATAACATATTAGTTTAATCCTGTCAAATTAAGATACTCCATAGACAGTTTAGACACGATTATAAACATGGCGACTAAAAATACGTCGATTTACGTCAGTCAGGCGCGGACTAATTTGACAGGTGTATAGTAACATTTTATTTTCTATCCTTTTCTTAGTGAAATATAAATAGGAAGATACACTGACCTTAAATTTAGTTTATTTTCAGAATAAGGGACTCCGGGCCACTTCACAAATCAGATACGAACGATACAGTTCAAATGTGTTGAGAATGTTTAATATAAGTATGGCATGAATACCTATATTGAACCTTGCACTAAGACAGCATCTAAGACTGGATAATCGTTACCCTGTAACTATGGATAATTTTATTAAGTGAGTGAGGTGGCAGAAATCAACCGACATTGTTTCCATAAATTGCACAGAGGAATCTCATTGGAACAGAGACATTAAACACGGGTGTCAGGACCTCAGACAATATTCTACACATCGTTCAGTGTCTTATAAATCTACCTAAGTTCGAACACATAAAACAGCCTACAACACAAACTATCTCAATGTAATCTGAACCTTATTTTCTTCATAAAAGGTATCATTTCCTAGAGTGTCTTCAAAAATATATTTGAATGTGTTCGAACAATGTTTTAAATGTCGTTGAATTAACTGCGCGGGCGCATTTGATTGCATCGCAATTTGCGTTGTTATTTCTCGAGGGAGAGTGACTTATTGATAGTACGTTTATATTTTTTGATTAAGTACGTGTTTTATAGTCTTTTTAAAGCTATATATCTTGAATTATTTTGCTAATTGACGGGCGGAGAGAAAGACATATACTTAGTCGTGCTAGGAAGGTATTTATATAGGTAAGTATTTTTTCTTGCAAAAAAATAATTACATACCTATCTAATTAAATGTTTATACCTGTTTTTATTTTATTCTCTCAAACTGAGGACTACTTAAGTTCCTACTGTATGTTTGGACTATTTTCTTTTTTTCCTTTCATGATCTGGTAATAGGCTATTTGAGAGTATGATTTTTTTTTGTGATTATTTGCTTTAAATGCATAAAATGAGAGTTCTTTATGTCATTTACATGAGTTTTAACAAAAATAATAACAAGTAATATATCCAAAAACACAAAAATATATTTGACTTTTTGTATCTCGCGCCACATATTGTGAAACGATCCGGATTGGCTAATGTCACGATGACGTCATACGTGCATCAGCACTTGTTGTTGTTTTATGTGTTCTCAGGTGTTTTGTCGATGTATTTGTACAACCCGGTACAACACACCAGTTGTAAACCATTTTATTAGATAAACAACAACAAATAACAGATAAATACAAACACCACTGCGGAACCGAAAATAGTTTATATCCTTGCGACGTCACTTCCATGTCGCGACGCCATATTGCTGAATAGAGCGTTTCGGCGGCTTATTTGAATTTTGAATTTTTATTTGCATGTTTGTTACGAAATAAGTATTTAAAATAAAATAAAAATTCTTTCGGTGAACTTCTTAACCGCAACTAAGTAATTTAAGATAGAAATTATAAATCTGTCAAATAGCCTTTTACTTTCTGTGGTTATTTACTCAAAAGACCACCTCAGACATTGATTCTACCTGTTCTTCATACGATTTGATCAACATTGACTTTAAAAGAAACTTAGACCTCTGAACTTCTCTTAACCTTTGTTCTAAAGAGTAGACGCCAAACTTATCTAGTTTTAAAGAATATGATGGATTTTTAAAGATATCTGTACACACACATATATGTATATGTATGTATATTAACATACTTAGTGTATGTTTATATACCTAGCTGTAAGTAACAGACGGCAGTCGCTTCACGGAAAATATTGATATTTTCCGGATTAACATTGAGATGATGATGATGATTGACATACTTAGTGTGTAAATTATTAAGATAATCAACCAATTTCACCAGTAAAGAGTTTCATGAAAATTTGAAAACCTTTTATAGATATCAACAGTTTCATCAGGCTCTTATAGGTAGACTACAAAATTAAATGGACGCTAATTCGGTCGTAAATGAGAAATAAATTGTGGAGACAATTAGGTAATTAGGACTGGCACTGACTGGTTAATTTTGCCATAAACGGAATATGATTTATCTTAATGATTTTGCTAATCAATAGACATATTTATCCATCAAGATTATAACTATAATTTTAATGCGGTTAATTTACTGAATAAATGTTTACTTAGCCTGTATGTTGTTCTAGGTGCAGTTTATGAATATTGATAGGGTAAGCCATACACTTTGTAAGTGTACATTTAGCTAGCAGTGTCCTGTGATGGTCCGTCATCAGACGCAGGGCGACGTTTATAAAATTATAAATGAAACAAAAATGGCTCGAATAATAAAAACAAAATAGTTAGAGATAATTACGAGCATAAAACAGAAATAGTCAACAGAACAGTAAAATAAAATAGTAGGTACATTGTGACTATAACAATAATGATTCTATATAGGTATAAAAGTAGGGACCCCAAAGCACTGCGCAGATTTTCAGGGGTTACCCGAAGATAATGCTTTAAACATCACCCCGTCACAAAATATATCAAAAATGTATTTTTTTGATAAATTCACAATGCTCTAGGTAACCACAAAAAAGTGGAATACAATATTTATTCAATTGAAGCTTTGTTGTCTTTCAATAAAAATATTTTTGAAATACTAAGGTACGTAGGAAGGCTACGCCACTATCAAACCCCATAACTCCTGTCGGCGCAAGGTGTTCTAAACAAAACATCCACTCTTAAACCATAGTTCCTACATAGATGCGAGCTACAAGAACAAGGGAAAAGCTCCAGTTTCCGTGTCGCAATACCCATGGGCCTTGTAGCTTTATCGTACCTTGTCGTGAAGGAACATCCTTTTACAGTGCCATAAGTTGCTGGCACAGCCTAACAATCGGGCCTTCTGCCTACCACCAGTACCACCATATTGTAGATGGAGCAGGATAAAGGAATGTTCGCATTCTGATTTATACACTGCTAATTGTCTGGTTTTGTGTTTCAGGACGGTATTTGGTACAGATTGTTATGTATTTTGTGGGTAGTTTTATCTTTGTTCGGTATATCCGCCTTGTTATTTATTAGCAGATAAATTGGAATGTAAAGGGACTTGTTTATCGGTTGTCTATTTGAAGGTCCGTATATCTAAGAATAAATAACTAAATTAAAAAAAAAAAACAAGAAAATAACGAAATGCGAATGGGCCACTGAATAATTCAAAACAAAACGCGTTATCATATCAAAGCACTTAATTCGACAAACGGACGCTCCCCACTTTGAGGTTCTCAATGTAGTACCTACCCAAATAAAAAAATAAAAAAACAAAAGACAAACATACGAAAAATTCGAATGACGAATCAAAACAAAGTCCAAGCGGTTATTTAAGTAACAGAATAAATCGGCTCGCATTTCGGTCACGTCCGAAGTCAGTCGTGACAGAGTATACATCACGGTGAGATAAAGGCCCTTCGTATCGCTGCCTGTGCCCACTCACGGCGCTGCTTTGAAAAAAAAAAAACGGAGAATATGCTCTTTAGCACTTAGCGTGATTCAGTACTGTGTTTCGTTGTTCTCTAGGCCTTGGATTGTCTATTGTTGTAGGAAAATAAAGACACTAGCTGTGCCTGGTGAAGTAAAAAGAAAGATACAAAGCAAGATTCTCGAATCAAAGTTATTGCATGGTCATGATATGTTTTTGGTTATTTGCCTTATTTTCTTTGGTGTCTTTAATAGCATCTTCATTTGACCTTAATGTAGGTATACAATAGTTACCTACAAAGTCAAGGTGTACATGGTGATGGCTAATTATAAGTTTCTCAAAAATGATAAAATAAAAGAAAATTTTCAATATTGTAAAAAGTGGGTTAGTAAAAGTATCTACATATCTTCAGGACAAAATTTGGAAAACACAATATCTACGTACTACTTAGTCCCAGAATAAAGAGACTTCTGCAATATAATAACAAGAGCAAAATGAAAACTACTCATTATCATTCTGTTTGATTGAATACTATTTGCACTGGTAATTTTTAATACCGCATAATGCTTAACACTTACGTTTTCACCAAAGCAAAGCAATATTATTATTTATGCAAAGCGGTCGGAAGGCATAATGAGGTATAATGCAACGTAGTGACCGATGTAGCAGTTACATTGATTGCCAGTTATTCAGTGAGTAAAAAAGCTGTAAAGAAGAAAAAGTTTCCACACAAATTATATGGTACCTAAACATAAACGGGTTGAGACTGAATATATTACCAATGTACTCCTATACCTATTTGTAAGTATTTACATATCGATTTAAAACATGTCACGGAATGTAAGTTTTTTCTTTGGAAATCCTATAAATCTTTACTCAATCAATATTCATGAGTAATGCTAATTTAAAATGACGAACATGTGACTTCTGTATTAAAATAAGTACCTACTATGAAAGATACTGGTAAATGGAAATATGGAGGTTGTCAATTTATTGGTTTAACCGGTTTCTGAAGGTGGCCCTTGTCTTCTTAGTTTGTATAAGTAAATAATATTTGTCAAAAATTTCGACGTAGATTATAGAAAAAACCTTCGATTTTATTTTGGCTGAAGAAGTTAATTCAGCTAATATGAACAGTATTGTTTAACAATTTATACCTACATTTAAATAACAATTACAATCGACCTTTTTATCCTTGACCTAGGTACTGACTGATTTAAAATGCCTACAAGGATATATTTTTTGCATAAATCAATAATGCAATATAAAACCTATTAGCTCCTCAATATTGGCAGAAAGGAAAAACAATAAAGACATTCGACTCCTCAAGCTTGTAATTCATCATTCAGGCATTAAAATAAGGTCCAAAATTAGATACCACACTCCACCAAGTTGCATGGTAGAAACATACACCTCACACAAACTGTGCAGCCAATTATCGCACCCAATAACGCTAACTATTCTTACACCACCATCAGTCATGCACGCACACGATCAGATATTCGCGCCACAGAATAAACAAAACTAGGCAAAAAGGGGCTCTGCAAACAAGAATAAGTTGGCAATAATTTATTCAAGTGTGAGTTATGTAGTATTAAGTTTATGTGGGCGGAGGGGTGCGGGGTCCGGGGCCCGCTATCTGCTGGCAGACACGAGGACCTGACTTATGGAGGGACTGACTAAAGGCCTCTACTAAGGGTTGCCCGAGGATTGATATTAGATGTTATTTAGCATCGGGCTGTGATATTATTGGAAGAATACCGGTTTTGTGGTACCATTGAACATAAAATGTGAAGGTGTTTAAGTTATAGGTGCCTTTGAGACAGTAAAACAAAAACTATTTAGGTAAGGCTGTAAGATAAGACACTTCAAGCAACTATCTAACTTTCCGAACGAAGAAATAAAATTACAGCCTTTTCTGTCACTAAAACGGTATTGAAATATTAAAATGAAAAATTCTGAAAACAATCAACGAAAATGTTGCCGAAGAAAAATAACTACAGAAAAAAAATTAAAAATACTTTTCCCTAAACTTAAAATCCTACTATAAAAAACGACAATTATTCGTGTTACCATAGTAACACAGTCGCTAAACGCGACTGATTCTCAAACTTTCATTGGAATGCAGATGTTCGCTTCTTTGATTTACCTTTTCCACTTCGCTTGTTGGATAATTCATGTCCAATGAATAAATGAACATACTGCGAGGTACAAAAACGGTAGGAAAATCTGTGTGAATTTGTAGGTGAGGTTGTTAATTTTTGCTCGATGGCAAGAAAATTAATTTCTTGCTTTTATTGAATTATTGCTGAAGAATGAAGAAATATATACTGGTGGTAACCGTTTATTATCAGTGTTGTAGTTTGCATACTTTTTGGTAAACCCCTCTGGGTTCGAATTCAATTTAGTATTAACTTATCTTTACCTAATGATAAATCGAGTTTTGAAAGATAATCTTAGATGTGAATATTTTACATATTTAACTAGATGTTAAAACAATTTAAAATTAACAAAACATTAAAAATAAACAGAATCTAGGTACCTACCTATTTTGAACGTTAAATTACTTAAAAAGAATTTTTTTTCAGGTGGCTTAAACAACAATGTAGCCGGGGTTCACATTTTTGCTGACTGTAACTGGAGGGTGATATTCCAAATATTAACATTTAGTTAGCACCTTTGGAAACCACTGCTACCACCCGGCATCGCACTCCGAGCCCACCAAATACCACGATGCACAACTACTAAAGAAAGGCAGACTTATTGCACGACAAGGCAGAGATATTATATAAAGACTGTGTTGGGTTTGTTGTTAATGTTAATACTTATTTAAAGGCAGTAAAGGTTTTAAATAATGAGCATGAACTTTGAATTTTCAGGGGAACATCTCATAAGGTAAGGTAAGACCTGACAAAGGTCAAAAATTAAATGCATATTTTTTCATAATAAAGTGTTGTAGGTAAGAGTCGCTATCTACGGAGGGTTGATTTTGATAATATTATTGCTATTTCATAACTCTTTGTCTAAGGAATTTTCGGAGACATATTAATGATCTTACAGTAGGCAAGTATATTGTCATAAATGCAATCCTATATCATAGTAAGTAGGTACCTATTAGATACATACGTATTGTTTTCCTGAAATACAAATTTCTTGAAAAAATTCAAGCAAAAGCACGACTACTACTAGTTACAAGTACCTCAGTATTTATTGGTCAGTAGATACATACTTAATACATTACGTTCATTTAGTAATAGGCGTTCAATATAAGTGGGTAGTATTTTTGTTCGAGAGCCGATTCAATTTTGTTGTGCAATGTAATTGAGCACTTATAGCTTCGGGCTTTGGCTTCAATTACGAGGTCTTTTTTTACGAGCTTCTTAAAATTAAGTTTTTGAATGGCCTTTTTTGATTTTGCGAAACACAAATTTCGGGTTTGTGTTGTTTTTCGCGTGTAAAATGTTTTTTTAACAAAAATGCGCCGATGAATTCAAAATTATGTTAATTTTATTATATCAGCTAAAAGTTGCTAGCGTTTCACCGCAATCCCGCCTCATGGTAAGCAGTGATGCGATCGTTGATGGTAAAATGGTAAAGCGCGCTAGTTTATTAAGAGCCTATTCACTCAGAAAAATTGAGCGAATAGGAAGGAAGACGGCAGTTCAGCGAGGTGATTGCTGCGCCAAAGGGAGATTGATCTGAAGACCCTCCACGACCAAACTCCCAACACAACAACATTTGGCGCATCTTAACCGGCACACATCGCAACACATTTGCTCTGACCCGTCCTTCGTACGGCTTCTTCGTATATATAGGTATATGAATTTATTAAATGAAAATTGATGTCACATTTTTCTGTTTTACTGCTTCCTTAGGTATATTGTTTTTCAGGCCGGTCTACATGTTAAAGCTTCCGTTGTGCCCGGGTTTCCATTCCACAGGGTTCTACGTTGCCCAAACCGCAGCAGATGGTAAAGGGTTATTTAATAGGGGTGTTAGAAGGTGGCTGACTTACTTACAACCTGCCATTATTTATTATAAGTACCCTTAGGATCTTGATATGGACTTGGATATATTTATGATAGAACTTGCAAAATACGGTGCTGAAATAAAATATTGTCACAAGTGTTAGCATCGATTTCAGATATTTTTTTTATTTTGTGTAATTATATTTATTGGTTGTAAGGTCTCATTTTTAATTTGCTATACTAAAATAACAGCTATGATCGACCTTCTTTACCAAGATGGCATTATTTATGTTATAGGTACATACCTACTTTTCAGGTGTCATTTAGGTCTAGCAATTTAAGCATCACAGTTTAAAGTTTATTTAAAGGGTTTTGGCAAATGTTAATGACACAGTAGTAGGTAAATTTACCTAGGTATAAGAAAATTGAAGACTTTTTGAAGATAGTTCCTATATACACATACCTAACATATATTTATTTCTTATTGAATATTTAAGTAGGTAGATATACCTACCTAGGCAAACTCGGTTCAAATATAGGTATATATTGGTGACTAGAACATTTCACGACGCTTGCTGGCTTTTGAAATGTGGTGTTACCGTCGTATGCTGCGTATAAGCTGGACCCAAAAGGTCAGAAATGACACCGTCCTTCAGCGCGTTCAAATGCCTCGA
This sequence comes from Sesamia inferens, assembly GCA_037179545.1. Taxonomy (NCBI): domain Eukaryota; kingdom Metazoa; phylum Arthropoda; class Insecta; order Lepidoptera; family Noctuidae; genus Sesamia; species Sesamia inferens. The sequence goes on from CM073930.1 coordinate 13,985,711, forward strand.
AAGTTGTTGCCCACCATAAAGAAACGCAAAATAGATTATCTCGGCGACGTGCTCCGACACGGTATATATGCGCTACTCCAACTCATGATGGGCAAGGTTGAAGGAAAAAAGGCGCGCTGGATGGAAGAAAAAGTCCTGGCTGCGTAACATCAGGGAGTGGACCGGCATTACTTCCGTCGAAAAACTTTTCCGACTCGCGGTTGAGAAGACCGAGTACAAGAAGCTGACGGCCAATCTTCAGGATTGAAGAGGCACAGGAAGAAGAAGAAGAAATAGTATTGTACCTACAAACGGTTTACATATCAATTATGTATATTTCTTCCGCCGATAAACCGCCGAGCCGACATTTATTTGTGTAGGTATTACCTAATAGGCTGAAAATACTTGTTTCTACAAAACAAGTATTTTCAGCCTATTAATACAGACATAAATATCGGCTCAGTTAAATTTTCATTTGATCATACTTAATATATGGAATGGAAAGAAAAAATGTTTTATAAACAGATATTTTTCCCATTTTATGTATCGTATATTTAAAAGATAAGTACTTACGTTTATAAGTCTATATAAAATAAAATTCGAACAGGTATCAAAACAACAGCTTTTTACTGAATGCACAATATGATGATATATCTAAGATATTCATAACGAAAAAACATTTTTTTTTTTAATTGTCTATCTGATTGTTCTGGCCAAAGAATTCTCTCCGAAGTCGCTGGGCCGATTTCAATGAAATTTCGAAGGACAATAGTCTGTCTACTGTGTATCGACATATAGGTAAAGTGATCACACGAGCATAAATAATATAACTAGCTACAAAAGACGTGAATGGGTCATTATTATGTAGGTAAATAGGTAACATTTAAGGTAACTGATACCTTCCCTTATATAGAAGACCACTGTGACATTAAGGTAGGATTGTTCTCACGACTAGTCGCGAACATTACACTTAGAACCTAATAAATAACTGTACAATTACTAACACAACATAGGAGCTCAGTATTTCAAAGATAATATAATCCAAGACTTCACCGCTGAAAAAACCATACCTAAATATAAAAAAAGAAGAAATAAAACATGTAGTAGAAATCGAAATAGGATCAACATGGAAAAGATAGGTAGGTACCTAAATGTCTACATTCATTAAAAGAGTTCTACTTACCTTTAACGATGATCCAAAATCAGGGCACTCATTAACACTAGGTAAACATGGTTAAACAGTAACTTAAGTATAAACTCTCACTGATGTTATAGAACTGGAATTATATTATTATCTCTCACAGCTATCTCAAGGCAAGCGTGCTCAAGAGGGATTTTTCAAGACTAAATGGCTAACAGCAAACTGGCCCTAACACAATAGCCTCAAACGTATATTTAACTTCGATAAAACAAAACAAAAACTTAGCTAACAAAACGGTTCAGCCTTTTGTAGAGAACGCGTTCGCGGAACCCTGTTGTTACCAAAAAATAAAACATAAAACAACGTTTTTGTTAAAAAAATGTAACCCTTACAGCGACAAAAGAGCATTTTTTGGGCCTCAAAATGGGTTAACTGTGTGACGCAACCTTGAAAGGAAGTTAATAAAAAATTATATTCGGGAAAAAATACCGAGACCACCTTTCTCTAATATATTGCGAATAATATCCGTAAGATTCCCGCAATGTTTGGCCTTGTCCGTATTGATTTTATTGCATCGTAAACCACTAAAAAGGACCTTGTTAGTGTAACATTGACAATGTACGAAGGTGTTCCGGGCCATTAGACCTCTTACTAAACAAAGGTATCTAGATAATTACACCTTCGTAGCTTTTTAGAAGAAAGTCTTTCTTCCATTGTGTAAAAATTGTGCAAAATTATTAATTGTTATGACTGTTTTGTCACGCGCAATTTAGCAGGTGACAATGACGGCATTACTTTCTTTAACAAAGAAATTTTGATTTTTGTGTCACCTTATACACTTCAGTTTGGTTCTTACCTTTGCTGTATACAGTGCGTGATAGTGCCGTTTTTCTAGATTGCCAGTAATAAAAAAAAATCCGATCAGTGAATCAACTAATTTTGTTCTTTTCGCATTATAATAATATTGGTAAGTGTTTTTCAACCATCAATTTAAAATTAATATTCACACAACGCATTATTTAGATGGACGTATAAGTTTTAGATACTATAGTGTTGCCAATACATAAATCACTAGCAATATATAGATAGTTGGAACATTTGCATATCTAGGAGCGGGCACGTAGTGGCCGAAGCCACAAAGCCGACTAATGGAGCGACAATCGGCGCCACATTTCATAATTATCGCCTATTTTGACTGGACAATATCGGAAGCTTATAGGGCCGCTCGTCGTACGGATGGTAGATTAGATACTTAATGTTACTGTTAGAATGACACTCGCATATTCGTATTTATTCAGATTGATCAAACTAGAAATCTAGGTTTTCTATACTTTGCTTAATCATAAAATTAAAATTATTTGATTCCCCGGAATAAATTAACCCAGGTAGGAAGATACCTTTCACTCACGCTAATCACGGCCCGAAACATTTTTTCTTGTATTCATGCCTTTCATAAGGAGGCTGTCAAATAACAGTTTTACCTACTAAGTACCTGTTTACATTTCTTAGTGCCCAATGTAACAAAGGCACTAAAACTTTGTATATCTATAGGTAACTTAAAAAACTTACTAAAAATAAATTGTAACCATGGAGATTGGAGGTGTATAAAACACGTCCATGGTAACAATTTGACTCTTACAGCGCCTTGAATTCGTTTCCAAAGGCTGTTTTCGTATTTCAAGTCATGTTATGTATATGCGTGCCATGGATGTGCAAAACACTTTTCTTCCTATAACTGTCAATCGAAACAGCACCCGAATTACGTAAACCACTATTCCATTATTCTAAAAAAAAAATATGTTTTTTTTTTATGGGAAATTACTTGCCTGTGCGACGGCCAAGGCCACGGTTTCTTTACACTATTACTAGATACATAACAGTTGGAATAATTTCGAAGCAAATTGCCATTCATTGCTTCATATGTTCAAAAATGTGTCTGCTCGAAACGTAGATAAATAACGCAATGAATGTTATTGAACTGTCAAAATGAAACACATTGCTTCTGATAGTGTGTTACACAATTACCATACAGATCAAAAGCATCGAATGCTGCAACAGAATTAAGAACATCACCAAACATCATTATCACGCGTTTGTTCGACGTATCAGGATCACAATACCGCTGCCAAATGCGACCGGACTTATGATAGGACACTTTTAATGCACCATTCTCTGACGATAATAGACCGTAATGGGTTACGTTGCTGAAATATGGATAGGACTATAGGTTTCCGGGTTGCTGTGGTACTGTAGTTGATGGTAAAATATTCTTGTTAAAGGCTTCAGAGCAAATGTTGGTAGTTCGAAAGTAGGCATTTGTCAATTCAAGTGATTGTATAAAAGAGGTGTCTCGTCGAATCCAGCTCGGCTGGGCAGCGTTCAGGAAGCTACGAGACATCTTCTCGTCGTCCAAGATACCACAGTGTTTCAAGACTAAAGTCTTTGACCAGTGTCTGTAGCCAGTGATGACTTACGGAACTGAAACGTGGTCGCTCACAATGGGCCTCATACGAAGGCTCAGAGTCACACAAAGGGCAATGGAAAGAGCTATGCTCGGAGTTTCTCTGCGTGATCGAATCAGAAATGTGGAGATCCGCAGAAGAACCAAAGTCACCGACATAGCTCTGCGAGTCGCTAAACTTAAGTGGCAGTGGGCAGGGCACATTGCTCGTAGAACCGATGGCCGATGGGGCAGTAAGGTTCTGGAGTGGCGGCCACGTACAGGAAGACGCAGCGTAGGGAGGCCCCCAACAAGGTGGACCGCTGACCTAGTGAAGATGCGGGCAGCACAGGACCGGTCAGCGTGGAAAGCCTTGGGGGAGGCCTTTGTCCAGCAGTGGTCATCCATAGGTTGAAGAAGTATAAAAATGAGTGAAAATCATAGTCGATGTTCTTTTGTTTCAATACCTGGTTACAGGTATACCTATTGAAACAAAATAACACCGACGTTGACTTTCACATTTTGAAATGTGATGTGTGACATAACAATTTTTTTTTTTTGATACCTGTACCTAACTATAAAGGACACTTTTTAACAAATTGTGCAACAATAAGGTACCTTTTTAAAAATCTACATTCTTATTGTTTCTTTTATGTAATGTATATCCATAATACTTTTATAATTTTCTTACATAGTAAAACATTTGGACGTCCTCCGTAGCGCAGCGGTCAACACGCCTGCCTGCGACGTGGAGGCCCTGGGTTCGATCCCCGGCCAGGTTATGATGGAAAACGATCTCTTCCTGATTGGCCTGGATCTTGGAGCTATATCTAAATATGTATCTATTATAAATATAGTATGAGTTAGTTTCCCATAACACAAGTCTCGAACTTACTTTGGGGCTAACTCAATCTGTGTGATTTGTCCGTATATATTTATATATATTTTTATTAGGCAAGCCTCAACGAAAACCCAAAGCTTTCGTCGATGCTTGAATATACTAAAAAAAAAAACTGTTTTGTCTATTTTAAATAGATTCATCTAACTATATAAATATACTAAAACATGTCCCATCAATTTAATTAAAACCCAATTCCGGCCACGACAGCACTCTAAAGACGCAACACATACCTATCCGTAGATATTCAAATATACGCTTCGGCATTTCGGGTCGCCTCATTACACTTAATTGTAGGGTCATTCGCGGACGCCCATTAGGCCCTGATGGGTGGTCCCAGGCCAAAATAGCTGCACTAATGCCCGGGCAAAAAGTTAGTTACCTACCGGTTTGGAAGTATTCAGTGAGTAAAAAATTAAAACACCCTCTTACTAGGTCGGTTACTCGAAGTGGGGTGGTTAAATAACAATTAGGATTAGTGTTACTGTTAGGACGGTTTTAAGTAATTTTAGTGTTTATAATGAGCTGTATTACTATCCTGGAAATATATGGCGAATTATGAAAGATGAAATAGAGGATCTTGCTTTACCAAAGCAATTCCAAGCCACATTTTCTTTTGATCAAACCATCTAGTAGTTACCTATTACGTAGTCCATACTTACAAACAATGGTTCATAAAGATTTAAATTTATATGTACACTTTAAAAAGAAAGCAATTTCTCGCTCACTTTGCGTTCAAGCGACTTGGGAAGTATGTGCAGGCATAATAGATAAGCCTAACAGTAAGTCGCCTTAATAGCTTTTGTTTCCGAGAAAATATACATTTTTCATAAACACCCGAGGGCGGTGTGATGGAAAATTGCCTGTAATACATGGGATACAACGGTCATAATTGTTTGAATTACAATATTGAAGGCAGAACAGCGCACTTGTAGGGAAAATTGATCCCTTTAAGCGATTAACAACAATTTATAAGATATCTGTGTTGTGATGGGTTCCCTTTGGACCTATTTAACTGTTAGGACGATGCATGGAGTTCTGCAGGGGTCTGGGTTTAGGCAATCAAGCTCATTCAGTATTACCTAATTTATGTTTTTTTTTATAAAATAGGCGCTTGATTACATTTCCGCCTGATGGTAAGCAGTGATGCAATCGTTGATGGTAAAGCTCGCTGGTTTATTAAGAGCCTATTCACTCTTTCGCCTTCTTTTTTTCTTAAAATAGCAAAGAGGTTGCTATTTTAATTTAGAAGGTTCTAGATTTGCTACTATTGGAATGTTCATATCGACATCGTGAGTGTCTCTGCTCTATGTTCTCGTGGTGGACCACAGCCCGTTCCCTCTGACCAAGATCTGGCCTGGTCCGGTGGTCCGATCAGTATCCCGAAGTGGGGATTTCGCCATGTTCATCTTCAACTGCACATTAATTTCAATGTTCTGAGTACTTGCAAAGTTGTTTTTATATGAAGTAGATTTAATAAATCAGGTGGCTAAATTCTTGATCGTCCACTTACATCGCGTGCTCACAGCTTGAGGGTTTCTACTAACGACAACTCGCAAGTAGTTTAGTCCAATTAGTTACAATACAGTGTGTAGTTACCTAAATATAGGATTGGTTATGGGGAATATCCTTCACTTGACTGCGGCTAGTAACAAAATTATAAATCTCGGTGGTAGGCCATAACATCGGTTGCTGGCAGAAGTTACCACCGACCAGACAAATTCTTGCCGCCAAGCGATTCGTCCCATTCCGGCTAGATGTCTGGTGAAGCCGTACGGAGGACGGATCTGAGCAGTTGTGTTGCGATGTGTGCCGGGTATGATGCGACAAAAGTTGTTGATCAATGTCCTTCTGGCACAGCATCGTTGGCTGGCTGGCTGGCTCAACTGCCGTTTTCCTTCCTATTCGCATAGTTTTTTTTTTGAGTGAATAGGCTTAATAAACTAGCGCGCTTTACCATCAACGATTGCATTTATGCTTACCACCTGACGGGATTGGGTTCAAGCACTAGTTTATAAATATTAAAAAAAACAGCCGCACAGGTCGAACGATAACGTGAAGCTACCCTTGCCGCAGCTGGTTTGTGGATGGCTGCCCATCTTTACATACTGACACCCCTCCGTGTCTGAGAAAGCACGTAAAGCATTGACTGTAATGACAGTCAAAGCTTTACGTGCTTTCTCAGACACGGGTGGGTTCTGACTACTAACTAGTAGTCAGAAGCCCGAAAGTCAACCATGTGTCCACATGTGGCAGATGATGATGATCCGTCACCTGACAGTGTCAGTACTGTTAGGTGACGGACGAATACCTACTACTTTCTGAGGTCAACATGAAAATCCATTAGGATGGGTTCCCTTTGGACCTATTTAGCTATTGGGATGCTGCATGCAGTTCTGCAGGGGTCTGGGTTTAGGCACTTGAAACTCTCAAGCACATTCAATATTTATTTGGTTTTCTTTGACAAATCTATATCTATAGATACTTATATATAAAGCGGAAGAGTTTGTTTGTTTGTTTGAACGCGCAAATCTCAGAAACTACTGGTCCAATTTAAAAAAAAATATTTTTGCCTTGGATAGGCCATTTATTAAGAAAAGCTTTAGGCTATATAACATCACGCTGCGACCAATAGGAGCGGAGCATATAAGAAAAGAACATATCAAAACCTACGTGGGTAAAACAGCGCGGCACAGCTAGTAAAATATAAAGACATCAATCTATTTGTTTGTTTTTTGTTTTTTGACTGCTGTTCTTTCGCTATGCCGAGAAAATTCTATTCCGCGGTGCTTGGTAATCTGGGCTTCTCCCAGTTGCAATAATGTCCCTTTGTGCCGATTGGCCTAGTTCTGTTCTGTCTCCTGCTTGTTATGGAGGGAAGTCGAAAAAAATATCTTTTTTCTTACTCCTCCGCTATTCGATCTTTTCTGATAATTTCGTTGCGGGACTCAAGACAGTTGAATCGTTTCTCCGGGACTCGTCGAGCTTCGTTGCTCGGCGTTTTTCTGGCGGTCTCCACTGTTGATTCTGGCTTTCAGGAGTTGCAGTGGGTGGGAAAAAGTGCGGCGGGTTTTGTTCCAGGAAAAAATAAAAATGCCGAGAAAATGCCTTCTTTTCTTGGTAAAATTCTGTTTTTTTTTCTATACAATGACTCAACCGGCTGGCACCGACTGACGAGTTGTTTGTTGTAGGTTCGTACCGAGGCAGGAGCTTTATGTACCTAAACAGTGTACATATTTCCATCACCACCTGGTCTCAAAACGGTGAAGGAAACGTGTGTTATCTAGCTCCTCAGGGTTTACGGGGTCCACGTCGCCCACTACTCTTGAAAAGAACAAGTCTGTGTCCCAGCAGAGGGAAAGTTACAGGCTGATTGCATAACCAGTCATACATGAATGTACGTCCTAGTCAGATCTTCATAACCTTGACGACTATATACTTGTCAGGGGTCCAATCAGTCACATCTTGTCCTTCCCTATTATTCAAGGTGCATTCGAGCGAGAAGTGCACTTGACCAGCCCACTACCACTTTAGACCGGCCTTTAACAACCTTGAATTTATTCTTTAAGTGCAATTACCACCAGGAACACAGAATAAGGTAAATTGCTATCATCTTAAAAGGCACGAATGTGGGGGCAATACATATTAATTCCGTGCCAGTAGTTACTTAGTAATTAATACTGATAATTTCATAGAATCTCTCACTGTTAATCAGCCATACACGATAGCGTTTAGCAAATAATATCGTTTGCGTGTTCGTGAATCGTATCACAGGATATATCGGCGTTCACACCGTAAACTATTGTTTTGTTACTAAAACCAATCGGGAGTTTATTTGCAAACGTACGAGGTGAAATTAAAACCTGCCACGGTATCACAATTGGCAATAACCAATCTCTTATCCGTACATATCGCTACTACCTTTTAACATAAACGAAGCGCGGCCGCGGGCGGCGAACTAATCTCCATAACTTTAATCCTTTAACCCTCGCAGTACCAGGAATCCAATCAAACAGTACAAGCACCCCCTCCCCCCTTCGCGCACCCTCATCCCCCCTGCGTTCCCCACCTCCCGCGTCTCGCCTACGCAGCCTGTCCCGAGTAATTATCAAAGCTTTAATGACGTCATAAATCGAGTGTATAATCTAATCTGGAAAAGCCCCGGGCTCCAGCGCGCGGCTTAATGGTGTGAAAGCTACCTTATCTCCCGCCATGTGTGAATAGAGCTTTATACGCGGCCGCCTGAAAGCTCGCGCCGGGAAACTTTGGAAAAATATGTCGTAGAACATTCGAGATAAGAATGTGGGACGTGGAACGCTTTCAAGTTTAATAGAAAATCGAACATTATCGTAAAGGAGATGTCTTTGCTAACAAATTCTTTGGAAGTGTATCTTGTACAGTATGTAGTAGTTAAGTACGGGCGGTAAGAGGATTATAACGCTACGCACACACTACCGTACGATATGACAACACTATTAATTTCACCGTTAGGTGCTAAGCATCATAATTTAGACGATTAAGTTATTAATGTCTTGAAACAACGGTTCGGAGCATCACTGAAGAAAAGTTCTGTTAGAAATATTGAAAATGTGCTTTTTATAACTGTCTTGACTTTATCGGAAACAATGAAACACTCATAAAACAACAAATTGCAAAAATCTATTTAAACATTCAACACGACTTTCAAATAAGTTTTAATTTACTTTCGTTTTCGTGACGGGATGTTTTCAGAAAGCAGATTTTTTGTAATATTTTATTATTTTGAAAGTCTTGAATTAAATGCTAAACGATTGACTTTAACACTCCACAACGATATCCTCGTGATGCTGCATCGCGATTTCATAGCCAAAGGTCAATCTCTCTGTATCAAATCGTTGATTGTACGTAATAGTCGGGGTCAGACTGTGAGTGCCGCCGGTGTTCGGACACCATTATTGAATTACACGCCAAATTCAATCTAACGCCTTTGTAAAGCAGAGTTATAAAACTGCGTACAGTTTTATAGCCTTCGATTCGATACACAACCACAGACTAACCATTAACGCTCAACTCAAATCAACCTACTGTGGGATTTTCAACTTAAATGTCAAGATTTTTTTGTATCTCACCTTCAGGGAATGGGAATCTCAGGTACGATTTGTTTAATATCGTTTATGCGACGATTCAATTTTAACTAGCCATCGATTGCGTTGAATGGATTTGTTGTTTCTCACGTTTTTATTTCGTTAAGCTTTCGTGTAATTGATTTACTATCTGTAATAAATTTTATATAGCTGATGTTTTAATCGATTCCTGTGCTAGATCACGATTTTTCATATCGGAATATTTTAAGCTATTAAAATATCTAAAAATTGTCTATACCTACCTATTTTTTCCTCTAATTTTCAGAAAAAAAATTGGAATTGCTGCTTGAAAAGAAATCGGTGCATAAAAAAATATAAGCTGCGAAATAACGCTAAAAATTAATGAGAGCCGTTGGTATAATTTTATTTGTTCGACGGCTTTTACACTATCAACCGCATGCGCCTTAATAATCTATGCTCATAAGCACACCATACAGCCATTATCCTAAAATTCGTCTCTCACAGAGATCCCCCGCCTCGCTGCTTAATGAACAAATAAATAAATTGAGCCCTTCTTGTAAACAGCCAACGTGATACTCTTAAGGGCCCCACTGTACGGGGTAAGTGGATTTCTGTGTTGTACCGAATCTGTATGTACTATGTGTGTACATAATGTGGGCTCTGCGAAATTGTTTGGTGCGCAATTTGGAGTTTTATTCCGATATACATTGCGCTAAATCTTCTGAGCGAGATCGCTTCTTTTACCGAGCATCAATGAGAAAGTTCAATGGATTGTGAAATAAATGGTAAATAATGCTGCGTGGTTACAAAGCCGTTGTTGTATGGAGACTTGGGTATAAATCTATTCACGTTTGGGCATAGTGCGTGCACTATTGGAGGGAATCTAACTAATAAGTCACGTGAAGGAATTAAGTACGGGAAATTGAGCCCGCTCGTGCGTTAAGTGATTGTTAAATTTAGTCAAATAATTTATTAAACAATCATAAATATATCTGATGTTGTGTTGATAAGGGCTTTGAATCGGTTGATGTTTTAGAATAATGTTTAATGACTGTAAGGTTTGGCTTGTAAAATATTTGTTGCTCGTTCTTCAACATTCACAATTTTGGGAACCAAAACATTGGGGATGTTGAAGAATGTGTAACATGTGGACATTAATTATGAAATGCATGTAGCTGGAAGCACGCAGTAACATAGCATTTTGGGGGAAACAGTATTTAATATGTAAAATAGCGTTACAGTGAACATGTTTTTGAATATCATCATGATCATCTCAGCGTAAATCCCAGTTGCATCCGAAGCGGAGTCTGGGGTCCGCTTTACGAGTCTAACTGCTGATTTTTTGCTAAACTTCGATATTTTCCGTAAAGCGCATTGCAGTTAGACCAATTGTTGGACTTTTGAGGGCTCTAACATTCAGTTACGAGTGCCATTAGATGATCGTATGGCAACCGGGACCGTGTTTTCTGAGGCACGACCAGACCAGTGCAAATATTCATATTCATGCATACAAATATTTGCACTGCGCGGGGATCGAACCTCTCAATGAATAATGTGTTTTTGAATATAAAAACGCTATTTACACATAGCCGCATACATTACAGTAAGGTAGCCAAAACAAAATAATACTTACAATTTACCATAACAAAAAACCCATTAAATTAATTACAAACAGCACACTACATCGACAACATGACTTAAACAGCATTTTGCCTCCGAAAACGCTTATCCGTTACATCATTTTGCTGTCCATACGTTAAAGTGAATGTTTTTGTGCATCGTATTTAATATCGTAGGCCACAAATAAATGCGATAACGCACGCCGTGCTGTCTTACCTTAAAACGTTGAGAAACAAAGTGTTCTTCAAGGCTGGTCCGTGGTTATATTCGTCTCTATTTACTGGCGATGTTCCGCGCTTAATGTTTTGACATTGACTCTTGCGCATCTGCTGTGAGAGTACTTATAGTGGGCATGGCCTTACCGACTAATACTTAAGGTTACTTTTTCTACGGGATCCTGTTTTGACAGTTTATCTATATTTTTGGATTATTGACGGATTTTAAAAAAACGAGTGTGCTTATGACCACACGACTGAAGTGAAACTTCTTTCGCACCATCTGTATGTATATATATATATATATATATGTGTGTACAATATATACATGTATACACATTTACATATATTAATTTTCTATAAATATTTAAATTTATTTCATGCTTTCATTTATAAATTAATATTTTTGCATAGACCTCCAATTTAAAAAAAAAAGAAAAGTGGATTCCCTCGGGGCCAAAAGGTCGGGCTCTACCTCCTGAATCAGGGGACCCCAAACTCGGGTAGTCCACGACCTCTGGTTCCCGAGATAATCCACGGGGGGGTGAGGTAACTAAAGGGGGTCGGGGGGGATAGGGTTTGTGGGGTTGCGGGGGAGGGAGGGGGGAGGGGGAGAGCGGGCAGTGGATTCCCTCAGGGCCAAAAGGTCGGGCTCCTCCTCCTGATTCAGGGGACCCCAAACTCGGGTAGTCCACGACCTCTGGTTCCCGAGATAATCCACGGGGGGGTGAGGTAACTAAAGCGGGGGGGGGGGGGTGTTGGGGGGTTAGATTTCGTGGGGTTGCGGGGGGTAGGGGGAGGGGGAGAGGGGGGAAGGGGAGAGGGTGGAGTGGATTCCCTCGGGGCCAAAAGGTCGGGCTCCTCCTCCTGATTCAGGGGATCCCAAACTCGGGTAGTCCACGACCTCTGGTTCCCGAGATAATCCTCGGGGGGGTGAGGTAATCAATGAGGGGAGTCGGGGGGTGTTCGCAGCGTCATGTTCTCGAAGAAATTCATAGTTCTTAATCAATCAAGGTACTTAGCTTAATAATTGAGCTTATGAGGCTCGAAAGCAATTTGTACTTTGTGTCCAATTATCGTATTGTGACGATATCTTCTTCTATACTTTCAATTATATCAGAAATGTTCAGCAAAAATATATAAAACAATATAAAAGCCAGAACAGAACGAAATTTATAAATTATTTGTGCTCTTAGGTAATCAATTGTTAACAAATCTTAAAAAGATCCAAAAAATATATATTGCCTACGGCGAGATGCGAACTCACAACTTCATACTCGACTCAATTGTTAACAAATCTTAAAAAGATCCAAAAAATATACATTATCTTCGGCGAGATGCGAACCCACAACTTTATACACGGCATGTCATGCAATATTTACATGTGCCAACTGCTTCGTTGTATTACAGACGAAATAGGACTATACTTTGCTTTCCGTTCGCCTTGCCCGATCATTTTTGTAATATTTTTCGTAACGCTTTCGCGAGTTTACTCCCCAAGTCAAGCGTGCCTAAAGAAGTTTCACTTCAAAAAGATTTGATCTTTATTCTTCTATTTAATACGGTATGGCCATTTTTTTGACTTAATTGAAGTCTGATAGTTTTAGATAGTATAGAAGAACTATCAAAATTATTCCTCCGGTAAAAGTTTCTTTCGTTGAAACAATTAGATAGATGTATCTAAGGAATAAAAAATAAGGAATAAGTAGGTATGACCGACCCTCGCTACACCAAGGAAGCATGACGAACTTGCTGCCCGTGGTCAAGCAAGAGTAATATACATATGTATATTTATTTATTTCAAGTAAATTTACACTCGTAAGTAAGTGATAGATAGTATGATAATTTTTCGAGGTCGCTTGCCAAGCACATACTGCAATCAATTCAGTCAAAAAAACTTTTAAATTAGATTATGTCATTTGCAGATAAAACAAAAATAATCTGAATTGACAAATACAGTCAAATAAAAGAAAGCAATCGTATCATAAACAAAGAAGAAGGTATCTAGTTGTATAAGGTTATACCAAGTCTAACAAATGAGTTATGAACCTTATGAAACCATTAAATAGGGTTCATAGTTTGTCATTATTTTTAGTGTAGGTAAGTTAGCATTGTTAATATGGGTATAAAATAGTGTTAAATCCTTAGATAAAGTAATCCATCATCATCAGCCTGTCGCAGTACACTGCTGGATATACCTAGGCCTCTCCTATTTCACGCCATTCAACTCGATTCTTGGCAACCTTCATCAAGTTACTACCAGCCATCCTGTGAAAATCGTCGCTCCACCTACCCTGAGGGCATCCCACCTTACGTTTACCGATTCGCGGTCTCCACTCTAGAATACTTCTACTCCAATGGTCATCTTTTCTACGGTTAATATGGCCGGCCCATTGCCACTTCAGTTTACTTATTCTGTGAGTTATAATAATAATAATTATTTATTTATTCAAAGACAACAATGGTCCAATGGTTAGTAACTTATCTACTAAGGGTTAGTAACACTTAAAAACTAATCATGCCTGCCGCACAAGCAATGCTAACCAGCGCCTAAGCACCGGCGCATCGTACTTGTTGGCCATGGCTTGTAGGATGCTGTTAGCGCTGGTCCTAGTTCTACCCAGCAACGAGGCCGCCTTTTTCCTCATGATGGCAAGAAAATCATCAACCCGCGCCAAAGCGAACATGCCGGACGCACTACAGTACCTAGGTAACCCTAACAGCACCCTAAAACCATTATTATATTGCACCCGCAGGGCGTCTAGAGCCTCCCGCGTACAGTTAACCCACAGACCGCCCGTGTAGAACGACTGACAAAAAGCTTTGAACAAAGTGATTTTGACTGTCCTCTTGTTATGTCGACAACTTTGGTTCTCTGCCGGATCACCTCGTTGAATCCGACTGGTGAATAATCAGCTTTTATTTTAACTAAGACATAAATGGAATGGAGGTCCAAGGTTCCCGTTTGCTTCAAAATTGCCACCGATGCAGGGCTTAATAGTATCAAAATGAAACATGGTGTTTCGTTACCAAAAGAGGAAGATAATAAATAAATAAATATATACGGACAACTAGATTGAGCTAGCCCCAAAATAAGTTCGAGACTTGTGTTATGGGATACTAACTCAACGATATTATATTTTATAAGAGATACATATATAGATAAACATCCAAGACCCAGGCCAATCAGGAAAAGATCGTTTTCCATCATGACTTGTAGGTATGCCTAGTATGAGTTTTCATTACAAGACTCGGTCTTTGATATCGAGCGCGTTTGGGGCTTTCATTGGTTGAGAGTTCTTGAAGCGGACCAAACGATGAGCCAAACGCGCTCGATATCGATGATCGACTTTCTTAATGAAAACTCATGCTAGGCCTACTGGCCGGGGATCGAACCAGGGGCCTCCACGTCGCAGACAGGCGTGTTAACCGCTGCGCCTCATGAATGACATAACCTTTAAAAACATAAATAAGTTGGAATGTCTTCGCAGTAGATATCCACTCTCACAGAAAGGGGACCTACATCACAACACTCAGAGCATTAGATATAAGCTGATTGATGTATATATGTACTACTTATATGTAAGTATTATGTAAATAAATCTTAGCCTAAAAGACATAAGTAGTCCATTCGTAAACTGTCGGCCAGTAATAGGTAATAAAATAGTAGGTAGGTACATGGGCGTACCGAAACACGATAATGCAGCACGGGTCACTGTCTTAATGGAACTCAAAGCTTAGATTACGTAAGGAATCTATTATAAACAAGGCTTGGTTACCAAGATAACGTGAGCCACGGTATTTAGTCATCTATTTAAAGAAAGAACACCATTAATTTCGATTGGGCATTATTTACTGAGCTAAGTAGGCACGGAACGGGTTCCCTGTAACACGATAAATCCAGTCGAAAGCCCAACATAAATCTCACTGGTACACGATAAGAATCAATGTCTCACGCAACGTATTTATTTATTTAAACCTTAGCATATAATACGGAACCCGGAAGAACGGGTGTCGACGAACTCGATATTTTCGATGCTTTCTCTTTTCAAAAATAAATCGATGCTCTCCAAGTCTCTTTCGATTATGAAGAGAATCGAGATTCTCAGTTCTCCAATATCGAATGCTGCATCGATTTCGTGACGCCACCAGTGGAAAGGGATGGAGGTAAGAGAGTATTTATTAAGCGTGAAAATTATCGCTTCAGTTTTACATATCCGTAAATCTGATTTATCGTGATTTATTTTAACTACGGTCGACGTGATTTACGGCGAGTCCATATATAAAATGCAAAATGTCCTCCCTCAGAGGGTCAAGACAAAAATATAGTAACCATGAAGTTATGTACGAATAATCAGCGCCATCGAAACGGTATAAATACGTTTGTAGTTGAGATATTTATCTGGGAATTTATGAGAGTAAGTTGTGTAATACTCCATGAGTAATGGGTTGATAAAGTAGTTTAAAAATTATTTCTTTCAAGTTGATTTTCAAGGAAAGAAAATTGCCTTAATCACCGCACAAATGTACTTACACAGAACTCATCCCACAGGCAGGCCACAGATGCAACATAACATGTCACCACATACAAGAGAGCGAATGGCAGTTTCGAGCCACGTGTATAATTTATGTCAAGCCTGGGTCCAGGTGTTGCTTAAGTTCTAATTATAACTCTAACAGCATTGACACTAGGTCTACGTAGTATGTATCTAGATGTAAAGCGACCTATTTTAGTCTTATTGTTGAACCTTACAGGTCTCTTGCAGGGCTCACAAATGAAAGATAAAATTTAGGACTCAAACCCCTTTATTACATATATTCCTTTGTTCATATATATTACTAGAAATAACTATTACAATTTAGACATCTTTACAACAATATGTTTTATAGTGAACTACGTCAATTTGACGCAGTACAAACCTTCTAGTTATTATGACATTCACTATTTAAAAAACACGCAATCCTTGATTCGGCCAGTATTCTCACAAAGGAGTTGAAATTACTTCCAACACACCCCCTTAATCTCAACCCTTTGGAGAGAAAACATCCAGAACCACTTTAAACATCTTAAATACATTAAATTTTTTAACACTTTGGACAACACACCATTTTCTCAAAAACTTTCTAAACAACCAAACCCAAACATAAAACTAACCCTAAACCTCACAACAATAAGACAAAAACTAAACACTCTACCAACCTTAACAAAGAAAAACTACAAATCATACACAACCACATAAATCTAAAAACCATATACATAATCCCATGAATCGTACCTATAAACCAAAAATTATTATAAAGAGAGGAGTCAAAAAAAAAAAACGCATAAAAAAGAGTTCACAAACCTTTTCCAATATTATTATGCTCACGCTTCCACTGCGCTAACGCAGTGTTTCTCCTCCCCTAATAAAAATCTTTGATTATCACAAAACTTAAGTGCACCCCCTTAAACTAACCTAACTTACAATCTAATTATCCTACTATTCACTCAAATACCGTAAAACGTTTCAAGTTCACTTTCTTAAACCACACAACACAATTGTTCACGTAACCTTAAAAACTTCACACTCGTTAGACCTTTGGTAAGTAAATCTGCTAACTGTTTCTCTGTGGGACAGTACTCAACTTCGAAAAGGTGCTCATCTAATTTCTCCTTTAAAAAATGAAAGCGGACATCTATGTGTTTACTCCTTCTGTTTAGCACGCCATTCCTCATTAATGCAATTGCTGACTGATTATCTACTAACAAACGGGTCTTTGGTACAGTACTAATTAATTCTTTTAGTAAATTTTGAATATATAATAATTCTTTACAACATTCAGCTGCAGCAATATACTCTGCCTCTGTACTAGAAAGAGCTACTATTGGTTGCTTTCTAGACGCCCAAGCAATCGGACCACCTCCGTAGCAGATAACATATCCTGTAGTGCTTCTACGAGTATCCAAATCCCCTGCAAAGTCTGCATCGCAGTATGCCACCAGATCACCACTGTTATCCCTGGAGTACTCTATACCTACCTTTGGAGTACCTTTGATATATTTAAGGATTGACGAGATGTTATTTTTGTCATTTAAATTTGGACAATTTTGGTGTCTACTGCAATATCCAACCTGAAACGCAATATCCAGTCGCGTCTTATTCGCTAGATATAAAAGCGACCCCACAGCCTCTCTATACTCATCAGTTAAATGAGTATCTCCCACATTTGGATGTTCAGCAACTAAAATGGTGGGTGCTGTTCGACTATTTGCATCTTGCAGATTTAATTTATTAACTAATTTTTGGATATAACTCTCTTGATTGATCCTAACAACCTTCTCACTACAGTGTACATCTATCCCAACGTAATTGCATACCTTCTCACAAACCCTCATTTCAAATTCTTTACTTAATTCTTTCAAAATTTTATCTAACTCTACTAAGGAACTCCCTGCAATTAACCCATCATCAACGTATATCGCCAAATAAATAAAATTTCCATCCCCAGTTGCTTTTGTGAACAAACAATGATCTGACTTTAATTTTTCAAAACCCATTTTCTTTAAAAAATCTGTAAACCGGATATTCCACATGAGCGGAGCTTGTTTTAACCCATATAAACTCTTCTTTAACTTGCATACCTTGCCTTTGCTCACTGGATAACCTTTCGGAATTAGCATAAATATTGTTTCTGTTAAATTTCCATGTAAGAATGCTGTCTTGATGTCGAATTGCCGAAGTTTCAAACCCTTTTGTGCTGCTATTGAAAGTATAATCCTTAAAGAAACAGTGTTTACAACTGGACTATATGTTTCATCATAATCCACCTTATATTTCTGCTCGAAGCCCCTTGCTACTAATCTTGCTTTGTACCTTCCATCTGCCTTTTTCGCAAAAACCCACTTACTAGTCAGTAATTTTCTTCCGTAAGCTTCTTTTTCGTCTACTAATTCCCATGTCCCATTCTTCTCTAACGAACACTTTTCCTCCTCTATTGCTTCTAACCATTTGTCTCTCTCACTTGACGCTATCGCTTTTTCATAAGAAAGCATTGCACACTCTGCTAAGAAATCCATCTCAAACTCATTAAATCTACTAGGAACCTTCCTCTCTCTATAAGGATTCCTCCTGGGTACACTAGATTCTTCTTCACACTCATTAACTCTCTCTTCAATAATATCTTGACTCGCATCTAAAAATAGATCATCTACTATTTCCGCATTTACATCTTCTAAATTCTCAATATCTTCACTAGCTTCATCTATATTTGCCACATTTTCAGTTATCGCCTCCTCTGTATCAGCTTCATTATCAATCTCATGATTTATTTCAACTTCTACTTCAACTATATCTCCAAAATTTCTCCCAATACTGGTTTCCCTTTGGTTGTCCAACTGTATCCTTGTGTTTTGTTCCCTACACTCATTTATTTGTTCACTTATTTCTTCATTCTCTGAATCACTTTCATTTGTTCGCCCTTCATTTGTGCGCCCTTCATTTATTCCATCTTCAATTGTTCCCGACTGTCGAATGTTTTCCAAGAATGATCGAGACGTAAACTGATTTAAATTGTTTGAATTGAAAGAAAATTGTTTTGATATTTCCCGATAATCATTTATTTCTTCATCAAAAGCAACGTCTCTCGAGTAAAAAATATGTTTTCTAACAGGGTTCCAAATTATATATGAATTCAGACTGTAACCTACTAAAATACCAATTAAACAACGTTTTTCTAACTTACCTAAATTTTTATTTATTTTACAATATGCTTTCGCTCCAAAAACTCTTAAATTAGATACATCTGGTTTTCTGTTATGCCAATTTTCAAAAGGTGTTTTATGTTTTGTAGATGTTGACGTCCTATTGAGTAGGTACACTGCAGTGAAAAGACCCTCTCCCCATAGAAACTTAGGCATATTAGCATCAAACAGTAGAGCTCGAGTTTTCTCCAAAAGCGTCCTGTTTAACCTTTCGGCTTTTCCATTTAACTGAGGAGTATAAGGAACCGTATAATCTAACGTAATACCCCTATCCCTACACCAGTTCATTAGTTGGCTACTGCAGTATTCACCTCCATTGTCACATCGAATAATTTCTACTTTTTGATCGAAATGCCTTTCTGCCCATTGAACAAAATGTTTAATGCAATCTATTACTTCAGACTTATTACGCAGTAAATAAACCCGACTGTAGTGTGTAAAATCATCTAAAAAGGTTATAAAATATTTCCTACCATCCCAAGTTTCAGTTTCGATTTTACCACAAACATCTGTATGTACAATTTGTAAAGGTTTGGTGGCAAGAGTACGCACGGACGAAAATGGCAACCTAGTAAGCCTAGCTTGCGCACAAACTTCGCAAAGCTTGGATGGATATGTTTTATTTGTTAGGCTAATACCATCAACAATTTTTGCTGTGTCCTCAACATTACTAATGTGTGCCAGACGTCTATGCCACGTATGGATATCTGTAGCAAGAAATGCAGAAACTTCGGGAAATACGGCGTTCAATGTGATAATATATAACCCATTATTATTTCTAGTAGCTTCCAAAATTGATCTACCACGGTGTTGGATTACTGCAAAATTTTCAAAAAATATTACTTTAATGTTTTGTTTACACAGAGCTCCAACTGATACAATATTCTTTGCTATTTCCGGAACATGCAAGACGTTATATAACGAAACAGTTTCAGTGAAGCAATCCCCAATACCAACTGCTTTAATGGATTGTTTGTCAGCACAAGCAATCGGCGTGCTAATTTGTTTTAAATTATATAATAATCTGCTGTCACTAAACATGTGAGAAGAAGCCCCTGAGTCTAAAACGGCTTCGATGGTACTTACATTCTTGTTCTGGTTCTTTTTAAAGCACGTGTCTATTGTATGTCCTGTCCGCTTACAAAATTTACAGAATCGGTTATCAGGCATATACCTAGTATTGTACCTACATCTACAGCCACAATTGCCTCTGCTCGTAGATGGTTGAACCCTTTTTGGACAAAATCTCGCGATGTGTTCTTTCGATTTGCAAATAAAGCATTCACGCTCGTTAGCTTTGAATGCGTCATCTGTTACGGACAACTTATCTTCTTTCAGTAGTCTGGCTACAAGCATATCCAAAGTTTTGTTTTCTGTTGGTGTGGAATCCCAAGCAAGCCGGAAAAATTTATATTGTTCGGGAAGCATAGCAATGATGCGCGTTGTCTGCTCAACTTCTGATACTATGTGTCCAAGACGTTTAAGTTTATTAACAATCTGTTCAAATTTAGCAATATCAGTCATCAACTCATTTGTTTTTAATTTAAATGTGTAAAATTCATTTAAAAGGCTGCTGATTTGAGTATCTCTATTGCACAGGAAAATTTTATTCAATTTTTCGATCATCTGTAGCGTCGTTTCACAAGAAATCACAAAATTTTCAATGTTTTCATCTACGGAACTTAAAATTAGTGACTTGCCTGCTGCCTCGGAGACTGCGAGCTTACTCGCATCTGTTACCTTGCAATCCGGTATCTGCGACTTCGTGGTGGCCAATATGTCTCCATGTCCATGAGCCACGATCCTCAATTTTATTTTCTCTAGCCAGGAATTATAGTTGCCATCCTTAGATAGTACCGGCTTCACTGGTTTATCCATTTTTTTTATTTAAATAAATCGTCTTCGTTCCATTTCAAAAATCCAAGAAAAAAAAATTAAATAAATCCAGTTCAATTATTTTTCAAAAATAAGTCCATTAAAAAAAAAATTGATAAGAATCCTGTACAATTATTTTTATTCAATTTAATTTTTCATTCGAATCAGGAATATTTACTCGTCGAGAAACAAAAACTTCAAAATCTTATCACTCTCAGCCTTAAGTCATCACTATTTTCTATTTTTCTCAATAATTTATAAACAATTTGTTTAAAATAAAAAAGAATTATACAACCGTATTACTTTCTTCGCGTTCCTGGGCCCATAACCTGTTGAACCTTACAGGTCTCTTGCAGGGCTCACAAATGAAAGATAAAATTTAGGACTCAAACCCCTTTATTACATATATTCCTTTGTTCATATATATTACTAGAAATAACTATTACAATTTAGACATCTTTACAACAATATGTTTTATAGTGAACTACGTCAATTTGACGCAGTACAAACCTTCTAGTTATTATGACATTCACTATTTAAAAAACACGCAATCCTTGATTCGGCCAGTATTCTCACAAAGGAGTTGAAATTACTTCCAACACTTATGCGTGTAGAATTGTAGATAAAATAATTTTGTTACGAGTAGGTATATATTCTCGGTGGTAGGCCATAATGTCGGCCGCCAAGCGCTTTGTCGTGTTCCGGCATGATGTCTGGTGAAGCCGTACAGAGGACGGGTCTGAGCAGTTGTGTTGCAATGTGTGCCGGGTACGATGAGCCTAATGTTGTTGTGTTGGGAGTTTGGTCGTGGAGGGTCTTCAGATCAATCTCCCTTTGGCACAGCATCGTTGGTAGTGTTGTTGGGTTTAACATTGCATCACCTCGCTCAACTGCCGTCTTCCTTCCTATTCGCTCAGTTTTTCTGAGTGAATAGGCTCTTAATAATCTAGCGCGCTTTACCATCAACGATCGCATCACTGCTTGCCATCAGGCGGGATTGCGGTCAAGCGCTAGTTTATAATTATTTAAAAAAAAAATAGGGAAATAACAGTCTATGAATGGCCGTGTTAGTACTCACCACGCTTGATAGACATTCTGCTAATTGCATCATCTAAGACAGAACTCGTATAAGCGTCCACTATCGAATTTGATATATAAGCTTAGTTTTTCTTGTGTAGTCTGCCCTGCTTAGCGGTTTTAATGTTATGATGATATTGAAGTCAAACGTTCACCTGCAGGGTAATTGTGTTACACACTATCAGTAGCAATAAGTTTCATTTTGACAGTTCAACAACATTCATTGCGTTATTTACGTTTGTGAGCAAACACATTTTCGAAAACTCGTAGGTATATGGAGCAATGGATTAGCTAGGTGTGGGTTGTAACACCTTTTTCAAGAAATGTAACGTAACCAGTTACTTGATCGGCGTCACCTGTTACAAAACAAGTTATTTTTGTAGCTAGTTATTTTAATTCAGGTACTGTGATTTTTAAATATAACGTTACACGCGAAACGAAATTAGACGTGGTTGTTATTTCACGTCACTAGTTACAATAACCAGCAACGTGCGCCGCCGGTGTGATGCACGATACGGCTACCCGCTGGGCATAACGTGTGTATGAGATAACGCATTTACAAAAATAACTACTTTTTAATTTGACTGGTCACTAATTATTCAGTTACACATCGCGTCGCCGGTTATTGTAACTAGTTACGTGAAATAACAACCACGTCTAGGATTAGCAATATGCTTCGAAATGATTCCAACTGAATAGTGTGTTTTGCAATTAGGGTGCGGGTAGCAAATCAACAAGAGTGTTTTAGGAAGTATCTATTAACCAATTGTATTTGTATGTGTGTGTCTTTTCAAGAGTTACCTATAGAACATTTCAAAAAAGGAATATTTATTAGTAACTAGCTGCGTCTCGCGGTCTCACCAGCGTAGATTTCGATATTTTTTTATATGCTCCGCTCCTATTGATCGCAGTGTGATGTTATATAGCCTAAAGCCTTCCTGGATTAATGGGCTATCCAACGAAAAGAGAATTTTTCAAATCACACCAGTAGTTCCTGAGATTAGCGCGCTAACAAACAAACTCTTCAGCTTTATATATTGAAAAAATTAAAAATATTATTTAAAAACTAAGTTGGTACAAACAAAATTGAGGTTGACCTCTCCTTTTAAGTTTGAAAACACTTCTGCCAGGAGAGGCCGCTCTCCCTTAACTTGATTGAATATTTCTTAGCAACTTAATTAAACTGAAACCAATAATTAAGAAATACAGGTGTGAATTAAATCTATGTGAGCGCAAACTAAAAGTAATCACGTGTACACACAAGCGTGAGAAAGTATTTGTGTGTATGGTGTGTCTGTATTTGTGTATTGGACTGTGTGTGTATGTGTGTGTGTGTGTGTAACAATTTATTTATTTATGTATTAATATACACATGGACATAATATTATAGATGACGCATTCAAAGCTCGGAAAATGAAAATTAAGCCGTTCGTCCCGGCTGTCATCCGGGTTTCGTATCAGTCGTTACGGATCGTCAGAAGTCCGAAAGCCTGACCACCTGTCTAACCAAGAGGAATCGTAGGTCATCATCATTTCAGCCGAACGACGTCCATTGCTGGACATAGGCCTCTCCCAAGGTTCTCCACGACGACCGGTCCTGCGCCTCCTGCACCCAGCGGTTTCCCGCGACCTTCACCAGGTCGTCGGTCCACCTTGTCGGGGGCCTACCCACGCTACGTCTTCCGGTGCGTGGTCGCCACTCGAGAACCCGTCGGCCCCATCGGGCATCGGTCCTACGGGCAATGTGTCCAGCCCATTGCCACTTCAGTGTTGCAATTCTTCGGGCTATGTCGGTTACTCTCATTCTTCTGCGGATCTCCTTATTCCTGATTCGTAGGTAACGTATAATAATAAAGTATTTATTTCACAAAAAATACATAGCACTTCACACTGTTACATAAAAGGAAAGTTTATAATTACTATGCAATCATCATCATCATTATCAACCTTTTATCGTCCCACTGCTGGGCACAGGTCTCCTCTCATACAGAGAAGGATTGAGCGTAATCACCACGCTTGCTCAATGCGGGTTGGCGATTTCAGACTTAAAGTCCAGGTTTCCTCAAGATGTTTTCCTTCACCTTTAGTCATTGGTGTCCAAGATATACTTAGAAAGTACATATAACTTTAGAAAAGTTACATTGGTACTTGCCTGACCTGGAATCGAACCCGCACACTCATAATTGAGAGGCTGGTGTTTTAACCACTAGGCCACCACGACTTATGCAAATATATATATACTATTATTACTATTATTACTTATACTATGCAATAGTCGCCTCTATCTTTTAAACTAGGATTTGCCTGTAACTTAAAAGATAGGGTTCAGCCAAATGGATTCTGTAAACAATTTCCATAAGGACATGAGAAAACAGTGTCAGTGAATTGAACTAACAGATGTACAAAAGAAGGGAGAAAAAAAAAAAGGAATAACAACAGAAATGAAATTGAAATTAAAATTATCCTAAGTAACGCAAAACTGAGAGACAGCAGTCATGCATTTTATATGTGTATGTGCGTGTTGCGGTGTGTGGAAGTGTGTGTGTGTGAGTGTGTGTATGTATTCGTGTGCATCTATGTTTGTACGTATGTGTGTAGTGATTCTGTGAATATAGTAAGTCTATAATATTTGGTTATAAGCGTGAGACGTTCTTAGAGTATGTATATGATCTTATATTAAGAGATGTAGGTTAACAGATTCTCCGTCGCTACATAGTCCTGATGCAATAGCCAATGACTTATTTCTTTCTTTAAATTATATCTATTTAAGTCCAGTATATTTAACTGTTTATGTAGCTTTTTATTGCAATGGCTCCGTGTAGAATACTGGTTTTCAGCTGAATCCTGTTAGACTAGAAGCCGACCGCAACATACTCAATACTCAATATCTTTATTGCTTTACCATAAGTTCATATAAGGGTAGTAACAATTTATGTGAGATCAATTATGGACCCTGTAGGGTACAACAAAATAGGGTAACAGGAGAGAGGAAACTCTGTTTGAATATCTTAAAATTTTTGAGAATATTAGCATCATTTTACTTAATCTACAATTTATATAGGTATTATTTTATCTTTGGTATCTGACTAATTTTACTTTATTTATTTATTTCCTTATTTGTATATTTGTGTTTAAATTATGAATAACTAGCTTTCCGCCCGCGGCTTCGCTCGCGTGGAGATCGGTTATATCGCGCTGTTAGATTTCCCTCGTGAATATAATTGTTTTTCCGGGATAAAAAAGTACCATATTATTTAATCCGGACTTCTAACTTTCAGACTTTCCTTTACGTCTGCAAAATTTCAAAACAATCGGCTTAGTAGTTACGGCGTGAAAGCGGAACAAACAAACAAATAAACTCACTTTCCGATTTATAATATTAGGATATTTGGTGTACACATACAAATATTAAAGTAATCTCCCTTTTTAACTTGATGTTTTTTAGGACCAAAAGTAGCCTATGTTACTCTCCATCTTTTCAACTAACTGTATGCCAAAAATCAGGTCGATTGATTGCTTAGCTACGGCGTGAAGGAAGGACAAACAAACACACTTTCACATTTATAATATTAGTATGGATTATAACGTTTCAGACGGTATTTTTGTAGTATGTTTGTTTTGTGTATGATAGGGAAACGGCTAGGCTGGTGATGTTGTTGATAGGTTTTACAATACTTCTTCTTCTTCTTTTCTTCCGCCTTTAGAGGTCCACTGCTGGACAGAGGCCTCCGCCAAGGCTTTCATTTCATTGGAGGCCATTGGCATAATCCCCACGGTTGGCAGGCAGGTTGGGGATCGCAGGAATTTGTTTTTCCACAGGAGTAGCGCTGCTACCCGCTTCCCTGGTGAGAGCTCCCTATATCGCCTCTTAGGTACCTATGACACCCACGGGAGGGTACCCATGGGACTATGCCTGGTACCACACGGGACACTTGCACTTATTTCTTTTTACAATACTTATTATATCAGAAAACCTGTGATAACAGAGTCTGATGGAAAACGTCTGGGAGGACCTCTTATCCGAATGGCAAAGTAGGTGGGATAATTCCATCAAGGGCCGGCACCGCCATCTATTCTTTCCATCCGTTGGCGATCGGCTGGCTAAGACATGGCTGGAGGTTGACCACTGCGTTGCCCAATTTCTCACAGGTCATGGCAACTTTAAAAGTAAACTGTATTCTTTTAAACTTGTTCCTTCCCCTTTGTGTCAGTGTTCTACATCGAACTGTGAATTTGAACAGTCCGCAGATCACATCTTGTGGGAGTGTGTTCTTTGGCAGAATGAACGCAATATTATGTTGGATAGTGTACAAGTTACATCCGGAGTCGTTTATTATACGGACCTTGTAGAAACTAGAACCAATTTCCGTGCGTTCAGGCCCTTTTGCCATACCTATTATTGGAATCAATTGTAACAGCTAATACCTACTTAGGATCCATTAACTTAATCAAATTTTATTCCGTGGTGTTTGGCAATCTGGGCTTCTCCCAGTTGCAATAATGTCCCTTTGTGCCGATTGGCCTAGTTTTGTTCTGTCTCCTGCTTGTTATGGAGGGAAGTGGAAAAAAATATCTTTTTTCTTACTCCTCCGCTATTCTTTACTGATTAATTTCGTTGCGGGACCCAAGACAGTTGAATCGTTTCTCCGGGACTCGTCGAGCTTCATTGCTCGGCGTTTTTCTGGCGGTCGCCACTGTTGATTCTGGCTTTCAGGAGTTGCAGTGGTTGGGAAAAGTGTGGCGGGTTTTGATGGAAAACGTAGAAATAGTGTGTAAAAAGACATGTTCATTATATTTTAGTTTATATTTTATCGAATATTATCTATAAATGCGAAAGTAACTCTGTCTGTCTGTCTGTTACGGTTTCCCGCTTAAACCTCTCAAGCGATTTTGATAAAATTAGGCACAGACAATCTTTAGGCCCTGAGAAAGAACATAGGCTACCTTTTATTAAAAAAAAAATTATATTCCCGAAGGAAATCTAAAACGCGATAAGTATAACCGAATTCTAGCTAGTTTTTTTTAAATAAAGTAGAGTGAATTTCTCTTGAACGAGTACAACTTTGAATACCTAACAGAAATAGGTTTATCAAAGTTTTCTTCCATTAAAACTATTTTAATACATATAAAATTATTTACATCCTAAATAACGGACTAGATCAAAATATATTTGAGTGAGAGCCCATTATCTAGACTAATATGGGCTATGAAGACAGTTTATGTGTTTGTTCCTTTCTTCCTCGATCTAATCCGAGGAAGTAGTTACTTTAACCGACTTTTGTTTGTTGTATATTTTATGTGCGAACTTTGTTTAAGTTGGTGACAAAAAAACAGCGGAAGCACTGAAATAAAACGTCTTTTGAGCAGTGTTGTTTAACACCGGCGCGATTGGGTTAGTTGATTTCAGAATGAGACTAATGAAATTCTATTTCCGTAGCAGTTAATTAGATTAAAGATTTGGTTAACTTATGTAAGTAGGTGTTTTTTACAAGCTTTAGTTTATACAAATATTTGTTCCGTGCGGGAATCGCTCCCGTAACACGGAGCGCCACAATCGACCGCTAAATCATTGGATCAATCATCATCAAGATTTATCCCTCGCTCATTAATACCTGCTTAATTTTATTTTGAAAGTGATCACACAATTAATCATAAATTATTAAAAAAAAAACTCACTAGGTATATTAATTGCCTGTGAGACTAATATTGATATATTTAGTTGCTAATTTTAATTACCTATAAAATACTTAAAATAGTCGCTAATTTTAAACGCCTATAAAATATTTAAAATAGTCGCTAATTTTAAATATCTATAAAATATTTGAAATAGTCGCTAATTTGAAACGCTTATAAACTATTTAAAATAGTCGCTAATTTGAAATGCCTATGAAAATATTTTAAATTAATAACAGCTAATTTTAAATGCATATAAAAATATTTAAAACACTTGTTAATTTTAAATGCTCATAAAAGTATTTAAAATCGCTCATTTTAATTAAGTGTCTAAAAACCAACCTATATTATATTCGAATGTGGTAGCTACAAAAACGTTTTATGTCCCGCTGCACATTATGAACTTAACATGCGGTGATTAACCCGTAAAACCGGAACTACTACAAAGGATCCGTTGTATAGAAGTGGAGAAAAGTTTTTAAAATATTTGATTTACCTATAAATAAAATATAAATCCAAAAAAATATTTCTTTAAAAACGTAATATTGTGACCCCCAAAGTAATAAAGGAGACCTTATATTTATTACATATTGTTAGAGTTAGTTACACGAAGATCTTTGAATTCTAAATTATGTATGTTTTGGTTATGATAATGATAGCTAATTCTATGTCAGTGTCATTACTACTACACAAAATAAAACAATTCACTAAAGCAGCTGTAGGTATAAAACATCACATGATGTAAGAAAGAGATAAAAATACGAATTTTTGATAAGGAAGAAGAGATAAGTAGGTTGATAGATTAATGTGAAGTGACAGTTCATGTGCGAGCAAGACAGATATATACAACAAACATTGCTTGCAATGTTCGAAGAAAAAAAAATTGGGCGAAGGAGCCTTTATTTTTTACACATTGATATTTCGGTAAGGTAGGTACTATAAGCAGGATTGATATGTACAAATTATGAGGTGTCAGAGAAAACAAGCTAGCCATTAGGTATTGAATAATGGAGGAGGATATAGTAAAAATATCAACCAATCGTGAAACAGCTCTCAGTGACGTAATCCTACACTTCTCGTGCCCTCGCGTATAAGTGGTTTATTTTTAAACAAGACTTTTGATTTATACCTAACATACACGATTTAAGACAATAAATACTATGAATATTATTTCCTCAAAGATTTTTTTAATGAAATATGAATAAATTGTTAAAACATGTGCTCTCAACTTGGAGACGTTTACAAATAAAATAATTTTGAACGTGGTTTAGGAAAACTTATTCAGAAACGTATTGCGGAAAATATTTTTCAATTTACTGACAAGTCTCGATAAATTGCCATTGCAGCTTGCTATTTGCAACATGCAATAGAAATAGCTTATTGCTGAATAGTACCTAAACAATATTTCTGTAATATAACCTCACATAAATAGTTTTTTATAGATTTGCTCTATTTT
Organism: Sesamia inferens; assembly: GCA_037179545.1. Lineage (NCBI taxonomy): Eukaryota > Metazoa > Arthropoda > Insecta > Lepidoptera > Noctuidae > Sesamia > Sesamia inferens. The sequence continues at coordinate 14,014,910 of CM073930.1, forward strand.
CTTTGTAATCGATATTCTTTGATTAGCTTTTGGCATAACATCTGCAATAGGATTCTTAGAATTTTATAGTCTATCGGTTAAGACAAACAATTCATAAAATGCCTCCTTCTTCGTCCCAACTTTTTTTGTAAAATTCCTTGTTTACCTACCAACTGACCGTTTTTAATTTTACTATTAAGAAAAAATTTCACCATATTTTTGTACATATCTAAATAGTCTTTTTCTAACATTAAAAAAAGAATAAATTTTAAATATTTGATAGTTTTTCATACTTCGGTAGGTACTAGAACAATTGATATAAGTTACCTTACTTTGGTAAAATCAATCCAAAATAATAATTTACAGTCAGGATATTTAAAAATGGAACACATGACGTACGTTACTTACGATTGAGATATCTACTTACTCAAAATTCGGATTCGGATAACGTAAGACGTGTGTTGTCGAGTGTACTCCGTTTCATAACCGAAATGGCGTTCAACGACCCCGAGTGGGGAGTGTGTCGGTTGGTCGAGGCCACTGAGAGCGTTTATCATAGCGATATAGTTCATAAAACATACATATTTCTTGCTGACATTACTACGAGCCAAAGATATCTTCAGATTTTTTTGGTAGAGAATTGTTTGTTATTTTATTTGTTTTGTTAATTTATTTGGAGAAGAAAGCACTTTTCCTTCGCTGATTAACTTAAAATGGCCTTTTATTTGCCTAAAAAACTCGAAGTCGTTGTAATTATTTTAATAATACCTACGTAGTTTCTGATATTTAACACAATAAATATTTCGAGCGTTTATTTTGAGTTCAGTGTTATGAAATCCAATAGAGCATAAACAATGCAGTTTTAATTGTACCTATCCATTTTTCAGTAATGCATAACTAAATACTATCAAAAACATCACAATCCTTAAACAATTCGTTCCGTGCAAATTCTTATTTATACGATCAATAAGACCATCAGAACACAAATAACCGTTCACTCCATAGTGTTCAACTGCTTAGTGAACGAATTTTCCTCCGATTTCAATCAGTGGGAATGTTTGCTTTGGTAAACAGTTTTGACTCACTGAGGCAATTCACGGCTCCACTAGACTTGCACTTACACGCGAGCTGAACGTGTTATTCAACTGAACCAATTTTGAACGTTACTAGATTAGAAATAAAGTTAGTTATCGCTTGATGATAATGAAGCATAGAGGTTAGGTACTGTGTGCGCGGACATATATCGCGTGTCACAATTTAAACGAAGAAATTCCATGTTCTTTATTTGGCTATATCTTTTTTTAATGTCGCCAGTGTTGGATACTTGGCCTTTTGCCATTGTGACGGTGCGTGAGGTGAGATGCACGCGGGGAGGGGTTGGGCGTTACGAATGGAAATCAATACTAACTGCACACTACTCCACTGCTGCATTGCTCCAATATAAATCAGCCCCTCTGCCCGGTACCCCGTTGCTTGCGAACTTGCGTCTATTCAAATTCAAGCTTTTATTTCTTGAAGAAAAGATTCAATCTTGAACGTCGTTTTTTTAAGAACGGTCGCGAATCTATTAGAAGTAATGTTGGCTATAAGTCTTCTTTGACATTTTGTATGGATATTTATTGGGACTTTGGTTTATTACAGCTACGTGTAAGACGGTAGGGGACGCTGAAATTCAAGTATAAAAATTGGTAATGACTTTTTCTTTGCAAACCGCGCTGTGTTGGTACAAACGAGAAAAATAAGAAACAACAACATCTGCTAATGCAGGTTTTCCAGCTGCAAGTTGTTATTGATAACCACTCGCTTCTAAAGAGTATTTATTGCATTTTCGTCGTCTGCGTTTCATACATCGTAAATATCGACGTTACAGTCTTAAAAATGGTGCGGTCTGTCTTGTTAAAGGCTTATACTTACTTACTTACTTATTTATTTGCATTTTATAAATATATAGGCAATTGAGCGTGTTGTTTGGGACTCATAATGAAGTGTCTATAAGGGACTGTGCTTCTCTCTTCCAAGACATGACAAACGACAAAACAGAAGAGGATGCAAAGGAAAAACCAAATTTATAAAGTCTGATCTAAAAACTCCTCTATCATGGGACTAGACGAGATTACAATGGGAGTTATTATTTCAATAATAGTTTGGTAGATTCTCCTTACTACAAAATAAAACAATAAATAGTTGACTAAATAACCAGCTACTTTGCAATTACTTAATTTGAAGACTTAGTGTCATATATTGGCTTAAAGCAACTGAGCCAGAAATAAAAAGGGACATATTATGTCATAGCTATTTTTCTGAGAAAATGTCAAGTTTTCAAGTTGTGATTTCTACAATAAAACCCACATCAAGTGGGTATATAAGCTGGCCAACTAACAAAAGGGACATTTAAAAAGATACATCAGGGTAATTGCGTAATAAACTATCAGTAGCAATAGGTAAATTTGACAGTTCGACAATGTTCATTGCGTTATTTAGGTACGAGCAGACACTTTTTTTCAGTACATATGAAGCAATCGATTTGCAATAAGCTTCTAATTGATAAATAGTAATAGTTGTTACTCAAATAGGGTGGAATTCAACACAATTAGGGTTCATTCATTCAATAGAACGATACATTCGTTCAGTTTCTAAAACTTTCATCAATTCTTCCCAATTGTTTTCCCTAAAGACTGAATACTTATCTTCAGTAAACAGATACAACAATATACTTTCGATGTACCTAAGTATCTAACTCGGTGTAGGGTTACCCGGCCTAGTACACACAGTCGGACAGATAAGGAACAAGTCTCGCTCACGGCGAGTCTTAACTCTCTTCTCCTTTATTTATTACGCGCTACGTGCCCGAAGCGAGCGATCCTTATACCAACACATTTTTCATATCTGCCAACTAATCGCCAAGCGATTTCCAATCTTAATCCTCAGCATCTAGAAACAGGAGCTAAACTCAGGAGCGCAAAATTAAACTGGCTAAGTAGTTCTAATTGATAACGCGCACTGTATCTGGTATTGTCATGATTTAAAAGCGTCTTTGGAATTCGATTCGCGATTTATTTGCGGACCGTGGTGTGCGTTTGGTACTAAGCTTTATTTACTAGGCTTAATGCAATGATGACGTATGTGTTCTGGGAGTATTTGATTTGTTGCGCTTTTGCCGCCTATATAAATCATTTGCCGATTGATTAAGTGCTTGTAATGTATGATTGTGTAAATAAATTGAGGTATACAACATAAAATACATTTGTAAGTAATATAATTTCTAATCTAAAACAATGAACTTTGATTTATCGTTGTTATTATCGGTTTGTAAATAACTTCTATGTATACAGGATGATACATACGAGCTCTTGCTTCAGTAATTTATACGTAAACAGAATGCAGCTAATGGTAGGTAACGATCTACTTACATCATGTTATGAAATACAGAATTTGTTTTGTTTTGGTACCGGGTCATACTGGTACGCAAATCCTACATCTCGCAAGTAGAATTTTCCACGCAGCTAGCTTACATAACACTTCCCGAAAACAACTGACGAGCAAGTGTACGCTAGACACAACACCCGTCTGGTATTCTGGACACAAGACCCTGATGTTTCTATGGAAGCTGCTGAGTGAATTTTTTACATTCTTTTCCTATTACTTGTAAACTTCCATTTCCTAACTAGTTATAAGCAAAGCTAGGTAAGTACATGTACCTACTTACAAAAAAAAGCATAATGTTCTCAATGCCGCGACAGCCGACAGTGAGGCCTCCTCTTGGCAAGAGGATTGTGACCTTCCACGCCGGTCTACAGATAGTAGGTAGACGTCTAATGTTTTCGTAGTTCGGGTTAAAATAAATAAGTTACAATAGGACGAATCATGACGACTCTGAAGTTCGCGTAGAAGGTTGCGCAATAATTTTCTTTAGGAACCAAATAGTAACACCGGACTGGTCGTCGTGGATCTCCACGACGACATAATATGGTGGACATAAGCCTCCCCCAAGGATCTCCTTGGGGGAGGCTTTTGTCCAGCAGTGGACGTCTTTACGTTGAAATGATGATGATGAAATTGTATCACGAGGCAAGTGTGAGTGAGAGAACATGCGTGACAAATCGGAGAGCTTATTTTCAGATCGGCCTCGATTCAAAATCAAAAGTCATTTATTCAAATTAGGCTGAGAATCAGCACTTTTTGAGCGTCAATATTACATAAGACAGGTCTTACTGTAATAAAGTATGTGTGTATTATTAAAAATTACGTATGCTTTAGCGTTTTTATCTAAGGTAAATAGATCTAAATAAATACTTGGGTACAACCCTAGATTTCTAAAAAACTGGCCTAAACTTATGCGCACCCTACATTTCTCATTTCCAACAACAAGTCCACGGGTCCACATCGACTCGATAAAGACAGGCAGCGGCCAACAGATAATTCATTTACGTTCCTAACAGCCGCCATATTTAAAATTCATACCATGCAAATTAGTCAAGTCTGATGCTAAAGCAATTACCCAAGCTTTGCCTCGTAAATCGAAAAATGTTTTATGTGCCAGCAACAAGTTAAGAAATAAATAAAACTGGTATCGCCGGTTTACACTTACCTGGTGCTTGCGTCTCCTTTTTACTATAAACTTTTTGTTTGAGTGTGAAAGGGACGGAAGACAAGACGAATTATCCGTTCGGAAACCAGTTTATCATCGGGATCCGAAATTGTCGTTTTTTGCGAACGTGGTAGGCGTTGATGGTTACGTTTATTGTGTTCTTCGAATTTTGAGGACCCGGAATTTATGCGGTTCGGTTACATACATACTTATATAAGAATTACCTGCTTCATATTAGTATTATTAGCGATGGTTTATTAGTCTACAAAATTACGGAGTACATAGTGTCTTCGAGAAGGTACAGATTTTGGTGGTATAAAATTTCTGCTGATTACAATTACTTCATATTGGTACAACATTATTTTTGTTTATGCGAAACCTGAATATAGATTGTTCAGAATAAGCAACTCAATTGTTTTTTTTTCTTTTCATTGTTACAGCATGTTATATTTTTCCCAAATATATTTAGAAATTGTTGCAGTGTGGTTACCGAACGCGCCACACAGCTTACGATAGATCATAGAGCTTGTGCGCGCGTAACAGCTGATGCCAGAGGTCAACGGATCGCGCTCACTCGCCCGAGCCGAGCTTTGACCATATTTTTGTTGGGACAGCCAAGTAGAATAGAAAGCTCATAACTTTGTGGTTTTTCATTATATCTTTTTGTAATTTTGTACATAGATTCTTTACTCAAAAATACTGGACACGTGTTTCAGGTTTCGTACAAAAAAAAAAAATTGTATCACTCCCACTGTTGGAAAACATACCACAGTTGTCATACACCACTCGGGCCCAATACAGAATGCAAGATGTCACATGTCGTCCTTTTTTTGTGATCTAGGACATACCGGTTTCATAATTCATAACAATGCTTTTTTCAGCATTTCGAGAACAATATTGATGAAATATAGGTATTACTGACCACACAAAAAACTTAATTTAAATCTTGATAAGTTAATTCTATTATCTCTAAAACATGTTCTTAAAACTGCTGCACCAGTCTCAAAGCCCGTAGAGCGAACTATGCTTAACTTTAAAAGCGACGAAGATTAAACAGTTGGTTGGTAAAGTTTTAAAATAATGGACTTGGCGTGGCTGTTGGAGCATAGCGTGCCATCAGGCGGCCACTTGGCGCTATAAAGCAGGCGCGAGTGCGATTTATAATCGTTCAAAAGTTAGCCCGCGCGCGAGCTCTGAACAAATTAGAGTTTTTTAATAAACGCCTACGGTGCTACGCTTTTGAATTAAAAAGCTGTGGAATGAGCTTCTTTTTTTGGAATTTTGAAACTTGTAGATTGCGTTGAGATCTCAAATTGATACCTTCTTTTTCAACTGAAGACTACAAAAAAGGAGGAGGTTTTGAAGTCGTATCTGCCTCTCTCTGTGTTTTTTTTTTTTTTGTAGAAACGTTTATCGATTTTGTCTACATTTGTAGATCAATTTTAAAAGTCTCATAACAGAAAAAATGGAATAATAACACTTAAACAATAAATAATACACATTTTTCAAACAAATGGACCAATGAATTAGCAATAGGTATGCTCCAAACTGATTCAAATTAAAAGTAACAGTACTTATATTACTTCATTAGGGGGTGCTGTTTTCTTCGAGAGGAAATGGGCAGTAATCCACATGGGTTCAGTATGGTTTTAGACCATTTGTTTTTCGAATTTTCATTTCTTGGACATGCTGTTTTTTTTTTTTTAATAATTATAATCTAGCGCTTGACCGCAATCCCGCCTGATGGTAAGCAGTGATGCGATCGTTGATTGTAAATCGCGCTAGTTTATTAAGAGCCTATTCACTCAGAAAAACCGAGCGAATGGGAAGGAAGACAGCAGTAGAGCGAGGTGATGCAATGTTAAACCCAACAACACTACCAACGATGCTGCGCCAAAGGGAGATTGATCTGAAGACCCACGACCAAACCCCCAACATAACAACATTTGGCGCATCGTACCCGGCACACATCGCAACACAATTGCTCAGACCCGTCCTCCGTACGGCTTCACCAGACATCATGCCGGAACACGACAAATCGCTTGGCGGCAAAACTTTGTCTGGTGGATGGTAACTTCTGCCGGCGGCCGATGTTATTATCTACCATCGAGAAACCTAATGGATTCCTTCACCGTTCTGAGATCACGTGGAAAATGGTGGATCGTGCTGGAGAGGTTCCGACAAATCTGAACAGCAGATACGTAGGCTGACGCAAGATAGAAGTACTGGAGGGAAGCCTCTACCAAGAAGAGGGAAACATAGCACATTATGGTTTAAGGGACAGAGCTCTCGACCTTTTGACTTCTTATCTGAATAATCGAATTCAGAGGGTTGATGTTAATGGCAACAAATCTGCAGGATCTGAGGTCACCATGGGCGGGATTCTTCTCTGGGGAACTTGTGCGGACATCAATACCATCTTTGTTTTACAGAAAAGGGCTGTTCGAGCCATTTACAACCTTGGTCCTAGAGATTCTCTTAGAGAAAAATTTAGAGAGGTGAACATTCTGACTGTAGCTTCACAATATATGTATATTTGAAAATCTTATGTATGTACATAAAAATATATCTAATTTTAAGAAAATAAGCGATATTCATAATATAAATACCAGGAACAAACACAATCTTGCTGTACATCACACTCGTCTCCACAGAGTAGGCAACTCGTTCATGGGTCAATGTATACACTTTTACAACAAGCTTCCCATGGACATTTGAAACTTACCCATTAAACGATATAAAACCTATATAAAGGCCAAACTTTTCAAAAAGGGGTATTATAAAATCTCAGATTATTTAGAGGATAGAGAGGCTTGGGACTGAGCTGCTCGCTCTGTTAAGCATTGTTATTAAGCAATATGCGTAATTATAACGTAAACATTTTCATTTTTAATGTCTGGACTTTAAAAAAGACGATGATCCCTGAGTTTGTTTCGGCTATTTCTTCTCAGAGGTAGTCAGTTAGGAAATGCCGGCTTCATCTAGTTTAAAAAAAAAAAGAAAAAAAAACATATGACGTGTAAAAGTGATCGGTGATCCTACTTGCTTAATAAACGATTTCATTTCATTTCATTTCATTTAATTTAATTTCATTTCATAGCCTACTCAAAAAAACCACATATTTGGGTTATACCTGCCACTGACTCCAATAAATATAGGTTAAAATCATTTTCAAAAAGGATTCTGTAAAAAATACGCTCACGTAAAGCCGCAGGCTATCCATAGTTTTACCATACAATGAAATTTAATGTTAAGTAGCTCAGATGCCTTGAACTTAAGCTCAGATTACCGATGTACAGACAAGTGGGTGCTGCGTTAATGTATGTCCAATCAGCTGTAACAAGATAAGTAGCCATTATTCTGAACAGGCTTTCTCTTATTATTCACCAACTGAGCTCGATATTCCCATGAAACAGTTAAACTTTTGTTTATGGTTAAGTTTGCACGATAAGGCTGCTTAAGTAATGAATCAGAGAGGCTCTTCCTGTAATTTTGATAATGTTCACAATCTAAGTTCAGTTTTATTCTGTAAAAAAATCCTCTAATTTCCCTACATTTTTGACATTTATTTTTCGCGACGATGAGACTGTGGCCTGCTTTGTGCAACGCGCCTTTATTATTAATTGAAATCATTTCGAAGCAAATTGTCAATCCATTGCTTTATATGTTCGAAAATTTGTCTGCTCAAAAACGTAAATAACGCAATGAATGTTGTTGAACTGTCAAAATGAAATCCATTGCTACTGATAGTATGCGCAATTACCCTACAGATTTTGAACGTATTAAATTACTAGAATACTGGTCAATTATAAGCATCAAATTGAGGATCTGCGGGTTCGAACTTTATGCTTAGCTTTAATTTTTTTTTAATTCTGTGGTTTTTTTTTTTGGTAAACTATTTAGGTAATTCTAAAACAATTAAACAGTTTTCTTAAGGCTTGGGCATTTTTTTAACTTGTAAAAGTTGAACAAAGTGTTTGTCGGTGCAAGAATAGTATCTGTTATGTAAAAATATTAACCGTATCACCTGCAATTGTGAAAGAAAAATGCACATTTAGTAGATAATTTCTATATAATAGATCCGATAAGAAGCATTTAGCTTCACAAAAGGACATAAAACACCTACTTTACAAAGTCTCTGAGCCGATAAGATATCCCAAAAAAACTACAAGTTCCATGCCATACATTGCCCGCTTACACCGTAGGCCACATAAATTCTGTTTTTGCAACAATTTACAGGACTTCACGTGCTATCAGCTGCTGGAAAATTAGCCAATTAATATCTTGGACGTGACTTCCGATGATAGTAAATAAAAACCTTCGAAATATCCAGACGTGTTCCAGAATTTATTGGTTTGTTGATATTGAACTTTGAAGCCAAGGATAACTCCTTTAGAACGTACTAAGTACTTACTGTTTCTTGCTACACAGCAAATTTAAAAGCAGATATGATTTAAGATAGTTAAAATATTATGATAAACTAGCTGTTGCCCGCGACTCCGTCCGCGTGTTGATATAAAATAAGCGCCTGTTAAAATAATGGGACCAATATGTACATATTGCCCCTGTTTTCGCAATATTTTTTGTTACTGCTTTGCTCCTATTAGTCATAGCGGGATGTTATATAGCCTGTGTCCTTTCTCAGGCTCTAGACTATCTATGTACCAAATTTCATTACAATCAGTTCAGTAGTTTTGGCCTGAAAGCCGGACAGACAGACAGACACAGATTATTCCGCATTTATAATATTAGTATGGATTAAACAACAGCTAAACTAAAATGCATATCGACAGGGTGTGCCGAGTACAGTAGTCCGTTTTCACATTTGGTTTTTGGTCAGTAATATCTACCGCTATTGAACTTATTAATACTTATTTACTCACTCTGTTAGACCAAACAAAATGGGTAGGTAGATAAGAAAAGTATCTATAAAACAACATACCTTTTTTCAATAACTTCTGCAAATGCCATTTTACCTGCAAATAAAATAAATACAAGGTAAGCAATGAAATGACGAACAGCAAATAATAATTTACTTAATTTTCTAACAATCCATGTTTCTTTGTACTGTAGCAAACCATTTGACCTGGAAACCGTAGTTTTAATTCTTGAACGTCAATCGATAAAGCTTAGACGCCAAATCGGGAAATCTATTGACAGCGCCCTTAACAAATTATCCTTACCTACGTAAATTACTAATCACGAGAAAAGCTGAAAGTGAATTTCATTATTATAGATAGGTTTTCGTATTCCTAGATGGCATTTGTAGGTAAGTATATTTCGTAAACATAAGCTCATCGGCATTTGTACTTTCGATTCACATAGAAAAACTGTCAAGCATGGCATTTTATAATAGCTTAAACAATGGACAATAAGTAATTATGGGTTTGGTAATAAAATCTAGTGACAATAATGAATTTATCTACAAATCATTGGGATACCTACAAGTCGGGAGCCCATGTAGGGATGTGCTTAAGTAATTATAAGCTGTTATCTTTTTGTCCAAGGTGACTAAATACTATAGGTAAACCGATGCTTTTTTCGTTTGTACGTAATGCCTGATAGTACGTAACAGATTATGTTTGAATTTTTATTAAAAATATGTGTCCCATTTTTTTTACAAGGATTATAATATGTATTTAAGTAGATATAAGAGATTTGAGCATTAGGTCATTGTAAATATCCTTCCATTATCCATAAAGGTAGCGACAGCTCATTACCAACCAAGTTACTGGGTAAATAATACCTCCGACACGACTTGGCAAGACGTGACGGGAGTTATACCGAGAATTTTACCAAAACTCTTCGACTCCTGAGTTAGATATTTTAAAAGCATGGGGCTATTCTTTATTTTTATAATATTACATAGTTAATACAAAATTTAAATAAAAACAGACATTCCTAACTAAGAAAGAAACAGGTTTACTGATATTTAAAAATAAAATAATAGTCCTATAATCGGGGAGCTTGACCACTTTTGCTTATTACCTAAATGAAGCCTTATCGCCAAAGTGGAAGCTTCTTCAGACTACGCTACTTTTGATGACCGTGCCATTCATGTCTTATTTTTCGTTCTACCTATACAGTATGTTAAGAAAACCCTGTCCGACCCGTGAAGGTGTTGTTAGGTATCGATAACTCATTCTACTAATGGATAAAAAACCAGGCTAAACTTAAAAAAAATCCCCCTATAAAAATAAATATTATTTCGCAAAAAGAGGTAACTTAATAAATGTGCGATAAGCACCCTTCCACGGGCGGCGGGCGGCAGGGCACGCGGCACGTGGTCGCATCCCTATTCGCTCATAATAATACCGGTGTTGTCACTTTTTTTAAAATTACCAAATTTCGGGGAAGGTGGAATTTATTCGCGGGAAAAAAAGATTATTTCAAAATTCATTTGTATTGGTACAATGATGATTACGTAAAATTTTACATTATATTTGGTCATGTGTTTACCTAACCTTTATAATCATTATGGGTAGGACAGGGTTTTCATAACATACTGTATATGAACAATGCAAGCGAGCAAGCCTAGCGATTAGGATTACCAACTAAGCTAAGAAGTAGCTACTAGAGCACTTTGTTTTCAATTAAGATATGAAGCAATAAGTACGGCAAAGCTATTAGCCCAATCTATACCAACAAGATCTGTTTTCTTTGGTGTAAATTCTTGGTCAATTCTAAATTATTATCGTTTTTAGCAGTTAAGCGAAACAAAAGCGGTCTGAACAAATGTAGATTGTAATATCAATAGTAAAACTATGTCAGAGATTACTAGAATATATGTATTTTGCAGTCGATTTAGTGATTTAACGATTTTTTTAATTTGTGTTCACAATTATATGTACCTATACATGTCTAAGTTGTTCAATGAATTTGTGAAAAAGAAGGTCTATCATTACTTATGTTTGTCAGTATTTCTTTTATTAGTTTATTTATTATTAGTTTTTAACAATATTAATCAATCTTACATTATTTTTGTACATACACGTAATCATTTATATTTATGTAACACGTATTTATTTTTATTTAAGTATGAGTACACACGTTATGCTGTTGTCTAAAACTGATTTACATCTGTCACCACACATCAGGTTCAGTTGAAAACCAGCGTCAGGCACTACTTGTCTGGCATTTTTGCTGAACTGGACCTTTTTGGTGCAGTCACGAGGCACACTTTGCTGCTATTTTTTTACACAAGGGTTTAAGGTTTTTTTTTTTTTTTTTTTTTTTACTTTTTATTTGGGTTTTTTTATTTTATTTTATTATTTGGTTTTTTAATATATTTTATTTTTTGTTGCTACCCGATGTGTGTTTGTGCTAAATGTATTGTATTGTGTGTCGAGTCTGTGCTGAATAAATGTATTTTCTTTCTTTCTTTCTTTCTTTCTTTCTAATTATTTGTATTTTAGAGGAGACAACTTATAAAATCATTTTATTTTAATCAAAACGTTGCCCACACTAGCAATCAATACCTACTGCGTCATAGGAACCTACATATACTTAAACTCTCATACTCAAATAGTCAGACCCGTAGGTTAAATGCATAACACACTATCAGCAATCAGTTTTATTTTGACAGTTCAACAACATTCATTGCGTCATTTACGTTTTGAGCAGTCACATTTTCGAACATATGAAGCAATGGATTGACTTCGAAATGATTCCAACTAATAGTAATGGCGCGTTACACAATTAGGGTGTAGGAACAACTAACTGTTAGGCCATACAAATATTTCTTCCGTGTGGTTACCGATCTCCACAATAGATACCTACGCAGCGGAGCAGTCTACCGCTCAGTCAATGAAATATTATAATGAATACCTAATTATTATCCACTAGAATTTTATTTTTGTTTGTTTCTTTTTTCATATTAATACTCATTTTTTATTAAGTGTTATTTCAGTAGTGACTCACATTTTAGGAGTATCATCTCTATACGTTCCACACAGATTTTCGATCTTTCTATACACTTGTATCCATACCTCTTGTTTACATCCTAAGAGCTGTAATTTTAATTTGAGCCAGCGCAGAACCTTTACATTCTCCGTCCATAAGGTTTGGTTAACCAGTGAATCAATGGGCGCAGACACGCTATCGGCATTTCTCGAATATTTCCACTTCTTTTGAAACGGCCGCTTCAAGTTTCAACTTTATCTTACCTAACGGGAAACTGGTCCTGCTTTTTATGAACTTTTTCAAGTACGGAGCCAAGAAATCAGCGTGACTTATTGGCTATTTCTATATTGCTTAAGTACGGTTTATTGATTGGACATTGTTAATTATTAGTTCGTCATACCTTGTTATCGATTTTTATAACAATCGATTTAACATCGCTAATAATCACTTTGATATGCACTGAATGCAATTTTTTTTAATGACTTTTGTTTTTTTCTCACAGAGCTCTTAGTGTGTAACTAAACTCCTAAGTATTTTTTTTCTTTAATGATTTTAAAGCTTATACAATATGTTAAGAAAACCCTGTTCGACCCGTGAAGGTGTTGTTAGGTATCGGTAATTGATTCTACTAATGGATACAAAACCGGGCTAAACTTAAAAAAAAACCGCTATTCGCTCATAATAATACCGGTGTTGTTAAAAATTACCAAATTTCGGGGAAGTTGGAATTAATTCGCGGGAAAAAAGATTATTTCAAAATTCTTTTGTATTGGTACCTACTATGATGATTACGTAAAATTTTATATCATATTTGGTCATGTGTTTACCTAACCTTTATTATCCTTATGGGTCAGACAGGGTTTTCTTAACATACTATATATAACTCTTTGTTAACGCCATACCTCTCACCACACATGAGAGTAACACCCACAAACATTTAATTACTACCAAACGACGATCAAGCAACTTCGTCGATCTTAACGTGGGTGTCAACAATTGCCCATTAAGATTTATCAGATCGGATCGGATTGCATTGGCAGCTAACTGTACTATGTGATACAATCTCTCTGCTATCAATACGGTTTTCGAGAGCTATGTACATCAAACAGTGGGACTTTACCGCCCACACCGAGCTATTGTTCCTTAAACGTTCTGCTCGTCGCCCGTTCCATAGCTCCGTCTGGAGATTTATTATTTCGAAAGCTCCTTCGACAATTCTCCAGCCCGATAAGGCGCCTGCGACTCTTTAAGTAGACCTTAGCTGGGTCACCGTTCTCGTGAAAATACAGCGTCTTCAGTTAAAGGTTAGCTGTTTCGATTGAGCTCGTTTTGAGGGGCGCGTGGTTTAATAATATCAGCCGAAGGTCGATCGAAGGTTAAACTACATTCGTGGGTGGGACACTATACTTTTTTTTTATAAATTATAAACTAGCGCTTGACCGCAATCCCGCCTGATGGTACCTAAGCGCGCTAGTTTATTAAGAGCCTATTCACTCTAGCCCTAAAGACACTTAATAATACCTAATAATTACACCCAATAATGATACCCGACAATCAAAAACACTTAACCGGATTTAACTCAAATTTCTTCTAAACAATTCGTAACGAATTCAACCCATCACTACCGTACCCTAATCGCTTCATGTCCTTTTAACTATAATCAAAAGTACGGGACCATTGATTACAGCCATTACAAGTAGACTCTGACACGACAAAGGGTACTCAAATCATTGATAAATACCGAGAAATTATAATTGTCTACGCTCAATCATAACACAATCTGCGTAGGCTTTCCCCAGCTATCTTGACTTACCAAATAAATCTGAACTGACACCAGCCCTTACAGTACACAATATGTAAAGAAAACCCCGTTCAACCCGTAAGGATAATAAAGGTTAGATAAACACATGACCAAATAAAATATGAAATTTTACGTAATCATCATAGTACCAACACAAATGAATTTTGAAAAAATCTTTCTTTTTCATAACCTAATATACAAAAACCAAAGACACCGACTTCCGAAATTAGTTTTTTTCACTTTGTAATGTTTTTTGGAAGTCGGTTGTTTTTTTTTTTGTAAAAAAAAAAAATATTTTACACTTTTTAGTTGTGAAAAGTACTGTTCAGCTACATCCGGTTAGACTGGATGCTGACGCTAAAATACTTAATGAAAAAACTTACAAACGCACTGGTTGCCTCTACGATTTTTGAAAGTTCCCCTTGATTTCTCTGGTCTTCCACCATCAAACCCTGATGTCATTATCATGGGACCACCTTGGGAATGTCTTCTTTCCAACAGAAAAAGAATTATCAAAATCGGTTCATAAACGACGAAGTTATTCGCGAACAAACATAAAAAAAGCATATATACGGTCAAATCGAATAACCTCCTCCTTTTTGAAGTCGGTTAATAAAAAAGTGGGTAGGTATGATGAACAATTTATTTGTACAATTACATAATTATGTACTACCCATATATCATAAATAGTTTTAAATAATTAGGTACCCAGATCTGAGTATGCGTTCCATACGAGAACCTAAGCGCAGAGAGTATAGTAACTACATAATTTTGTAACTGGTTCATTGTATAAATAAGTTTCCGGTTCCCGGTTTCAACCAAGGTTTAGGTAGAGGTGTGCCAACCGCCATTTTCGCTTTCATAAATACATCAAGAGAAAGTAATTTAATGACTATGATAATTTATAGTATATTGTTCGGACGACTACAGGTCAAGCTACCAGAAACTGGCTAATATTCCCAATCAACCTTGAGCCTTAAGGCAAGCTTAAAAGCTTTAGAGGTAAAGTTGAAAATCTAATAAAAATGTGACAGATTGTAGGAGCTTCATGTGCTGTCGTCTGTACCTATTGTTGGAATACATATATCTTAAGGGAGATTCGTGAAACAAAACAAAATATAGATGATCCCTATTGTCTATCTTGTTTGTTTATAGTTATAACCAATTTATACTTAATATTATAAAGCTGGAGAGCTTGTTTGTTTCAACGCACGAAGAATTATTTTTGTGTTGGATAGTTTATTTACCGCTCTAAAACATCAAGCTGTGACCAATAGGAGTGAAGAGTCAGTGGAATAAACGGAGAAATATTTTGAGGGCTTCCGTTGCGTACGCTGCCTAAATGGTTCAAGTTACCCAAAATATGTGATACATAATATCAGAAATGTGATTCGGTCGAAGTCGTGGCCAACACCTAGTGATATAATAAAGCAATTAAAACCCAGTTTGTAACTCAACATACCTACCTACTCCGTCATATATGTATACGTATGTGTCGTGACATACGCTTACCTACATTATGCAGTGACTGCGCTTGCTTAATTACGCAAATTAGTACAATATGTAGGCAAGTAGTAACATGACATAGTGACAATTAACGCTGCATGTGTTTAAGGTGCGTTTAGTAGTCAATGAAGTAATTAATTAAACATATACCTAAGGTTACGGCAGTGCGTGGTGTGGCTTGTTTAAATTTTTTTCTCATCTGTCGCCCCCAAACATCAGGACCCGAGGAAGCGGCGTGTAGTGTTCTACGTGCAACACTCTTAGACGTCACGAGGGGAGTCATACACCTCACTCCCCCCTGACCCGAGGAGGCCCACAGTGGAGGGCCAGCTACAATCGGGGGTTGCGGAAGCAGTATTCGTTGTCGCAACCCCCGGTGTAGGTAGACCCCGTCCCCCGCCCCAGGGTGGCGGACATACATGAGGATTTTCCACCCCAAACAAAAAAAAAGCAAAAGTTGCTAGAAGTTTAACTCAGGAGGTGATGATAAATAAAATATTAACAGTGGTCTCATAATTGGAAAAATACTTTTTTCTTATTATTATTATAATGTGATGATAGCGTGATGGTAAACAGTGATGCAATCGTTGATTGTAAAGCGCGCTAGTTTATTAAGAGCCTATTCATTCAAAAAAAACTGAATGAATAGGAAGGAAGAGGGAAGCCGGCAGTTGAGCGAGGTGATGCAATGTAAAACACAATAACATGACCATAGATGCTGCGCCAGAGGGAGATTGATCTGGAGACCCTCCACGATCAAACTCCCGACACAAGAACATTTAGTGCACCGTAACACAACTGCTCATTCTCGTCCTCCGTACGGCTTCCTCAGTTTTCATGCCGGAACACGAAGAATCGCTTGGCGACAAGAGTAACTTAGGGATCAGAAATAATCTCTAAAAAGTATCTACTTGTCGGAGACAGCGACGGCAGAGCGGTAGGGTCGACAGCATCTTGGTGTGGTGGTACAGGTTCCATTTCATAGGTGAGTTTTGAACTGAAGCACGACGTGTAGATATACCCGCCAATCTTCATAATAACAATTTGAATAGGCAAACCGACAGTTTCGGTTGGGAGAAGTGCCTTGGTCCGCGTCTCGATGCAAAGTGACCGTTCGACGAACCCATTTTCCAAAGCGACTCTGTCCATGTGACGCCATCACAAAATAACGTCACAAGCGTTTGCCCCTCTACTACGTAAATCAAATCAGCAACCTCTATCAAAATTATACCGACGATCTCCGACATACTTATTATGAGCAAAATTGAACTTAGTTTGAAACGTCACAAAGTTTTGTTTTTGTGTATAATGAACCATAAATAATTGTTCAAAACTATAGAGGAAATAGGTTCTTGATGTAGTTGTGATCAATATAAACTTGTACTAGATACTAGATGCGCTCCCTAGGTACGCTATCCGAATGTGTATGTATCATTATCATGCTAGCCACAGGAAATCCAGGAAAGATTTCATTTTTTTCAGATTTCTCAAAAAGACCGATTGGTCGTGGTCTGCATCTAGCGTTTCCCTGCGTTTTTGATCAGGTCATCCGTCTACCTAGTCGGTGGGTGTACGACACTGCGCTTTACGGTCGGTGCGGGGCCATCGGCTATACGTGCTATGTGCCCTTCCCCAACTATGTATGTTGGGGACGACTTCCAGTCTATCCGGATTCAGCTGGTTACGAGTATTTTACATGGAGCGATTGCCTTTTTTTATGGGACAAAATTCGCCACACTTTTCCCACCCACTGCAACTCCTGAAAGCCAGAATCAACAGTGGAGAACGCCGAGCAATGAAGCTCGACGAATCCCGGAGAAACGATTCAACTGTCTTGGGTACCGCAACGAAATTAATCACAAAAGAATAGCGGAGGAGTAAGAAAAAAGATAGTTTTTCCACTTCCCTCCATAACAAGCAGGAGACAGAACAGAACTAGGCCAATCGGCACAAAGGGACATTATTGCAACTGGGAGAAGCCCAGATTGCCAAACACCACGGAATAAAATTTGATTAAGTTAATGGGTCCTAAGTAGGTATTAGCTGTTACAATTGATTCCAATAATAGGTATGGCAAAAGCGCCTGAACGCATGGAAATGGATGGAGCGACTGCCTATCTGACGACCTCCACAACCCAGTTACTAGGTAGTACGATACACTTTTTTTTGTTTTCGATGGGAAATCATTAAATGACGTCTCCCGCTCTGGGCGGAGCGCAAGGGCGTGTCAGACTTTTACTGACTAAAACCCATTGGTGTTCCTTCACTTGCCGAAGCACAAAAGCCACGATTTCTTTTTTAACAAACCCGCAATCCTGACGTAGGAGGCATCGGTGCCACTGCTCACCGCAAGCCTGTGCTTACGGTAGCCGGGAGTTTGATGTTGTCTCCCGACCAGGGCGTCTCCTGCGGCGGCTTGAGTCGTGAGGGCGCTGGGATACCCGTCCCCTCACGCACTCCACTTCCTCCTTTGCCAGCATCACTGCTTCGGAGAAGGAGGAGACGGCGTGCCATGCACTTTCGCTCCGGACCATGGTCTGGATCAGGGTCGGATGCGAGAGATCGCCGCCGATCGCCGCTATGAGGACACGGCGGTGCACTATCCAAGCACCTCCACTGTATGCTCCACCATGTCCTCAGGGTGATCCACACAATGGTGACATCCTGGAGTTTCTGGCCGGCTTATGCAGGACAGGAACCTCTCGAAACAGCCGTATCCAGTGAGCTGCGTCAGGCGGAAGGCGAGGGCGCCGTGGCGCCTCTCTAGCCACTCCTCAAAGAGGGAACTTACCGCCGCTAATGTAGCGTACCCAGAACTAGGTTGCGACAATCGCACTCTCCATGTTGCCATATGATCCCGCCGTAGTTCTGGCCACCGTAACGCGATTTGTCTCCTCTCGCCACTCACACATGTGAGCGAGAGCAATCCGGCAAGGAGGCTTGCCGCCTCAGCGGAGACCGTGAGATATCCCCGGACCAGACGAACGACTATGAGCTTCTAGGACGTGGGCAGGCATCGGACTGGTCGCACCCTTAGCGACTGCGCCCACACCGGTGCCCTGTAAAGGGTCATTAACCGCACGGCCCATCCGTAGAGCCTCCGGCAGGAGGCGTTTGGTCCTCCTAGATTGGAAAGGAGCCGCTCAGGGCAGACTCAGCACGTTCCTGTCTGGGAGCCAAACTTCGGAAGTGCTCCTCGAAGTTCCATCGGCTGTCGAGGAAAATACCCCTTGGCATCGTATCGTATCATCGTCTGACTAGTGATAATAATTACCTAACGTATAAATGTATTGAATTGCAGGTTATTTAAAATTAAATTATAAAGGTAAATGACTGAATGAAAATAATGTCTATATTAAGGATTATTTCGAACATAAATTATATAATTTCTAAAATCTTATGCAAAACATGTATGATTTTTATCTGATTTAATAAAACTTATGTTTATCATGTTTTAAGTAAAAAAAAAAAACTTATTCTATGTTAAAATAAAAACTTTAAGCCTGTCAAATAATACTATCCTATAACTTACATTTATTACTTATCCTATATTAACGATATCGTAAAACTGTTAAACCACGTTTGATAAAATCATCCGTCATAAAATCAGAGTTTTATAACCCCATTAACTAATAGACGGATAATTTAACACTCATCAACGATACAATCAGTTCACATCAGCATTCGTAATTAAATCGTTTTCACTTTTATTCACATACCTATCAATTGAACCGATAAAAGTGAAACGATTATCGGATATGAATCACTATGACTTACGTACGTATATCGAACACTATCTACAGCTCGCGACTTCTTTCGCGTTTTCTAAAATAGTTCAAAAAGTGATTGGAAAATCACGTGGCGCCATCTATTATCATAATAACGTTATTGTTGTTTTCTTCGAGAGCAGCACGTTTTTTCGGGGCGAAAGGTAGGTACCCTGGATCTGTGCCTAAAAAAACGGGTATAAAAATTAAAATTGAAATGTAATTTATTAAATGAAGTGAAAATATTAAAACAAAAAATATAGAACAACAATGAATGTACAAAAAGTCTGTTTGTATAGTAATAAAAAACTGTCCTAAAAACTTAAATAATACATTACCTCTACTTATTTATTAAGTATATAACTTACTGAACTACTCATTTTATTTGAATACCTCTAGCATTTTTTCCGTATCTGTGTAACTGAGGGTTTGTAGATATTCAGTATAAATCCTTTCTTAAGGTACAGGGCTAAAACCAATATCAGCGTGCTGGAGTAGTACTATATTCAAAATAAAGAACTGGCGTGCTGTTAGCACTTTGCATTCTCTGTAAAGCTGGTAGGTGGGCAATCTGAAAGAATGAAAGCTAGCAACCTTCAGGATTGCTCTTTGGGCCCGTTCCAAGGGCAGAAGTATAGTTTTAGGCACCACCTCAGGAACTAATACAATAGGTAAGAATGGACTGACACAAAGCCACCTGGTGAAGGCCAAAAACCTCTGGGTACTGAAGGCGTACGACCGGTCATCGTGGAAATCCTTGGGGAGGCCTATGTCCAGCAGTGGACGTCTTTCAGCTGAAATGATGATGATAAAGTTGAGTCAGTAGTAGTAAGTAATTTCCCTGCACAGGTTTTGTTTATACATTCATTAGGTCATACTCCACAAACCATACATAACTAGCTAATGAACTGTAATGTCCACTATAGAAAGCGGATAGAACATCATTCCAAAACATAGAAGATGGGCGTCACCCAGGTTAGAACTGAAACCTTTGGGACACCAAGACCTTAAACTTCTTTTTCTCCTTCTTTTTCTTAAGCCTATAGAGGTCCACTACTGGACACAGAGCAAGCCTTTTCATGATGCCCGGTCTTATGCTGCCCGCATTCATCAGCTTCCCACGACCTTCGCCAGGTCATCACTCCATCTTGTCCTCCTCCCAACGCTGCGTCTTCTCGTATGTAGTCGCCTCTCCAGAACCTCACTGCCACTTAATTTTAGCGACTCGAAGAGCTCTTACACAGATCTCACACACATGTTCTTAACAAGCCAGGAGACTTGATAGACTTTTGGAAGGATGCCTGTTAATTGATTAAACTAGGAAATTCCAAAATCGGCCTATCATTTTTTAAATATTTGTCTCACACTATGAATTACTCCTGTATCGTGGGTGAGTTTATAAACATTTAAATACATATATTTACATACACAAACTGCCCGACCCGGAAGAACTATATCAGCCGAAAGACGTCCACTACTGGACATAGGCCTCCCCCAAGGTTCTCCACGACGACCGGTCCTGCGCCTCCCGCATCCAGTGGTTTCCCGCGACATTCACTAGGTCGTCGGTCCACCTTGCCGTGTACTTCCAACTACCTTGAATTTAGAAAGCTGGACTCACTCTCGCATATAATAATCAACCCATAAAGTTCCCACTACTGAGAGACAGACATGTCAGTGAGAGGAAGTAGGTCGTAAACTACCACGCGAGCCCAGCGCTATGAACATGACTTTGTCACATGCCTTCGAATACCCGTTTCGCCACGACATTTTCTTTACAATTTTGAGAGCAGTGGTGAGAAAATAATTTAGGTAGAAAAGCACATAAGTATCTGGGTTTAAACCTATGACCTATCACTCGTAGGTAAATAAAGACCATTAACTTCGGGTCTTTTTTTTTTATTAATTTATAAACCAGCACTTGACCGCAATCTTGCCTGATGGTAAGCAGTGACGCAATCGTTGATGGTAAAGCGCGCTAGTTTATTAAAAGCCTATTCACTCTAGCCTTAAAGAAACTCAAATTGTAGTCCGACGGAAACACCGCCGCCGGCAGATTCTTCCAGTCCCTCGATGTACGCGGTATAAAGGAAGAGGCGAAACGCTTCGTCCGGATCGTAGAGGTGTTAACAACATAAGGCTGGAAACTCGCCGTACGACGGGTCGTCCGATGGTGGAACGGAGATGGGGGAATTAAATCGTGCAATTCCCTCGCACATTCCCCAAAATGTATCCTATAGAACACCGAAAGGCTGGCTACTCTACGCCTGTGCTTTGTCTCCTAACACAATCCGTGATTACCTTTCATTGTGGCCATTTTTGAACCACCGAAGATAATCAGCACTCTAATTGTATAACACACCATTGTTATCTATCAGTTGGAATCATTTCGAAGCATATTGCTAATCCATTACTCCATAGGTTCAAAAATGTGTCTGCTCAACAACGTAAATACCGCAATGAATCTTGTTGAACTGCCAAAATGAAACCGATTGCTGCTGATAGTATGTCACATAATTACCCTGCAAGAATAGAGTAGGTACAATGGACGTTTTATTGATCAAAGTTCATAGCAAAAGAAAATACCGTGGGCAATTCGTCGCCATTATTATGGCCACTAAAAGCAATTTGTTATCGATTAAAATATTGCGATAGAGCGTAAGTAATCGCTACTTCATCGCCTTCAGCGCTATTAAATTACAATTTCCTTCGGATGACACTTGCAATTTGTATGCGAAGATAAACATCTGCTTCTATTGAAATTACCGCAGAAATTACCACTACTCCTTATGCATTTCACTTTAGAATGTGGTAGTGTTTAGAAATTATAAAGATAACAGAAGTTTAATTCGGCAGAAGTTACCACCCACCAGACAAAGCCTTGTCGCCAAGCGATTTGTCGTGTTCCGGCATGATGTCTGGTGAAGCCGTAAGGAGGACGGGTCTGAGCAGTTGTGTTGCTATGTGTGCCAGGTACGATGCGCCAAATGTTGTTGTGTTGGGAGTTTGGTCGTGGAGGGTCTTCAGATCAATCTCCCTTTGGCGCAGCATCGTTGGTCGTGTTGTTGGGTTTAACATTGCATCACCTCGCTCAACTGCCGTCTTCCTTCCTATTCGCTCAGTTTTTCTGACTGAATAGGCTCTTAATAAACTAGCGCGTTTTACCATCAACGATCACATCACTGCTTACCATCAGGCGGGATTGCGGTCAAGCGCTAGTTTATAATTATTAAAAAAAAAAATCTTGTGAAAAATGTAGGCATTTTATAGGTACATATTTTTAAAATATTGGGAATAGAGAGGTAATTCTCGTAATTTTAAGAACTTAAACTGTTTGATCTCAGTGGCAATCTGTCAAAAATACCGCTAATTTCCCTAATTTTTTTGACACGATGATATTCTGTCAAAAAATGCTTCTAGTTTCCCTACATTTTGACCTCTACTTGACATTTGTTTATGCTCTTAGAATTACAAATTAAAGCAGTGATAGGGCAGATGTTCTTTTTTTGTTGTTTATAACATAACAGGATTGGTCAACCTAATCCATTTTCAAAGTGTATGAGGTAGGTAAGTAAGTGTTATGGTAATATATTCCAAAACAGTTACTTTTCGAAGAAAAGCAGTCAATGATGCATGTGCGTAGCACAGATGCGATAGCATAATTTAAAGGAAACGAAGGTAGCTTAAGAAAATAGTTTACGAATACCACCGCAAGAATTTCCGGAAAAATAGTTTGATATTTCGAGGCAATCACAGCTAAGGTAGGGATCCAAACGACACGATGAGGCTTATACGAAAATTATTCATGGGTGTCTGCAACCGCGAAAGCCTCTCGCCATGACGCCGGATAAACTCTGGGATGAATACATTTAAATAGTAAACGCGACGCTACGTTGGATTTACAACAGTATAATGCGGCGGGGTACATAAGTTCCATTACTCATGGATATAACTCGTGTTGTTATAAATATACACTGACATGCTTTAGAGTCGCGTCGGCCGTTACTCTGGGAGTACAAAAGGGTTTGTTAGTAGAACCTATGAAGTATTGCTTTCATGTTTGCCCACGCGCACGAATAGAAGCCAGCTATTGTGCACTGCCCAATACCTAGCTAGTCTTAGATGTGGCTGTAAGAGCTATCTATACCACAATGGGTACCTACACAAATAAAGTGGGTGTGCACTCTGCATTGCAGAGGTGTGGTTTTGTGTGTAAAATAGAACATTGTTGTCTTGTTGTCGCTTGGTATATTAGTACAAGATTTTCGAGTATAATTTACTGAAACAAATAAGTTACAGGGACAGAGTGGCAAGGTTACCTACCGATGCGCAATCTTTTGATTCTGAAACCAGTGTATTGAAACATTCGTCAGTATAAAAAAAAAATACAGAAACTGCTGTTTTTTACCGTCCTAGGTCCAGTAGTTACGACCGCGACTTACGAGTTGTAGGGACTTGGTATAGATACAATATATCATTATCACTACTCTCAAACCGCTGAAGGAAAACATCACGAGGAGACCAGTCAAAAATTCGATGGTATTTGACATCTGCCAACCCGCATTGGGCCTCGAGGATCCACCACGAGCTCACTTTCGGATACACATTTTAGGCTCAGAATGTGGTCAGTATTTATAAAAACAAAAATTTCAAAATATGGAACAACTTTTTTTTTTAAACCTACGTATCTATATTTCCATGTCTAGAATCAATGTGCTGAATTCATGGATACAGTCGTCTCTTGATTGCCCTGTATAATATCGCCTAACACAGTGATCGTACAACCACCTGCATTCATTATCATTTCAAAATTAATTGCCGATCCGTGGGTCCCTCAATTTCACCTCTATCTTTTTAATATGCACGGCCAATGCTTTAAATTATTCAAACCCGAATGCCAAATTGTCATACATGCATTAGAGACTATATAGGCTACTAACTTACCATACTCCTTCATTTGGCAACAAACGTGAGATTGACGCCATTAAGAATATGAATCATTGGTTTTGGCAGCCAAAGCTCATTATGAAAACCGCTTCGTAAATTCACATACGCTGGCATTTTAACGGTTTTTACAATGTATTGGTGCAACAAGATCGAAAGTTGTGACATCGGATTGTATTGACCCCGTTGGCTTACATAACACTGAAGAATCTTCTTGATTTAATCAATAGTCCGGTATACTTACTTATACAATACTTGACAAGTTTTTAATAACGAATTGTATGATAATGTGAAAGACTACTCTCTCAGTACACTATTGTGTCGTAATTTGCTTTTTGCTGCCATGTTTTCTCAGCGATGAGTTTTAAGATTGCAGTTGAAGTATTTGACCCAACTGATTTCTCAACTTGATTTTGGTAAAAGAAGTGAAATCCTCTTTAGTTAACGACTACCGTAAAAGAGACATACAGAAGTAGGAATGTGACACACAAATTATTTTAATTTAACTAAAAATAGGAAAACAAATTCGCATAATAAACACGTTGTCGTCACCAAAATCAAAGGCATTATGACCATGAAACGCAAACTGAACATTTCAGAACCATTATAATGAAAGCAAATCATTCTAACGACGCACTTCAGAGGGAAATGACTGAAAACTACATTTATATATTCGTCCTTCAGTAGAAACATTAATGAGCGAACAGTTTCTGTAGGACCGTTTCAACTGCAGCAAATTTTCTTGTTTCCTAACATTATATTTCATATTATCCAGTGTCTTAATTCTTATGTAAATATAATCAATCAATTTGATAAGATATTCTGATTTAAAAAAAAATGTTTATTGTCACTGTTGCCCACTGCCTTTCGAACAGCGGAGTCTTGATACCCCACTGTCAGGTGCGGTGAATGTTTATGCGAATCCCGCACCTCTGGCAATAGGTAGAGGTGTAAAACCACGGTGATTTTAGCCGGTAAGAGTTACGAAATACCTACTTCTATGTTTCTCCAGACGATGGAGGAAGTTAATGAGGATTTCCACCGTGTCAGCAAAAAAATAAAGACATACCCCAGCAATTGGAATATGGGATCTCGGTGGTAGGCCATAACATCGACCGCCGGTAGAAGTTACCACCCACCAGGCAAAGTTTTGCCGCCAAGCGATTTGTCTAGCATCTAGCATCGTTGGTCGTGTTGTTGGGTTTAACATTGCATCACCTCGCTCACCTGCCGTCTTCCTTCGTATTCGCTCAGTTTTTCTGAGTCAATAGGCTCTTAATAAACTAGCGCGCTTTACCATCAACGATCGCGTCGCTGCTTACCATCAGGCGGGATTGCGGTCAAGCGCTAGTTTATAATTATAAAAAAAATGGTATGCTTTTGCGTTTTTGAAAACTTAATAAGATTAAAAAAACAATAAATACTTTTTGGTCACAAAACGTGTTGAACCTGTAAACTTGAAATGCGAATATCCGTGCTCCATTGAAGTGTCTATCATCGGTTGGTTTAGCAAAGAAACAGAAATGAGATCATTCTATAATCAACGTCAGAAAAGCCCTTTGATCTGGATACCTTAAATGTTCATGAATGTATAACGCTCAACATGACCCTCTTGAAACAGCGGCGTGAGTTATGGACGAAAGCGGGATTAGACTAACAACAAATTTAACTTGGCCTTTTGTTATGGCGCACTTTGTTACGGTAAATTTCAAAAATATGCCTGTTTCGATACATTGAGAGCTAGTTCCCAATTCCACCGTATGCCAAGATATATTGGGCATGGTATAATTGTATCTGAATGCGGTTTATTATGTGTGAAATTGGTATCCTGTAAAACTGGTTTGAAAAACGGTAGCGTAGGTGTGATTTATAATTTAATATTGATGATGGTGGATCTAAATTATTACAGATCTGTATCAAATTAATACAAAAAAAAAACGAGTGTGCTTATGACCACACGACTGAAGTGAAACTTCTTTCGCACCATCTGTATGTATATATATATATATATATATATGTGTGTACAATATATACATGTATACACATATACATATATTAATTTTCTATAAATATTTAAATTTATTTCATGCTTTCATTTATAAATTAATATTTTTGCATAGACCTCCAATTTAAAAAAAAAAAAGTGGATTCCCTCGGGGCCAAAAGGTCGGGCTTTTCCTCCTGAATCAGGGGACCCCAAACTCGGGTAGTCCACGACCTCTGGTTCCCGAGATAATCCACAGGGGGGTGAGGTAACTAAAGGGGGACGGGGGGGGATAGGTTTCGTGGGGTTGCGGGGGAGGGAGGGGGCAGTGAATTCCCTCAGGGCCAAAAGGTCGGGCTCCTCCTGCTGATTCAGGGGACCCCAAACTCGGGTAGTCCACGACCTCTGGTTCCCGAGATAATCCACGGGGGGGGGGGGGGGGGGGTGAGGTAACTAAAGGTGGTGTTCGCAGCGTCATGTTCTCGAAGAAATTCATAGTTCTTAATCAATCAAGGTACTTAGCTTAATAATTGAGCTTATGAGGCTCGAAAGCAATTTGTACTTTGTGTCCAATTATCGTATTGTGACGATATCTTCTTCTATACTTTCAATTATATCAGAAATGTTCAGCAAAAATATATAAAACAATATAAAAGCCAGAACAGAACGAAATTTATAAATTATTTGTGCTCTTAGGTAATCAATTGTTAACAAATCTTAAAAAGATCCAAAAAATATGTATTGCCTTCGGCGAGATGCGAACTCACAACTTCATACTCGACTCAATTGTTAACAAATCTTAAAAAGATCCAAAAAATATATAGTGCCTTCGGCGAGATGCGAACTCACAACTTCATACACGACATGTCATGCAATATTTTCATGAGCCAACTCCTTGGTTGTAGTACAGACGAAATAGGACTATACTTTGCTTCCGTTCGCCTTGCCCGATCATTTTTCGTAATATTTTTCGTAACGCTTTCGCCAGTTTACTCCCCAAGTCAAGCGTGCCTAAAGAAGTTTCACTTCAAAAATGAACTATTGTAAACTAGCAACGCCCACTATTAATAAAAACATGAATATTTTAATGATAAAAAGTCGTTAAAAAAGCACTCGCTCCTGTTTATTTATTTATTTATTTTATTATTTATGTACACACAATAAAATACATATATATAGAACAAAATGAAGATTTGAGTACAAAGGTGCTGCTTATTTCTTAAGAAATTTCTTCCAGCTCAGGTTCATATTTTATATTTTTCGTATAAAAACTTCGACACTTCGTTCGTGTATCTTCAATACCAACTTGCTAAGTTCGAAACAGTCAGCATGAAGCTTACTTTCACTAGATTTTAAGATTTTACTGTTAGGATAGAAAATGATAACATCTACATAAGTTGTTCTGTATCTATGTTTATCTTTATTACTAGGGTGATGAAATCACTGCTTGTTTGCTTGCTTATGCCAATCTATGTTTTCATCATCAAAGTTCCCGCTAACCCTTTCATCTTGCACCACAATCGCCTCGCAAATGAAACTGGTGGAATTTATATGAGCTCTGTACGGGGCACGTGTTTCGCGTTTATTCTGACGTTTCTTCGCGAGCAACGTTCCAGTTACAATTAGTCCATACACCAATGAATAAGCACGACTGTTATTTGCCTTCATTTACCTTTATGTGCCTCTGATTTTCATGCATCCTTTGAT
The DNA here is from genome assembly GCA_037179545.1 of Sesamia inferens. NCBI lineage: Eukaryota > Metazoa > Arthropoda > Insecta > Lepidoptera > Noctuidae > Sesamia > Sesamia inferens. The sequence continues at coordinate 14,043,088 of CM073930.1, forward strand.
AACTGAGTTTTTAGTTATGGCTTTGGTAAGTTTATGTGGGGCGCGTTATTAAAATAGTTTTATGTACAAAGTTTGGTGCTCTTTCTTCAAGCAATAAAGACATTAAGTATGTCTGCTACTTGGAAGAATAATTGGTAATTCACAGTAACTCGATAGTTAGAGAGAGGTAGTTAGATAATTTCTTTTTTGCTAAAGCTAAAGTGCTCGTGGGGTCCTCTTGCGAACTTTGAGCCTATCAAAAACACTCACCGCTAATTTATCATATATGTATAAATAAATAATAATAATAAATAAATAAATTTATTCACCAATAAATATACGAACTACAAAACAACATAAAACTTAGTAACTATATAGGTAATACATACGCTATATAATAGGAGCATCTGCAACCGAACTAGGTAAAACCTGTATCTCGGTGTGCAGCGCCAAACCTCTCAGTAAACTAATATCTTAAAAAATTAATCTAACGCGAACAGCTTTATGTCGATAAAAGGAAAAGCAAAATAATACAAAATAAACTAAGCTAAAAAGTAAGTTTGTTACAACAATTTTACATAAAACAAAATACAATAAATTAAGATCAAACTTAGTGAGTTAAATACTAGGAAAGCTAAGTGTGTTGGTGTTTATGTATGGAAAAGGGTGCATGAATGTGTAAACGGTGGTGAGTGTTAGAGTGTGTGTGTTTGGTGTGGAATTTTGAGTGTACTCAGGTATGTGTGTTTAAGTAATATGAAGATGAAGAGTAAAAAAGAAAAAAATAAATAAATAAAAATAAAATATCTGAAAAGTTGCCCAAAGGAGCCTATTTACTCTGGTACGATTAACAATTTTTCAGTGTCCTCATATGTTAAGGTCAGCAAGTACTTCTTCACTCTGTCTTTACAACGATCCCCAGTGAGAGGGTAAACGGGGGTAAACGAGGGTATGTAATATACATACTTGATCTAGCTAAATGCAGTGTATATATGTAGGTAATCTGGAGGTCGATCATCTTAGTGAGTCAGCTGTCGATGCATCTTGAGGCCTTGCCAGTGCCAGACTGTATGCAGTGTATGTTGGCATTATAATGAGCGAAACAGCTGTGTGACACATTTAGTCATATTATAAGAGCTATCTAAACAAGATGGCCTTTTCGTAGTTCATATTTTATATTGATTCTAGAAAATCGAATAATGTATAAATCTAAAAAGCATCTTTTATCAAAACATTTTTTGTTATTTCCAAAATATGATAAACACTTACACTATAGAGATTCTTACTCACATTCTGATTAAAATGAAAACAATGTAAGATTCTCTAACCTCAAATAAATGGCGATAATGTGTAACATTAGCCTATAGCAGTCTACTGCTGGACATAATCCTCACCAATTGCACCCCACATTCATCTTCTACTAGCCGCCCTGCGTAGGTCGTCATTAGACACTATTTCAGAATGTGCAACATTATTTTTTGTTTATGTGAAAACCCGAAACATGTGTCCAGTACCAACAAAAATATGGCCAAAGCTCGTGGTGCGTTGACCTCTGGCGTCAGCTATTGCGCGTGCTAAATAAAAAAGCAACACTAAATCTTAGTAAGTACAAGTACATCGAATGTCATCGGCAGTCATCGATTTGTTTTGTGACTCGTTATTTATTGAAATTTTTATTAATTTTCAATTCTATTTATACAAAACACCGAAGAAATGTGTTAAATATGAAAAAACAAATCGGAGTGGAGCTCGGGAATTTTTTTTTAAAGTTTATAATGAATGTTTGTTAGTACACTAAGCAGAACAAAATTTATCAAATATGGATGATATTTATGCTTGAACAGTTGCTAAAACAGGCATGTAATCATGTTACTGTTTTTTTGTTTGTTTTTATCAAGTAGAAGTTTCAAATTTACTAAATAAACGATTTTAAGACTTAAATGAGGATTGTTTACATTGCGCATATATAGGTTAGATTGCAAATGTGTTTGTGTATAATTTGCAAATGTTGATACTTTAGGTGATTTAATTTACCACTGATTTTAAAAATGAATTATATCATGTTCGGAATTAAAATTAGTGCTATCCATCTTCTGATACAAATTACATATTATTATTTTAAAGATTTCAGGAAAACGTGAGAGTGAACCCTATATTAAGATATAGATGAGTCAGTTATTCGCCTAAGCGAAGGTAGCAGGCTGTTGAGAGCAGCAGCGGAGACGTTGTTAGTGACGCAGCTGACAATGAAAATACTTTTTAACGAAGAATATTGAATCAGATGATGAAAGCAATTATTATATTTTGGAATACTTTTCATTGATAAAAACGCGATAAAAAATATAATAATAAATATGTATGATTTTTTTTTGTTTAACTCATTTTATTTAAACGCCAGAGACCATAGATTTGTGTTTCCATTAAAACCAGCAGCAGTTTTTTGTGCTGTTAGTACAAAATAATGTGCTAGTATCAAAATGATTTCAGACAAGTCAACAGGGTTGCTAAATGCACGAACGCAGCGCCCTCATTTATTGTCACGACTTTATAGACAAACTTTACCTACACCTTCTATTTCACGCATCTACTAACACAACAATAGCCACCAAAATATACCCTAATAATTCAAATGTACCTACAGGTACGTAAGTCAGACCTAAGGCGACGTATGTATAGTCAAACTAGTTAGAATGGATATCACGTACCGGGACATGACCCATGTGGTCAACTGATGTGGAAAATGACCATTTGAACTACCACAGGCCTATGTGTACTGGTTTTATCTGTCGTATCTAACCTTGAAGATGGTAGCACAATGTGAACGTGAGAAAATTCTTAGATTTTTCTATTAAAATCTTTATAGCAATTTTAACTTTGAGTTAACGGATTAGGATTCATTTTCGATTGGTGAAGTAACTATGAGTTATTATGATTGATAACGTTTTCTTGTGTAAGCACGGTAGAAATGAAGTTATTAAAATTAGAATGTGTAAAATCTTGTACGAAGGTTTTAAATGTGTAACTTGTTACGTTTCTCGATTACTTTGTGGAAGCATGACTAGTCATGTGGTTTGGAGTTTTGAGTCGGTACAATATTTAGAAAGAAGAAATAAAATATTGAAACGAAGAACGAAAATTATCATTTGTTTCCATAACTCACTATAATCTACATTTCTTTCTATGTTTTGCTCGAAATTGGTTTTAGACAATTATCGTAACTCGATTGACATAAACTTATCTGTAGGTACTTACTAAAATTATAAAGAAATTACATTTGGTATTTTTCTGTATGCAGAAGGCAATCTCCGAAACTACCAGTCAGATTTTAAAAAATCGTTTGCAAATGATAGCCCAATTCTTGAGGAAGGTTATAAGCTAATTAACATCACGGCACGACCCTTAAGAGCCGAGCAAAAAGAGTTTTGTTTAAATAATTATAAACAAGTGCAGGATCGCAATCCCGCTTGACGGACAGCAGAGATGCAATCGTTGATGGTAAAGCGCGCTAGTTTAATAAGCCCATTCACCTAAAAAACTGAGTGAATAGGAAAGGAAAGAAGACGGCAGTTGAGCGAGGTGATGCAATGTTTAACCCAGAGGGAGATTGATCTGGAGACCCTCCACGACCAAACTCCCGCCACAACATTTGGCGCATCGTACCCGGCACACATCGCATCACAACTGCTCAGACCCGTCCTCGGCTTCACCAGACATCATGCCGGAACACGACGAATCGCTTGGCGGCAAGACTTTGTCTGGTGGATGGTAACTTCTACCGGCAGCCGATGTTATGGCCTACCATCGAGTAAAAATACTAAGCACATACGAAGTAATAGATCGAGAGACCACCGGCACCTTAATCCACCCACCACGCACTATTACTACCTATCAATTGTAATAATTTTGAAGCATATTGCTAATCCATTGCTCTATATGTTTTAAAAATGTATGCTCAAAAGCGTAAATAACGCAATGAATGTAGTTCACTATGAATATAGTGTACTTTGGGCGGTTCATTGAGTCCAAGGCCAAGGTGGCTGCCAGAAAACTTGGCGTTATCGCAAAGGTCCAGCAGTACTTCACACCAGGGCAGCTTCTTATGTTGTACAAAGCACAGGTCCGTTTGTGTGTGGAGTACTGCAGCCACATTTGGGCTGGTGCTGCTAAGTGTCACCTGGCCACTTTGGATTCAGTGGAGAGGCGTGCGAAGAGGCTGATTGGTGACCTTGATTTAACTCGAGTTGGTCTCCAAAGCCTAGAGCACAGGCGTAGAGTAGCCAGCCTTTCGGTGTTCTATAGGATACATTTTGGGGAGTGTGCGAGGGAATTGCACGATTTAATTCCCCCATCTCCGTTCCACCATCGGACGACCCGTCGTACGGCGAGTTTCCACCCTTATGTTGTTAACACCTCTACGATCCGGACGAAGCGTTTCGCCTCCTCCTTTATACCGCGTACATCGAGGGACTGGAATAATCTGCCGGCGGCGGTGTTTCCGTCGGACTACAATTTGAGTGTCTTCAAGGCTAGAGTGAATAGGCTCTTAATAAACTAGTGCGCTTTACCATCAACGATTGCGTCACTGCTTACCATCAGGCGGGATTGCGGTCAAGCGCTGGTTTATAAATTAATAAAAAAAAAAAAAAAAGTTGAAATGTCAAAATGAAACCCATTGCTATGATGATAGTGTGTAACGCAATTAGGTTCTAAAATATTACGTGAAGTAGCAAAGAGAAGCTAGTAACATATATATAAAAACATAAATTAAAGCACAGAGCCCAATAATTTCTAATTGGCGTATAGGCCAAGAGTGATCTGCTGTAATAAAACAACTTATTATAATAGATAGAGATGCAATTAATCATACTGAGTTATTGAGGCCAACCGCCTTTCTAGCCGTAGGTACTTGTTATTGTAGTAATACAACTTTTTATTTCTTTAGCAATTCATTAGTGGACGTTAGTATATTCGTGGTAATGAAGAATTATTGTTTTATTTGCTACATTATCTAATAAGATGTTTTAAAAGTTTTATTTTAAAAAGTTGTTGTTTTACAATGTTAATTAACCCGAAACACGTGTCCAATATTTTTATATAAAGAATTTATGTAAAAAATTTCAAAAAGATATCATGAAAAAGCACAAAGTTATGTTACCTGGTTGTCAATACAAAAATATGGTAAACGCACCGCTCACCCGCTCGCCTGCACGCGTATGCAGCGGGTCGGCGCGACGGCGGCCCTAGGCCACTATTTTCCGCTGTGTTCTGTGTGGAAACTCGGTAACCACGCTGTAACATATTTTAAATATATTTGGGAAAAATATAACACGGTATAAAAATTGTTGAAATCGATTCAGTTGCTTATTCTGAACAAACTAACGAAGACAAAATAACGTTGTGTACGCCTTAGGGCTACTACCATATTGTATTTAAAAACAGCGAGTGTCATTAAGAACATTTTTTTCTCTAATAAAATAGAAATAGTAGTAAGTTTGTCAGCCCTATTTTTTCAACAACCATCTAACATACTACACTTCCTTAAATAAAAAAAGAATAACACCTAAATAGTCCCAACTGGCAATCATAAAAAGGGCCTCAACACTATTTTAAAGGCTGTCCAATCTAAAACAGTCCAAACTATACATAAACATACTTTATAATATAATTTAACGCACTCGTTACTCTGACGCGACAACCCATAATTTTCAATTTGTGTCCGCGGCCCCCTTAAATAGGCGCGTTGTGCACCAGAATCAGTTTATAGCTAGATGTTACATCACTTTGTGTCATGCATTTGTGCAGATGAGGCACTTTCTATCTAAATAATAAACTTCGTAACTCCTGATCGACATTTTAATACCCCTAGTCTGATACAATAAGTTTGGACTAGTGTTTTAGCAGAGTACATAAGGATGTTGGTTGCATTGCAGAAGTTTCATCTAAAACTGATTTAGATATGCTGAGCTATGAAGAATTTTGTATATGATATCATAAACGATCATAATTCAGCATTCAATTTAAATAAGTCCATGTATATAAAAGCAATAGATTGAATGCTGAATAACTACATAAGAATTACATAGATATCCCAAAGACTATAGATGATAAGCCGAAAGAGACACAAGATATTCCTACAGTTGATGGAAAAGGCGATGAAGTAATAATAGAACAAGAAGACTGTTTTTTTTTTAAATAAATTATTTAATAGATAAATATTATTCCTATATGAACGACTTGCGCAGGCTTCACTATGGATGAACTCAACAGAGCAAGAAGTCAAATTACCCTTGTTATTGGACCATGAAGTTAATGTTCAAAAGCATGATTTACGACTGAATACAAGTAGTTATTAACTGTTATGGGTTAGTAATGTGAACGATATGGGTTGGTTTGTACTTTTTAATTGTAAGGTAAAGAAAAAACCCGCGTTATGAGATCAGTATGAGTAATTTTAATAAGTAATATGCATATTGGAGAAAGTTTTAGTTCAGCTATTAAAGGTATAATAACTGTAGCGAATCATGTACTTTGCATTTTTCTCTGTTACGTTGACTAGGTATGGCTTGGCTTCCATGCAAAATTGCATTACAACTTAAAAATCATAATCATTTTGAAGGTAGGTATTGCAATTGGGCACGCCACAATAGCGGCGGTAAGTCTCCTCTTTGAGGAGTGGCTAGAGAGGCGCCACGGCGCCCTCACCTTCCGCCTGACGCAGGTCCTCACCGGACACGGTTGTTTCGGGAGGTTCCTGTTCCGTATTAGGCGGGAGGAAACGCCAGGGTGTCAACATTGTGTGGATCGCCCTGAGGACGCGGTGCAGCATACGGTGGAGGTCTGCCCGGCTTGGGTAGAGCACCGCCGTGTCCTCGTAGCGGCGATCGGCGGCGATCTCTCGCGTCCGACCCTGGTCCAGGCCATGGTTCGGAGCGAGAGTGCATGGCAGGCCGTCACCTCCTTCTACGAAGCATTGATGCTGGCAAAGGAGGAGGCGGAGCGCGTGAGGTAACGGGAATCCCAGGGCCCTCACGCCACTAGCCGCCGCAGGAGACGCCCTGGTCGGGAGACGACACCTAACTCCCAGCCACCGTAGGCACGGGCCTGTGGGCGGTGAGCAGTGGGCAGCTCGCCGCCCGGTAAGGACCAGGCCCGAGTCGATGGCATGTCGTGTTTCACGCGCGCTTCAAAGAGATGTCAGCACATCGTGACGGGGTCCACGAAGACCGATGCTTCCTGGGTCAGGGTTGCGGGTTGGTTAAACAAGAAACCTGGCCGTCGCAAACGCAAGTGAAGAAACACGGGTGGGTTTTAGTCAGTAAAAGTCTGACACGCCCTTCCGCTTCGCCCAGAGCGGGAGAAGTCATTTGATGATTTCCCATCCCAACAAAAAAAAAGGTAGGTATTGCATTTCTTATTCCATTTGAAAAATCTGATGCTTCGTATCTTCTAAAAACAAATCTGCTCTACAACGTAAATAAACAATTAATATTTTTGAACTGTCTAAATTGTCTCACTACCAGACACAATCCTTTAGAGTAGCCCGCCGTTTAGCTTGATTCTCAGCAACTTCCATCCAGTAGCTAGCAGACATCTTGAGAAGATCGTCGATCCACCTAGCGTCTACGCAAGGTAAATCATTTCTAGGCAGGGCCTAGTCTGACAAATTTCTCAGGTTTTTGAGTGGAGACCAGGCCGTTTTACAGTCTCCACTTAAGAACCCGTTTACTCCAACGGTCATGGAATCTACAGCTAATATGGTAGGGCCATAGTCGCTTCAGCTTGCTTATTCTAGAGGCTATGTCGACAACTTAGGTCTTCCGATGCATGACCTCATTCGGGATTTTCAGTCCAAAGTTTTTGGTGTAATGTCAGGACCTGCCAAGACTCTTGATCTCAAAGCTATGAGAAGTTTTCAGAATGTATCCTTGGAGTGCACCGACCGCCTTCAGCTTTTGGGAATTGAGATTTCCTCGAACCTAAACTTTGGGCGGTTCATTGAGTCCAAGGCCTAGGTGGCTGCCAGAAAACTTGGCATCATCGCAAAGATCCGGCGGTACTTCACACCAAGGCAGCTTCTAATGTTGTACAAAGTACAGGTCCGCCTGTGTGTGCCAAAATTGGGCCACATTTGGGCCTGTGCTGCAAAATGTCACCTGGCTAGTTTGGATTCAGTGAAGAGGCTGATTGGCGATCCAGATTTAACTCGAAACGGTCTCCAAAGACTGGAGCGCAGGCGTAGAGTAGCCAACCTTTCGGTCTTCTATAGGATGCATTCTGGTGAGTGTACAAGGGAATTGCTTGATTTAATTCCCCCATCTCCGTTCCACCATTGGACGACCCGTCGTACGGGGACTTTTTAACCTTACGTTGTTAATACCACTACGATCCTGACAAAGCGTTTCGCTTCTTCTTTTATACCGCGTACATCGAGGGACTGGAACAATTTTTTTTTTATTTTTAAAACTTCTGTATTTTTATCCTATTAATTGCCTCCACATAGATATTTACAATTTCATACCTACTGCAAATTGGTTTCGTAGAAATCGTTTTTCTAGAAAAAAAGTTTTTTTTTTAAATATTCGCCGCAACTGCAGAAACTCAATTAAAAGTAATGTGTCTAGGTATGTAAAAAAGAGAAATTCCAGTGAGTTGAAAACTATTAATTTTATATCAAAAATGGTATTTTATGTTATAATGGCTGCCACTAGAAGCATACACAGGGTAGTAAAAATAAAACGTTAGAGCTAGGTAATACCTAGTTCACACTCGCGAATGACTAACTGTTACGGTTACTGTTATTTCCCGTTGTATACAAATATAATGGTCACGAACGCCAAACCGAAAGATTTGACTTGTTTTCTATTATTTTTTATCTCCCAAGAGAGTTAGAATTTTTTATTTGATCGGTTCGAAGGTGATAACTGTGGTTATTTATGATACGTTTGCATTAAGCAGGTGTATTCGATACAATAATTTTTATTTAGTAATTGGGTGTGATATTCTATTTACCTATATTCTTTGCTCAGTGAATTTCGTCCAAAGAAAATAAATCGTTTACTTAAGGCGCTTCCTCGTCGAGTAGGATTAATTCCAAGTAATATTTCAAGTAGGTACCTACATACATGGGTTACGAAATATGAAAACATTCTGAAAATTGTAATCAATAAATTGGACAGTTTCTCTATAAGACAGACGAGTATACTCGTAGAGGCCAATGTGTATTTGGTCAACTAAGTATTATTAGATACTAATTATTATTACAATTTAATTACGTAACTAGCTTTGAGCGTGGAGTTCGATTATATCGCGCTTTTTAGATTTCCCTCGGGAATATCAAAATTTTCCGGGATAAAATGTACTCTATTATTTAAGCTGGACTTCTAACTTTACGTCTGCAAAATTTCAAAGCAATCGGTTCAGTAGTTACTGCGAAAAAACAAACAAACAATAAGTAAAGATTATGAACTAGTGCTTGACCGCAATCCTCCCTGATGGTAAGCAGTGATGCAATCGTTGGCTATTCACTCTAGCCTTGAAGACACTTAAATTATAATCAGACGGACACTGCCGCTGGCAAATTGTTCCAGTCCGTTGGAGTACGCGGTATAAAAGACGAAGCGAAACGCCTTGTCCGAATCGTAGTAGTGTCAACGTAAGGAAGGATAATTTTGGTTAATCTTTAATAATACAAAATTTTAGACGTTTTAGTTCTTAACATTTTACTAAAGTGGTATTGGTAAAACATTGTTATTGTTAACAATGCTTAGTTACTTTATGGATTATGGGTATTTATAGTCCAATATAAAGAATATACTTATGACAGCCTCCGTGGCGTAGCGGTAGCGTACACGGCCGCTGCACAAGGAGGCGCGAGTTCGATCCCCGCACAGTGCAAATATCTGTAGGCATGAATATGAATATTTGCATTTGCCTGGTCGTGTCTCGGAAAGCACGTTAAGGCGTTGGTCCGGGTTGTCATACCAATAACTAATGGTAGTCGTTACGGGTTGTTGGAGCCCTCAAAAGTCCAACAATTGGTTTAACTACAATGCTTCGATATCGCCTTCGGGTTGTGGAGGTTAAATATCGAAGTTTAGCCAAAATCAGCAGTTAGACTGGTTAAGCGGACCCCAGATTTCAAAGCTGAAAAGCTACGGATTCGACTGGGATTAACGCTGAGATGATGATGATGATAAAGAATATACTTATCTACTGTATTTATTTTTAAAAGTACTCCAAGTATACACATAAAGATAAACACCAGTTTTGCTACCTACAGCTAAAATCAGATACAGAAAACTAATCAACCAATGCGCGGGCGCCGCGCCGTCGCACCGCCAGTGAGCACACCGCCTTACAACTTGTTAAATTATAACTTACTATTGATACTATCAATTTCAATTTATGTACGAACTGTGTTTTATTAATCTGACCGTCACTAATCAATTGATTGATTTCACAGCTGATTCGAAAGCGTAGTTACTCCTTACTAACGATTCTATATGTATTTTTAGATTTCTCCGTTAGTTTTTTTACAATAGGTTTTACATAACGGGATTACTATATGGGTTTTTAATAACTACTAATGCGTTCTCTGGTTTTTATGGCGCGAAAATTAGCGCCAAAATGTAATAAATAACAAAATTTTATGGATTTTTCATGTTAATCTTTCGCTACAAAATTAGCTTTTGTTGTGTGGTCGGGAGTTTTGTTAATTGTTATTTTATTATATATTGTCTGTTTAATTAACAAATAGCTGAATTATAACTTTGCAACATAAAGCGAAATGTCTTAAAAGTGTTGTTTTGTAGATGTTTTTCACATTGCATTTATAAGTTTTCAACCATTAAAGTCTGTAGGTATCTAATGCCAAACTAATTCGATTTTTTTTTTGATAATGCACAGTTATTTCTATTTTTAGTAGGTATACTTAATATAGAAAGTGTGGGTTCGATTCCCGCGCAGTGTAAATATTTGTATGCATGAATATGAATATTTGCACTGTTCTGGTCGTGTCTCGGAAAGCACGTTAAGCCATTGGTCCCGGTTGCCATACGAACACCTAATGGCAGTCGTTATGGGTTATTGGAGCCCTCAAAAATTCCACAATTGGTCTACCTACAAAACTTCCATATCACCTTCGAGTTGTGGAGGTCAGACGGCAGTCGCTTCACGGAAAATATCGAAGCTTAACCAAATCAGCAGTTAGACTGGTAAAGCGAACACACAACTGACTAAAAGGTGAAACAGCTTCGAATGCGACTGGAATTAATGCTGAGATGATAATGATGATGACTTTTTTTTTTATTATTATTATCTGCGATTAGTCTTCAGGACTATAATCAGATGTGTTGCAGTGGTTTGAAATTTTGGTGAGTTAAGGCCACTGCCTTAACTCTCCTTAGTCATACAGCACATTTGCTCTTTTCAGGCGATTGATTGTGTTTCGCATTAAAAGCATGCTTGCCAATGGGTTGGGATGGAGCTTCAATCGTTCAGCATAGTTAACTGAGTATTGTTTGGCTTCTTCAATGACAGTCTTCATATTTAAGTACCGTGTATCTCAGTGTTACGTGTGAACCAAGCTGCACCACTTATGGTCCTGAGAATGTTGTTTTGGGCTCTTTGGAGGCAGAGTATGTTCGATTTACTGGCCGAGGACCATAGTTGAATCCCGTAGGTCCTAATTGGTTTTATGTCTGAGCTATAGACTCTAAGTTTATTACTTAGGGACAGAGTTGATTGCTTTCCAAGCATCCACAACAGATTTTTGAATCGATTATTTACTTCATTCCGTTTGTGCTTAATATGGTCTTTCCAGGTCATACGTTGGTCTAAGTAAAATCCCAAGTATTTGACACATATGCTTGGCGGTAGAGGATCCTGGCCAAGTTTGACTGCTGGGCACAGCTTCTTTCTCAGCGTGAATGTAATATGATGCAATTTAGGGGCGCTCGCTTTTACACGCCATCTTTGAAAAATGTGGAACGCTTCACGATTTTGCGTGTCATCCTTGCGCAGGGACTGATGATGACTTAATATAGAAAGTATATGCATCAACCTAACTACCCATTTACCAACGTGCCTTGAGCCCGCGTGGTAAATTATGGCTCACTCTTTTCCGAGAGGAGGGCTGTTCCTGTAGTGGTAACATCTTATTCTGGTTATATATGCATCAACCACGTAGCAATGCCAGTCCTCGAAATCTGCACTTAATTGGAAATATTTCTGCTAATCTATAAAACTAACTGTTTCTTCACGTGAATTATTAACCTATTATTATTTATTTATTAATCACAATTTGTAAAACGATAGAAAAGACGGAGATCCTCAAACTAAGCATTTGCCTGTATTTGGAGTCCGCAGGAGACGCCCTGGTTGGGAGAGAAGTTCTAACAGCAGCGGCAGCCTAGGCGCGGGCTTACGAGTGGTGAGGTGAGCACTGGGCAGCTCGCCGCCCGGTAAGGACCATGCCCGAGTCGATGGCGCGTTGTGTTTTATGCGCGCTTCAGAGAGATGTCACAACATCGTGACGGGGTTCACGAAAACCGATGCCTCCTGGGTCAGGGTTACGGGTTGGTTAAAAAAGAAACCATGGTCCTGGCGCACAAGCAAGTGCAGCAATCCGCCGGGTTCCGCTCCGAGTTCCGCCCCGCCCGGAGCGGGAGAGCTTATTTGATGATTTTCCATCCAGAATAAAAAAAGGGGTGCGACATAGTAATTACCACAAGATAGAAGGAAAACGAAAAGCTCTTACCACAGGATGCTAAAGATCGCGCGAAATGGAGGATCATGTGCAGGAAAGCGGACCCCGGGCTCCAAAGCGAAAGCCACGGATGCAACCGGGATAAATACTCAGATGATGACAATGATGAGAAGGAAAAAAAAACTGTATTAGGTACTTAGTGGCGCTGCATAATGCTGAGCGCATGTTTCCCTCAACTATTTCTTTTTTGTGTTTTTGTAATGTTTTGCGTCATGTTTATCGCGAATAAACTTTTTCTTTCTTTCTTAACTTTTTTCGGTGGTAGGCCATAACATCAGCCGCCGGCAGAAGTTACCACCCATCAGACAAAGCCTTGCCGCCAAGCGATTTGTCGTGTTCCGGCATGATGTCTGGTGAAGCCGTACGAAGGACGGGTCTGAGCAGTTGTGTTGCGATCTGTGCCGGGTACGATGCGCCTAATTTTGTTGTGTTGGGAGTTTGGTCGTGGAGGGTCTTCAGATCAATCTCCCTTTGGCGCAGCATCGTTGGTCGTGTTTATCTGAGTGAATAGGCTCTTAATTAACTACCGCGCTTTACCATCAACGATCGCATCAATGCTTACCCCCAGGCGGGATTGCGGTCAAGCGCTAGTTTATAATTAATAAAAAAAAAAAAACATTAAATAGGATAAAGGAACTTAGAATATGCATTTCCATCAGCGTGAATGTATCTATTATGATTCGTGTCATACGCAGCACAAAGGATATTTGACTATATTTTTCCTCTTTTGCCATTGACTGTCACAACATATTATTTATCGGGAGATAAAGAGAGAGAATTTAGGTTTTCTCACATTGGTGCACTACACCCTTTATCGATTACTGGGTGAAATATAGAAATAGAGTCCACATATCCTGGCAATAGATATTTATGGCACAATACATTTATGATATCAAATTGCTTCATGAAAATCCTCCATTTCCCCTTTCATACAAATTCCGCTAAAATATATCTAACATCCAATTTGCTAATTCCGCTTTTGGCAACAAACTCCGTTCAAGTACATACGTAGGTAATCCTAGTATTAACCTAGGTAATTAACAAAACTTTTCTTATTACGTACTTAAGCTATATCTACTTAACTTTAAGACTCCTAAGTTTAATTAAAGTTCTCCCCGTAGCACAACGCAATTACTCGGCCCGTGTAAATGCAAATAAGTTTGTAACACCCTGATGTTTATACTGGCCACTGCGACCAATGGGCGTGTTTCAGCTGGGCACACAGTGTTGAAATCCTTTGACTTTTAAGTAGGTGGTAACGCACACGTTGACACGGTGTCATTTTGCTGGGTTGTGTGTTGAAAAGGTACCGATTTTGGGCTCCCCGCAAACTTGTTGTAACTTATTGCGGATGTCCCGTAAGTTTAGCCGCAACGCTGGAGGTTCCCAAGTTCCCCAGCCGCTGTTTAGAGTTTTGGTCGCGAAGTTTTCAGACTTTACAAGTACTAAGGATTCATACCTAAATCATGGAGGTTGTTTTGTCGCAATGTATGTGTACACAAGCTTGTATAGTTAATTAGGAACGTCTAAAACGTTCCCATCGTTACCACTAAGTTATACAGCGTCATAAGACGTCGTTCAATGAATTACTTTACTTCGAAGGAAGGCTCAAACATTAACACTTCCATTAAATAATAGCGAGATAAAAATGTATGAAATATTTCTTTACAAAAACTTGAAGTTATGGGCCTGACAGGTCCTCGCACTTTATCCATTATAATAACGATCATCAGATGTGACGCGTACGTACCTATAGTTAAAATTAATTGCACTTTTTCAAAATATCAACGCCATTAATTTTTATTAATTAATCATTCGAAGGACTTTGGGGTGAGACACAGTGAAAGCTAACTTAGAGGTAATATATTATTAGTTATTATGCACCAATTTAAAATTTGGATTTGTTTGTTAAGATTTTGGATGTGTTTGGTTATTGTCAATAGGTTCGCCCCTTTTACAACAGATGAAATGTGGGTTTATCTACTCATAATTATTTTCTCAGCGTTAATCCCAGTCGCATCCGAAGCTTTTTAAGCTTTTTTGTAGTCTAAGGTCCGCTTTACCAGTCTAACTGCTCATTTTGGCTAAAGTTCGATATTTTCCGTGAAGTGACTGCCGTCTGACCTCCACAACCCGAAGGCGATATCGAAGCATTGCAGTTTTCCATTCATTTCTGATTAGATTCTCTCTGTTACACACGACTCTTCTTCCATCTCACCTTTTCAGCGGTTTACCTCTTTTCCGTTTGCCATCTCCTGGTACCACTGTATTGCTTTGTTGCTCCATTTATCGCACTCGCTTATCTCTTTGTGTAAGTTGAAGTTTACAACAGCAGAGTTATTATAACACTTCTGAGGAGTCTGGAGTCCTTGTCGCACTTCTGACTATTCAATGTAGGTACTTACTAGTTTTTCTTTGTACCTATATGCAATTTATGGTGCTCCTTATAAAGTAAAATGATATTCACGTCGCTGTCCATGCACTTATGCCTTTTTACCATGTGTAAATTATTGAGTGGTTAAAAATACATTGCGAGGATTAAGTTGAATGCCAATGGGCTTTTTATTTATAACTTTAGCTATTGAATTTTAAGAGAATAATTAAGTACATAATACACATAAACACACACACACACACACACACACACACACACACACACACACACACACACACACACACACACACACACACACACACACACACGTAAACTGTGATTGATTTGAGTGTCTTCAAGGCTAGAGTGAATAGGCTCTTTATAGACTATTGCGCTTTACCCTCAACGATTGCACCACTGCTTACCATCAGGCAGGATTGCGGTCAAGCGCTAATTTATAATTTATATTAAAAAAAAAAACTCAAATAACACCGGAAAACGGTAACATGAAAAGTATAAATAATTTTATAAAACCTTATGAAAATTACTTCAGGCATAAGTTTTCACAAAATTCATTCACTCATATTAATGAGTGTCTACAATATTTTACTACAAATAAAGTGTAAACAACTTTTGTTTAAAATATGATTGTTTGAATATACAATAACGTCCAACGATAAACAATATTAACGTAAATATTATACACTATTTACAAACAGGTGTACCAACATAACCCTTTCACGTACAATATATTTCTGGACGATACTTCAAAGAGACAAAGAGTGCAGTATGATTAATCAAGCCAGTTCATCGGCCTCAAGGCGAGACTGATCAAAAACTCGTACTTTAAACTGGCGACTGAGCAATATAACATTGGCCTGTGGAGATATCGCATCGGAGCCCCGTTTGAGCTCGTTACACACCAATAGGTTAACTCACGATTTATTTACAATTGTAAGCGAGTAGAATTATGACTTGAGGATTTAGTTTGAAACAATTATCTAGCTGTCGATACTGGAGTGAAGTACGATTGTTATGGCTGTGGTATTGGGAAATGGTTGACTTTAGGAGCTGTACTAAATCGCGTTCTATGAAATTTTTCGTTTCTAGTTCATAAATAAGGAACAAAAGTCTCTTATGCGCCTGTAGCAAGTTTTATATGAGTCATGCTTTTGTTGGCTAGTCATCAACATCATCATGATTTCAGCGTTAATCCTAATCGCATCCAAAGCTTTTCAGCTTTGGAGCCTGGGGTCCGCTTCACCAGTCTAACTGCTGATTTTTGGCTAAATTTCGATATTTTCCGTGCAGCGACTGCTCCACAACCCGAAAGTGATATCGAAGCATTGCAGTAAGACCAATTGTTGGACTTTTAAGGGTTCCAATAACCCGTAACGACTGCCATTAGCTATTCGTATGTCAACTAGGACCAACGGCTTAACGTGCTTTCCGAGGCACGACCAGCTTTGGTTGGCTAGTGATACATTGAAAACGGTTTCATAAGAATACAAATACATTTCAAAACTGATGGTAAAACGTCATACTAGCTGACCCATTTATACCGTCATCGTCTACAACCCATAGATGTATTAACACAACAGGTAAACCGCATTCTGGGTCCATCTCTACAAGCTCGATCAAACGGGGCACGATGCAGCCCGATTCCCGTCTCATATTTCAATTCGCACATCACGCTTTAATGCCTTCAGGAAAAATATAGAATGCAGCACTCGTAAACAGTTTGGAACGCGTTGCGTGCGGAACGCATCAGCGTCTGTGACGTCAATTAGCAGACTGGCTCTAAACAAACGTAGTATTATAAAATAGATTTATTTGAAAGATTTATTTAGCCGTCAGTGTAATAGGATGTCACTGGTTTTGGTAGTTAATTGTGATGAGTAAATGCGATTAACTTGGTTCGGTAATTGGATGTGGAGTATCTAGAGTAGTAGGATGGTCAGGAATGACTTGAATATCGCTTCATTGTCAGAATGAACTGCACCAAGTGGAAAGCTTGTTGTTACAATCACGAAGTCAGCCGACAGTTTCTCTTCTGTGTTCGTAATAGGGACAGGAGTCAACATTTACTTATACCGATTCTTAAATTTATTTGCTAAGCTAAGGTAGTAGAATCCATTTTATCTGTGCACAGGTCTGATAAGTATTTTAATAAATTATTAAATAATAATAATAACTTACCCTAACTAAGACTATAAACATATAATATAGTTTTTATTTATGTTTATGTACTTAAAACTTCTTTGTTATCACTGTAATAAATAAGGATAAGATAAGTAGGCACTTCTTTGACGTGAAAGGCAGAGTGACCATCATTTAAACTCAATTAAAATATATTATGTAGTCAGGTATACATATCTATAGGTACATAAATTCTCTAGACTCATAAATATAAAGCAAAACTAATTAACACTGTATTGCTTCATTACATATACCTAAAAGAGCTCCTTATCTCATTTTATTATACGTAAATGTCTCAGTTTATGAAACATTATTTTTATTTATATACAAACAATTCTTAAGAACAATTTTCATTCACCGACCCTTTAATACTACATACAATTCTTAAAGACAGTGTCTAGAGCCCAATTGACTAGTGTCTGAACTAGTAAAATAACAGCTGATTAAAACAAAGGCCATCAGTGTCTTGGCCTCTGTGAATATGCAGATGATGACCTCTGAGACCTGAGTGGACCTCGGAGGTGTATATGCCTCATTCGATTATAAATAGGCGTAACTAAGAAACACAACAACAGAGCTAGGAAATAAAAATTCCAGAGACAAAGAATGTGCAGAAACATTGTCTTTCGCGACATATAAAAAACACTCGCCTCCGTTATATTTATAATAATTTGATTATTCGAAGAATGCACAGTTCAGAGGGCAGTAAATCGTCCATTCTCATATAGCGAACATATTGAGGCCGTGCAGTTTCATTCCGCAAATTGAATGCGAGAACGCTGCCGATTTACGACCGTGCCGCCATCTACCGGCTGGCGTATTTTTAATTATTTGATCAGGCAACACTGATAAATCAACTGCTGTAATTGGCCGGCCAGTGTTGCCCTTTAATTAGTTTATTTAATTTTGCACACGCCCTATAGTAATTAGTTCGTGAATTATAATTCAAAACAATCTTGTGGGCGTTAAATGATTAAGTAAAGGGTAGTTTCGTAATGTGCAAATTGATTTTTATAGATAGTATTGTGTGAAACATAAATGGTTTACAAAATGTAAGTATTTCTGTAAACTTAAAAATGGCTGTAGCGTTTATTGTTCAAGATAAAACATGTAAAAAACGAGTAAACATGGAATTAATCCATGTTGGTACGTGTGTGTGCAAACAATAAATCTCAATGATAAAATCTACCAATTCTTTTTTCTGCCGCACTGGCGTAACCTTCAGCGTGATTTATTTCGTACTTGAACACATTTATATGAGATGGTAGTCAAAATATTATATTCTTTTCAGCTTACAAACAAAAAATCAGGTTTTCTGCAAGACTACCCATTAACCACCTGTCCACCTCGTTAATTTTAGGCGTTGTTTCAAAGAAGAAAGTCATTCGTCCCCTTTAAACTAGCTCAATAATTCAATTGTTTTTGCTACGATATATATTCATTTAAGTGTCGAGTTTTCTTTTTACTTCATAAACCGAAACAAAGCCGCTCATTATCGCAATTTGTTTAATACATTTAGGTAATCGACCATTCATTCGCTACTATAATCGATTAATTACGTTTTCACACGATTATCGGCACCTAATTAGTTACTGCATAAGAATAATGTGGTCTATTGAAATGTTCTCAAGCATGTAAACGTTGGGACGTAAGCAGTTATTATATTTGCAGCACTATTTAGTGATTAGGAACTGTGGTAAAGTAACTTCGTATCGATATGTGTTGCTATCATGCGATTAATTTCAATCATAAATTTTGTTTTGTTTGACAATCGCAACAGAGGTTTAGGAATGTCATAGGTATTTGACTAGTTGTTTTTTTTTATTTTGTCTGCTATTAAAAACGTAAAATAAATTGATGTGATTTCTTCTAAATTATACGTAAGTTGCTTGAAGTGTGTCAATAAAATGTACAATTTATTGTTACTGAACACATACTTAACTACCAAAATTCATGAAAAAGTCGTAAGTATGTTTTTCTTGCAAAATATATTACTAAGGTTGACAAGGCCTAAACCTACTTAATAGTGAGTGAACGTGGGAGCCATTGATTAATGACATTAGCAAATAAATCGTGGACCAATTTACCGTATTCGACCGACAAACTAAAACAGAAATAATGTGTCGTTAAATCTATTGCTCCTATATCCCTTTAAAACTGTCCTGATGAACGATAGCACCGCAATCATGGCGTAGCTTGCTAATCCATGTATTTATCATGGATCGGTAGACCCAGGCAGAGACTGACGCAGGCTGGCTCAGTAACCAATGGTTTCTTGGTCGTATATCAAAAGCCGTGGCTTATAGATAACTGGGGATGTATGACGGCGATAGGGCAGCGATTGGAGGCGAGGATCGGGCGCACGTTGACGTTTTTACGGCAAGAGCTATCGCGGGCCGTAAATAGTTCGGCTGGGGATACGAGCGTTCTGTTCGACGGCGTTCCGCGTTCGAAGTTTGAACTCATCAGACTTTCATGCATTTTCATGAATGTTATTGATGTAAAACTAAATTGGCTTTTTAGTATATCGCTTGCGCTGATCCTGAAACAATCTGGCCTTTTTTATTTTAAATCATAGGCCAGCATCTGCTTTGCATGGGTGCAAAGCTGATATTTATTTTTTGACTTTGAATATTTTGCATGTACCTTCCGACCCTATTACCCTACCCTAGATAATACCGGCTGGTGTTCTCAAATCCACCTTAATGCGCTTATTTTATGTATACCTACCTTTTTTTTTTTTTGTTTCCGGGGTGGAAATCCTCATGGGATGTCCGCCGCCCTGGGGTGTGCGACGGGGTCTGTCAGACTTTTACTGACTAAAACCACCCCGGTGTCTCTTCTATCACGAGCGAACGCGTGGGGCCGCGGGAGTCTAAATTCTTCCACGGCCCCACACCCTCGTGCTGGCCCGGTCTGTTCGGGCCTCGTCTCCTACACGGGGTAGTGAGGTGTAAACTACCCCGCGCATCACCTCAGAGGCGCGCGCCGACACTCGCGCGCACCTTCGCCTCGGGGTCCATCAATAGGGGGCGGTGACTTCCCCATGACCCTCGCCCCTGGACCCATTCATGGGGGGCGGAAGAGGGCGTTATCCGCCCTTCCTCGGTCAGCCCGGTGCGTCTTCTGCGGCCCGGGAAGGGAGTTGAGATCTCTCTCTCCCGTTCCGCCGCTTCCTTCTGCGACATCACGTCCTCGCAGAAGGACACCACCGCGTCCCACGACTCTGCGCTACCGACCATCCTCCGCACTACTGCCGGCAGCGTCAGGTCGCCTCCTACATCATTTGTGACGACACGGCGCTGCTCCTCCCAGGCTACACACTCGGAAAGCGTGTGCTGCACCGTGTCCTCCTCGCATTGGACGCAGTGGTGGCACCGAGCGTCCGGCTCCCTGCCTAAGCGACGCAGGTACTTGCCGAAGCAGCCATGCCCCGACAGTACCTGCGTCACCCTGAACGACAGGGAGCCGTGCCTCCTCCCGAGCATGTATACCTACCTAGGCTATGTAACTAACTGAAACTATACACATTCCTGAATAAATGCTTTAAATCATTGTGAAAACTGCTTCAAAATTTATTATACAGTACCATAGATCTAAACGGTCACAAGAAGAGATACGAAAGTGACTGTACCTAATTCTTAAAATAAAATCGAATTCGCGTATTTTATTTATTATATTTATCGTATTTTATTTTATATATATATATATGTAAGTAGAAACACGTATCAATTTAAATAATTCCAGCTATTAGCTATTCCTTGAATTGATTACCCACTTAGCACCCTATTGTGTGATTCCTATGAGTCACAGTAATTGTTACTTGTCCATCGTATTGCTTGCCCGGCGTAGGACACCACTTTCTTTGAAACAGTCGTGTCCTAATTAACATTTGTGTAAACGGTTTGTTTATTCATGAGTATAAACACCAGGATTTATTACTTATGTCTGTCGCGTATTATTAGGAAATTTACTCGTGGTTCTTTAAATGTTGAGGTTAGTTCTCCAAGTAAGTAAATAAAGACATGGGCCCGTTCGAACGTAGTTGATGCGGCAAAACAAGTGTCGATATGAACATTGGGGAACTGAGCTTGGAGTAAGCAGCTGACCGATTCTGTTGCACAGGTCCGTTCGTGTGTGGAGTACTGCAGCCACATTTGGGCTGGTGCTGCAAAAAATGGATTTGGATTCAGTGGAGAGGCGTGCGAAAATGCAAAATGGTCTCCAAAGCCTAAAGCACAGGCGTAGAGTAGGCAGCAAAATTACATGATTTAATTCCCCTATCTCCGTTCCACCATCGGTCGATCCGTCGTACGGCGAGTTTCCACCCTTAAGTTGTTAACACCACTACGATCCGGACGAAGCATTTCGCCTCCTCTTTTATACCGCTTACATCGACGGACTGGAACAATTTTCTAGCGGCGGTATTTCCGTAGGACTACAATTTAAGTATCTTAGCTAGAGTGAATAGGCTCTTAATAAACTACCGCTTTACCGCAGGCGGGATTGTGGTCAAGCAATAGTTTAAAATTAATAAAAGTGAGCTTAGAGTGGGCTCTCAATAGTATTGATCTCTAGCATTAGTAGGTACGACAACTGACACGACGCTAAGTTCTTGTCAGTTTTCAAGATGATTATGTTGCAGATTCGCACCGCTATCTTTTTACATCACCTGATGTGGAGTGTTAAAACAGCTCGCATTTCAATAAATGTTCACTGGGAGATTTATACAGAATAGATAGGCTGATAAATCAAGAAAGGGAGGCAACTTCCTACGAGTGGAATATTACGGGCTAAATAGATTTCAGAGGGATGAGGAACTCGATATAAAGTAGGTACACTCATCCTCCATAGAAGAAGGTAGGATCCTCAGATCAGACGGGTTTTGTGTCTAGCGGACAGTTGCCCGACGGTTGATGTCGAGATGTTGCATGTACTTATGCTTGTTACATAGTAAATTCTACTTGTGAGATGTAGGATCTACGTGACGTCAGTATGACGCGTTTTTTTTTTTTTTTTTTTTATTCTACTTTTGTTTAGGGACATTTATAATCGCAATGCGTATGTCAGTCCCATCGTACCCTGAATACACATTTAGGTATCACATTTGAGCCATAAACCTAAACAGACTCTTCGCATCGTCACCATTTGGTTGGGCCAGGATTTTATGGAATGTGCCTATTTCAAGTCTGTTCAGCCTCAAGACCCTGAATAATATGACGCGTTGTTCGTATGTAGCGTTGTAGATACCGGTATAAGAAATACCTACCTATATATATAAAAAATAATAGGTACGTAATATATTTCTTTTTTTTATAATTATAAACTAGTGCTTGACCCGCCTGATGGCAAGAAGTGATGTAATCGTTGATGGTAAAGCGCGCTAGTTTATTAAGAGCCTATTCACACAAAAAAAAAAAAAAAACTGAGTGAATAGGAAGGAAGTCGGCAGTTCAGCGTGGTGATGTAATGTTATACCCAACAACACGGCCAACGATGCGGCGCCAAAGGGAGATTGCTCTGGAGACCCTCCACGACCAAACTCCCGACGCAAGAACATTTGGTGCATCGTACCCGGCACACATCGCAACTCAACTGCTCAGACCCGTTCTCCGTACGACTTCACCAAATATCATGCCGGAACACGACGAATTTGCAGAGTAGGTCGACTCATCATTTCAGCCGAAAGACGTCAACTGCTGGACATAGGCCTCCCCCAAGGTTCTCCACGACGACCGGTCCTGCGCCTCCCGCATCCAGCAGTTTCCCGCGACGTCTTTCGATGCGTGGTCGCCACTCGAGAACCCGCCGGCCCCATCGGGCATCGGTCCTACGGGCAATGTGTCCAGCCCACTGCCACTTTAGTGTTGCAATTCTTCGGGCTTTGTCGGATACTCTCGTTCTTCTGCGGATCTCCTCCTTCCTGATTCGATCGCGCAGTGAAACCCTAAGCATAGCCCTCTCCATTGCCCTTTGAGCCTTCTTATAAGGCCCATTGTTAGCGACCAGCTACTAGGTCGACTAGCTACTATAAAATAATTAAGTAGCACAGATAAGTAGATTAATTATTTATTAATGATAACAAAGTTAGTGATACGGAAACTTTGATCCATAATGGCCGTCTTGGCACAACGTCATCCAGATTAAAATAAAAAAAAAAAAAAAAAAAAACAAGCGCTACGGCCCTGTGCAATATCAAAAATAATACTACAGGGTGTATCTGACATCAAAACGCAAACTTCGCGAAAAGGCTAGACCGCATGCCACTAATAAAATTATGATAGTCATTTATGTTGTTAATGAACGGTTACAGAATCCACAGCGTTTAAAAAAAAGTGTCGGCTCAGCTTTTGAACGTTGCAAGCGTGCCGCCGTGCGGGTTTGTAGGTATGACGTTGATCCCTGATGCGAACTTTATTAAATAAACTGATTAGATAGTTTTTCGAGTTTTGTTTTCATAGCGCTTTTTTATGTAATTAGCGAACTAATTAATTTTTACTTTAAAAATTTTATTGGGTTACAAAAGTATAGCAACTATGAACGGTCTAAAGTACAAAAAAAAAACTACATATATATTTTTTTAAATCATGAAAAAGCCGACGAAAAATTCCACCACTGGGGTGTTCAGAATCATTTACTGGATCCATAGTACTCGTTTGTGCGTCGATGTCAGATACACCCATTATAGGTATCTTACAAGCACTGGGTTATTAATTTATGTAAACGCATAATTAAGCCAAAGAACTGGCTACGGCTCAATTAAAGCTCTTGATTGCGAAAACATATTGAATTTATGCTTCCGTCGTTCCTCGTAGAGATGAGAAATTAGATATTTACCTTTAATTTATATTTAACTCGATCGAGTTTATTTACATGTCCAAAAACTAATTTATCAAAAAATTATTATTATTGCCAATAAACTCACAAAACTCTCATTACCATAGATATCATAGATACCGGTACAAGAAATACCTATAGATAAAAAAACGACTCAGTTTTCTTTTTTTTATAATTATAATTATAAACTAGTGCTTGACCCGCCTGATGGCAAGATGTTATGCAATCGTTGGTGGTAAAGCGCGCTAGTTTATTAAGAGCCTATTCACTCAAAAAAAAAAAACTGAGTGAATAGGAAGGAAGACGGCAGTTTAGCGAGGTGGTGTCCAACAACACGACCAACGGTGCTGCGCTAGAGGGAGACTAATCCAGAGACCCTCCACGGCCAAACTCCTGACACAACAACATTTGGCGCATCGTACCCGGCACATATCGCACCACAACTGCTCAGACCCATCCTCCGTACGGCTTCACCAGACTTTTTCTGAAACGACGAATCAGTATGGCTACCATGAGTTTTAATTACGAATCACAGCGCCCTCACGCCACTAACCACCGCAGTAGACGCCCTGGTCGGGAGACGATACCTAACTCCCAGCCACCGTAGGCGCGGGCCTGCGGGCGGTGAGCAGTGGGTAGCTCGCCGCCCGGTAAGGACCAGGCCCAAGTCGACGGCGCATCGTGTTTCACGCGTGCCTCAAAGAGATGTCAGCACATCGTGACGGGGTCCACGAAGACCGATGCCTCCTGAAATCTGCTAGAAATCTGGCCGTCGCACAGGCCAGTGAAGAAACACGGGTGGGTTTTAGTCAGTAAAATCCTGACACACCCTTCCGCTCCGCCCAGAGCGGGAGAAGTCATTTGATGATTTCCCATCCTAACAAAAAAAAAGACTCCATCATCGATATCGAGCGCGTTTGACTCATCGATTGGCTCGCTTCAAGGTTGTAAGAACTCTCAACCAATGAGAGCGCCAAACGAGGTCGATCCGTATGATCGAATCTCGTAATGAAAACTCATGGTAACCACACTGATCTGAAAATCGTGGGTGGTAACTTCTGCTGGCAGCAGATGTTAAAGCCTACCACCGAGAAGTATGTGCCTAGCAGAAGTTACCACCCACCAGACAAAATCTTGCCGCTAAGCGATTCGGTGTGTTCCGGCATGATGTCTGGTGAAGCCGTACGGAGGACGGGTCTGAGCAGTTGTGTTGCGATGTGTGACTGGTACGATGCGCCTAATGTTGTTGTGTAGGGAGTTTGGTCGTGGAGGGTCTTCAGATCAATCTCCCTTTGGCGCAGCATCGTTGGTCGTGTTGTTGGGTTTAACATTGCATCACCTCGCTCAACTGCCGTCTTCCTTCCTATTCGCTCAGTTTTTCTGAGTGATTAGGCTCTTAATAAACTAGCGCGCTTTACCATCAACGATCGCATCGCTGCTTACCATCAGGCGGGATTGCGGTCAGGCGCTAGTTTTTTTTTTTTTTTTTTTATAAATTGTAAACCAGCGCTTGACCGCAATCCCGCCTGATGGTAAGCAGTGACGCGATCGTTGATGGTAAAGCGCGCTAGTTTATTAAGAGCCTATTATTCACTCTAGCCTTGAAGACACTCAAATTGTAATGTGACGGAAACACCGACGCCGGCAAATTGTTCCAGTCCCTCGATGTACGCGGTATAAAGGAGGAAGCAAAACGCTTCGTCCGGATCGCAGTGGTGTCAACAACGTAAGGGTGGAAACTCGCAGTACGACGGGTCGTCCGATGATGGAACGGAGATGGGGGAATTAAATCATGCAATTCCCTTGCACACTCACCAGAATGCATCCTATAGAAGACCGAAAGGCTGGCTACTCTACGCCTGTGTATTTTTGTTGCTACACAACTTTCAGGCTTAGAATAACGGGTAATAGATACCAAAATTATAGACGAATAAGAAATACACGGAAGTGGAACTTACAAAATAGTGTTCGCCCCCACTTTTAACCCATTCATTGGAATTTCTTTGGTCACATCAAGTAGGTAGGTAGGAATGCGTGATGTGCTATTCATTTAGGATTTAACATATGTACGTTTGTGTTGTGTGGTCTTATGTGACTCACAAGTAAATCAGTAGACTGTTTGTAAAACTATTGCAATTTACATGATCTGCATTCCACTCGTGTAAAAGCTCGTACCTTATCTTGAATGACTTTCAGACGTTTTATATTGACTAAAATTACACGGAATGTAAATAGATCGTCGACTGAATATTAACGCAAATACTTACCCTCAATTTTGCTGCTTCCCCTTAGGACGGTAAAGTCAAGGCCAAATCATTTATTTCAAATACTTAGGCATTTTTGAATGTCAAAATATACATAGACTTCACATAGATTTGATTCAAGTCGCACCTTTGAAAGATATTTTCGTACCGAAAATAATATGCAAGAAACTCGACCTTCTCTCTCACACATATATAAACAGGAAAAGAAAAAACAGATCAGAAAAAAGGTACACACACATCTCCAATCTGTTCCAGCATACCTGCGATGGGACAATAGATATACAGATTTAGACGGCGTGTGAAAAAGTAAAGGACACAAAAAATAAAACATAAAATAAGTAAGTTACCTATATTGTATGTATATACAACATAGTTAACTTATATACTTCTAAAATAAATATCACTAGAACAACAAAAAATATAACATAATTATTCAAAATAACAAATGACAAAGTGGAAAGAAATAACTATTGTAGGTACATAAAATAGCTAAAAAATACAATGACAAGTAAATTAATTATGTCATTCAGATTATAGAAAAATATTGGATACGTATATTTCGTTTTATCAAATCAATAAATGTTGACAAATATAAAAGACATCAAAGATCAGGAGTGGTGGCTGGTGACGTCACTGCTCGCTAAAAAATGTAGCGTCCAGTGTTTTCAACGCACTGTGTTGTCTTCATTTTTTGTTTATATGAAAAAAAGAATACGAGTCTAGTATTTTCTGGAAATCTGACTGACAGACTAAATAGTTTTTTTTAGTCACATACCCTATTATGATATGGCATGGTGCTCACATATTTACAGATACCTATGGTAAAAGTAGATGATTTAAATCAAATAATAAGTTCAGCCTATCTGATGCAAAGGAAATATCTGTTCAGAACATGGTACTGATCTAACCAAAACATAATTTTTAAATATTATCTGCGGTAAATATTACTATATCTTCTTATTTAAAATTAACACTACAAATTTTGTGAGTTACTTTGGTTTATTGTGGAAAGATTACATTATTTTTCTGTACTGTCATAACCAAACATTAAAATAACTATAAGACTGTGCATATACATACATAAAACAGTTTTATTTGTACCATCTTTCTCTTCCCCCGCCGCGTGCCCATGACACTGTGTAGGGTAGCAACAAAGTGTCAAATGGCCCGGAAATATCGTAACCTCTCCCAGCCAGACATTTCGTTCCTTCTCGCTGGTCACACTCATTATCTGCCATTCCAAATGCTTCTTTGTTGGTTTAAGTTGCTTTATTTACTCTCCGTAAGTGTACCTACGGTCGTCTTTCGATTCTCCTACACTAACAAAGCCATTTAAAGATTAGCCAATGACGGAAACCTGTTCTTTTTCTCGTTGTTTATCTAAACCCATAAATTACATCCATTTTTGCCTCTGATTTACATAATAGCTAATAAATAATTCAAAATATAATGATTTAAATCGTGCAGACCCTGGCTACTTTGGATTCAGTAGAGAGGCTGATTGGCGACCCAGACTTAACTCGAAACGGTCTCCAAAGCTTGGAGCACAGGCAGAGAGTAGCCAGCCTTTCTGTCATCTATAGGATACATTCTGGTGAGCGTGCAAGGGAATTGGATGATTTAATTCCCCATCTCCGTTCCACTATCGGACGACCCGTCGTACGGCGACTTTTTACCCTTACGTTGTTGACACCACTGCGATCCGGATGAAGCATTTCGCTTCCTCTTTTATATCGCGTACATCAAGGGACTATAACAATTTGCCAGCGACGGTGTTTCCGTCAAACTACAATTTGAGGGTCTTCAAGGCTAGCGTGAATAGGCTCTTAATAAACTAGCGCGCTTTACCATCAACGATCGCATCACTGCTTAACATCAGGCGGGATTGGGGTCAAGCGCTAGTTTATAATTCATAAAAAAACCTAATATTTATATAAATATTTTAGACGTCTATTTTTTTTATAAATTTATAATGTGTTTAGTTGGATTTCATTGCGTCATGATGCGGGTAGGTGCGTAGATAACATGATAAACTGTAAGCCAAATTGAAGATTAGAATCATAAATTCATTATCTTTATTATGTACGAACAGTATTTGTTACAACGTGGGTGTTTTTTAAAATTAGTTTTCATAGACTCAGTTGTACCGATGAGAAAAATGGTGGCGGCCGTTGATTATTGAAATGGTAATGTAATGTGTCGTACCGAACATTAGTATGTCATCGAAAGTTGGAAATAAAATAAATAATATATGACAGTATCATAAATAATTCCGTTCGTTTCCGACGGTGTGCTCCGTATCCGGTAGGGAGGAACCCCACCCGACGTGCCGCCATTTTACATTTGAATTTGAAATGTCATTATTGTTATAGAGAGATGATAAACCATGATCCGTAATGTCTCTTTGGAGTACCGAATATTGATGTTTATCGTTACTTTATGTTTGTTTACACATACTATTGCCTAATAAGTGTTGTTTTTTTTTGTGTGTGAATGTTATTTTTGTTTGTTTTGTTATCATTGGGAATTTCGCTACTAGTTGTAGTAGTACTTATAGAACGTTTGTTTATTGTTTCTTTCTTAAATTATATGATTACATTTACCTAATTAAAAATTACATTAAGTACGGAGTTAGAATGTAAACTTTAGTGGGTTTAGAGATACCCAAAGTTTGATTTTGGACAGAGAACATAGATATTTCAAAGTCTTTATATTTATGTTCTGCAATTAATATGGTGTACCTAAGAAAGTTTATTCTATTATATTCCATGTTTCCTCAGTAGTTATTGTGTTGTAAGTGTGAAACGCAAAAAAACATTTACATAATAAATTTCCTTTTTAAGCCCTTATCCTATTGAAATTAATCTTAGTATAATCAAAGACAACAAGCGTGGGTAAGCTCCCACATAATGAAATTATGGATAACCTACTGACCGACATAAGGAGACCTACCCTTCCTCTCTCCTCGAGTATTTTATTTCAGTAAAAAGGGTGAATTGCTTATGTTCCAGAGGTCAGGATGGAGTGGGCATAAAGTGTACTTATAAGTGAAGAACAGCAGTGTTGATTAAATTAAACAGTAGGATTTATGTGGTCACCAATTTAGCAATGATGTGAAATGGCGATCATATAGGGGCGCTGGGTACCAGTTAAGTGGTATATGAGTGTTAAAAGCTGTGTATCTAACAGTTTTAGTAGTCATTTGTGTATCAAAGGGATGTTTTTTTTGTTTGTTAATTAGATAATCGATAAATATTAATACCATGATTAATATTTATCGTTTAGATGGTTATTTTTTTGTGTGGGAAAAACTGATTAATAGAAATCTGTGTTTATGTCTAATATTGTTAGGTATATAATATACTAATATACATACTATACATACTAATATTATAAATGTGAAAGTGTGTTTGTTTGTTTGTTTGTCCTTCCTTCATGCCGTAGCTAAGCAATCAATCAACTTGATTTTTGGCATACAATTAGTTGAAAAGAAGGAGAGTAATATAGGCACTTTTCGTCCTAAAAAAACAACAAGTTCCCAAGGGAGATTACTAGAATATTTGTATGTGTACACCAAATATCCTAATATTATAAATCGGAAAGTGAGTTTGTTTGTTCCGCTTTCACGCCGTAACTACTAAGCCGATTGCTTTGAAATTTTGCAGACGTAAAGTTAGAAGTCCGGATTAAATACTAGGGTACTTTTTTTATCCCGGAAAACAATTATATTCACGAGGGAAATCTAAACGCGCGATATAACCGATCTCCACGCGATCGAAGCCGCGGGCGGAAAGCTAGTTAGGTATATAAAGCTAATATTGAAAAACAATATAATTACGTATGTATTAGATTAGTCTTACAAAGGGAGAGAGAGCCCAGAAAGCTATGGAAACATAGCCCTATCTAGCTAGCTGTTTCTCTATGTAATCACATCAGGAATGGGGAGATTCGTAGAAGGATGAAAGTCGGCGATATAGCTGCGCTTAGCTGTATGAAGTGGCAGTGGGCAAGACACATAGCACGTGGAGCCGATGGCCGATGGGGCAGACAGGCTCTTGAATAGCGACCACGTACCGACGAGCCCAGCGTCGGACACCCACCGACTAGGTAGTCGGATGACCTGACCAAAATCGCAGGGAGGCGCTGAATGCAGGCCGCGTCCAACCGGTCATTTTGGAAATCCTTGGAGGAGATCTATGCCCAACAGCGGACTTCTTGTGGCTGACATGATGACAGTAACTGGGTTGGTGAGGTCAGATAGGCAGTCACTCCATTTACTGGTATCCAGTTACATCCGGTTAGACTGGATGACGTCATTTGACCGTCAAATCACATCCGTTTGATTACTTGACCGTCATTCAAAAACTATGACTTAAGTATTCAAGGTCAATAAAAAATCAATTAAGGGTCGCCTTGAAATTAGATACTTTGTATCAAAAACCCGGGCCCAGTTATCTAATTGGTATTTTTTACTAGCAATCACTAAGTGGATAATTGGATACTCAATCCTAAACATTAAATTCCCGCGCAAATTATAACTATGGCATTACAAAACTCACAGGCGGATCAAATTTATGTAAAATCATATTCTATTCATTTAAATTTCATACTAAAACTATTAAAACATGATGAAAGTGATTACATAACCACTGAAATTCATTTTACGACGATATCACAGTTTCGTATGTGTGCTGCCATCTCGTAGTGTTTATAGGAACTACGTAGAGACGAAGGCTTCTACGCTAACAAAGTGATTGGAAACGTGAAACTTTGATTCCTGTGGCGCTGAAAACAGTGTTGAGGTTTCTGAATTTAAAACGATTTTTTCAATTGAATGCCGTTTTATTTTGCTCTGCGATTAAAATCTTTAATTATTTTGGGTTTATTAGCTTAGATTATCAAGAGATAACTCCTGGTATGGCCTTTTGTAACCTAACTATGATCAGTTCACAGTTAAGACTACCAGATATACTTTGCGCTTTACCATCAATTATTGCATCATTGCTCACGATCAGACGGGCTTGCGGTCAAGCACTAGAATAAAATAGAATAGAATACTTTTTATTATGTACACCATATAGATTACAGAACATAAATAAAAATATTTTACAAAAGGTGACACAATGGGCTGTCTTATCGCTAAAAGCGATCTTTTACAGACAACCTTTGGGTGGAATTCTAAGGGGAAGGATAAAGAAATAATGTAGGTAGTCTACAGTGTACTATTTACACAGATTATACAATAAATATATAGGTAAGTACGTTAAGTGTATCATACTAGTTTAAATAAATTTATACATCTCATTAATAAATATCATACAAGAGCACATAAAATATAATAACATGTTTAAAGAGAGAGGAAGTGCTTTTTTTTATCATAGTTTTAAA
Source organism: Sesamia inferens (assembly GCA_037179545.1). Classification (NCBI taxonomy): domain Eukaryota; kingdom Metazoa; phylum Arthropoda; class Insecta; order Lepidoptera; family Noctuidae; genus Sesamia; species Sesamia inferens. The sequence goes on from CM073930.1 coordinate 14,074,895, forward strand.
AGTAAATAGTGTTTGAGCACGCCTTACGGACACGGGCAAGTCATTCCATAGCCGAACTGCTTGTACAGTAAAGGATTTATCATAGAAACTAGTGGAATGCATCGGCATGTCTAATATTAGGTTAGGTTAATTTAAATTATTAAGAATGTGATTGAACCATCATCAAGTTTATGTTCTTTCATCACGCTGAAACTAAATTTATTAGAATGTGTGCCTATATACAGAGATGTAGACATCCTGTGAAAAAAGTAAAGGACAACTAAAGATAATACAAAAACAAAAGATTGACTAAAACGAAAATTATAATAACATATAGATATATATATTTACTTTTAAAATAAATATAATATACAGATATGAAAAAGTTGAAAGAGTTCTTTTGAAAAGTATGTACAATAGTTTGGCAGTCCCTAACGGCAGGAGGTAAAGAATTCAACAAACGCACCGCATGCACTATGAAGGAGTAGGAGTAGAAATCGGTGGAGTGGGGGGACTTGAGAAGGTTTTTAAGATGTAACCTGCAACTTATCAGAAGGGTAAAATAGGGAACTCAACTTACAAGTTCTAGTGTTACCTATATCTTAAAATTATAACAAACTCGTAAACTTAATCTTATACCAACCGGGATAACCACGCTATCAGAGTAAATTAAACTCAAAACAGGGGAAGACACACGAAATCTATTCATTATCTTGCGAATGTATAAATAAGAAGACGGGATACCTACTGATTTATAGAGATGTTCCCGCTATAAGCCACAAATGAGAATCGTATATCCCAAATCCACTATCCTAGTGTCCCTAAGTGAGTGGTATGCACGATAAGACTCACCCTTGGGTTAGACCGTGGACAGGACTCCCGATAAGTTTCGATTTAATACGTTAAAAGGTGCCCTTAATGGGGTCATTCCCATTCGTTATGGGGTACCGTCCGACCGTATTTCGAGAAGCAAACGTATTAGATTCAGAAAACGATTCTATGTAACATATAGAGTTGTATGGGATGTCGCTTTGTCGTAGAGACTTTAACAAGACTTTTAAGTCCTGAATATGATTATTTTATCAAAATTAATGGGGTACCTACTTGAGCTTCTATATACTGTAAAAGTGCACAAGGAACAAAAATCATTTTGAATAAACCCATAGGTATTATTTTTCTTAGTATATCGATGGCTATTGAGTCAGCCCAGAAACTAACGTCGAGTTTGGCACCTTCAGTAGCTTCAATGAATCCCTGATTCTATTTTTTATTTTAAAATATTGTTATTATTATTTAATTTCAGTTAAAATTATTTCTTATTTTTCAAAACGGGAAAGACAGACAATAGGTACCTACACAAGTTTTATGGTGTTCAATTCAGAGAAAACTAACTACATATGTACTTAACGGGTTTGCTTGAAAACAATGTCATACAGTTTAGTCTTAAACTAAAAGATCAAATCCTAATAATATTATAAATGCGAAAGTTTGTTAGAATCATACATTCTAACAAACTTTGTTGTCAGTCGTGGTGGCCTAATGGTAAGAAACATCAGCCTGGTTCAACTCCAGGTCAGGCAAGCACCAATATAACTTTTCTAAGTTATATATACTTTCTAAGTACATATATCTTGGACACCAATAACTGATTACAAGGTGAAGGAAAACAGCTTGAGGAAACCTGGACTTTAAGTCTGAAATCGCCAATCCGCATTGAGCAAGCGTAATGGTTACGCTCAATCCTAGCTGTATGAGAGGTGACCTGTGCCCAGCAGTAGGACGATAAAAAGATTGATGATGATGGTATTCCCATGGGACCAAAACTTACCAAAACGGGTGAAAGCGCGGGCGCAGGTTTTTATAAAGCTTGTAACAATAAGAAATAAGACAAAATCTGTGTTCATAAAATTGTTGCATATTTTTGAATAGGTATGGTAGTTTTATCAACAACATAATTCCATCCATATCCATACTTAATATTATAAATGTGAAAGTGTGTTTGTTTGTTTGTTTGTCCTTCCTTCACGCCGTAGCTAAGCAATCAATCGACCTGATTTTTGGCATACAGTTAGTTGAAAAGAAGGAGAGTAACATAGGCTACTTTTGGTCATAAAGAAACATCAAGTTCCCAAGGGAGATTACTGGAATATTTGTATGTGTACACCAAATATCCAAATATTATAAATCGGAAAGTAAGTTTGTTTGTTACTGGTACTAAGCCGATTGTTTTGAAATTTTGCAGACGTAAAGTTACAAGTCCGGATTAAATAATAGGGTACTTTTTTATCACGGAAAAAAATTATATTCACGAGGGAAATCTAAAAGCGCGATATAACCGATCTCCACGCGAGCGAAGCCGCGGGCGGAAAGCTAGTTAATTATATAAAAACTAGCGGCTGTCAGCGCCTTCGTTCACGTGGAGTTAGTTATGTTCGGCTCCTATTATCCGCAACATGATGGTATATAGCCTAAAGCCTTTCTGGGTTTATAGGCTATCAAACTCAAAAAGAATTTTACAAATCGGACCAGTGATTCCTGAGATTAGCGCGTTCAAACAAACAAACTCTTCAGCTTTATATATTAGTACAGAAATAGGAATCCAAAAACAACTAAGAATTATGACACGAGATGTCTCACATTAAAACTCTGACATAAATTAAAAAAGATATTCCCAACAGCGAATTTAAATAAAAAAAAACTAATTTAAAAATAGTTAATGTATTAAAAGAACAATTAAATTATAATGATGTGACATTTATGTATGTTTGTATGAACTCAAAAGACCCCGTGAATTTATTGTTATCTTGAATTCATTTTTTATTTAAATACCTATAAGATGTTTAAAGAACTTTTATTTTTTGCTGTAAGCAAAAACAACCATCTGATTTTGTTATCATAAAAAACTAGGCTGAACTCCAGTGTTATTCTGTTAATATGTCATCGTGAAAAGAGCTTTTTTTCTACAAAATAGACTGGCAGATCTGTAAAAAAAACATGAAACCTTGAACTTATATTGTGTCATCCCGAAAATGTTTTTTTTTTTGTTTCTTAATAATAATAAACAAGCGCTTGACCGCAATCCCGCCTGATGGTAAGCAGTAATGCGATCGTTGATGGTAAAGCGCGCTAGTTTATTGCGAGCCGGCAGTTGAGCGAGGTGATGCAATGTTAAACACGACCAACGATGCTGCGCCAAAGGGAGATTGATCTGAAGACCCTACATGACCAAACACCCAACACAACAACAATAGGCGCATCGTACCCGGCACACATCGCAACACAACTGCTCAGACCCGTCCTCCGTACGGCTTCACCAGACATCATGCCGGAACACGACAAATCGCTAGGCGGCAAGGCTTTGTCTGATGGGTGGTAACTTCTGCCGGCGGCCGATGTTATGGCCTACCACCGAGAAGGACCATCATGTTCTAGGAACCCTCCCAATTTGCTCTTGTAAAGTTCACTCATCCTCCATAGAAAAGGGGAGTGTTCTCCGACCATATGATCGCAGATGTGAGTTACACAGTTACTCCTCTGGTGCACCTACTTGGGGCTTCACGACATTTTTGACCTGCGTTATCAGTTAAAAAACACTCCATGGTCGGAACCAAGACCTAATCATTGCCGAAAAGGTTTTGTACTAGGTAGGCGATGGAACATGACGGCGCGGCGAAACTATCTAACATTGTAGAAAAATGTTGCTACGAATATTTTTATAAACTTTAAAACGTGTGACCACATAAAATGTATTCAGGTGTCGTAAAAACTGTGAGAAATACATATAATAACATTACAAAGCATTCTTCATTAAGGTAGTAAAATTCTTGAACTAATAATTTCATTCCACGTCTTTAATTATGAATGAAAAATTAGCATAACACATACAAACATACGGTAAGTATGCGAAACTAACGGACTCATTAAGAAATTCATTCAACTTAATCCACCATTCTTTAACAGAGCAGCTATTTTACACACTTCATCATAATAAAACGGTTTTTATGAGAATAATATACCTAACATATTTTACACAGACATTCTTTGAAGTTTATTTTTACAAAAACGCTTAATATTACAAAAAAAGCAACACTGTATGTCTATGTATGAGGAAAAAAATACTTAATTGTTACTTCTCCAGTTTTTAATTATAGGCGGTACAACTAAAGGGGATTTGATACCGTTAGTAAATACTTTACAAGTGTACCAGATTTAATAATAGTGACTAATTGTGTTAGTCAGTAAGTTGTAGCTTTCAACTTACGAAACTGCTTTCCTTTCACAGTTTTGTCTATTTTGTACTTAAGTAATAGGTTATTCTAGTTCAATGATAGGACAAAGAAACAGATGGTTAAGCACACAAAACTATTCTAAAGCATTCTGATTAAAGCTGCTACAGAAGTGCGAAGCGTCGGGATTGGCAGGAGCAAAGAGAGGCTAAGATTCGCGTCACACCTGCGGAACGTACGGCGCCGAAAGCTCGGCGGCTGAAGTGTCAGTCGCAATATTCAGTTGTTATGACAAACCAAACTGTCCTAACGCGGCGTCTTGTAAAGCGCGCTACGCGACGGAAAGTTACGTGGCGTCATCGTCAGTCTGTCTGTGTCGCACACTTTATGGTATGCGGCTTTTGTGACGTACCTGAATTGCCCAGAAAAATGGATTTAATTAGAATATTAGCGATTATAGAGGGCTTAGAAGACGTTGCCGCTCTTCGCTACCGCTACACGCACGATGCAGAACACACGCCAAACTTTCGATCGCGCAACGCATCGCGTAATGTGTCGCTTGCTATGCAAAATACATTGAATGCGTTTTTGCTGAAAAAAAATGCCCGAAGGAAGGTTAGGCCCTACGCCGAGCGCGGCGTAATTTCGGCTGATGTGTCAAAGAGTACTTGAAATACACTGCGAGCGTATTTCAATAGAAGACCAATTTCCTAAAAAAAAAAACAATTGAAAGTTGGAAAGTAATCAAACGAAACAGAAAAACGGCCCAGTAACATTTGCTTGGGAATAATTGGCCAGCGGCGGTGTTTTCGCCTGACTACAATTTAATTGTCTTTAAGGCGGAGTGAGGAGAAGAGAAGAGCGAGGCTCTTCATAAACTAGCGCGCTTTACCATCAACGATTACATCACTGCTTACCATCAGGCGGGTTGCGGTCAAGATCTTATTTATAATTATAAAAAAAAAATAGGAAGAAAATCTTAACCTCTAACCACTTCACGTTCATTCTGCTCATCACTATAACATCAAGCAATCTCAAGCTAATAGAGGTGTACTGCAGCTAATCTTAACGACTAGACTTGTCAACTTTACGGCCAAACGGTTTGTTAATGGCTTATAAACCGAACGTAGACGCTCCTCTAGTGTAGTTGTTTACGCTTTTTTTAAAATAGCCACCAAACGATGCAATGTTTTTTGTTTTATTGTTAGATACTTCTCTCTGTTGGAAAATTCTCTCTCGTCTATCTATATAACAGATTTCTTTGACAAATTATGGTAATAAAAGATTTTTCACACGTAACTTTGTTCTTTGGATTCAAGGAAAAGTCTGTCAGTGCTTAAAAGCAATTGCAAAAAATAAGTAGGTATTAACTTCCCCACAACGGACATTGAAAAATACTATTTTGCCCCATATGCCCATCAAATTTTTGAGAATAAGCACAAATTGGTACTTAGGTAATTATTACTAACATTCTATGGTCTATAAAATGTTTGAAATAAGCCTTTTTATTTATTTTTATAAAACTGATGGTATAATAATAATTAACTAACCTATTTTATCATGCAATCAGCTTATAATGATCTCACTGCTGAGACACACGGCTCCACCGAATAGATAAGTAAGGTTCTGAGCACTGCCCTATATTTGAAGGGAATATAGGGCCATATTCCACCATCACTCCGTTTAATATGGTTTAACTAAATAACCTTATTTTTTGTGCGAAACCCGAAACACGTGTCCAGAACCTATTTTTAAGTAAAGGATCTATGTAAAAAATTTAAAAAAGATACCTATCATGAAAAACCACAAAGATATGAGTTTGCTATTCTACGTAGTTGTCCCAACTATGTGTGTATATATAAAAATATGGACAAAGCTCAGCTCGAGCGGGCGAGTGCGGTGCGTGGACCTTTGGCTTCAGCTGTTGACCGCGCGCAAGTACTATGATCTATCGTAAGCTGCGTGCGCGCGCTCGGTATCCATACTGCAACAATTTCTAAATGTATTTGGGAAATATATATATATAGGTAACACGGTGTAAAAATAATTGGAGTCGATTCAGTTGCTTATTCTGGACAAACTATAATCAGGTTTCGTATAAACAAAAAATAACGTTGTAAGTATAGACAGCGAGTAATAAATCTTCAAAAATATCTCATTTTATCTATTATCTTATTAATTACTCAAGCACTACATTTTTATTTGATGCCTAAATAAAAATGTAGTGAAAGTTGCTGAACAGCTTTTAGAAAGAATATCAAGAAAAAGTTCATAATTGTAATAAACGTAGATTTTAACGAAATATTGACTTCATAAATATCTATAAAACGATTCTGTTAGAAACTTTCAAGACGTTAAATTATATTTTCTAAATTATTATTTCTTTATTGTAATTATTCAAAAGTTTCTTTCAAATCTAAAATGGCTTGGGCACGATTTATTTGTTCATAATCTTATTTATGAAAACATTAACTTAAGATTGATATGCAAATTATTGTATAATCTTATGTAGGTAGGTATATGAAGTAAGTTTTTGCCGAAGATTTAGAACATTGCTACCTAGTGTAAAAAAATAAAATATATTTTTAATGGTAATTTATTTCTATCATTTATTTAGTAATTAGGGATGGAAACTACCTATCTACTTAAAAACACGCCAATATTTTATAATACGTAGCTAACTTTCAAAATACTTTCGTTTACTAACAAGCAAGCGTTAGTTAAAAGCACCAGAGATACAGTTTTTTTTTTTTAATATAAATAATAAAGTGGTTAAAAAATTGTGATAGTGTATTCTCTATCAGAATGATCTTTGAAAGTAAACTTTCAAAAAGTGGTGTAAGTAAACTAACAAAAAGGCATCAAATGCATTCAAAAACATTGTTAGTAAGTAAACCTTAATTTTAATAAAACACAAAATAATTTGCGAATGTACAAAGAGACCGCTCTCGGCGTTTACGTGTGCGGCAGCGTATTTTAATTAGCAATACATGAAAATGCTTTGAACGGAGACGGCCCGTGTGTGGGTCCCGTTTAGACAAAAATTATAATGGGAATATCACACTCCTACATGTGCCATATTAGTTAACTCACAATGTTTGTTTTGTTAATAACGTTCCACTGTAATTAGAAATTAAAAGTTAAAAAGCTTGTACGTGTATTGTCAGGAGCAAAAAGTTGCTAATGTTGGACATTATATTAGTCTGCTTTGAAGTTAGAATAAAATAGTTAGCCTACTATAAAGTCGGGCCATTTTTGATACCGATGTTAAAAAAAATTGTTTTACGACAGAAACTCGGTGTAATAAGTGGTCATTAAAGATTTTGTTCAAGAACACTTGACAGCCCTAATTAGGACTGAAATCTAATAAAAGATAACTCGAAAGTCGCAGCGAAAGCCGCATTCATAAGGAAAACTTTGCCTATTAAAATTCCTCTAACGAGTGAGAACCATCCAGTTTAATAAATACAGGCCCCTTCTAATTTTCCTCGGAGAGATTTAAGCAGCATAAATTTTGCACTCTGAAAAGAAACTGTGAAAGAAGAGCTTGTACATTTTTACGATGGTGAATCTCATTCGCCCCTACAACGGCGAGTTGTCTCTCCTTTAAATTAAATTTTCACTCCTAATTTGAAAGTATAATGTCATTTCACTAGAATTCCGTTATTAAAACTTTTAAATCATTCGGAAGTTTCCTTTTGTGAGCGCCTGAGGGTGGGTATTCGTGATTTTTTAATCAAAATGGGATCATTTCTAGTGATTTTTTACGACTGTGCCATACCGTCGGCATCAAATTGTCATTAGGCACTTGCGTATCCGATATTGCTTTTCTTTTAGAAGTGCTGCGATTTTATGGAATATTTAATTCCGACCCTTCGTCTTGTGCAAGTTTTATGTGCGTACATGACTGAAACTGAAACGGTTTCCAGACCTGATACGTAGCAGGGTAAATTTTGTAGTCATATTCAACTTTGAAGTTGTTATGTGGTTGATAAAGTTTTACAGGGTAATTTCCAATTACAAAATTACAGTTCAGATATTATTTTGGCAATTGAGAAAACTATTGCTCGCAAAGACTAGAATGAAAATATTTTGCCTAATATTTATTGGTCACATTTTATTTTAAATAATTATGTCTAGAAGTATATACAGAAAAAACATTACGGTTAGGTATTTTGAAGATCATCATCAATCATCTGTAGAATCAACAAAAAAAAATCATTAACAACATTCCCATCCTTATTCTTTAGTCAATAGGCATCCTAGTACGATACTTGTGCCCAACATCTGTTTTTAAAAACAATAAAGGGTTGACATTTGACAGGCGGTTGTAAATTCTGTCTCGTCGAATCGTCAGAATGGTCAATAAAATTGTCTGGAGTCCTTGACATAGAGACACAGTGCAGACGAGGTTTTATAGTCCATAAACATTTTACTAGCCCGACCTTGGGTAGGGTCTGCAATGAGGTCGTTGCACTCAGCTTTACCGCTATTTTGGTCCCCGGTATTTGGTTATGATTAGGTGGGGACGAACTGTTGGACTTGTTGGTAACAATGTACTAGCCATACCTATTAATTTTACGTTTATAGATATAGGTGCGTTTATTTGTATAATTGGGGTTTAATAGCGTCACATATAGTGCCATTTGGTGAAGTTTTAGACAATTTGATACAGGTCCTACATCTAACATTTAAGCGCGCTGAAGTTTTCAAACTTCGTCTTTCTGATGAAATGCGTCTGCATACCAGAAGTTGTTCTTGACTGTATGAAAAATCGAAATGCATACATTTCATGTGAATTTATAGCCAACGTACCGTTTGAAGACGGCTATTCGAAACAAACACTATTCAATGTAACGGAGTAGTAATTTTTTACCTTCTTTAATGGCAATCCGTTAACTTTTTTACTTGAAAGGCAAATATATTACCTGCTAGGTGTTATAAAAAATTACGTAAGAATCTTTGTTTACATTCCTAAAGAGTACTTTCCTAGAAATTTTAAAAGCATTTGCGTCAAAATAACGGAACAAAAGTTCTTTGTATTTTCAATGGAAGGGTTGTTTTTCTTTCGAAAGCAATAAAAGGGTTTGAGGAGTGACTTTGTTACCCTTTCTTTGTTTATTGTTCTTCTTAAGACGATATATTGCATAATGTGCCGTTTTGCGCAATATTGTTTGGAATTCCTTGGTTCCTTTGTCCGGTGTTGACCACGAGTCTTTGGAAAGAATTTATAAAAAGCGTACTTTTATTTTAGAACAGGAACCCCTTTCGGCAAGTATTGAGATTGGTATGAGTGTAATATCGACTGCTATATTCGTCTGACGTGAATCTGTGTTTTAAAATTGTGAACTGTGTTTTAATTCGGTTTAGTGCTAGTATTTTCTTTCGATTGAAAGTTACGTATTGCTATTGGCAGATAAAGTGCATCTCTTAAAGTGTCTTCATAGTTAGACTGTGGTACTATAGATACTCACACTCACTCACAGGTAACGTTAATGTAGTACATACCTATTCTTATATATTCCAAATTATATCTAAGACTCTTCTAAATTCCATCGAAATTGTAATCCACTTAAGTAGGTAGGTATCAGAAAAGTCATTTGATTAAAATTTCCTATTAAACAATTTCAAACAAAAAATCTATATACATAAAGCAAACGGAACAATATCATCACATCTAAATTTAAAAATCCAATCTCGGCGTGGAATCAGACTCGAGTCCCGACATTCTTTCTTTTTATCCTCCCGAGTTTCTTATCCTACACGACATAAATCGCATCGACCCGTATAACTCTCTGCGACCATTAAAAAGATAAACAACTTAATATAGGTATAATAATAAACAAGACGAAGCCAAGCCGCACCGACTTAGTTAGATCCCCGTACACACCGTTCATAATTTTATTTATTCACGAAACCGTAAATATCTGTAGGAATAATTCCGAAGGCTCTTTGCGGGGATTAAGGGAGCGATGCGGCCCTGAGAAAATTATATTCGGCCATAACAGTTATCATGCATCACCTGGAGGAAGCTTAATGTGCCTTTTCGCAATCTCGAGGGCGGCGCGAGAGACGCTCCGCGCAAATTACTTTTTCAAAGTATTTACATGTAAATAGAGCTGGTGTTTCGAAGTTTGCGGTGCTGTATGGCGCTTCCGAGTCCATTCTGTTGGTTCTACGTATGTCTGGAATTAGCGCGTGATTGCAGATTAGTTCGGTTTTGAACGCGCTCGATGCGCTGGTGCGTGGAATTGACGTTTGAGTGCCGTTGAAGATCGATTTCCATTTGATTTATATTCAGGCTGTCGTTGAAAATGTCATAAAACTGTAATCCAGGGTTCTCGTGAATATCTAAACTGTATTTCAAATGTAACCGTCGTTAAACCTTAAAATATTCGTGCCTACATTACATTCATATCCGTATAAATCTGTCCCTCCCACTCAGCGTACTGTAATCCAAAATTTGCAATTCACCGAAAACTCTTTAAGGTGATATCGTTTAAAAAGCACGCCCTATACATAAAGCCTGTATAATTATCATCCATTCTACTTATAAACTTTCATAACGGCCTATACGTCGACTTAACCTCTACTTTCGGGGTTCGGGGGGGTTGGGGACCACCCCGGGGTAAAACCCTCCCTCGCCTTATAATGGGCGTCTAAGAAAAACGGGTGCACGGTTCAGAATAGAAAATGCTCGTTTGGAAATAGCTTCGGTGGAAAGCTAGCGATTTATTTGTGTTACGGGATACGCTCGGAAAATATCCGAGAGCGGATTTTTAATGGCGCCATTGTTTCTATTTTAAACGTGGCGTGCGAATGGAATACTTAAGTTTGAGACGCCTCTACCTTTTGTTAGTGTGTAACAACGTGCAGTTTTTGAATATTGTCCTGAAGCTGTCTGAAAAACAAAAGATTCATTTTGATTTAAAGTTCAACAATTATCTAAAAGCCTACATATGCAGGCATTTGCTCTTATATTACAAAGAAGACTAAAATTTATCGAAGTGGTTAAGCAGAAATGAAAAGTTTTATTTTTCTTTAACCATTTGGATAATTCAATATTTACGTTGGCACTCTTAATATTATGGTCTCTTCCAAACATCAAAAACAGAATGCTAGATAAATCTAAATAGCTACATATATATGGTAGAAAGTTGTACGTGCGTACTTTAATATTTCTACAAAAAATATCATATAACAGAACAAAAAGTTACAACTACGTCTTATGCTCATAACTGTCATTAATATGAAAGCTAAGCGCGGGGCTCAATGCTGCCTATCTCGCGATTCCACGCGCGCTGCCTCTTTACACCACATTATAAGCCCCAATATTAGCTCAGTATTTCACTTATAATTCGCTTTCTGACGGAGAGGGCGCGCGTGCTCTGTGACACAGGTGCTCTGCAAATGTGACTGTGTGCACTAAGCCTTACTTTCGCTGATTCAGAACAAAAATATTATTATAGATGCGAAGAAAAAAAAGAATTCTCGTTAATTCAACCAAACGTGTTTATTTATTGTTGAAACTAATAAACCTATTGTAGTCATTGGAATGTTAAGCCATTATAAATTGAGCTATTATATATTTTTAATTATCTGCCTTCTTTAAATACAACACAACGCCGTCTAAAATTATTGTTATGAAAACAACTAAAAATAACATATTTCTAAAAGATACGTAATCAGTGAGACGTCGTTTTTTATCTCCGGAAGAGATAAAAACGTCTAAAAATAATGAACTAATAACATACCCAAAGCTTTCGGGCTAAAGCAAAATATATTAGTAGGCAAGTAACACATCGTTCCGACGGTATAATGAACATGGAATCCAGCGGGGCCATTCATCAACCCCCTTACACCCGCGTTCCCCAAGCTCCTCCGAACTGAGATCCCCTCAAAAAAGCCCCCTCTCCCCCCTCGCCCGCTTAGAATGTTTCCAATTCATCAAGAGACCCCGCCCTTGACAACTCTATATGAGAACGCCGCGGTCCGAAAGACCCGTATCGCCGCCCCTTGCAGCCGACTAACAAACCCGATCAGGTACTTTTAGACCGTGCTGGTCTCAAAGTCCCTTGCCGCGTGTAGAAGGGATTGTTTGAAAAAGCGCTCACGGACTTTTAGATTGTCGAGTGTATTTTCGTGTAATAGCTGGTATGGCCGCCATTATAAATAAATTTCTTCATACCTTTATTATTTAACACATATTCGATGTCGTTTCGTTCCGTTTTACTAGTAGAAATTGTGTAATAGTTATACAAGTCGTGAATTTTAATTAACTTACTAGGCAGTAACATTTACGTTTCTAATGAATTTCAATGTCGTGACTGTTTTTTTTAAACTACTTAAGAAATAATTTTCCATTTTTTTCTTTTTATACTTAGTTTGATGAAATAAGCCAGCGCATGTTTTTTATTCTGCCAGATGCATAGAACTCATTTCATCATTAACATTTTTAGCAGACCCCGCATTGTATAAGGATAAGATAATAGGAAGGGAGCTTATACTTGAAATGTATAGCTTAAGTATTGATGTTTCCTGTGTAAAAAAAATGATTCTATTTAGTCCGTCATTCAGATTATAAAAAAATATTGGAAACGTATATTTTGTTTTATAAAATCAATAAAAATTGACAAATATAAAAGGCATCAAAGATCAGGAGTGGTGGCTGGTCACGTCACTCCTCTCTAAAAAGTGTAGCGTGCAGTGACGTCACACGAGTTTTCAACGCACTCTGTCGTCTTCATTTTTTGTTTTATATGAAAAAAGAAAAAATACGTGTCTAGTATTTCTTGGAAATCTGACTGACGGACTAATTAGTTTTTTTAATCAACTAACCCTATTGTCATCGTGCGTATTTATACCTAAGTACTTACTAAGTTTTAATTTAATTATTTTTCAGACTATTCCTGTTTCTCTGATGACAACGTGGCTAGAATATCAAATCCTTCTACAGAATAAAGATGAAGAAGAACTAAGAAAATGGATAACAAGATAAGGATGATGGGGATGAATTGTAAGTTAGAATTGGCCTCAGATTCCCGGCGACATTGGCCTGTCTAGCATTGGGCTGTCAACATGAACGTACGGACTCGTATATGAATTGTAATGCCATTTCTAGTATTTATAAGTAAATAGTTTAGTTACCTATTTGATGATTTTTCTGTAAGTTATAGAATTTTGTTTTTGTAAGGCTTAAGTATACCTATAATTTAGTATAAATAATATAAACCTATATGTATGGTAGGATAGACAGAGCGCTCGACAGTACCAGTTTAATTGCTTGGTACATTAAACGCTTATAAATTAGTATTCATTGCCGGCCATTGAGCTACACTGTGTAGTATACATAATATATGTAGATATACTCTCTATTGTTAAGACAATTATTAGGCGGAATATTCATTGCAAAAATTTGGTGACGTTTTTGTTTTCTATAAGAAATAAGTTAACGTGAAATGTATTTCATTTTGGTTGTAGGAGTACTATTGCTAATATATTATGTACACCTATACATATATACCTACTATACACTAGGAAAGCCTTACATATATAACGAAATATGTTACCTAACTATAGAAAGGTGCTAACAACTAAAACATATCTAGGTACATATGTCCTAATATTTCATTATTAGGTACTTACAAATGAATTACTTCAAGATAAGTGATATTGAACTTTTAATACCTACCAATGTTCTGTAATCTATATGGTCTACATAATAAAGAGTATTCTATTCTATCCTAAGATAGGTACTAGGTAAGATAATCTCAAGATTTCAAAGCAATAGGTACCTACTAATTCTAATTTCATAAGCATTATGAAGGAATTTACATTTGATTTATTACCTAGAACAGAGTTAGACTCTGACACATAAACTAGAGTTGGTTAATAATAAACTTGAATTACGAATGTCTAAATTCAAAATTAAACACCTTATCTCCATAAACAATTGCCAATTAACTTCAGATTAAATAACAGCTAGATCTTTCAGTAACTAGGGTCTAAGGAATACATTATGATTTTCTAAAATTATGAAGTACTATGTACATAAAAGCAAAACTTATTAAGCGATTCGATAATCATCCCACAGGGAATTACACTTTTGATAAATCACTCTAAGTTCACTTTATTCAGTTTTTCACGAATGTTTACTGAAACTATCGGCTATTGTAAAAGCAAAGGTACTTTTTAGAATACCTAGATAAAATTAGGCAAAACAAAAGAAAGTCTGTAATATTATTGTAGTGCAGTTTTTTTTTTAAAGCTAACGTAATCTGTAATTATCTTACCACGATAACTTAGCCTAAGTGAGCTTGGTTTCGGTCTGATGCTGGGGATTATTGACAGCTTATTTCAAACTCTCTTCGCCTAAATTATCACGATTAGAATTTTACAGAATCAGGTGATATCAGACGCTTCATTTGTGTCAATATTATTTTTCTTTCTACGTTTCAATGACTCCCACAAAATTATACTAAGTATTTGTAGCAATGAACATTGATTTCATTTAATTTACGGATCATTATATAAAATCCAACGACGTAAAATAAAACAACATTGAAAAATGAATTAACTAGTCAAACGGTGACTAGTTAATGCAATTTTTTTTTATTTTATATTCAGGCATTTCACATTGAGTGAACGACGCCGAAAGAAAAACAAAAATTAACTTAAAGTGAAACGTCTTTCGTCTGGTATCCGCTCAAGAGCCGACGGGAAACGATAGAATGCACCTACTTACTTAGAAACTTTGTCACAGTATGTGATTTGTATAGAGAACTTGTAGAATTTGGAGTATCTAGTTCTATTTTATGTGTTAATATATATCTTGAAATGTTCAGATCTGTTATTTATTTTAATAAAAATATACATATGTACCGCTAGGGTTGGAGTGAGGTGGTTGTATACTGTTCCACGTCTGGCCTTGGCTCAGTAGTGGAACAGTATAAAATAACCTATAAAGTTGGTATAAAGTTAAGTTGGTGTAAATTTAGTCTATTGAATTCAAGGTAAGTATTTTGGCATATTTAATATATTGTATTATTTTAATAAGTAACATCCATACAGTATATTATGAGTTATAAAAACTATAAAATCTTCTAGGTAGATAATTAATACACTTTTAATTATCTCCCTATTATAATTGTGTTATTAATTAATTCATTTATATAGTTAAAAATTCCATATTACCAACCACAGGTTGTTAAGGGACGAAATAAGTAGATATATAAGTAATAATAAACAATTCAATTAATTAAATTAACTACCGACAACTGCCACAACTACAGCTATTTGTTAATGTTTAATACAAATAAACGTTTAATAACAAATAAAAGAAATTGTCTAATAAAATGATGATCAACAAAATGCTTCAAATGTCAAAGAAAGTAGCTGTTCGTACTCAACAACCAACGTTATAGTTCATAAAATGTAATCTTTAACTCCAATCTTAAATTAACACATAATAAACAATCCATTAAATCAAAAACTGAGACGATTCTATTCTATAAACGAATTAAATATACTATATTATTAGTATATACGCATTTTAGTAACTATTTACATAACACGACTGAAGTGAAACTTCTTTCGCACCATCTGTATGTATATATATATATATATATCTATATATATATATATATATATATATGTGTACAATATATACATGTATACACATTTACATATATTAATTTTCTATAAATATTTAAATTTATTTCATGCTTTCATTTATAAATTAATATTTTTGCATAGACCTCCAATTTAAAAAAAAAGAAAAGTGGATTCCCTCGGGGCCAAAAGGTCGGGCTCTACCTCCTGAATCAGGGGACCCCAAACTCGGGTAGTCCACGACCTCTGGTTCCCGAGATAATCCACGGGGGGGTGAGGTAACTAAAGGGGGTCGGGGGGGGGATAGGGTTTGTGGGGTTGCGGGGGAGGGAGGGGGGAGGGGGAAAGCGGGCAGTGGATTCCCTCAGGGCCAAAAGGTCGGGCTCCTCCTCCTGATTCAGGGGACCCCAAACTCGGGTAGTCCACGACCTCTGGTTCCCGAGATAATCCACGGGGGGGTGAGGTAACTAAAGCGGGGGGGGGGGGGGGGGGTTAGATTTCGTGGGGTTGCGGGGGGTAGGGGGAGGGGGAGAGGGTGGAGTGGATTCCCTCGGGGCCAAAAGGTCGGGCTCCTCCTCCTGATTCAGGGGACCCCAAACTCGGGTAGTCCACGACCTCTGGTTCCCGAGATAATCCTCGGGGGGGTGAGGTAATCAATGAGGGGAGTCGGGGGGTGTTCGCAGCGTCATGTTCTCGAAGAAATTCATAGTTCTTAATCAATCAAGGTACTTAGCTTAATAATTGAGCTTATGAGGCTCGAAAGCAATTTGTACTTTGTGTCCAATTATCGTATTGTGACGATATCTTCTTCTATACTTTCAATTATATCAGAAATGTTCAGCAAAAATATATAAAACAATATAAAAGCCAGAACAGAACGAAATTTATAAATTATTTGTGCTCTTAGGTAATCAATTGTTAACAAATCTTAAAAAGATCCAAAAAATATATATTGCCTACGGCGAGATGCGAACTCACAACTTCATACTCGACTCAATTGTTAACAAATCTTAAAAAGATCCAAAAAATATACATTGTCTTCGGCGAGATGCGAACCCACAACTTTATACACGGCATGTCATGCAATATTTACATGTGCCAACTGCTCGGTTGTAGTACAGACGAAATAGGACTATACTTTGCTTCCGTTCGCCTTGCCCGATCATTTTTGTAATATTTTTCGTAACGCTTTCGCGAGTTTACTCCCCAAGTCAAGCGTGCCTAAAGAAGTTTCACTTCAATAAAAAATGTAAAGTGTAGGTGTTACAACGTTTTTATATCGTTCCAAACGGGTTTGGAGTCTATTTCGAATGGAGTACGCCTACTTGGTTCAGAAATAAAACGAGCCATTACAAATCGTTTCCAAAACACTTTCTGTAATGAGAACGATCGTAAGTTCAACCAGTAAATTACACAAATGCTATGTCGGATCGTTTGGTGCAAAGGGTGAGACGTAGAGGGTAATCTCGGCGAGCAGTGGGCAGCTCGCCGCCCTGTAAGGACCAGGCCCGGGTCGACGGTGCGTTGTGTTTTATGATGGCAGCTCATCGTGATGGGGTGCACGAAGACCGATGCCTGAGCCAAGGTTGCGGATTGGTTGGAAGAGAAACCCTGCCCTGTCGGCCCTGCCGAGTGAACACGGGTGGGTCTTAGTCAATAAAAGTCTGACACGCCGATCCGCTACGCGCAGAGCGAGAGAGGTCATTTGATAATTTCATTATATTCAGTGGAGAGGCGTGCGAAGAGGCTGATTGGTGACCCTGATTTAACTCGAGTTGGTCTCCAAAGCCTAGAGCACAGGCGTAGACTAGCCAGCCTTTCGGTGTTCTATAGGATACATTCTGGGGAGTGTGCGAGGGAATTGCACGATTTAATTCCCCCATCTCCGTTCCACCATCGGACGACCCGTCGTACGGCGAGTTTCCACCCTTATGTTGTTAACACCTCTACGATCCGGACGAAGCGTTTCGCCTCCTCCTTTATACCGCGTACATCGAGGGACTGAAACAATCTGCCGGCGGCGGTGTTTCCGTCGGACTACAATTTGAGTGTCTTCAAGGCTAGAGTGAATAGGCTCTTAATAAACTAGTGCGCTTTACCATCAACGATTGCGTCACTGCTTACCATCAGGCGGGAAATATTGCGGTCAAGCGCTGGTTTATAAATTAATAAAAAAATAAAATCCCACTCACACCGAAAAAAAGAGTATCTGCCCTTTAACTCTGCATTGCTTGGCTAGAAATATTGCATTCACTAAAATAGTATAACAGTATTGCCGAAAATATCTTTAGTAAATTTTTAAATTTTAGATAAACATGTTTATTATTTTTTGCATTAAACATATATTTATGAAAATCATTTCTTAGATTTGGCAGACAGTAATACCTCCATAAACAGAATAGCCATAGCCAAAATATAACCAGTAATAGAATTTTTAAAAAAAATGTCTAAATGGTAAACTGCAGTGGGATTCTGTGACCATGACACGGTAAAAACTTAGGCGAAGTGATAGTGGAGTGGGGTTTTTTATAATTAAAAGCTAGTGCTTGACCACAATCCCGCCTGATGGTAAGCAGTGATGCAATCGTTGATGATAAAGCGTACTAGTTTATTAAGAGTCTATTCACTCAAATAAACTGAGTGAATAGGAAGGGAGATCATCGCAACACAAGTGGTATGGCGGCTACGGCTTCACCGGCAGACTCTGTCGGCAGCCGATGTCATGGCCTACCACCCAGAGCTGAAGTCGTTCAACGAATGTAGAGCACCGCCATGTCATTGTGATCAAGGTCATGGTCCGGAGCAAGACTGCATGGCAGGCTGTCATCTCCTTCTGCAAAGCAGTGATGCTGGCAAAGAAGGAGGTGGAGCACGTGAGGGAGCTGGAATCCCAGCGCCCTCACCTCTAGCCGCTCCAGGTCGTGAGACAACATCGAACTCCCGGACACCGTAGGTGCGGGCTTGCGAGTTTAAATAAGATATGCATGGCCCTGGCGCAAAGTCAAGTGAAGGAACACGGGTGGTTTTAGTCAGTAAAAGTCTGACAAGCCCTCCTCCTTGTGACTGGGCCGTAATTTACCGCAAGGGCCCGTTGCAGGTTGGTAGATGATAGAGTACATATCTTCCAATTATCGGTTCTAGATAATGATGGTTGTTTGATGTGTTCTTTCATCGTTTTGAGTAAATCGGTAACAAAATTAATATGACAAAGCAAAATCTGTAATTCGTAAGTCTGGGACTGTTACCGCCACGACTGATAAGTAAGCCTATCTATAATGTAAATAAGTATAAGGCGCAGTTTTACAATAGGTACATCTTCGTCTTTGAGGAGGCTGTTATGAAACACATAAATCATCATCAACCTTTTTTTATCGTCGTCTCCTTTCATACAGAGAAGGATTGAACGTAATCACCATGCTTGCTCAATGCGGGTTGGCGATTTGAGACTTAAAGTCCAGGTTTTCTCAAGATGTTTTCCTTCATCTTTCATCAGTCATTGGTATCCAAGATATGCTTAGAAAGTACATATAACTAAGGAAAGTTACATTGGCTGATCTGGAATCGAACCCGCACACTCATAGTGTACCTGAGAGGCTGGTGTTTTAACCAGGGAACAACGGAACTACATATTACTACTACATTACTAGGTATTCTTACTATCAATTGGAATTATTTTGAACAATATTGCTAATCTATTGCTGTTGATGTTCTAAGTGTCATCATGAAACCTATTAGGTACTACCTACTGATAATGTGCTACGCAATAGGGATATTTCACGGGTAAAAAAAATTGATTCTATTTAGTCCGTCATTCAGATTATAGAAAAATATTGGATACGTATATTTTGTTTTATCAAATCAATAAAAATTGACAAATATATAAGGCATCAACGATCAGGAGTGGTGACGTCACTGGTCACGAGTTTTCAACGCACTGTGTCGTCTTCATTTTTTGTTTATATGAAAAAAGAAAAAATACGTGTCTAGTATGTTTTGGAAATCTGACTGACGGACTAATTAGTTTTTTTTAGTCAAATACCCTATTACCCTGCTAGTCAATAACCAGTAGGTACATGCTTGTATTTTTTTTTTATTAAAGTTTGAGAATATTTCGAAATAAACTACTTTCAAAGAACAGAATCGCTCCGTTGCGTATACTATAGGTATTATCCCACGACCATGTCTTTGTCTGTGTGCGTATCGACAACATGCGGGTCTCAGTCATTCTGATTTACGAAAATTTATAAAAGTCTACTTATTTTAATTGTTGATCAGTAGCATAGTTACCTCTTTGAATTTGAAAAGATTGTATAACGACAAAACCGCCACACTTTTTCCCACCCACTGTAACTCCTGAAAGCCAGAATTAACAGTGGAGACCGCCAGAAAAACGCCGAGCAATAAAGCTCGACGAGTTCCGGAGAAACGATTCAACTGTCTTGGGTCCCACAACGAAATTAATCAGAAAAGAATACCGGAGGAGTAAGAAAAAATGTATTTTTTCCACTTCCCTCCATAACAAGCAGTTGACAGAACAGAACTAGGCCAATCGGCACAAAGGGACTTTATTGCAACTGGGAGAAGCCCAGATTGCCAAACACCATGGAATAAAATTTGATTAAGTTAATGGGTCCTAAGTAGCTATGTGCTGTTACAATTGATTCCAATAATAGGTATGGCAAAAGTACAACGACAGCTAATATTGGATGAAGAATTTTTTTCTAATCATTCATGACTATTGACAATAATTCTTAATAAATAATCAAATGTCTAAAATACACCCACTATGTACACTAGTAACCAATTATCAACAAAAATACCATTATCACTACATAACATTACCGCTTTCTGCGATCTCTTCTGTGGACCTTATAATGGACAGTGATTGCGTGCAGCCGTGGACCTAAACAAATATTTTTCTTTATACATCTTCAACAATCGCTTATCGTTTAACGCTTGCACCAAGAAGCAAGAACAGCACCAGTACGGGACTAGTTTATTCGCAATAAAGAAAGTGGAATCCCGGGTTGCTCTCCAATTATCGGGATATACGCGGCAATCCCGGTGACGTGTGGCCTAGTCCCGGGTACGGCCCGGCAATTATACATATTGCGAGCATTGCCGACCCCGTTCCAATATATCGCAAACGTGGCATGACTAGAAAAACTATGGATTGGTTTTTATTAGTTAATGGTGGTTTTATTTAGGCATTGCCAGCGAAATATACAATATGTAAAGAAAACCCTGTCTGACCCATAAGGATAATAAAGGTTAGGTAAACATATGACCAAATATAATATAAAATTTTACGTAATCATCATAGTAACAATACTAATAAATTTTGGAATAATCTTTTTTTAATTTTTAATTCCATGTCCCCGAAATTTGGTAATTTTTAAAAAAGTGACAACACCGTTTCGACGGTATTATTATACCTAAGCGATGCGACCACGTGACGCATGCCCTGGCCCCCGTCACCCACGTATGGATTGCCTACCGCACAAGTAGCAAGTTACCTCTTTCTGCGAAATAATATTTATTTTTAGGGGGATTATTTTTTTAAGATTAGCCCGGCTTTATAGGCATTATTAGAACCAGGTAACGATACCTAACAATACCTTTACCGATCGGACAGTGTTTTTTTACATATTGTATGTATGTGTATAGATATGTTTTTAAAAACTGTTACTTATCTTTCAAAAAGCTATAGCTTTTCTGACTGTTACATAAGGAAGCTAGGCATTTTAATTTCCTTGCAGTTTTCTATTGAGCCGAGAAATATTGAATATAAAATCAATATATAATCCGCGCAGATAAAGAAAAGATCTGAAAATGGCGGCGGATACTTATGGTACGATTGGCAAAACATGCCATTGTTCAATCACAAACCAAATGCTAAGATAGTAAAATGCCGTTACGTTGGAAATAACAATCACAGTCAACAAAAACAACAAAATAACAGAGGCTTTAACGAAACGAAATTAACGATAACTCGGAGTGCGTCAAAGTAGCCTGGAAAGCGAATCCTGAATTCCTGACTGATTGATTGATTTGATTTTTGAGACAGCGATAGAGAGTGAGCGAGAACGCATGCGAGCGGACGCCATTTACAGATCTCTTCTTTACCTGACAAAAACTTCTTTACACTGAGAAAAAGGCTTGTGTCTTCAATCGCGTCTCAGTAAGACGGTATGGGTCATGGTCCACCGTGCACCTTCTGATGTGTGAGGAGTCATTACAGATTGCAACACCTCACTTGTCTTTAAATTATTGGTTCTTGTACAGGCTGGTTTCCTTACAAGTTTCCCTTCACCAATTTAAGAGGGTAATGAAATAATTTATACAAAGTCAATCGCTTGCTTGGGTATAAACTCTGGGTATTAATATTACCTACGCGTACCTTTATTATCTATTTTATAGGGTACGGAAAACCTGTGTAATATCTGACAAGGTTAAAAAACATGGATAATGATGATGATGACATGATGTCTGGTGAAGCCGTAAGGAGGACGGCTCTGAGGAGTTGTGTAGCAATGTGTGCCGGGTACGATGCCCTAATGTTGTTGTGTCGGGAGTTTGGTCGTGGAGGGTCTTCAGATCAATCTCCCTTTGGCGCAGCATCGTTGGTCGTGTTGTTGGATCGCATTGCTCAACTGCCGTCTTCCTTCCTATTCGCTCAGTTTTTCTGAGTGTATAGCCTCTTAATAAACTAGCGCGTTTTACCATCAACGATTGCATCACTGCTTACCATCAGGCGGGATTGCAGTCAAGCGCTAGTTTATAATTATTAAAAAAAAGATAATAATAATAAAATGTAAGGTATACTTATCTATTCATTTAATACATTTAAACATGACTTATAATTCTATTAATGACGATGCTTGTCATAGCGATAAATAAGGTACAAATCTAATCTTGATTTAAAGTCAGTTTTCCTAATCAAGGACATTTTATTCATAAACGTGGATTGCTATTTTAATCTTAGAACTACTTATTAGATACAGTCATTCAGTCATATATGTACCTACATTCGACTAGATTCCTTTTTATTTTTATTTAATCAGTTTTGTTAAAGATTAGAAGTGAAAAGATCAGAAATAAAATTTTCACATTTGACCTTTTTATTCACAATTTTCTTTTTCAGATTTACGTAGAACAATTCAGCGTATTATTAGATTATACCGAAACCGAATGAAAATCAATCTATCCTCGCCCACAAATGTCTTCAGGGCAATACCGATAGTCGTTTATTTCCCGGATCTTCTTTCCGTACGCACGGGCTCTTAACCCCCCGGCGGCGATGCGGGCCTGCCAGGCTCCCGACGGTACCCACGGGACGCATACACTAGTTTTTCCAAGCATATCTTATTGCTCTTTTGTTGATACCCAGGGCCGTTAGTTTCATCGCCCGGGGTTCATGGGTCGAGTCCCGTTTTCGCGGGATTTTGTAACACAGATGTAAGGAATATGTGGCAAACCTAATGAGTTAACCTGAAATAGATCTTATCTATGGTAGTAAGTCTGTCGCCATTCTTAACTTAATTAAAGTTTTAAAATAAACCGTAATTTTCTAACAACATTATGAATGTACATTTTCATAAATTAACAATAACTTAAGCTCCAGATCACCATTAAAACAATTCTGCGCTATTCCGCCTGAGAGGAAGATTTAGATTTGGAAAGGATTATAACATGCAAATCAAACAAGTACCTATTCCGACGTTGGGGATGGCCCCTACGAACTGCGACCCTTCCTGTCTTATTTATTCATCCGAGTTGGAAAAAAAATGTTGTTTTGTTTACTCCCCACTCCGCGGGGAGGTTAGGAATACGCTGCAAAAGCAAGTTTGCCGATTTATTATGTAACACAAGGAGATATTTTTGCTTGTTTTGTTACTATAAATCTAACGATGAAATGAAATGGTGCCTAGTTCGCGGAACTTTGCTCTTTTGTTCCATATTTTGTGAGAAACAAAATGTTATGTGAAGAAATATTTAACCTTACTGTGCCCAATGAGGCTTAATGTTGGAACAGTTTTGATTATACCCACGTTTGTTTGCTAAATTGGTTTAAAATATTCAAAACTACTATAACGTAACGAGGTAACAATTGTATTAAAGTGCCAACTCGTACAGTTTTATTGAGAGTCATGATGAAATTAATTGTGTTAATTACTACTAGTCTATATGCAGGCATAATACGTACCTACGGTTAGCGGTGGAACTATGAATAAAAATAAATATTAAAGAGTTGTTTTATTTATTTCACTATGTGGACATTTAATAGGTTGAGTTCCCATCGGTAAACATGGACTTAGCTTACGATGTTATCTCTGTTTTTATACTAATAATGAAAATGCTGAAAGAATAATATTTTAGCTGGAATAGATATTTATCGGGTATTTGTAGAACTATTACAGTTGCCCTAAAGGAAACGAATACACAATTTATGTTTTAGTACTGATATCATTTTAAGAAGTTCCTTAAGGGAGCTATTTGGTTCAGTAGTCTAATAGACATTTGAATGTTCGACCTTAATCTTATTTAAAAAGAAGTACGAGTTATTAAAATTTTCATTTAATTGGGTGATTTTTAAAGTTTGTTTTTAAATGTTATATTGAACAAAGAACTGTTTACAAACTTTTTGAATTCTCAAGATGTTTACCTCTAAGAGTGTTCTCTTCAGAGTTTTCTGAAGAATACAGTGTTGCGAAATAAAATGGCATCCTCAGCTTATTCAAACTCCGGCTCAGTCTCCAACGCAATCTTCCTTGCACCGGTTCCCAACATATTCCAGAATAAAAAACACCCAACTTACTTAACAAAACAGAGGTACAAAATCTGAAACAACATCTATTGTTACTATTCTAATATAAAATTAAACTTCGAGACGTTCATTCCTCGTAAGAAACGTTTCTTATTTAATTTTCTTTGAAAGAATATTTTTGAGCGTCGCTGGCTTCTTTTATTCCACCCCAACGCTACCCTTTTTAAGGGGATTTCTTTATGTTGTGAGAGCTCATTCATAGCGTCCATCAAGACGATTCCAAGCATCGTTACGGTCTCGGCAAATGCACCGAAATCATCGCTTCACTGCCGAACGTCGGTCGGTGCGGCGTACGGACATATTGTATCTACCTACCTACCTAACCCAGTAGATATTGTAATCAGTAGATAGTAGGGTATATTTGATTCAATTTGGACTTTCGGTTCCGGAATGAAATCACTGAGTAACTTGTACGGGATGGTTGTACGACGCCGGGTTGATTTTGTGCGAATTCTTTTTGCCATTTCCGAGGGAAATATGTTTGCGTTTTGTTATTTCTAGCTTGTAACTTTATTTGTGTCATCGAAGCAGTTCTAAGTTGATAATACAGTGTTACCACAGAACTGAAACTTTTAGTTCTTACACGGCATCAAATAACTTTGTTCTATTTCTACAACAAAGAGCACTGTTACTGACACTTAAATATAATATCAAACTTATGCAAAAGACATTGCACACCTAAGAACGCAAAGCAAACATTATAAAAGTGCAAAAGTATGCATCAGAAAGCTTTTTAATAATTTAAATTCGAATATTCCGAGTCGCAAAGTGGAAATGTTCCGACAGAGGTTGTGGACATTTTGCGGGTAGAAATTTTGTTTTAATAAAGGCCCTATTGCGACCACCGCAGCCGTCGCAACGTTGATATTACAGACGACGAACACCCACTAATGTCCTCTTTTCATATTACGCTGAAGCATTATTATGTGCTTAGGGTTGACAATCTCTGGCTTATGCCGTGTCTGAGATCAGAGAATGGAATTATGGCTGAGTAGAATACTTGCGCTTGTTTAAACATTTATAGGATTTTTCCTTATCTTTCTTTTCTGTAGGTACCGTATTTGGGCTTCATTGATTTTGTTGCATTTTTTTATTTACTTTATTCAGTTTTTACTGTACTTCATAGAGATTTGAAAGTCCACGTAATTAAGACCTTTCAAACCCATAACGGTAATAACATTAACTGCAACCACACATACCGAAACATGGAGTCAACCCTCGTAAATGAGGCGTACAAACAAAATAATGTAGTGCAGGTCCGTAGGTCCCAATGACCACGGCGTGTTGTTCCCGTAGAGAATGGCAATTAAGATTGGCGACTCCCTCCGTAGTTAATCCAAAAATACGTGCGCTGGGTGTTTATTGACTGCCGTCGGCATTTGCAGGTTGGTTTGTTTTGAAGAGAAAAATGAGGGTTCATACTGTTTAGGCAATGAAAATGGCAACGAAAGGTAGCCCATAAGCATTAAACGCACATTATTATTATTTATGTTGTTTTAACCCTGTATCATGCATGGGAAATATCTGCAATGCACCTGTTACGTAAAAAAACGCTATGCTTAGATCTACTTCAGTTCATTTCCCTTAAAGTTTAACAGTAATTACAAATTCTAATCGCCATAAAAGATTCCAACGCTGCTTGCTTAATCAACTCCAAATTGCTAAAGATCCTTAAATACGAAAAAATCTTCAAGAAGTAGGTAATTACCTATTTAAAAAGTTAACAAGTAGAACTCAGTTGAAATCGTGAGTACCTAATAAAGGGCATAGAGTAGAGGCTTCGGTCCGGCACGTCGGCTTTATGGACCGTTAGTGCTACTGAAATCAATAAAAGTACCGGAATGAGCCGCACATGCGCGTTCGAGACACCCACTGCCACTGACTCAGCTACATTCATTTTATAGCCACTTGTATTTGTGTCTATGGCCATTTTGTACTCTTTACTGTTGACGAAGTAAAAAAGAAGGGAAAAATTAATTGGCGCAGGTCGTAAATACCGTCAGCGGTAGCGTGGGGTTGCCTTTTGTCCGATAATTGAATGTTTTAATAACTTTTATGTGCATGTTCCTGCTTGTTTTTTTCTTTAGTCTATATAGATGAAAACAATAGCGTACTGCTTACCAAAATAAGATATTAGAGTTGATTTTGTCAAAGAACACTACAGTATCCTCGATAAACTATCATGAAAGGTTAATGGCTTACGGCAGTTAGTCTCTTAGTTTTGGGGATGACATTATGAGTCTATATATTATCATAACCCTCTCCGTAGTAAACACTTCATTCTAAACTTGAGTCCATTGTAGCGTAAGAGTAAACGAAGGGATTGTAATGTAAAAATAATGTCTGAAATTACGATAAATAAGAAAAACACTATCTCAGTGAATTTATTTTCGTAAGAAGACACGTGTATCTACGTAGGTACTTACTATACGCAGAGCAAGTGTCACTTCATTATTATTAATAACTGCCATGAGAGGCTGTACCTATAACGTATTCTTAATAAATTTTAAAAGCCATGGCACATATCACAGGAATTTAGTATTTATTTTTCGGGTAACAGGGTCGAACCGATATGCAAACTTAAGTTAGTATCGGAAAATTATTTGGAGAATCTTTATATTTATTGCACGGATAGAACGGCCGGTAAGCAAGAATAGATGGGGCTTCAAGCTGTGACTAATGGATGCTGCGTTCATACAATCCTGTATAAGTTAACATTAGTTTGAATTTATCGCACAATGAAGATATCTCAGCTCCACCCACCAAAACCGAATAATTGAGTGTTTTATCTTATAATATAAAGCTTCGATGTTCTGAATGTACTGATCAAATAATTTATTATTATTATACATTTCGATAAACTTTATATGTTAATATAGACATTATTTCTCCCATTTTTAGACCGGAGCCATAATAATTATAAATTAGTCGAACGCTTTTAAAATGGAGTTTTATAAAGCTACCGATTTGGAATCATAAAATCCTTTCACTAAGCATATAAGTCAACGTTACGAGAAGTATGAATCACAGCTGCGGTAAAATTTACGAACTGAACGATTTACAACGAACATTTTACGAGACTTTTATGAACTGTCCGACCATCAAATACGTTTTATTATTAAATCACTATTCGTTAACAATTTCCCGGGCATCAGCCATCAGCGACAAAGCTGATATGGCTTTTAACGGCACGACAATTAATTAAAAAGGCATAAACGCCACTTTTATACACGAAGAGCCTATAAAGACTAACTTTTATGCGTCGTAAACGCGATTGCCTGACCCTGACGACTTCGATACCACGGCTTTTGAGGGGTTCTCTGATGTGTACGGAGTATCTCAGGAATGTAAACACCGGCAACGTTAGTTGAAATGAATACGTTAAAAATGTGGAAACAACTATTAAATTGTTGAAGTTTTTGACTCGATTTATAGATACATTTAATGAGATTTTAAGTAGTTCATAGTGGCTCCATAGGTACCTATGTATGTCTATAAAAAAAAAAACAATTCAGTAATGCCAAAATGCGCAAATATTTTAACAATTTCGTGTTCCGAATCCCGCCATTTTGGGACTCCATTAATAAGAAATACAAGGCGATAAAAAAGGAATCTTTACGTATTCAATAGCGGCACAAGCCTCCTAGTTTCAAAGGAGTCGTGTCTATGAAAGAAGGACACGTCGGCCAGACCATAACATTAAATCACGAAGATACTAAGAAGAGCACAAACATCACATAAAAGCTATTCCGATCAAAAGCTGAATGTCTCAGGAGGCGAATAAAAGAGATTTATCTGCCTCCCCCAAAGGAAACTTCGAATGAAAATTGTGAGATTTTTTAAATAAACCATTAGAGAAAAAGTTCCGGGCCATTTGAGGCGGTTTATTGTGCCACTATCGGGCGCCATTGTTGACTGCAACGTAGCGGCGGTTAGGTACCGGGATGTAGATGAAGCAGAAGTGACTTGGAAGATGGAGTTATGTTGTTGGTTTTAATTCTCTTTTCAATTATAAACTAGTACTTGACCGCAATCCCGCCTGATGTAAGCAGTGTAGTTGAATTGCACGATGAAAGCACAAATGCGTGTTATAGTTGGAGAGGTTCACTCAATATGTTTGGTTCTTTTTTCAATATAACGTTTCAGAGATCAATCTATAGTAAACGTGAGCCGTGTTGGAGACTTCCAGCCTATCATCATCATCAACAACCTTTTATCGCCCCACTGCTGGGCACAGGTCTCATCGCATACAGAGAAGGGTTGAGCGTAATCACCACGCTTGCTCAATGCGCGTTGCCGATTTCAGACTTAAAGTCCAGGTTTCTTCAAGATGTTTTCCTTCACCTTCAGCCATTGGTGTCCAAGATATACTTAGAAAGTACATATAAATTTTAGAAAAGTTACATTGGTACTTGCCTGACCTGGAATCGAACCCACGCACTCATACTTGAGAGGCTGGTGTTTTAACCACTGGGCCATCACGACTTGCCTATACCAAAGAATAAATATCAACTTTATTTCAATGACAATTAAATTGATATCAAAGTGATTAGCAGTATTGGTAAACGTTATAAAAACCTTGGAATTGTAGTGTAAACTGAATTTTGTTATGTAAGAATTAAAAGTTATTTTACCATAAACTCATATTTGTTTATATTTTTGGCGAGTGTGCTGCAAATGCAGGTTGTAAGTGATCTTCTCTGGAACTGACCATTAAAGACAATCTCCACAAGAAATGATTTTCTCAGGACTTTCAAAGAAACTAATCTCTAAGTTTATTTTGGCTTTCGTTCTCAGATAGATAGACAGTTTTTTAAATATGTTATACGTGTAAAACGTTGTATAAAAACAGGAGTATATAAGTGTCTGTAGAAATAGGTAGGCATAAATGTTTTATGGTTTGTAATTGGGGGCTAATTTCTAAGGTAAGAAGCTGATTATTATCGTAATAGAACAATTTGTAATACCAATATGGTTTGAGACATTTATTTCTCAAAAACAGAATAGAATCATTCAGTTATAATACGAAACGTCCTATGAAACGAGACAATTTGTGGTGTTTGGTGCATAAAATCAAAATCGAAATAAAATAATAAGGTTATCTTCAGCAGGCGACGTAATGTAACTTTTCATTAAAATAAATCCTGAAACTTATAAAATGTTGATCATGTTTTTATTTATGAATAGGTACTTCTCTCCTGATAATTCATTTAATTTATTCGGCGTGTAGTGAAATGCTTAATTACTAAATAACGTGACTGCGCTGTGTAATTTGGCGTTTTATGTTGATTTATGATACCTTGATATAATCGTGCAACACGCTTTCAACGCAAAAAGGAAAATGTAACGCTAATGAAGAAAATTTAGTTTATAAAATTACTTAATTAATTTCAACATATTTTAAGAATACTCTCTACTTGTGTACCGCTTATAAAGTAGCAATTAACGTCAATTACTTACCTAATACTTACTTATTTTTTCAAAATATTAAATGTGTCAAATATTTTATTAAATTCGAAGCAGATGTGACATTTAATTAAAGAACAGCACTCTGATTTTCTGTCTCTCTCTTAAACTCTTAGCTTCTACTAAGAAAGCCAAAAGTAGATAATCAATCGAATTATTTCGTGTTAATCGATTTTTTAATAGTAATATTTATCTGACATTGAGTAAAAGTATTATTGAAGTAACATCATCGGACGACCCGTCGTACGACGAATTTCCACCCTTACGTTGTTGACACAAAACGATCCGAACGAAGCGTTTCGCTTCGTCTTTTATACCACGTATTGCAGTCCCTCGATGTACATCGAGGGACTGGAATAATTTGCCAGCGGCGGTGTTTCCAATGGACTACAATTTAAGTGTCTTCAAGGCTAGAGTGAATAGACTCTTAATAAACTAGCGCGCTTTAACATCAACGATTGCATCACTGCTTACCATTAGGCGGGATTGCGGTCAAGCACTGATTTATAATTTATAAAAAAACAATTAAGTATAAATTAATGTCTTTCTTACAGATGTCCCAGGTTGTCGGTAACCCTTTTGTAGGCTCATCTAGTATCTGCCATTCAATACATCTTGGTATTTGATTTTAGGTCGAGATTTGCCTCGAAGTTATGTATCTAAAATGAAGTGTTTGTAACCATTCATTTTTATACCCAACCTGCGTTCTTTGATCTCTTTACGACATATGAAATGCTTTATAAGAAAATTATAAAATAGATAAAAAAAATAGGTATATTAAGTTAACACTTCTGATTAAAGAATCAATTTCTATGTAAATGTGTTATTTAATATATTTTTAAGTGTTGATATTTTCGATTGTTCTGACTGATAATATTCAAATGTTAGTGTTATAATCAAGTTATAAATCAACTAATGGATACAAATATATCTTTCAGCTTTTACCTATTATTGCGAGTTTTAGTGGGATCTTTACTCTTGTCATGTTATTTGTTATAGTTCAATATAAATATACAATATGTAAGTCGTGGTGGCCTAGTGGTTAAAACACCAGCCTCTCAAGTATGAGTGCGCTGGTTCGATTCCAGGTCAGGCAAGTACCAATGTAACTTTTCTAAAGTTGTATGTACTTTCTAAGTATATCTTGGACACCAATGACTGAAGGTGAAGGAAAACATCTTGAGGAAACCTGGACTTTAAGTCTGAAATCGCCAACCCGCATTGAGCAAGCGTGGTGATTACGCTCAATCCTTCTCTGTATGAGAGGAGACCTGTGCCCAGCAGTGGGACGATGGAAAGGTTGATGATGATGATGATGATGATACAATATGTAAAGAAAACCCTGTCCGACCCATAAGGATAATAAAGGTTAGGTAAACACTTGACCAAATATAATATAAAATTTTACATAATCGTCATAGAAACAATACTAATGAATTTTGAAATAATCTTTTTTCCCACGACTTAATTCCAACTTCCCCGAAATTTGGTAATTTTTAAAAAAGTGACAACACCGGTATTATTATGAGCGAATAGCGATGCGACCACGTGCCGCGTGCCCTGCCGCCCGCCGCCCACGGAAGGGTGCATAACGCCCATTTATTAAGTTACCTCTTTATGCGAAATAATTTTTTTTTTTTTGGGAGATTTTGTTTTAAGTTTAGCCCGGCTTTGTATCCATTAGTGCAATCAGTTATTGATACCTAACAATACCTTTGCGGATCGGACAGGGTTTTCTTAACATACTGTATAATCGCGTCGAAACTGTCTATGGATATATTAATTTGACAGTAAAAAAACTAAAGTGTTATCTTCTATCCTTTTGTTAATGAAATAGTAAGAAAAGTTTAGTTTGTGTGTTTTCATTTACCTACAATTTCCTTTGCAATAAGGTATATTTTTGCAGGCGGGTTTTTGTTTTCTTAATAATTAACCTTACCCTTTTTCAATTACACCTGACTATTAAGAGCACAGTTCGCAGTTAGAGTGGAGATTTAAGAAAAGGATTGATGAATTGGTGTATGTAATACCTCTGTTAGTCTTCGCCAAGGGTTAAAAGCTAAGTAAAAACAATTTTCTTGCTACAACAAAAGTACCTTAATGCTATCAAACATTATTTTTCGTTACACCAGATTTATTTTCGGAGGGTAGTCGTATATTTATTTGTGGAAGCAGTCAGTCAGAGGGTAGCGGGTGCTCTGGGGGGAAATGGCAAACATAGGAAACGGATCTGGCGAACTTTCCCGCGCAACCGGAGAAAGGGAGACCGGGCATCCTGTCCTGATGGGGTAACTGTATATTTTGGGGTATAAAGGAGTATTTTTTTCTAATTAATTAAACAATTTAGTACTTATATATTATAATACTTATATAAATTATTATTATTGGTACTTTCTATTGGGCAATTTCTCAAAATTTGGATCGTGCTTTTAGGTATTTGGCCAAATATGATTGAAATTACAGTATAGTTAGATCTTGTGTTATGAACACACCTAAAGTACGACTGAGTGAAAAATGCCTAGCGCTCACAATAATTCAAGTTAGACAAAAATCAACTTAATTTTCAATCTGAATTAAGTTGATTTCAATGTGGCTATCACTATTGAAAAAAATGTAAAACCGTTTAAATTTAATTAAAATTAAGTTTCCATTAATTCATATTCGTTTATTTTTTTTGCGAATAAATCGTAATTTTTCTGTGTATATGTTGTTTTACTGATATACTGGTTTTCAAACACATTCTTACAGATCCACGTTATTTCGGAGACAGTTGATAATACTTTAATTCACAAACAACAATAGTTACAGCTAACCTACATACTTATACATACAGTATGTTAAGAAAACCCTGTCCGACCCGTGAAGGTGTTGTTAAGTATCGATAACAGATTCTGCTAATGCATACAAAACCGGGCTAAACTTAAAAAAAAATCCCCCTAAAAAAATAAATATTATTTCGCAAAAAGAGGTAACTTAATAAATGCGCGTTAACCACCCTTCGCTTGCCGCCCGCGGGGGGCGGGCGGCAGGGCATGCGGCACGTGGTCGCATCGCTATTCGCTCATAATAATACCGGTGTTGTCACTTTTTAAAAATTATCAAATTTCGGGGAAATTGGAATTAATTCGCGGGAAAAAAAGATTATTTCAAAATTCATTTGTATTGGTACTATGATGAATACGTAAAATTTTATATTATATTTGGTCATGTGTTTACCTAACCTTTATTATCCTTATGGGTCGGACAGGGTTTTCTTAACATACTGTATATGTATATATATATATATATATATATATATATATATTTACTCTAAGGTCAACTACTAACAACAGAAACAATGTCCACTCTGGCTTCTGACACATTTACATGCATTAATACCGCTTTATATCTTAGGATAAGCATAAATCTCGTGAACCCACTTTATTGTTATACGCAGTTTATTTATATAATACTGAGTTAACGTAAAAAGATAAATATTTCGCCCTACTTTTGTTTTCTATTGTTTGTTTTTTTTCTGGAAATGTTTAGTGGGTCAAAAATTGGCTCTTGTGTGATTTGGAAGACATGGGTCGTTAGAAAACCGAAAATCTGGCAACTAGTCTTACCAATCAGAGTTACTGTCGCTGTAGCTCCACGCGAAATATGGTACAGACGACAGCATATGAAGCTTCTAAAATCTGTTAGATTTCTTTATTTGAATTGCAACTTTATTTCTAAAGCATTATGGTTCAAGGTTGATTGGAAATATTTTACAGTTTGGGGTAGCTTGACCTGCTACCGTCCGTACTTATTTGACTGTATCCGGGTAATCCCAAAGCAGTTGGAAAAACAGGCCTCTGGACAGATGATGATGAGGGTGCATGATTTGGAGGACCACACAAAAGAGAGGTTTATAAAAGTTTTTCTTTTTCTTCTTCAGCCTGTGGATGTCCTCTGCTGGATAAAGGCCTCCCCCAAGGCTTTCCATGCTGACCGGTCTTGTGCTGCCCGCATCCATCGGCTTCCCGCGACCTTCACCAGGTCATCGATCCACCTTGTTGGGCGCCTCCCTACGTCTTCCAGTACGTGCCCGCCACTCCAGAACCTTACTGCCCCATTGACCATCGGTCAAAGACAGAGAGTCTTGAGACACTGTGGTATCTTGGACGACGAGAAGATGTATTGCAGCTTCCCGAACACCTCGATTCGACGAGACACCTCTTTCTCGAAAAGATAGGTTATAAAAGCAGTCAAAGAATAATTTTGTCCTTTAAGCAATTCACAGTGATGACAAGTATCCAACATAGTATCTATTCTTAGAGGGCCCTACAATTATACCTAATGACTTTGACGTTTATGTTACAGGTACATAAACGTAATATAAAATAAAAAAGATAAAATGTGATAGTTATGATTAAAAAAAAACTGTGTTTTAACAACTATTTTTTTATTAATCTTAGGTACTGTCCCAGAACCTACTGTTTAAGGGCCTAACACGATTCCTTCCAGGACTTTTTTCTCGGTATGTGGCCTTTTTTGTGTTGAATGGGAAATCATTAAATGAGCTCTCCCGCTCTGGGCTACTGGGACTAAAACCCACTTTCTTTCTTTTTGTGTTTCTTCACTTGCCCGTGCACCAGGGCCACGTTTTTTTTAACCATTCCGCAACCTTGACGCCGAAGGCATCGTTCTTCGTGGACCCCGTCACGATGTGCTGAAATCTCTTTGAGAGGCGCGTAAAACACAATGCACCGTCGACCCAAGCCTGGTCCTTACTAGGACTGCCGCAATTTCCATAATATTAAGAATATTCACAGTCTGATCTCAATATAAATTTGTCGAAATTACATATAATTTGCCTCCATTTTAACAAGTTTTGACAACTGAATTTTATCGTCTCGTCATCTCTTTCTAGACGGGCCTCGGCTGCACCCATTGGGTGGAGGCTTTTGCTCAGCAGTATTTGCCGAATTCATGATAAACCGTGCATTCGGCTGATGTGGCCGCCTAATCCCATTTCAGCCTGGCAGTAGTCTTTTTGCCAACTACATTTAAAAAACTAGTGCCAGAAAACTTGGTGTAATCGCAAAGGTCCGGCAGTACTTCACACCAGGGCAGCTTCTAATGTTGTACAAAGCACAGGTCCGTTCGTGTGTGGAGTACTGCAGCCACATTTGGGCTGGTGCTGCTAAGTGTCACCTGGCCACTTTGGATTCAGTGGAGAGGCGTGCGAAGAGGCTGATTGGTGACCCTGATTTAACTCGAGTTGGTCTCCAAAGCCTAGAGCACAGGCGTAGAGTAGCCAGCCTTTCGGTGTTCTATAGGATACATTCTGGGGAGTGTGCGAGGGAAATGCACGATTTAATTTCCCCATCTCCGTTCCACCATCGGACGACCCGTCGTACGGCGAGTTTCCACCCTTATGTTGTTTATACCTCTACGATCCGGACGAAGCGTTTCGCCTCGTCCTTTATACCGCGTACATCGAGGGACTGGAACAATCTGCCGGCGGCGGTGTTTCCGTCGGACTACAATTTGAGTGTCTTCAAGGCTAGAGTGAATAGGCTCTTAATAAACTAGTGCGCTTTACCATCAACGATTGCGTCACTACTTACCATCAGGCGGGATTGCGGTCAAGCGCTGGTTTATATTTTAATAAAAAAAAAAAATAAAAAACTACCAGCCGTATTTTCTGTACAACATTATAGACGTATTAAGACCAATAAAAAGAAAAGCCAATACAAACCAAGGATAAAGATTAAAATATATTATTCCGTGCATGCATCTCACATGTTTCGTCCCTATTCACTTTAAGAGAAATGCATTTTATTATGAGAAGTCGGGAAAAATGTAATATTCAACATTTTTCACGTTATGTATATTAATGGCGTCGCATGAAAATAATACGAACTTTCTTGATAAAACTTTTTCATAATTTTCAACTATAGGTACAAGTCTAAATGACTGAAAGCCTACTTAAATAAATTGTGAAGGGCTGACGTCGAAAATAAGTCAACAGTAGGTAATTGGTTCTTGGGCCCTTTGGTATAAAAGCTTCGAAACAAAAATTCCTTCGGCGAACGTGAATATTTTTCGTTCCTAAATATGTATTCATCCCTCAACCGCGGAATAAGTATAGAAACCAGTGAAATTAATATAACAAGCCCTAAAACCTATAAAACACATGCTTGCAGAGATGTTTTAAACATTTATTGAAGATATAAGGAAAGCAATTTTGATGGTGGAATGGTACAACTGTAGCGTTTTGGTACATTACTTTTAAGATGCGGTTGGATAGATGCTCTATGTAGTGGATTTTTGTTTGTGTGAGATGCTTAAAATAGTCTTTTTAATTATTAATTTAGTTTTGAGTCTGGGTTTGTTTCATTGTTGATTTTTAATTTGGATTCGGAAATAGTAACAAATTATGGGATGCAGTATTGTGTAGTTATTAATTACTCGCAGTGCATATTGTTCTATAATTTTTATTTTTCTGCTTTTCTTGCCATAAATCTATAAAACAAAGCAGCAATAGTCATCACCGGTAAAAAAGCAAGCTAAGGTTTTTTACCGGTTAAATAGTTACTTTAATTTGTCATAATATGAAACAATTTTTGGTGCTTTTAAAAACAAAACAGAATCAAACAGAAAAAAAAATCTCAATAAAATCTGTTGTTTGTCTTCACTTTGTTTTGTTTTATATTGAATTTACAAACGTTTACCATTAATATAATTTGCTAGGCTAAACAGAGCACCTTCCTAACCATACCTCCTAGCAACACGCTTTCCCAAAGGGAGGCCGAAGTAAAATATGAATTCAGCGCGTCTCGGCTGTTTCGTACACACGCGACTTGTTTATCCTTTTAAGGGAGACTTCTCATTTCATACAACTGCTATGATTGCTATATAATCGCCAACATACTCTGACCTACACCACCCCCTTCAACCCCAAGAAAAAGTAGAAAGAAAAAGGAAATAACGGCTCATGTTAGAATGGTTGCAACGTTAGGCGTTTTCATAATGTCGTCGCACGAATGAAAGCAGATTTTCGGCAACTGATTATGAGTGCTAATACGTTTTGTTATGTTTATCAGTTTGTTTATAGCTTGTTTGTGTAGTATTATTACAGCTTTATTGGATGTAATGAAACGGTAAATTGACGATATATCGAACCAATATCCTATATCTCCTAGTGTTCAATTTACTAGGCATTAACTTTGGCTCACTAAAAATTTATAATGGGTAATCCTTTTCACTTCTTTCGATGTCTTTGTTACATAAGATTGGGTCCAGAAAACGATTCGTAAATCGTTTTCGTTATTGGTTGGTTTGATATTCGATTTCGTTTCGTTATGAAGCGATGTTACATTGCCTACAGGCCCTGAAGCAGAATGCATCTAGAGCGGTACTAAAACATCACATTCTGCCTCTGTTGTTAATAAGAAGAGTTTGAGCTCTAACAGAGCATTATGATAAATTAAAAAACTCAATTCCATTTTAAATCACAAATACATAGGTACCACATTCCAGAACCCCCAAAATAAAACACCTACTTTTAGATCAACAATTTTTCCTAGACTATAACAAACTATGTCACGGTACAAGCGACACTGTCGGAGTAAATTAAAAAGCACGTCATAACAAGCAGTGGCCGAGTCTTACTTTATGTGTGTGTTTGCATGTTTTGGCAACGTATCAAAGTATTTTTGGCTCGCGGAACACTTCATGAATGCAGTTGCTATTGCCCTCCGATATGTGTTACGATTATGAACATTTTGGCAAATGTGTAATCTTATATTTGATATGTAACTCGAATTATATTGTAATGTAGTACCTAGCTAAAAACTTCGAAGACATCTACACGCACTGGGCCAGCGCGGTAGATTAAGGCCCACCCCTTCTCATCGAAAGAAGGCCTGTGTCTCTCTGATTATACAATAGGTATGTAAAGAAAACCCTGTCCAACCCATAAACATAATAAAGGTTAGGTAAACACATGACCAAATATAATATAAAATTTTACGTAATCATCATAGTAACAATACTAATGAAATTTGAAATAATCTTTTCTCCCGCGAATTAACTCCAACTTCCCCAAAATTTGTTAATTTTTAAAAAAGTGACAACACCATTTAGACTGTATTATTATAAGCGATGTGACCACTTGCCCTGCACCCCGTCGCCCGCGGAAGGGTTGCCTACCGCACATGTATTAAGTTACCTCTTTTTGCGAAATACAATTTATTTTTTTAGGGGGAATATTTTTTAAGTTTAGCCCGGCTTTGTATCCATTAGTAGAATCAGTTATCGATACCTAACAATGCCTTCACGGATCGGACAAGGTTTTCTTTACATATTGTATATAACCTACCTATTTATGTAGAACCTAAGTGTTTATGTTAGCAGAGTTTCCCGTCAGTACTTCCATAGGTACTCATGTTTTCTGCTTCATTACTTATGAAATCGGTTTAATATTATAGAATACAATTTTAAAATTGTTCTCTTTCAGTGTAAGAACCTACTTCTGAACCCTGATAATCATTGTTAAGATCCTAAAAAGGACCAAGATGTGTTTAATGAGACTACTGTAGTTTGTAAGTAATACTTTAATCGATCCATAGAGATCGTATTGAAATCGGATTAACGTATCTCCAACTAATTGACTTTCTTTCCTCTTCCTAAAATTGACTGTGTTTTGTTTTTTGTTACAAATTCCTTCAATGAATATCTAAGAGACAAGAGAAACCTATCAGTCTACCTCAACAGGAAAAAGATGTTGTAATTTGAAAGTACATCTCTATTTGTTAACCAGACCAAGACGTGTTCAGTGTCCAAATAAACAAAAAAAAAAATACAGAAGAAATAACACCAACAAAATTGAAAACAAGCCATTGTTATGTTATACGGAGGTTCTACGAGAAAAAGGCAATCTACATGGAGAGTTCGTACCGGACGGCTCGAGATGAGGAAATAAGAATTCATCCTTTCTCGCCCCGGGTGGGAAGGGGATCGGGGGGAGTGGCAAGACGGACGACGCCATTCCAAAAACCCATTATACGAGCACCAGAGCTGTTTTCTATCTCAGAAAGGAACCCGTGCCACCCGCCCCGCGCCCCCCTGCACCCCTTCGCCCCATCTTCAGGGATCCTCAACATTGTTTATGAAAATTACCCATTAAAGTGGCTATGAAAGTAACGCTTTTGCCACTCCCGAAATTAATAAGGAAATTGATATAGATTATTTTTAGGTCGCATTTGGTGCTCGTACTCGAGACGATCAATACTCATTGTTTTGCGTGAGAATAAATTAAATTGGAATGGCATGTTCGTTTTTTGTTTAAAACATTCATATTTTATTGAAATGTATTTTAGATTAATTTTAAGCACCTATTATTCCCTTTTTGGTTTATTAGGTTATTCATAGGTTTTATACTTGTGGATTGATATCGGTACGATTAATAATAACTTCTTTGTTGTCCTAATAACTTCATATACAACTGACTATCATAACGTCATTAAATTTACTATGACTCTCTTTTATTAATCATATTTATAATCAATAAATTAATTTCTATTAAAATCATAAATATCTTTAGATACTGTATTTAAAATATTACCTTAAGTATAACAGTATCTTAATTATAAAATTTTAAAACTGAAAGTCGAGAAAAGTTCCCCGCCGTCTTCAGATTAAATATAAAGATCGCCAAAGCGATTTATGGTTCTCACTCTCACCCTAGATTTATAACGCCATTAGAAATTAAATTAAAAAACAAAATTATTACACTTGAACCAAAATTTAAATACACATTACTGTTCTCCCCTCTTTATTGAGAAGTCTACCGCTTTCTTCAAGCATTTGTATCACCCATCTTTGTTCCCCTTATGACTGAATTAGGTGGTAGAAAGAGATGAAAAATAAGACCGCTTGCGACTCGTAGCTCGATATAAAGAAAGATTATCCGAAGCCCCTAAGGAAGTTTGAAATTGCTATTGTAGCGAAAAGGATTATATGTTAGTGCTACGGCGTAGCGGGTCTACGTCGCAGCGGGGGCCGGATTCAGGAGATTGTACGCCGAAATTTTATGTATGTGTATTGGTATCATTTATATTACGTTAAAGTGTAGTGTGTAGATTAATGTATTGATAGTTAAAGTTATTTTCAATAACCATACAAATTGGGCGAAAATGTTGATCATGGGAAATAATTTAAAAAAAAAAACTTAAATAATTATTGTTTATGATTGAATATGCACTAGCAATAAATGCTCTTAAATCAGTGTTTCATAAATATACTATCAAGTATTCACACTAAAAAATATTACATTATTAAACGACATATCAAACTATTTTACCCGAATAATTAAAATAATCCATATGCAACTTTGAACGTAAAATAAACAATGTGATATCTACAAAGCTGGCAGCAGCGTCGAAGCGGATTAATCCGGTTTAAATCCGGGTAAATACGCCCGGATCCGGTTACCGGGCGTGGTGCCTGCGATACGCTGCGACCGAACCGGGCGGTGTTAATCCCTATTTTAAATTCTGATAAAAGCCGCACCTGTTATTCGTAGGCACTTTAATGTGGATATTGGTGGATTTAGAGCTATGTTTTTGGGTATAGTCTAAGTATAAAATATGTAGGTATTTTTGGGCACCTAATGCTGAATAATTATATAAATTAGTATAAAAGAGAATTTACTCCTCTTCGTGCAGTTACGAGTTGCTGTGAGCACCAGTATCTAGGGTTGGTGGTGGAAGGATAGAGCATTTTTAAAGTTAATTCTGTACTTATACGGGACAGTGAATATAAATTTAAAATAGGTACACAGGTTGGATAATTATATTTATCATGGCGAGGTTTATTCTCAAAATTTTTGAGACATACCTAATTGTAACATTTACTAATCTGCATTGCGCTCGCATGGTGGATTAAAGCCCACTCCTTATCATATAGAAGAGTACTGTTTCCCAGCAGTGGGAACATTATAAGTTGATGATTACTTTTAGTTTAGTTTCGATTTGTCGCATACCCGTTACAG
The DNA here is from genome assembly GCA_037179545.1 of Sesamia inferens. NCBI lineage: Eukaryota > Metazoa > Arthropoda > Insecta > Lepidoptera > Noctuidae > Sesamia > Sesamia inferens. The sequence goes on from CM073930.1 coordinate 14,116,026, forward strand.
ATTGTATTGTTATCGCTCAAAAAGTCGTTTGAAGTAATCACTGAAATATTTCGAACGAAATGGCCGGAAGAACCATTAGCAAATGCCTTCGCCTCGCAAAGACACAAACAGTTTCCGAGCCTTCTGAATTATGCCTGTAACTTTCCTTACTCTGCACTAGCTTAGATACGTAGGTACCTTCTTACTTAGGAACTAATACATAAGTTATGTTGGTCTTTGCTACCATTATCAGTGTTGATATAACATTATAAATTCAGATATCTCGAACCATCACCATTACGAATTCGAAACGGGAGGGTCGCACGGACGCATAATCCGGCGAGCATAACGGGATCGAAAATGATACATAAATTGTTCAGACGGACCATACAGACGATTAAACCCATTAACATGGTGCACGGGTCACGGGGACCCGGGAGGATCGTCCAATCAACAAACCCTTTCACGCTATCGCCGATGTAGCTTGGTCCTGGTTGTTTGTTTTTCTGAGCTACTGAAAAAGGTTTGGTACTTTTGAGCCATGAGTGATTTTTTTGTTAGGTTTCGATGTATGTTCAAATTCATATTTTATTTCCTCCTTGTTCTTACACACTATTGTCTACATTTCTGTTTTACTTCTCCTTTCGCAGGTCTGCTGGAAGAAATTTCTTAAGAAATAAGCAGCACCTTTGTACTCAGATCTTCATTTTGTTGTATCTATATGTGTTTTATTGTGTGTACATAAATAATAAAATAAATAAATGCTGCTATTTTGCATTTTTTTTTAATAAATTGCAGTAATATAGTTGATATATAAAATAGTTATTTTGATTTTGCTTAAATCATCTACTGACTAAATTGTATCTCACACTTAGTAATGGAAAAAAAATAGTAATAAACAAATTTTCAATTTGTGTTTTCGGTTGTGTGTTTAATGTGAAAGTGACGACAATGCGAAAAGTATTTTTGTGTCCTTTTTAGAGAATCCTAATAAAGTCCTCTGAGGTCAGAACCATATTTCACCAAGATATACCTCACCTAATACAGAATAGAAAGTCCATCCTCGTAGCAGCGATCGTTAAAAAGCTCGCGGCTCCCAATAAAGCGGTCGTCGTGTATCAGGATTCATGATAGGGCGCTCCCATACACCCCACTCACAGATATACGGTAACGAGCGTACCACAATACCATACGCAATAAATACGCCGCGTACTAACATACGCCGCGTACGCGTTGCACACTTCCATACGCGCCGGGTCGCGTACAACCGGCATTTCTATTGTTTATGTCGTATTAAATTGTTGAAATGTTGCCCAGTTATTGCCGAAAACGTATTTCGCTACGTATTGCAAGTTGTGGGTGTGAGTTGTGGAGCTGTTTCGCTGTTATTGTTGTTAGTTTTGGGTTATGATTTGATGCCAATTGCTTTGTATTGGCTATTGAGATGTGAGAAATGGAGCTGTAAAAAATTGGGTTGAAACAGTTTTGGAGCTTAACCTATAAGCACTTTTATTAGTCATTAAATAAAGGGAATAAGCATCAAATTTAATTTAAGTGATAATTTTTCGCCTTAACATACCTACCTATCGGTTATGCAAAATCTGTTAATTAGAAAGAACTCAGTATTGATTTAAACTTCTTAACAAGTTGTATGTACTATTCAAAATTGCCACAATGACTGTAGATATAAAATTTATTGCTACATAAATACAGCGTTATCACTAAGTACCTATCATCAATAAATTAAATTAGTCGAAAGTCAACGTAGTGCTAAATATATGAAGATAATTTTATATGTAAAATATCATATCTAAAAACTGTTTTAATAAAACTCTTATTGTTTTCAGATCCACCTGTGTCCAGCAGATGTTCGAAACTCCAAAAGGAAACTAAAAATTCATTAAATAAGCTAAGAGCTTTCAGTTCATTAGCTGATTATTTCGCTTCGCGTGACGCTCATACGTAAATCGTAGTATGCGTGCTACACTTTTGAAATTATATTCATTAAAATACTTACAAGATATATGACTTTATTCATTTTTCCCACGCCTGACTGTGTTTTATATTTTAGGTACGTTATTGGTTGGTATGAATAAACCCCATATATGTTCGTGTTGTAAGGAAGTTTTAAATCAATTATGTAATATAATAATATTTAGGTATATGTCATTTATCGCGTGTTTTTATTATTTTAATGGCTGATTTTTCCAACTCCAGATAATTATTTCCGTGAAATAATTCTGATTTTTTGACATTTCTTCCATGAAAAATCTGTCTGACGTCAGTGTCGTTCCATAAATAAGAATTTGGCATATTTCAATTGTATCCTCTTCATTCTGAAATAAAATGCTAATTCTGAATGAAGGATTGAATGGAAATAAGTGAGGTGAGTATGTAGGTATGTTGTTATATCAAAATTCAACAGGAAAATCAGCAATTTCCTTGCAAAATCCATGGACAATTTCTTAACAAAATCCTTCACGAATGTTCAAAACAAACATGGTTTTACAACGCGATATCTTAAAGGAAGTAAACAAGACGGGAAGGCGCGTGGATTATGTATAAAGCTATATCGATAACCGTGGTCGGATACAGCGACACCTTATATCAATGACAACGACTGTTCACAAAGGGACTTTATGCTTATATATTTATTTTAGCACATACCTTCACTACGGATACTGGTTACTTGAAGGTATCGGTGCGTCTGTGATACGACCTAAAATTTGCTATAAAGGTGGTAAGTTTTGGTATTTTACTTTTGGGAAGATAATCATAAAATGATATTGTAAATTTTGTTTTCATATATTTTTTTTCTTTTTTATTTTGTTTTAGCATAACTTACAATCCATTTATTTATTGTTATATTAGCGTGGCTAGCTTTCTGCATCGTTCTCACACGATTGATTTCAAAATGAATGATGTAATATTGAAATATTTGTATGAATAGCTTGATAATTTAAAAGAGTGTCCATGGAGTTTCTTGCCCGTTCTTCTCCATAGGTACCTACTTTTTGGAATGAGCGACTAGCTTCACCTTACTGACTGACCGACCTTCTGTCAATTCAAAAGTGCCTGTAACTGGTTTATTTGATATAAATGATTTGATTTGATTTGGCAAATAGTTAAATATAATTTTGAACATTAAATTACAATTAATACAATTACCTAAGTATGTGTTATGTTAATATAATATAATATTTATAATTATTGTCTACTTTGCATACTTCCTATTGTATAGAAGCAAGTTTACTTTTGTAACTGATCAGACAGCTGTGCTGCTGGGGAGTACTTCTTCCCAGCGGAAGCTTGGGCAGGGAATTGGGGGACTGTCTTATGTATGCAATTTAGACAATCGAAATTTTGCGATTCTCAGCCTAATTTGAATAAATGAATTTTAATTTTGACAAATAAATAAAAATAAACATAATTTCCATCATTACCTAAGTAATTGTTTAACGATGGATCGAATCGATCGATTGTTAGAGTAACAATATTTCAACCTATCTCTTCACGAAGTTATTTAAATGTCGTGAAAACAAGGGGAGAACTGCCGGTATATTCTGTCAAAATCTTGCAATGAAGACTGACTGAAGGTAAAGTGAGCTAGAGAGAAAAAACACTACGCTAAGTTTTGACAGCTTACTCAAAGCTGACTAAGTTTTCGCGGTAAGATATTTACAGAATAGCATAGCTGATATATTTCAGGGAATTGTATGGTTTAAATGATTTTATTCCCGCATCTCCGTTCCATCATCGGAAGACCCGTCGTACGGCGAGTTTCCACCCTTTTGTTGTTGACACCACAACGATCCGAACGAAGCGTTTCGCCTCTTCTTTTATAGGTACTGCGTACATCGAGGGACTGCAACTATTTTCCAGCAGCGGTGTTTCCGTAGGACTACAATTTAAGTGTCTTCAAGGCTTGCCGCCAAGCGATTTGTCATGTCCCGGCATGATGTCTGGTAAAGCCGTACGGAGGACGGGTCTGAGCAGTTGTGTTGCGATGTGTGCCGGGTACGATGCGCCTAATGTTGTTGTGTTGGGAGTTTGGTCGTGGAGGGTCTTCAGATCAATCTCCCTTTGGCGCAGCATCGTTGGTCGTGTTGTTGGGTTTAACATTGCATCACCTCGATCAACTGCCATCTTCCTTCCTATTCGCTCAATTTTTCTGAGTGAATAGGCTCTTAATAAACTAGCGCACTTTACCGTCAACGATCGCATCACTGCTTACCTTCAGGCTGGATTGCGGTCAAGCGCTAGTTTATAATTATAAAAAAAAACTGGCGCGTTTTACCATCAACGATTGCATCACTGATTACTATTATGCGGGATTGCAGTTAAGCACTAGTTTATAATTTATAAAAAATATCTCCTCACTTCACTGCATTAAATAGTATTTAGTAAGTACCTAACCAGACTCGAGTAAAATTTGCACATAACATTGAAATAAAAAATATTGTAAATCAATTTAATTGTGTTGATGAAGGGAAAGTTGGCCTATACCGAACGACCTCATACACTTCAAAAATCACATAAAACCCGGACTGCAAGCGCGATCTGACTTGGCAAGTTCTCACTTACACTCTGAGCTCAAAATTTTCTTGAAACAAACATAAAAATATAAACATTATTCAACAGGGCTATAAAAGTCAAACGAATGCCTACTTGGAATAATTTTACAGTGTTCAAGTAAAAACATTTACATGTAGGTATACCTAATGTGTCGTGTATGAGATTTATAGTTACGAGTTCATAGGTAACACGGGTTAGCTCTGATCGAGAAGAACCTGTGTTTGAATAGATAAAAATACTATTGGAAAAAATTACATGGCGGTCATAGATTTGTTGTTGGAGGTGAATTGTGAATTGGATTCAAAGGTTAGGTAAAAGTTCAAACCTTAATCCGATGAGCTGTGACAGTTTTAGAATGATTGAGGGTTGGTCGTTTTTTTTGAGAAAAGCTTCTGGTCTGCTCGCGGTGCTGGTACGCGAGGTTGGCGTGTTTGCGCCATAAACCCTATGGGGTTAAACGACTAGCGATTTGTCTGAAATTTCTATTTGGCTCTTTTGGCGGGCCTAGGGCAGGAACCCGTGTGGAAGCGTCGCACCCTGACTTGCCTCAGGTGGCCTTGATTCCGATCGGAACAGGCTTGTGGGGTATTGTGCTGGACCCTCGTGGTACGACACACCTAATTCTCTTTCGACGACGACTAGCTATAAGCTGTCATAATTTCTTAGTTGCGGGTGTTCCTGAAATTACCTGTTCCCGCAGGCCGCGTTCATCGTGTGTTAACTGACACCCGTTAGTACCGACGCCAAGGGTCTTTGTACATGAAAAATAAACTTATAATTGCATCCATTTATTGTTTCATTTAGTGCTTCTATCTTAACACATATTTCTTAAGTAAATTTACTGCAGTGCGGTCAGAGGTCTTAGTACCGTTGCCGGGTTACCCTAACCCAGCGTTTTCCACAAAAGTTGTAAGTAATTATGTGTCATTTTACTTTTAAAGATGTAGAAGTTTTTTTTACTGCTTGATTTAGAATGTTTTAGGTATGCCCGATTCTAATATCCTGTTATAGGTATAGGCATCACTATTGTACCTAACACCTTTAAAGGTCTACAAATCTCCCTCTATTTTTGGTTGTTTACACGATTTTCTTGGTCGTCACCTTTCTTCGTATTCTCAAAAATCTGAAAACACCTCTCCTCTGTAAAAAAAAACACGATATTTAGGTATTCGAAAACTCATTCCCCCTTATTACAAAACATGGGTTTTATTTAGATTAGGTTTAAACCACCTAAATGATTATTGAATTATGCACCTAACCGTAATCGTAAACAGTAATGCAGTTTTCTATGTAAAAAGGATAGCTAAGTTTGATACTAAGTTGTCACTTTTGTATAAACTACTAAAATAACGTTGACTTAACCTAATTAAAGTTCGAAATACAAACACTGACTCAAAGGTTAAGTCTGGAACTAAAGTTAAGTAGATCTCGATTTAGTAATGAAAAGAATTGCTTTTTATATGTTTAAACAAAAATGAATGAAAAATCGACGACTCAGCAATGCAATCAATTAAAAAGCATGCTACTGTGGGCATTTTTATTCCCTTGTCCCATGTATCGATCTTCCGTTGAGACACGTAACGCCATCTATTAGGTGGTTACATAAACTAGGGGAGGATTTACGAACTCTTCGCACGCGATACTCTTTGTTTGGGTATTATATTGAATGTTATGTATGAATGATATAATTAAAGTTGTTTTGATTACTCTATTGTTATTGTTGCGTAATGGATTGTTTTAGCTGGTAGGTTAAATAATTGGTAGGAAAATATAAATTGTTAAAATATGTTTAAGTAAAAGCAATATGGAAGCCTGTAGAAAATAAGTCCTTAAAAGATGTGTGTATATCAATACCTTCTGAGTTATCTAGGACAATTTCTGACACCGGTGAAGGGAAAAACCTGACTTATTTTTAATATAGATAAGTATGTAATCACTAATCGGCAACACGTCTTTAGCAAGCGTGGCAAACAATGGTTCGGTATACATTATCTGGAGGAGACAAGGCCTTTGCCTTGCTGTGAGATAATATAGCTAGTTTTATTATTTATTGTCTTTAACACATACCTATCGAGATATCAGAACTTTGGAAGGCCTAGTAGGTAACTAGGGTTCGAACCCAACTCGCAAAGATACCTTGAAAGATTTTAAATACCTACTTAATATGGATGCAACTGGCGTACATTTTATTGTACTAGATTTGATGAAAAAACTGATGAGCTTTTGAAATCGTGTTCCACGAAATATACTACACTTATCTTTATTCATAGAAATTCTTCTAACTGTTATCAAATATGTACCTAAGTATACCTATATACATATATATAACTACACTACTAGCTAGCTAGCTACACTAGCTACACTAATATATACATACTTATATATATTAGTATAATTACCATTTTACCCAAACTATACGAAATGTCAAAGTGTGAAAGGAAGTTTAGTTGACTTTAAATATCATGATTTTGTTTACATTTAACGTCCACATGAACAAAACCGTTCTTTAATTATTCACCACTTATATTTATACTAAAAAAAACATTTACGATTTCTCGACCTACTATCAAACGACCCTTCTACAACCCGCCTACATTCTAACTAGGTACCTACATAGTTAAAACATATCAACAACAAAACAAACAGCACGCTCGCAAGCGGCGACCATGCGTGAAACTGCCCGCGCTCCGTTGAACATGGACATCTCTATACACTGCTATACACACCTAGTTTATGTGGGGATGTTGGTATAGAACTACAGTTAGGTAAACATATAGCTACTGAGTTTGTGGAGTGACACTGTTTATAGGAAAATTTCTAATGCCATGAAAACCGTCTCAATATTTAGCGTATATCATTTTTTTCAGTTGCAGATCTAAGTTTTGAATTTCAGTAGTAGGTAACATTATAAGTAACTCATTTCACTGGGCAATTGTGTTGCGATGTGTGCCGGGTACGATGCACCAAATGTTGTGGTGTTGGGAGTTTGGTCGTGGAGGGTCTTCAGATCAATCTCCCTTTGGCGCAGCATCGTTGGTCGTGTTGTTGGGTTTAACATTGCATCCGTCTTCCTTCCTTTCGCTCAGTTTTTCTGAGTGAATACGCTCTTAATAAACTAGCGCGCTTTACCATCAACGATCGCATCACTGCTTACCACCAGGCGGGATTGCGGTCAAGCGCTAGTTTATAATTATTATAAAAAAAAAAAATGCCTAACGTTGAATATGAATTAGTGCATGTTTAACCACATATTTTTTTACGTTAAAACGTCTCTTAACGTTAAATAACGTTTATTAATAAACCCCTATAGCCCCGCATGTTTAAATGTTGAAACGTCCTTATATTTTATGTAGAATTACATTAGGTATGCAGAACCTATGTTCTGTATATGTTATATATAAAATATACGGAGACGAAATTAAACGCAACAGCGGAAGAAATAGTAGGTAATAGATATTCGAAAAAGTAATTGATTTTTTTTTTCAGTAAATTAGACTGTTTTAACAGACTTTATCAGAATTTTTTTGGAGACGAAAGAGTTCATCTTTGGACTTCAAACAATTAACTTCCTAAAACTAAGTCTTGTAATTAACTATTGCCTACTTACACAAGTGTATCTATCATAAAAACTTGTTTCAGTAAGAATGCAGTCTAATGACATAATTCTTCATTATATTTAGATATAGGTGACAGGCCGTGCGGTGTAAAATGGAAGGATATACTAAAATGCTTTATTATTTCCAACTGATATTCATAATGTTTGAACACTAACTCTTCAGACGCAGTCTTTTTACAGAATAAGATCAAACGTGATCATTTTCTAAGGACCTTGTCATTGGTGAACTAAGGACCAAAATGCGGATCATCCGATCCTTTTAAATTCTACAATGTGTTCACCCATCAAACACCCTGACCACCCCTTCACTGGACCGTAGAACAAATAAACTGGCTACAGTGCAAAAGTTATTACTTCATACCAAAGGGATATCCACTGGGGAAATCCAACAGCTTCCAACATTTGCATGAGTGACCCTATGCCTGTTAATACCACCATTCAAATAATATTTGCATCTAATTGTAAGCCATTGTTGTATCATGGGAATGGACGTACATGGTGAATGGTCTGTTATATATGTATACAATGGACAATACATAGAACAGATGAATATTATAACGTGGGTCGTAATTGGTTTATAGTTGGGGATATTGAAATGTCATGTCCAGTTTGATTACGGCTGTCCGGTGTGAATAGCATTTGGAATTATAATATTTGATTCGATATGAAATTGTGTATACCTTAGCTCGTTTTGACGGCTGAATATTGATAGTGTGGTTTATACACGAAATGGTCCATGTAAATAAACTCTTGGAATCGACATCAAACTTAGCAATAGAAAGGAATGCAGCTGTTACCTATAGATACCAAATTCAATATTTATTTCATTCTAAGTCCTAATCCCACACTTAAATCTGGCTAAATGTCAATTCGATATCAGAAAAGTATTTGACCATAATGTCACCATTAGGACCAAAGTGATGATTAGGCACATTACAAGTCTGTATAAAAGGACCAGAATCACCAATCCAAAAACTTAAAAGTCCATTAGCAAACATTAACCCAAACAACATACATCAAAGACTAATTACGAACATTTCCAATAACGTAACAAAATCGAAAACGAAATTAAAAACACATAGTGTTCGGGAGGGGGAAAAGGGGGGAAAACGCGTAAGTTCCGTTTTCCGCGGCATTGGGTACAATTTGAAATATTTTACTGCTGTTGTAACGACTCGATGGTACTGTGAGGGCCACTTATATATCTCTTTTATCTTTTGTTGGCTCGGCCCTCGCCCTCTGAGGATAAGTTTCCAAAAGAGGGTGTTTTTTTTTTAAACGGGGTGTAATACAGTGGACTGTGGACAGTATTCGGATTAGATTGTAGTTGTAAGATCATGGGAATAATGATTGTGGGAATTTTGTTGACAATATATTTTTGTTTTCCGTTTTCAAGAAGTTTTTGTTTAAATTCTTTTCGGGAAAATATGCTACGAGTACAATGTACTTATACAAAATTAGACCTTTATAAAGACCGTATAAAGAATTTAGGATCACGGTTTTTTTTTTTTAATAAATTTAATTTTAATTTTTTAATTTTGTTTTGTTTATTTATTTATTTTTTATTTTTTAATTTTTTTGTACGGCGAGTTTCCACCCTTACGTTGTTGACACCACTGCGATCCGGACGAAGCGTTTTGCTTCCTCCTTTATACCGCGTACATCGAGGGACTGGAACGATTTGCCGGCGTCGGTGTTTCCGTCACATTACAATTTGAGTGTCTTCAAGGCTAGAGTGAATAGGCTCTTAATAAACTAGCGCGCTTTACCATCAACGATCGCGTCACTGCTTACCATCAGGCGGGATTGCGGTCAAGCGCTAGTTTATAATTTATAAAAAAAAAAATTTTAACCGTAGCTTCTGTAATTAAAATCTTACATTCGAAAAATCAGAAATTATTAAGCTGATTATAATTTATTCCACTACATTTTACAAAATAAGACATTCTAACAAGAACCCAATTATTTAACCAACACACCCATACATTCTAACTATTTTAACACCAAAACAGTCATCATATACCATGGTGTCCGCCGTACATAACAGCCGAATGGCGACATAAAGCTAATCCCACAACTGAATAAATCTTAGCCGTAAGATGGCTAAATCAACTCGCTATCTCGGCTCGGATCTCTGTAGGATGCTGTTTTATTGTGCCGTCTTGCCCGTACCTACAACTGTCTTGATTCTCCTTATCTCTTTTGTCTTTAGCTGTGGACTATTTTAAGGGTGTATTATTATTGTGTTTTGGTGACTTCGTGAGCTTCTAAAATTGGTAGGAAAATGTGGCTGGAGTAGATTGTTATCCTTTCGTAATCGTAAAATTAACTACTGATATAGTAGAGGTTAAGTATGCTTAAAACCTTTCTAGTGCATAAATGTGTTAAAAATCTCTGCTACTGACTACACGGTATGTAGACGATACTTGAAATTATTGCCTTATTAGCGAAATAAGAAGATAACCTCCCTATATAATGCAATATTTTAACATCATCGTAATATTTAAATGTTAATTCGTGTATATATTTACTACACACCTTAAAGGATTCAAACACATTACAGTGTGTGTACCTACTTAAAGCAAACAGCTTTAGAATAGAGACCTTTCACCCGCATTATCTTCGCCGTCCATCATAACCGATGCCCGACTCTTAAACGTGCATTTGTTCACGTTATTAACATGTCGTAACGTAATTTTATAGCACACAACTGGTTTCCCAAGTGTATTCCTTACTTTACTGCTAATATATTCATTATAACGTATGTCTTTCCCATCGTATTAAAAGACATTATATAAATAACTAAACAAAACGGGGTCTAGTCCTCTTGGAATAACTTACGTTGGGCCGAACAATAATTTAGGCAAAAAACAAAATATGACTACATGTTTTTTTTATTTTCGGTAACGTCTTGATTAAGTATGGACCACCTGCCTGGCCCTACCTTTGGGAGTCAATAAATAAGTCAAGGAATATATTAATGGTGGCATAAAGATTATGTTGAAATTCAAGTGTGCCCTCTATGGCCGATTATTTGTAATAAATCCGATGGATTGCTTCAAACGATTTGGTTCTGCCGAAGATTGTTTAAAAATGAAGTTTTTGAAATGTGCCCCATTTTGTACAATATATTTTAAAGTTGTCAAGCATGTTGTTTTAGTATTTTGCCGATAGAGTCATCGTTGGAATTTATGTCATAAAGTTAGTAGGTATGGTATTTATGTGAAAATAAGATGATTTAATAAAGTCATTAGTGAAGAAAGGGGCCACGATGAAATGAAAAGGTATGCGTGAAAATAATTTCGTTTGAAGACATATGGATTTATGTAGGTACTCATTTGAAACACACTTCAAGCTTTAATGCAATAATTTTCAAGAAAATTTAATTTTTTATTATCGAATTATATTTTCATGCCTAAAACATTCCCATCACACTCTTTACTGTCTGTTTATATATGTACACTGAACTCAAAATCTCATAAAACAACATTACTTTTTGAACCATTTCTCTACGGTAAAAAAAATTAAACGAAATTTCGTCGGCTGTAACAAAAGAAACGCGAATCCATAATGAATGTACAGAATCGCATTTCACACACAAAAAAAGATAGCTATTTCGCTACATTGTGGTTCATATTATATCACATCGAGCTCAATACACTTCAGGTAAATAGTCGTAGGGTCTTCCCTTCGCATTTAAATCATCCTAGACACATTTCAACTTTATATCTAATCGCAAATTTATTGTTCTGAGGCACGCAGTGGTACGAATTAACAATGAACAAACTATTATTACACATTGAGACATATTCGCGTGGTAAATCATGTCGGCCATTGTGTGAGGGAATATAAGCACTTTTATGGGTACCATGAGTGGTAATGAAGCGGTTTCCACTACCACATAATGGTTTGAATGTCGCGTAAATTGATTTTTATATTTTGTTTGACATTAATGATTGACATGAGAGTTTGTTTCGAGCCAAGAATGATTCTCCTCGACGCTTTTACGAGTTGAATGACGTGCTCATCGATAAATTTACGGTGTTGTGGGATATTTGGGTAATTTTATGAGTCATTTGGTGATACTAAATGTCCATATGTTGTATAAAGTGTTAAGCTGCTTGAGGTGAACTGCTACTGGATTTAGAAATAATTTTGGGGACCTTTCTGAGGTTTTGTGAATTAAAATGGCTCTATACCTAAACATTTTCTGGTCCTAAGGTACCTTTAGCCGCTACTAACACTTATTTCTTATTGAGATAAAGTAAAACAACAAAGCAATATGTATTTTATTTTTATTCTACTTAAAATTCTAGGGAGTAATTTACCCTAAAATATTTACATCATTTTCAAACTATTTGTATTTAATTAATTATACCTAGTTTGAATAATTGCTTTTAGACAAAATAAACTATTTAGTTGCCCCAAGTAAATAATTTTTGTTGCTACGTTTGAAAGTTATTTGAAACGCTTGTTTTATAATTAAATAAATGAATCATTTTATTTCAGGCACTGTACAAATACATACATTTCACCTATAGTGACTTATATCATGCTTATTAAACACTAGCTTTCCGCCCGCGGCATCGCAAGCGTGGAATTCGGTTATATCGCGCGTTTTAGGTTTCCCTCGGGAATATCAATTTTTTTTTTCAATAAAAGGTAGCCTATGTCCTTGCTCAGGGTCTAAAGATTATCTGTGCCTAATTTCATCAAACTCTATTGAGAGGTTTTAGCGGGAAAGCGTAACAGACAAACAGAGTTATTTTCACATTTATAATATTAGTATGGATTAGGTATTATATTTTAACTAGTAATTCAAATTTACAAAGTTTACAACAGTTTAATTTTCACATATTACAAATTTAAGTTATTATATGGGTATTTTTATTAAATTGAATTTATATTTACTTTTATATTTGCTTGTGTTTAACTTAGTTTTAAATGTCAAAGAATTGCTGGCAAAAATGCAAGTGAACAGTTAAAACAGCATTTCTCAAATTACTTATGTCGCTTGTGGAAATAATGATGTTCTTACCTTTTTAGATTCTATGTCAGTAGGTACCTACTAGTAGGTACATTTTTACTTCAACAACTTAGATCCTATTTAATTTAATTTTCATACTAATTAATGTGATATTCTGGTTAACATTTGAGGACACGATTAATTAGTTGCCTATTACAATGTTATCATTGCTATTATAAGTATGTAAGTACCCAGTTATATATAAAAGTCGTAGTGGCCTAGTGGTTAAAACACCAGCCTCTCAAGTATGAGTGCGCGGGTTCGATTCCAGGTCAGGCAAGTACCAATGTAACTTTTCTAAAGTTATATGTACTTTCTAAGTATATATATCTTGGACATCAATGACTGAAGGTGAAGGAAAACATCTTGAGGAAACCTGAACTTTAAGTCTGAAATCGCCAACCCGCATTGAACAAGCGTGGTGATTACGCTCAATCCTTCTCTGTATGAAAGGAGACCTGTGCCCAGCAGTGGAACGATAAAAGTTTGATAATGATGATGACCAAGTTATAAGTACTGAGGTACTAAGTGCGTATTACAATTGTAAGGCATGGTATGAATATAACAACTATTAACTGCATTTTATTATGTTTTTTTCATACAGTTTCCTAACTATTCTTTACAATAGGAAAATGATAGGCAATATTCTCCGTCGTAATCATATTTCCAACTCCTATTATGTACCAAAAAAAAAGTTAAAGTTTTAAACTAATTCATTTAAAATATTTCAAGTCTTTCATACAACTGATATAAAGCCTCTCTATTCAAGCATTTTCTTACATTAAACAACATGCGACTTTGCAGCCTTTCCGTTCCGTGCGAGCGTAGCGTCCTCGGCGAAGGCTTCGCGGGCAAAACATCAGTCTTACGGCGGGCGGCGCCCAAACCTATCCGAGCACTGCCATTGGCCCGCCATTCTCCGCCCAGAAACACCTACAATTATATTTATAATGCACACGCTGAAATAATTTACATTTCAGCTGAATTTGCTACCATTGGGGGTAATTGAAAATTTGTAGTATTGACCCTGCATGGCCTACGATGGGATTGGAGAGTTTAAGTGATTAGTTTTGTGAATTTTCTCCATTATTTTCGGGGACATTTTTGTTTCTGTGCGAGTCTTTAATGCTATACTTATTTTATTTAATTAGTTGAACTTTTATTTATCATTGAGTTAGAATAGCCATATCTTACAGGTTTTCCAATATGATTGAGTGAGCAGAACCTTTCTTGTAAGATTTTTAATTTTGTACTTATACTTACCTACTACTTATTTTAAAACTTTTACCCCCATATACAAAATGAAATCTAACTTTAGTTCCAGACTTGGGCCGTTGAGTACCTATTCGTATTTCGAACTTTATTGAGGTTAAGTCAATGTTCTTAATACAAAAGTGACAACTTGACACTAACACTAGAATAAGACCTTTAAAATGTTAAATGATATTGTGTTGTTGATGTGCCTTAAATAAATAAACTTAGTACCGAACTAAGCTGTCTCATTTATATAAAGAACTGCATTTTTATAATGGACAGATGCATAATTTAATACCCATTTAGGTGGTTTAAACCCAGGTAATCTAAATCAAAGCCATGTCTAAGGGGCTTAAAGTCCAAATTGTATTGTAAAGCATACTACGTCTGATAACAAATTTTACTACGGGGTATTGTATATATTTTTTTATTTTTTGATTAAGAACTAGTGCTTAATGATGAACGGTGATGGTAAACAGTGATGAAATCGTTGATAGTAAAGCGTGCTAGTATATTAAGAGCCTATTCACTAAAAAAACTGAGTGAATAGAAAGGAAGACGGCATATGAGCGAGGTGATGCAATGTCAAACCCAACAACACGACCAACCATGCTGCGCCAGAGGGCGATTGATCTGGAGACCATCCAACTCCCGAACACACAACAACATTTGGCGCATCATACCCGGCACACATCGCAACACAACTGCTCAGACCCGCCATCCGTACGGCTTCACCAGACATCATGCCAGAATATGACGAATCGCTTGGCGGCAAGACTTTGTCCGGTGGGTGGTACTTAACTTCTGCCGGCAGCCGATGTTATGGCCTACCACCGAGAAAAGTATTGGTAAACAGTTGAAACCTGTTAGAGTGGAAGACGACCTAACATGCTTAGGAAAACAGAAGCTAGGCATATGATCCTTAAAAACCTAAATGTATTGAATCTGCAATCATCATCGTCTCCCTAGCCTTTTCCTTAGTCTTACCGTTTTTTTTTTAAATAATAATTATAAACTAGCGCTTGACCGTAATCCCGCTTGATGGTAAGCAGTGATGCGATCGTTGATGGTAAAGCGCGCTAGTTTATTAAGAGCGTATTCACTCAGAAAAACTGAGCGAATAGGAAGGAAGATTGAGCGAGTTGAGGCAATGTTAAACCCAACAACACGACCAACGATGCTGCGCCAAAGGGGAGATTGATCTGAAGACCCTCCACGACCAAACTCCCAACACAACAACATTAGGCGCATCGTACCCGGCACACATCGCAACACAACTGCTCAGACCCGTCCTCCGTACGGCTTCACCAGACATCGTGCCGGAACACGACAAATCGCTTGACGGCAAGGCTTTGACCTGAATACCAGTATTTTAACATAGAGCGACTGCCTATCTGATTGAAAATACAATATCCAAATTAAATAATTTAGTTATTGTAGGATGCTTCCCTAACATACCTAAGTAATGTCAATGCAGATGTAAAATGTCAAACTTAAACTAAAATGCAGAAAATGTCAGTGAATGCTCAACAGGATGAATCTAAACAAAAAATGCAAGTTGTCCGATTCAAACCACGTCTAATTAAACAACACTAAAGGTAATATACATGAAATGCATAGAACAGTGTAATACGTCTGTGTCAATGGACTGCCAAATGTAGGTCGCGCCCAAAGTGCAGATACGCTAGCCTACTGGCTAACTTATTGTAATAAATATATTTTAAAATCCATGTACGTGCACAGTATAGTTATTGTTGGGGTTAACGATACCCCAGAGTTTTTGTAGGTAAATGAGTAACACCAAAACAACTAGTATTGAGCCGCACTTGTTTTATTGACACCTGACCTGTGAAGGAGGTACCTATAGTTACGACTGAATTACAGTCATGTGTTCAAGTTCATTATACAACTGCATTTTACTGTATGAGCATTATTGGCTCGTACAGTTATTTTTAAATTACTTACTTACCAATGTATAAGTACTTCTCGTCATATGTATATACTGGCGGTTTTAAATTGCCTACAAGAATCAGATATTCATTGAAGCCTTTTATGTTAACACGCACGATCAGCATTGAACTTATAGGTCGGATTATAATGATAAATCCTAATGTTAATGCAAAATATTTAATTAAGAACTAGATATTTTTATTATAACTCTATTGGGTTATATTAAACCCTACCTTACCTTATTAGGCCACCTTACCTTACTTTATACTCTATATATATTTACAACATACAAAAATGTGATAATTAAAAGATAAGTTTAAATAATTAATAGTCATTAATGGAGGTCTGTTTTAATTACGAATGCTGATGTTAATCTGTCAATTTGAATGTGATATTATAGTTTTGTGATTATTACTTCCTGGTCATGTGTGGGAATAGTCCTAATTTTAAATGGTTCGGTTTATTATGATTATCTTTCATTTTAGCCCGAAGAGTGACCGACGGGTTCTCGAGTGGCGACCACGCAAGGTGGACGGACGACCTGGTGAAGGTCGCGGGAAACCGCTGGATGCGGGAGGCGCAGGACCGGTCGTCGTGGAGAACCTTGGGAAGGCCTATGTCCAGCAGTGGACGTCTTTCGGCTGAAATGATGATCATGATGATTTTTCTTGATAATTTTATTACTTTTGTATTATTATTGTTCAGCTAAGCGTGTTTGTTATTAAATAAAAATAGATAAAGTTAGATTCGATTTGAAAGCAATTTTTGTGAAATTGCTAGTTTTAAAAACCTACAATAAAAAGAAAGACAGAAAATAATAATTCAGTTAATAGTTATAAGGTGTATGGACCATGGATAGCCACATTAACGAGTAAACACTTTTAATTCGTTTATTTATTGGATAAATGAAGGAAACAAATTATTGAGTAATAGGTACTTTGTTTTATTGTCCATCGTATCAATTTTTTTATACATCAGTCGTTAAACTTAAAAATGGAGTTGTGACATTAAATATATCCCCTTTTACTAAAACCACATAATAAGCTCCATCGTTAAAGTGAAGTATTAAATGCTCAATATATTTTTATCATCTATAAAAAAATTCTACGAACATTATTTGAACACCATTCTATAACTAAGAATATATTAATATATATTATTTAAAAAAAAATATTGGCATATTTATATTGGCATTAAATAAGTTGCCATGACGTTTTATAATGAAATTATTTTTTTTTTTTTTAAATCAATAATGGTCTTCTTTTGGGTCCGTTCTTTGTAAAGCCAAAATGTTCCTAAGACGGGCGAATTATCAAATAAGTATGACTATAAAATCAAAATCAAATCAAAAGTCATTTATTCAAATTAGACTGAGAATCAGCACTTTTTGAACATCAATATTATACAAGACAGTCCCCCAAAACGCCCACCCATCGACACTTCCTAGTGCTTTCGCTGGGAAGAAGAAGTGGCGGAACAAACTCCCCAGCAGCACAGCTGTCTGTTCATTTAAAAAAAAACACATGTCTTTATACAATACTATGTATAGTGATGAACACGATAAAATACAACAACAATGAAATAATTTACCATATGCTAGCTACCACGCCAAAATACCAGCAAAGCAAAACAATATATTTATATTTAAATGAAAATGTAATTAACTAAAACTTATTACTTAACTAAGAAGCCCCAGGCATAAAGGGCGTAACAGCTTACATATTTAACATACATATTTATAACTTTGTCCTATTAATTATAATAAATATTAGATATTACAAGCTTTTACTTATAACGATAACAACTTCTCATGACACATAGTCTTGTAGTCAGAAATATTTTAAAGCAACTAAGAATTGTTACGAAAATATAGACGAAAATAATTTAACAAAATAAAAACTTTTAAAGAATATTAATTTTAATCACAATCTGGGCATATGAATACGAGTTATTTTTTTGGTGAAACCCATACACAGGAGTGTATGGGTCTCACCAAAGATATCATGAGGTATCACTGGTATTATGAGGACATGATACCAGTTCTGACATTCGGTACATTGCCTCATGTCTTTCATTTCACACTCGTTACACGCGTGACAGTATCTACCATTACTCTTCTTCATCTTCTGCACTTTTCGATCTCTTACTGTTTTTTTTTTCACACATTCGAAACTTACGCATTAAACGATATAGAAACTATATAAAGGTCAAACTTTGCAGAAAGGTATTATAAAATCACAGATTATTTAGAAGACAAAAAAGCTTGGGAATGGGCTGTTCGCTCTGTTAAGCATTGTTATTAAGCAATATTCGTAATTATAACGTAAATTATTGTAAACATTTTCATTTTTAATGTCTGGACTTGAAAAAATACGATAATCCCTGAGTTTGTTTCGGCTATTTTTCTCAGAGGTCGACAGTTAAGAAATGCCGGCTTCAATTAGTTAAAAAAAAAAAAACATATGACGTGTAAAAGTGATCAGTGCTTCTACTTGCTTAATAAACGATTTCATTTGATTTCACTATTCTTTTGCACCCTTTTATAGAATAATTTTTATTTTTGGTTTTCTTTCTTTGGTCTTGCTTAACTATAGACTTTCCTTTTTTTTAATTGTCATTTGCTTCATCTTATTCTCTTTATCTTCAGTTTTAATTAAATCTTATACTATTCTTTGTCCGTGTTGATTTGTGTTATCGTGGCACAGTTTGGAGTATAGATAATTACAATTGTAACGTCGACGACTGAAGCCTACGAAACATTGGATCGCACTGCCACAATAGCGACGCGATCGACGCGCCGCCACGTTTGTGACCTTTGGGTTAAAGGAACATAGTATGCAGTAGAAGGAATGTGTGTTAAAATGTCAATAACTACGATTTTTTAATAGTTGTCCTTGAAAGGAGCGTGGCCTTCCATGGTCCACCCTCCTTAATTCGTTAGCTTCTCTGGATCTTCATTTTTGTAAACGCTTAAACATACTTACTTCAAGACACCTAAACCTAGGCATTTAAACTGGTTACTAGACGAGGTGGGTAAGTTGTTTGAACGAATCATTGCAGCCCGCCTCGTCGGCCACTTGTGCAGAGAGGGGCCGGACTTGGACGACAGTCAGTTTGGGTTTCGGCATGGGCGCTCCACCATACATGCTGTGACGCGCGTGAGAGCCCTGGCGGAGGAAGCGGTGTCCCGGGGTGGGGTGATGTTGGCGGTGTCCTTGGATATCTCCAACGCTTTTATTACCCTACCCTGGAATTGTATTCGGGAGGCACTGCGGTACCATCAAGTGCCTCCCTACCTCCGTCAAATAGTTGGGGCTTATCTGTCCGAGAGATGTGTCACTTACATGGGACGTGATGGCGAACACCAGCGCCGCATGTCGTGCGGTGTTCCACAGGGCTCGGTCCTAGGCCCGCTCCTGTGGAACATCGGTTACGACTGGGTGCTGAGAGGCGAGCTCAGACCGGGGGTAGACCTGACGTGTTATGCGGACGACACGCTGGTCACCGCCCGGGGGAGCTCGCATAGGGAAGCAACGTTGTTGGCGACGGCTGCGGCATCACAGGTGGTGGGCCGTATACGTCGCCTAGGCCTGGAGGTGGCCCTCAGCAAGTCGGAAGCCATGGTGTTTCATGGTCCCCGGCGGGCGCCGCCACCCGGCTCACACATCGTGGTCGGGGGGGTTCAGATCGCTGTCGAGTCCACCATGAAATACCTAGGATTGGTGCTCGACAGCCGGTGGGAGTTCGGCCCCCACTTCCGGCGGCTGGCGCCCAAGTTGTTGGGGGCGGCTGGGGCACTTTCAACGTTGCTTCCCAACCTGGGGGGGCCGAGCGCCGCTTGTAGGCGGCTCTACATGGGAATCGTGCGATCGATGGCCCTGTATGGGGCCCCGGTGTGGACCTCTGACTTGACGGCCGGCAGCATCGCTATATTGCGGAAACCGCAGAGAGTGATGGCCGTCAGAGTCATACATGGGTATCGCACGATCTCCTATGAGGCGGCCTGCCTACTGGCTGGATCCCCGCCATGGGACCTGGAGGCGAAGGTCCTCGCGTCCCTGTACCGGTGGCGTGAGCAGGCGCGAGAACGGGGCGAACGGCCGATGCAGCGTCAGATTGAGCAGCGTCGGTCGCAGCTCAGCGAGGTCCTGGTGGCGGAATGGCGGGACAGGCTTTCACGCCCTACCGCCGGCCTCACCATCATCGAGGCCATCCGGCCGGTACTGGCGGACTGGCTCGGGAGAAGGCATGGCTCCCTGACGTTTCGGGTGACACAGGTGCTCTCAGGGCATGGTTGCTTCGGAAAGTATCTGTGTCGCATAAACAGGGAGCCGGACGCCCGGTGTCACCACTGCGTCGACTGCCGGGAGGACACGGCGCAGCATACGCTGGCAGAGTGTGCCGCTTGGGAGGAGCTGCGCCGTGCCCTCATCTCTGAAGTAGGCAGTGACTTTTCGCTGCCGGTCGTAATCAGGTCGATGGTTGGCAGCGAAGAGTCCTGGGATGCGGTGGTTTCTTTCTGCGAAACAGTTGTCTCGCAGAAGGAGGCTGCGGAAAGGGAGAGGGAGATCTCGTCCTCTCACCCAGCCCGCAGCAGGCGTACCGGGCGTCGCCGGAGTGCGGATAATGCCCTCTTCCAGCCCCCCTAAATGGGTCCAGGGGCGATAGACTCGGGGAAATCTGTCACTCCCCAAACATCAAGACCCGAGGTGGCGGCGCGAAGTGTTCCACGCGCGCTACTCTTAGACGTCACGGGAGGAGTTCTACACCTCACTCCCCCCCTGACCCGAGGAGGCCCCATGGCTGCGGGCCAGCACCAATCGGGGGTCGCGGAAGCAGTATTAGTTCTCGCAGCCCCCGGTGTAGGTGTGAGACGGAACACCCGGGTGGTTTTTAGTCAGTAGGAGTCTGACAGACCCCGTCGCCCACCCCAGGGCGGCGGACATCCATGAGGATTTTCCACCCGGAAAGAAAAAAAAAAGAAAAAAAAAGGCATTTAAACTGGTCTTGTTAATGTAAAAATAAAATCTTGTAACCAACTTCTTTATAATCAGGTTCAATATACAATTCCAATGGTTCTCTTACTTTTCTATCTATATGACATAATTAAAGTCTAAGATACTTACTACCCAACAAATAAATACTCCGTAATTACATGAGCCAAAACATATGATTCGTAAAAATAACTCAGTGGTAAGTACAAGGCTTATTGATTCGCAAGCCACTCCAGCAAAGGAAAAGAAAATAAACACGTTTAAAGTAGGCGAGGTTTAATTAAGTAAAGATAATCCAATAAGTTTGAGCAAGCTAGTACTAGGTATGGACCGGTTGAAATGCCACGGACTCGATAAACACAGCATTCAATACTAATAAACCACTTGAGGTTTAATTGGCTCGACGATATAGATTTTAATTGGTCGTAAATCGTGGACCGCCCCTAATAGCCACTGTTTGTACGTGCGCCGCACAAATCTTTGGGTTTAAGCTGTGTGTACACTTATGGAGTGTTGCAAGTATTGCAACACGTCGTCTCGTGCCAATACCAATGTGTTCCAGACTGAGTTGTGTCTTCCTAAGTCGGGTGGGACCAGATTTTCGATTAACTAAGTCAGCTCTATGCTTTAGAAATTAATTTGAAGTCTAGAGAAGTTTATAGTTTCATTTAGTGCGGTGTTTAAGTTGTCTTACGTGTTACTGAAATAAACGCTTTTTTCTGTTTATGTTTGTTTAAATAGCTTTGTAGAGAATCTTAAAATTTCTTTAAGACAGCACAACAACAACGTTTTTTTTTATTAATAAAAGAAAAATAAAGAGAATGTATATAAATACTGCAATGTGTGCGTCTAATCCTACGAGGCATCAAACAATTATTAAACTGAAAAAAATGTATTACATTCTCCAAAAACCTTCATTTTCACGTTTAACTTGTCTGATCCTAATGCATTTTATATCTTAAACACTTTTTTCTTAGGCGTCTATAACCACATTAACAAAATACTATCATCATTACCACCCACAGTTGACGGAAACAGACAAAAACATTTCGACAAACAGGTACCAGTGTACAGCATCTCTAAAACAAAGATTTTTCCACATCCAGCGTATATATGGCGGACGCAGGAGCTGCTATCTCGTGCATACGTCTTCCATGGCTTTAATGGACTTATCAGGTGAGTATTTCATTGGATAATGATGTTATATATTCGTCGTACAATGTTTATTTATGTACTTCATTTACTTACGACATCTGTTTTGTATAAGAACCTTAGCCTGATTCATACCTACAATGTACCAAAGGTAGTGATTAATGATGAGTAAGGTACATAATTAATGACTTATTCATCTTAAATTTTAGAATTTGTTTCGAGAAAATAAGGTATATTCTAAGTATGTCTTGGACACCAATGACTGATTACAAGGTGAAGGAAAACATCATAACCGACCAACCCGCATTGAACTAGCGTGGTGATTACGCTCAATCCTTCTATGTATGAGAGGAGACCTGTGCTCAGTAGCGGGACGATAAAAGGTTGATGATGATGATGACATAGAAATTCCAGATGGATTTTACGTTTGAGTGGAATAGTTAACTGGGCCATAAAAATATAATTTTATAAAGTTATCATACAGCATAATAGATATTGGTAGAGCTAGGAAAGGCTGCAGTAAGGATTACCTCTTCAAGTGGGGCTTCATGAACAACTCAAACCTCCGGTGTGTATGCGCTTTTCTCGAGTGTATGCGGCATTTCTCCAGTGTGTCCATATGTAACGTTTCTCCGGTGCGAACTTAATAGGCGACGTTTCTCAGGTGTGTATGCGGCGTTTCTCCAGTGTGTACAAACATGTACTTAGAGCGTCTCTCCGGTGTGTATGCGGCCTCTCTCCAGTGTGTACATATGTAGCGTTTCTCCGGTGTGTATGCGGCCTCTCTCCAGTGTGTACATATGTAACGTCTCTCCGGTATGTATGCGGCGAC
Source organism: Sesamia inferens (assembly GCA_037179545.1). Classification (NCBI taxonomy): domain Eukaryota; kingdom Metazoa; phylum Arthropoda; class Insecta; order Lepidoptera; family Noctuidae; genus Sesamia; species Sesamia inferens. The sequence continues at coordinate 14,139,404 of CM073930.1, forward strand.
TCTCTCCAAACAGTGGCTCATCTCAAATCTTGAGCCGAATAAAAAAAAAACATTGAAATCTACATTTTCCGATATAAAACAAATCATGTTTCCTTGAACTAAACTTCTTTTCTTTCTTTTCTTTTCTTTAGAGTGAATACTACTTCAACTCTTCAATGGCCCCTGTGGTTAGACACCACAATCTTGCCAATAACACGTGTAACAAATTATAGAAATTCTTTAAAAATTTTATTTCACAATAATAGCGGATATCGCCAATGACAGTTGAAAAAACGGCCGCGTGAGCCGACTACGAGGAGATTTGATGCAAAGCCATGATGTGGCCACTATGCTGCGATATTTTAATGTTCTTTATGAATTATTCACTGAATGCACTTTTTACTACATAAATCACACGCTTTTATTTAGTAAACGACACTATAAATAATTTAAACGTCCACTGAAAAATGAGCGTGACATTCATCTTAGCGCTCCTGTCAAAATACCTGAACTAAACTAATACAAATCGGTGGCAACACTGACATCTGAAGTTTGAAACAACGCTGACGTCAAACGAAATAGACCACGATCGGAGAGATGTGTCACCTGTACAAAAAGGACCTAATGGTTGCGTAAATGAAAGATATTCCCATTGCTAAACCAGGCCTAACAAATCTAACAAACTATTAGGTGTACAAGTTTCCGCCGTTTAATAAAAAATGTTCTTACTAAGAGGTTACGTTAAAATTGTCAGATGTAAAATGTGATATCGTAAGTTCGGACATCTGGTAAAAAAATACTTTTAAAGTATTAGTGCCTCTGTATTAGTATCACATATTTCTTTTTGTATAAAAATGCCTTTTGTATAAATTTTCTTGCCGAATAAGCGTCATTTGGATTTCGGGAACTTGATTTACATCTTTAATTTGAAGAAATCTGTAGCTGAGGTCTATCCATTGCTTGTAGAAGCTTATGATGAAGCTGCTTTAAGATAAAGAAATTTCAAAAGTTTAGAAACTGTTGCTTTGACGTTGAAGAGAAAGAACACAGTGGAAAACCGAAATCGTAAGAAGACTTGGAATTGGAAGCTTTATTGAAGGAAATAGAAGGAGTAGGAAAAACGCGCTCATTACTACTCCAGACATGACAAAATTATTCTTCTAGGTAAGTACATGACAATTTCCGTCCGCATGTTCACAAAACGGCGGAAACTATTTGTACCTACATCTATTATAATTTTATATTTTCATATTATATTTGCCATTACACGCTAAGAAGAAATCAGATGCAGAAAATATTTGTAAGTAAGTATAAGTAGGTACCTACCTAATCGACGTGAACAGGTAATTTAATCTATTAAGATTGTTCCATTTCTGATAAGATTAAAAAGTTTACTGCCTCTTATTTGAAAAGTTAAAGGACCTCGTTAGTCTGCGTTCTTGACTTTCAAAACCCTAATTGCGTAACTAACTAGTAATCATCACCATTATCAAACTTTTATCGTCCCACTGTTGGGCACAGGTCTCCTCTCATACAGAGAAGGGTTGAGCGTAATCACCACGTTTGCTCAGTGCGGGTTGGCGATTTCAGACTTATAAAGTCCAGGTTTCCTCAAGATGTTTTCCTTCACCTTCAGTCATTGGTGTCCAAGATGTACTTAGAAAGTACATATAACTTTAGAAAAGTTACATTGGTACTTGCCTGACCTGGAATCGAACCCGCGCACTCATACATGAGAGGCTGGTGTTTTAACCACTAGGCCACCACGACTTCAGTAATCATACTCTCTCTCTCATCTTCTAGTAATCATACTTAATCTAAATCATCTTTTAGGATATTTAAATACTTATATAATACCATTGCTTCATTTGTTCGGATAAAATAAATAACGCAAAGAATATTATTAAATTGTCGAAATGGAAGCTGTTCCTACTGTTAGTGCGTAACGCAATTGTAGTAGTTTGGTGTGCTGTCGTCTATAGAACTGCAATCATCATATGAAGCAAACGGATTGTGGATACCAAAAGGTGTTTACCTACTGTGGTGTTTCCTGCGAGGAAGCTAGGTCATACGAAGTAGGCTCCTTCTACCGGTTTAACTAGGCGGTAAGGTTCCAGGGCTGGGTGCCCAAGGTACACTGCCTAATTAGGTAGGAACCTATTTTTCTATCGTTGCGGGGAAAGCTCTTTTATTGGGTTACGTTGAGTGAAGTTGCTAAGGTGACATGGAAAACTGCATACCTAGTAATTTTTTATCTATTACTGCTTTCAAAACTGTGATGGAAGGTAACGCGCGGAAACCGTCATGTCACTAAAACTTCGAAGAACATGTCTTCAAATTCTAGGGCGTAACTTCCGCCGGTCTTCGTAGCAGGGTACGACCGTTCCATCGAGAGGAGGTCCCAGTTGTAAGTACCTACATTATAAGGTGATTATGTTGTTATGACTCAACGGCGTAGCTACCGCCGTATCTGCCGTCTCAATTATACGGGGCCCCCGGACCACGGGGGCCCCCGAATCGCGTAAGCCAAAATTAATAAAAACTTCCCAACTTTATTTTTATTTCACAAATGACAAAAGTCAAAAAAGCAATTTCTCTTTTTCCCGCGTAATGGCCTCTGCACACTGCGCGCGACGACTGACAGGCGACGAGCGATATCCAATGAGATCTCTGATTTTCCGAACAGTTCCGGGGGAAGTGAAACTCTCAAATTTTGGAAAAAGTGACAGACAGACAATTATGATGAATAAATATTTCTATTAATTTAATGCATTTCTTTTTTCTTTTGTGAGAATTCTTTACCCTTCCTAAGGGCCCCCAAACAAATGTTTATACGGGTCCCTGCTAAGGCACGCTACGCTTCTGTTATGACTCTTAAAAACTCATTTCAGATAAGGTAGAGCATCCAAGGCTATATGGCTATATACATCTGACAACAATAACCTTTTCTGTGATGATATATTGCTACCAGCTTCATTCACATTAACAATCTCGACAGAATAGAGGAAATGATTGGTAGGACTTTTGTGACTCCAAACCAACAACTTTATTTCCTGAATAGGAATTTTCATACGGAACTCCATATTTCCTTGATTTAATGTTGTGATATGCAACAAAACACCTACAGATTGTATCTCCCTGCTCGTTCAAAAACAAAACAAGCGAGTATATACACGCTATGCCCATAAAGGGGTAGCTAGCAACGATTTAATCAACCGATAAAAATTGTCGCGAGTCTCCGCTAGATGGCGGGGTAAGATAAAAGCTGGCTCCTCTTTGAGGATGTATAAGTCTTGTACATATGTTTTTATTTATACGTAGGTACAATATTATACGCAGTGTAGGCAATAACAGCGTTATCTCCATATGGATGGCGTATCTACATAATTATCTAACGGTGGGTACACTATAAGACCGGAAAAAGATAAAAAATGTCGTTTGATGATGATTTTTAAATGATATTTTTTTGTAATCCTAGTTGGTCTTGAGTTTTAGCATGAAATTTTGTTGGTATTTAAGTAAGTATCTAGTAATGAATTTAAGTGTCAACAAATTAATCAAGGTGTTGTTTTGGGTGAAGGTTCATGTCGGGATCCCCGGCAATGAGCGCTCCGACGATTTGGCAAGGCTGGCGGTGGCTCAGTCCAGGGTCGTCCCGGCGTACGACAGGTGTCCAGTCTCATACGTCAAACGACGTGTGAGGGAGGGCACAGAAGCGCTTTGGAATGGGAAATACACCGGCGGGGCCACGGCTGAGGTCACGCGGATTTTCTTCCCCGATTTGGTGCGCGCGCGCAAGGCCCTGAAGTGCCTTGACAGGACGTCCATCTGGGCGCAGATCCTGACGGGTCACGGCGGCTTCGCCGCGTACCTCCATAGGTTTATATTAAAGGATAGCCCAGCCCGCGTGTGTGACACGCAGGCCACGGAGATCATCCAGCACAACCTGCTGGAATGCCCGAGGCACGACCGCGACAGATACGACCTGGAAGTAAACACTGGTAAAAACTTGACAGAAACTACAAAACGCCGAGATAATGGCAGATAAGCACTCCAGGCCGTGTCTGGAGCGGTTCTGCCTCAAGATTGCAAAACAAGCGATTGAACGGAATCGAACAAGGGCAGTACAGCCAAGCACTGTGCCGTCGGCAAGGATAGGATAAGTATTAATTAGGTGGAACGAAACGCTGTAATAGATTTAGTATCAGTAATGTAATTGAAATAGTAATTTCATAATAATAATAGTGATGTAAAATAACAATAATGTAATGTTAGTGTATTTAATAAGAATAATTTGAAAAGAATACGGGAAATGAGCAACCCGAAAAAAGCATAAGCCGCATAAACAGCTCACCTAAAATAGAAGAAAAAACAAATAAAAAATAAGGTAAATATCGTTATTTACCTTATTTTTTATTTGTTTTTTCTTGCATGGCAAGAAGGAGAAGATGACGGCATTTAAAAAAAAAATCAAGGTGTTGTTAATTTGGCAAATTGCATACCTATATATTATGAGTCTTGGTCTATATCAAGTAGAGCGGCTTCTACAAAGCTCTTATATCTCCTCTCTAAAATCAAATGATATCCAAGTTCCTATTTATGTGAAATGTGCTAGGTACCAACTGAAATACCATAACAGTGCAAAGACTATAGATAGGTATAGGTACTTAGGCACTTAATTCTAAAGTAATCACACATTCAATCATGTTATGCTAGCAATAAATTTAATTCATTTCAACCTCCTTCCACCTACATAATGAATCTGTCATCAATGTCATCATATATAAACGTGTTGATTATGATCATGTAATATTTCCGCAATCGTATTTATATCCTATCGTAATAATGGCCAGTATCGCACCGTTCTGTTCATATTAGGTATGTAAGTATACATCAACGAACATTGCACTTTTCAATAAATCGTTTTATCGTTTTTTTTTTAATAATTATATACTAGTGCTTGACTGCAATCCCGCCCAAGTTGATGGTAAAGCGCGCTAGTTTATTAAGCCTATTCACTTAAAAAACTTAGTGGATAGGAAGGAAGACGGCAGTTGAGAGAGTTAATGCATTGTTGACGGTAAGACTTTGTCTGGTGGGTGGTAACTTCTGAATACAGGAAAAAGCTCGACTTAAGTTGGTAATGGTTGGTTCATTCAAATATGTACGTATTTAATTAAAAGCATTTTGCATAACTGTATTATTACACTAAAGCAATCTTTTTCAAACTAAGTAAGAACCTACCTACTTAGTTACCTACTAAATGATTGATATCCATACTGGTAACCTAAACTTAAAAGCTACTGTTATTAAGTACCTACTAATATCTAGTACCTACCTAAGCTTGTAAGTTTAGGTAATCAATTAAACTGTCCACATTGCAGATCTTTGGAGTGTGGTTTATTTACCTTATTTAAGTAGATATATAATTGTATCACCTATTGATCTACATATTATACTTAGTTGGTACATTACCTACTCTTGTCATTTAGATAACCTACCCATTAATTGAGCACCTGCCAACAACAAAAACTGAGGCAAAAAATTAAGGCGTGGACAACTGTCGATAAGAGCTAAAAAATACTTGATTTAGTAACTAAAAAAAAACGATTTCCCGTCGTCTGTTCAGTTCTCAAGGGTAAAAGATTTTATCCGTTTTTGAACGACAGATTTACAAATCTTATGGACCTGTTTTGTCACTTCATGATTAGCTTCAGATTAAAAAAAAAGAATCAGGTATTTAAACTATATAATGATAAGAACAAGTATCAAGTTAACTAGATTCTAATGGGTTCAATGATGAGGTAACTAAGTTTAATGACATATTCCGCCATCTTGTTAATAAAACACATGGCTCAATTAATTTTTATCGCACCTTCAGGTAGCATAGCTTCATTAGAATAATTCTGTTTAGTTTTCACTTTAAACTGTCATTTAAAATTAAAAAACAGAAGCTTAGTGATAGGTAATACCTACTTACAATTTGAATGGTTATTGCCTAGTGGTATTTATTCAGATTTTTTTATTGGCTATTTTGATAAAGTAAGTAAATATAAAACCATAGTCAACGCAATTAATATCTACCTAGGTATGACAATACTTAAAATGTTGTTTACCTTTATGTGCAGTTTGGCTCATGCATCTATCTTCACAACGGCTGACGCAATAATCTGAAACAATAAATAAAATGGAATTTAAGCGTGTTGTTTTATTTTACAACTAAATAACCCCATTTTTTACAAAAACATATTTGTCGACAAAAGTTAAAGTTATGTCGGTTAAAAAAATGGATGCTTTTTGTTTTATGGCGGCATGTTTGAACAGTGAAAGCTGTAGATACAATTGTACAATTGCGTTAGTCATAAAACCCTTCCGTTTTTGAACAACCCCATAGGTAGGTTCGTATTTTAATTTGTAAGAAAAATATTTTTACCAATTTTTATTTAGTTGCGTTTCTACTTTGTAAGTGAGTGCCAGCTTTTGATGTGAATCATGGATAAATTATAATAGTATTGTCAGTGTGATTTATAATCAATCTGCTACCTACCTATAGCTAACTACTATTCAGCCAAATAAAGTGCAAGTGCAAAATAATGTTAATACACCAGTGTAATAGAAAAATAAACCACAGAGTAAGTACTTCAATTAAAGAATTAACAGTAGAGTTCTTATATTTTAGGTAAGACAATACATTCATTTTATACTATTTACAAAATGATTTTTTTCCTATATTTAAAACTGAAGTAATGCCACATAAAAATATATAAAACAGCACCATCTATTGGAGATAGCAAAATTTACATTGACCACATGCAAACTACTCGTTCAACATTTTTAAATGCCTGCCATCTATGGTCATACGCGCGCATTATTTGCACTTGCTGCTACCACGGTGCACTCGCTGCGTGCTTAGTATCGGGAGAATTCGCTAGAGGCTGATAGTGTTGCAATACTGAGAGTATAACAGCATATTTTTGTGAACACAGGTTATTAATATTAAAGGTAGACTTTTATAACAGGACGGACAAGCATTTGACTGTCTTATTCAGCATAAATTGTTGTATTTTGTACAAAATAAACGCTCAAAGATTGTGTTCCTTGATTCCTAAAAGAGATAAAATTTGTTAGGTGATCAATATGTCTAGAAGTAGAAGAAAAAGTTAATGGATTAGATAAGCAGTTAGAACTTTAAGTACTTACTTATATAAAAACTTAAGATTTTATACCCTATAGATTTAGTCTAAAACATTCAGTCATTAATGATAAGAACAATATCAATCTTCCAAAAATATAAACTATTAAAAACAAATAAAACTGATATTCTCACACCAATTGTCAACAAAAAAAGTCTCCCAATAGATAACAAAATTGATGCTTTGTTTACATTAATGCAATAAAATAGTTACGACGTGTTGAATAATCGTTTCGAGTTTGAGTGACCATAAATTTGTGTATTTTTAAAGTCACGCAGTTTGGAGTCAATAAAAATTTAACGACTACGAGGGTGCACGAATTAAATTGTTACGTATTGTGTACAGCAGTTTGTGGCTATCTTTTTTGTCTTATTTGTCCGCATAGTTAATTGCTGAAGCTAATTTACAAGCCAATTTGCGTTCAGAAACTTGTTCCGTCATTCAATCAAATGTTTTGGCAGTTTATTCAGCTTTTACGGAATCTTTCGAGGATCTTGCCAAATCATGTTTGTTCTACGAGCTCTTGGTTTCCTGAAACCTTATTTTTCACGTATTGTAATCTCGTGACCTCATTTGACTGGTTACATAAACAACCCATTACACATTTTACTACCTTCGAGTGAGTTATGGTACTTACACAATTCGGCACGCGCCCATAAATAGACAAACGCCAAGAAGTTATTCCTAACGTTCCTAAAAGTAATCTATCTCGAGGCCTCACCGCAATATCGGTTTCTGAACGATTAACAGAGGGCGTGCGTGCCCTTCGCTTTTACGACATACTTTTACGACGTCGTAAACTCGGCCGTATAATGCCTATAATCTTTTTCCGCGAGGCTCCGCCCTCTGCTGATAGATGGCGCTAAACACAAAACTCCAAATCACTGTCACCGAACCAAATGTTAAAGTTTTATTGTGTGTTTCGCTAATGTGGTGTGAAATTAATAGGTAATAATGCTTTTATGGGTGCTTGTGAGCTTTATAGGGGCATAAAGTCCTGGCAGGTGAATGTAGTACCCAAAGTATTTGTTTTAAGTTGACCGCAGGTGTGTTGTGCTATCGTTTGATGGCATTTATAACTTTGTGGCATTATAAAAACGAACAAGACTTGTGTTTAGATAATAGTACCTATATACTTTTGCGGCACCTTGAGCACGTTTTTATGACCACATTTTGCACAAGAAGTCTAGTAGGTATAGTTCGAAACTATCCGATAGAAATCTACTTACTTAGGTGTTTTTTTAATATTTTCTTTTGCATTGTCAAACTGTCGTAGAATGTAGATTCCTCTGGAAAGGTTTTACACAATTTTGGGGATTGTCACATGGACTATAAAGTTTCTTACAATAGAAAATTAAGGGATGAAAGTTTTCCTTAAACCCATGTAGGTAGGTACGGAGCAAATAGTCCTGAGAGACTCTCTGGGAAAACGTAGCAATTCGCAGTTTAAACACTATGTTGTATAATTATAACAATTTCGCAAATACTTAAGTTGTTGAAAAGGACAATATCCCAAGGAAACTGTGTAAGTACTAACTGAAACAAACATTAACTATAAGGACTGTTTTGAACATTTAGACGTGGTGAACCATAGCTATAAGTAGGTAGGTAGGTATCTAGCTAAGCTAATATCTCAAGTATGTTAGGGGAAGAAAGGTATGTAACGCATGATTTAGGTTCACTTTTGCACATCGTACGATCAGCAACATACATATATGATTCGATATCCTACATATGTACATACACACATTTTTCTTTATTTTTTGGCTTCGCACGGTTTGTGTATTTAGCCAATGTCACGTAATTATGAAGTATTCATGTCGAAAAAGACGGCCGCGTGACCCGTCTTACGAGTGAGGTTTGGGGAAAGTCATGATGTGGCCACTATGCTGCTTTTTACGACATACATCACGCACTTTTATTTAGTAAACAACACTATAAATAATTTTATAAGTCCAATGAAAAACGAGAGTGACACTCAGCTTGACTTTCCCGCCAACACTCGATGAGAGGTAATGGGCCGTAATCTACCGCACTGGCCCAGTACGGGTTGGTAGATGTCACGTGTCATCGAACTTTTTAGCTCTAGGATAGGACATGCTCGTTTACTTACGATGTTTTCCTTCACCGTTATGAGAGCATTGGTGTTGAAATAATTTACCTACACAAAGAAAAGCGCCTGTAGGGATCCGAACCTACGCCTACAACTTGTACCTATGTCGCAGCCGATCCTCTAGGCTACCATTGCTCTGATATACTTGTTATTTCTTTTAGCAACCAGTAGTGTCGGGAGCAACAGTTACAAAACCCGTCAAGTATGTAAAACTTCGACTTTTTCTTACAAGTTTTTTGTAAAGAGAAATCATAATTAACCTATAGGTACAGTCCTCCTCCTCCTCAAGTCGTTCTCCTCATTACTGAGGGTCGTGATGTCCCTGTGGAATTATCCTCTTCTGCACAATAGTTCGCCATTTGTTACGGACCCGGGCAGCGAGTATAGCATCATGCAGATCGGTGTCCAGAGATGAACGAATTTGGTCTGTCCACCTTACTGGACTGCGACCTCTGGAACGTCGTCCATCCACTTTCTGACAATAAGGTCAAAATACTCCAAAATTCTTCGAAGGCAGACAGAGGAGAGTTTTATTGTGACACCTAGCTCACGAAGGATTGATGCATTTGTGCGGAATGCTGTCCAAGGAATTTGAAACATCTTCCTCCAGCACCACAGAGTAACCACCTATACAGTAGGATCTCGTTAATCCGGAGAGGCGAAAACAAGACCCTTTTCGGATTATCGAGGCATCCGTATGCCATATTTAATGTTGATAAAACACATGTTTAACCTTGGTTTCTTTGTATGACCTACAGTTGACCTGCCTATGCCAAACTTCAGATCAATGACAGGGTAGCAATCACCTTTATCTAACACTAGCGGCCGCCAGCGACTTCGTTCGCGTGGAGTTAGTTATGCTCCGCTCCTATTGGTCGCAGCGTGATGTTATATAGCCTAAAGCTTTTCTGAATTAATGGGCTAACCAACGCAAAAAGAATTTTTCAAATCGGACCAGTAGTTCCTGGGATTAGCGCGTTCAAACAAACAAACTCTTCAGCTTTATATATTACCTAGTATAGATTTCTATAATCCGCATTTTATTGTCTTTTAATGTCAAATGCGTATGTTTACTTAGCGGCATCATGATAGCAAGCGCTTAGCGCACTTTAACACTATACTTTAATACGTAGGTATAGTGTTAAACAAAAAAACTGACGGATGGCACATTGGTTCGTGCATGACAGCCCGCATCTACCTTTACCGGCCTCCCCAGCGAATCACATTGCCCGGCCGGATTACAGCGGTCACCGAACAAGCGGGAGTCCGGATTACCGAGGTCCTACTGTACTTCGAAGTCGTGGTGGCCTAGTGGTTAAAACACCAGCCTCTCAAGTATGAATGCACGGGTTCGATTCCAGGTCAGGCAAGTGTCAAAGTAACTTTTCTAAAGTTATACCTATGTACTTTCTAAGAATATCTTGGACACCAATGACTGAAGGTAAAGGAAAACATCTTGAGGAAACCTGGACTTTAATTAAGTCTGAAATTGCCAACCCGCATTGAGCAAGCGTGGTGATTGCTCTTAATAAACTAGCTCGCTTTACCATCAACGATGGCATCACTGCTTATCATCATGCGGGATCGCTGTCAAGCACTAGTTTAAGATATTTTTCTCGGTGGTAGGCCATAACACCGGCCGCCGGCAGAAGTTACCACCCACCAGACAAAGCCTTGCCGCCAAGCGATTTGTCGTGTTCCGGCATGATGTCTGGTGAAGCCGTACGGAGGACGGGTCTGAGCAGTTGTGTTGCGATGTGTGCCAGGTACGATGCGCCTAATATTGTTGTGTTTGGTCGTGGAGGGTTTTCAGATCACTCTCCCTTTGGCGCAGCATCGTTGGTAGTGTCGTTGGGTTTAACATTGCATCACCTCGCTCAACTGCCGTCTTCCTTCTTTATTCGCTCAGTTTCTCTGAGTGAATAGGCTCTTAATAAACTAGCGCGCTTTACCATCAACGATCGCATCACTGCTTACCATCAGGCGGGATTGTGGTCAAGCGCTGGTTTATAATTATGTAAAACAAAAAAATATATTTTAAAAAAATCCGTTCAAATGCAGTTGCAGATCCTCTCGATGACTGTACAGCAGCAAGTGCTATAACAATTTATTCACTCGAAACTCACGCCTATCATTCAGACATACAACTTACCGTCTAGACTAAAACTATTTCTCTATTACCCTCAATTACCTTTACTATCGGACCTCTCTGTCAAACACAAGGAAAAAGAGGCGGATGGGACTAGTAGGGTGGTACACACAATCACTCCGATTTTCTATTACTGGTGTGGATGGGAAATTATCAAATGACCTCTCATTTAGTAGTAAAAAAGGATATTAAAGTTTAGTATTGTTAAACTAGTCCGCGCCTGATGCAAATCCACGTACTTATTTTTAGTCGCCATGTTTTAATCACGTCTAAACTGTAAATGAAGTATCTAAAGACAGGACAAAACTTGCTTACCTGTTATGTTCAGTATGTGTGTATTTATGTATGTATTTGTGTATCTACTTTAGTATATAATTGTAATAATGATGTTTGCACCAACGACAGTCCCATTTATGGTTCAGGAGAATCTGTCCATTCTTTGGTTGCCTCAAGGAAATATCATTAGCAATAAGGCCGCCCATTGTATGTTTTGTGTTGAATGTATTTTGTTCGATGTTTGATTGGTGTACAATAAAGAATAAATTAATAAAAAATGTCATCTGCTATCCTTTTCTTAATGATATACAAAGAAAAGATGCACTGACTTTTGACGATTTCTATTCTGCCATTTTGATACTACTTAGTTAATAAAATTAACTAGGTTCTGCCCGTGTTTTCGTCCGTACGAAGTTTTTTGTTCCTCCGTCGCATTACAATAGGGATGTATCCAAGGTATGAAAATAAAAATAATAATAATTAGTCCGTCTTATAGATAATAAAAAAGTTGAGACCCGTATTTTTTATTTAGTCGAAATTGTACCACGGCGTGACGTCATGCGACATTTCAAATCAATATAAATCTTCCTAAGTATTTGAATGAAAGAAAAAATAAAAAATACTTGTTCAATATTTTTTATAAATCTGTCTATCTGATGGACCTTAAATTATTTTTTAGGATACAATCCAATTACATCGCCCGTCCGCGCTGTTATTCGTTTTGGTTTTTAGTTTTCCTGAGCTTCTAAGAGTCGTATTGTACCTAATATTAAATAGCAGTAAAAGAGTTATGATTGACGTAACGTTTAGTGTAGCTGTGGACATCTAAGACTTTAGTGATTGACAAAAACCTATATACATATTTACATGGCATAAATGATCAAATATCTCCTAGACTAGATCAAAAATGTAAGCCACATCCACATGACCTAGAATCCTAGAATGCTCTAACTTGGCATCTAGCTAGGGAACTGTGAACTTATAGGTACATTTACAACGAAAAAGATTAAAGAACAGTAAGTAACAAGGAATATAGCCACGGATCATTAGATATTCAATAAAAAATAAAGGATGGAATTCCAATCCATCCATTATTTTGGTATAAATAACTCACCATCCAACTTTGGATCCATGTCTCTAATAGTCTGAGGGTTTAATTTTCATTAAAAAAATTCATATTCCCATTTTCTTACATTTTGACAAGTTTTTGATTATTGTTTATCGCCGAGATGAGAGTGCGATTAGACTTTGAAGGTTTTAAATCACGAGCATATCCTCGCTGTCATTGAATTAAACAACGAGGGACTGGAACAATTTGCCAGCGGCGGTCTTTCCATCTGACTACAATTTAAGGCTAGAGTGAATTACTGTTGGGACCGCCCTGATGACACGGTGGATGTCTGCCCGGCTTGGGTGGAGGAACGCCGTGTCCTCGTGAAGACGATCGACGGCGATCTCTTGCGTCCGGTCCAGGCCATGGTCTGGAGCGAGAGTGCATTGCAGGCCGTCACCTACTTCTGCGAAGCAGTAATCTTGGCAAAGGAAGAGGAGAGGCGCGTGAGGGAGAGCGAATCCCAGCGCCTTCACGCTTCTAGCCACCGCAGGTGACGCCCTGGCCGGGAATTCGATGTTGTCGGTAAGAACCATGTCCGGGTGGATAGCGCGTTGTGTTTCACACGCCCCTCAAAGAGATGTCAGCACATCGTGACGGGGTCCACGAAAACCGATGCCTCCTGGGTCAGATTTGCGGATTGGTTAAAAAAGAAATACAAGCAAGTGAAGAAACTCGAGTTGGTTTTAGTCAGTAAAAGTCTGACACGCCCTTCCACCTCGCCCCGAGCGTACAGCTCATTTGATGATATCCCATCCAGAACAAAAAAAAAGCTAGAGTGAATAGGCTCTTAATAAACTAGCGCGCTTTACCATCAACGATTGCATCACTGCTTATCATCATACGAGATCGCTGTCAAGCACTAGTTTAAGATATTTAAAAAAATCCGCTCAAATGCAGTTGCAGATCCTCTCGATGACTGTACAGCACAAGTGCTATAACAATTTATTCACTCGAAACTCACGCCTATCATTCAGACATACAACTTACCGTCTAGACTAAAACTATATCTCTATTACCCTCAATTACCTTTACTATCGGACTTCTCTGTCAAACACAAGGAAAAAGAGGCGGATGGAACTAGTAGGGTGGTACACACAATCCCTCCGATTTTCCATGCAATTGAATAAAAGACGTTATGGTGTGTCGATGTCATGGTAGGATTTTTATCGATATATCGAATCGGATGTAATTCAAGTAAGATGCTTGACTCGACTTATACGATCGAGTGGCGGCAAGTTTAAAATTCATAAAATCATAACATATCCAACTGAAAGTTTCTATGCACTTTACACGAATTAGATTTTCAGTGTAAACATATATTTTCTGGAGTTTATCTCGATACAAAGTGGGAATTGTGGCGCCGGTTCAGGGTCTTTTTATTAAGTGGGGATGATGTAGTCTGTATTTTTGAACTGCTTGGTACAGTTTTTGTATACTTTTAATTTTCTATGCAGATCTTTTTCTGAAAACACTTTTAAGTTATATAACAATAAGTAGATTATAACTTTTAAGTTGTAAAGCAATAGTTAGATTCAAGAAAGATGTTGTATGAAAATATACTAAGTTATTCATAAAGATATAAAGATTAAGGCCACCAAAGCCAAAGCTAGTAGACAGTTTTCTTTTAAGGTTCTGAAGTGTATTTTATTTTAAACAAGCGAAGTCTTATCAGTGTTTCTTGACGTCAGAAACTTTAGGTTGTATGTATAGGTCCGATGATGCTGTAGGTACGACCTGATACTCCTAAGATCGAGATTTAGGTTTTGTAACTTCTTCTTCAACCTATGGATGTCCACTGCTGGACAAAGGCCTCCCACAAGGCTTTCCACGCTGACCGGTCCTGTGCTGCCCGCATCCATCGGCTTCCCGCGACCTTCACTAGGTCATCGATCCACCTTGTTGGGGGCCTCCCTTCGCTGCGTCTTCCAGTACGTGGCCGCCACTCCAAAACCTTACTGCCCCATCGGCCATCGGTTCTACGAGCAATGTGCCTTGCCCACTGCCACTTAAGTTTAGCGACTCGCAGAGCTATGTCGGTGACTTTGGTTCTTCTGCGGATCTCCTCATTTCTGATTCGATCACGCAGAGAAACTCCGAACTCTTTCCATTGCCCTTTGTGTGACTCTGAGCCTTCGCATCAGGCTCATTGTGAGCGACCACGTTTCAGTTCCGTAAGTCATCACTGGTAACACACACTGGTCTGTCTTGAGACACTGTGGTATCTTGGACGATGAGGAGATGTATTTCTCTCGAAGTTGGCCCTACCTAGTTGGACTGTTTGTCCCAGGTATATATACTCGTCAACAACTTCGAGTGCAGAGCAACCAACTAGAATTGGAGTGGGTGCGACATGAGAGTTCGACATGATCTTCGTCTTATCCATTTTTATCTTTAGACCCACTTGTTGGGAAGCTATGCTGAGGTCATTGAGCATTTTGCCCAAGTCTTCCAGGGTCTCAGCCATGACCACGATATCATCTGCAAAACGGTTTTTGTAACTTGCATAAAGAAAAATTATGTTCGCATAAGTGTTCCATTGCTCGAATAGGCCTCCTCTTTGTAAAAGGGAGTGGGTTATGATTTATAACGCTGGCCTAGTGTGTGATTTCTAATTACATTTCATTGAATTCTTCAAGAAAATTCCTCACCCAGACTCAAAGTACTTATATCAAATAAACAATTTTCTATAGGCACTTTAAATTGTTAAAGGATTAAACAGAAAGATAAAGTTAGTTACTCATTCCAAAGCGTATGTATCTAGGGTACCTACGGACGACAGTTGGACAAGCTACCGTAAACTGTCAAATATTCCCAATCAATCTTGAGCCTTAATACTTTACAGATAAAGTTGGAATTCTAATAAAGTATTCTGACAGATTATAGTAACTGGATTTGCTATAGTCTGTACCAAGTAGTTAGGTACCTATTTAGAAGAATGGGTAAGAAACTTCACGGACACTGTTTTAAATCAAAAATTGTTACAATATATATATATATATATATATATATATATTATAATTATAATTATAAACTAGCGCTTGACCGCAAACTCGCCTGATGGTAAGCAGTGATGTGATCGTTGATGGTAAAGCGCGCTAGTTTATTAAGAACCTATTCACTCAGATTGAGCGAATAGGAAGGAAGACGGCAGTTGAGCGAGGTGATGCAATGTTAAACCCAACAACATGACCAACGATGCTGCGCCAAAGGGAAATTGATCTGAAGCACACATCGCAACACAACTGCTCAGACCCGTCCTTCGTACGGCTTCACCAGACATCATGCCGGAACACGACAAATCGCTTGGCGGCAAGGCTTTGTCTGGTGGGTGGTAACTTCTGCCGGCGGCCGGTGTTAATAAAAGTCTTGATTTAAACATTTAATTGTAACATTTCCACTATTTTATTTTCTTTAGGTAATTCTAACAGCTTACAGTTACATAGCAGTAGCACACATCGAGAATTTGACAGCAGCAAGCTATAAATGCACGGTTGAGGCCACTCTAAACACTGGCTTACGGGAAAATTTATGGAATGAATTTAGTTAAAAACATTACATAGTAACACTATTTGACCCTACAATAGTCTGAAATATATTCTGAAGGCTAATGGATCCCATTTTAGCTTGAAGAGACATTCTACCACGGAGATAAAGGAAAATGTTCATGAAAATACTTCAGAATACCTACTAACATTACTTCATCCATGTGAAAGTAACTAACCGCAGAACATAATAACCATACCATTTAACAACATAGTCCTCCAAAATTAACACAAACACACGCACACACACACACACACACACACACACACACACAAATGAACATACCTAAATAGGACAAATGCACACACAACAATTCCGTCGAGTTGTTAAATTTCAAACTGTATCCATGTTTTCGCACACACATATCGTAAAATTTTATTAAAATTAAAACAAAAAGCATTTGATAGCGAGTGTGTTAGCTGAAGCTCACGGGAGGTTAGACGTAGCGAAATTTTCAGTAATGGCCGCCGAAACGCCCTCCGCCGTCGTTCACGGGCGGTATTTGCATTATCGCAGTATTAATACCCGGTGTATGTAACACCAAGGAGTTTTTGTTGTGGTTATTGATATGAGAATATTTAGCTATGAGGATAAAAGTAGGTATGGTGTGACGGGGAATTGGCGTAAGGAATGTTTTCTTAAGGTTAATGTCAATTTCGGTATATCTATCGAGTGATTTCACCTAAATGAATAGATTTTGTGAGAAGTCTTTGACGCAGCTGTACTTATCATGTATACTTATTACGAATACCTATATTATGAGAAATGGGAATAGTTACAATTCCATTAACTAAGTAGGTATTCACTAATTAGTTATGGCTTGGATTTTATTTAGAATTTCCTCGAACATTGACGATACTCAAGTTTCAAGTTGTTTGTGCAAACATGAGTGTACATAAAACAAATTGGTAATTCTACTAATTTCTAAATCTGTCAAAAATTATTTTTATTTTACCTTATCTATATTTTGCCAAGCTTTTGACATTTGTTTGACTGTTACTAGATTTAAATGTCTTAAATTACGAGAATTGGTCTTCAGAGCTGGGAAGATGGTCAGATAATAAAAGTTCTGTCACTTTTGGCCTTAATTATAGTACCTACGTTAGTATCTTGAAGTATTAAGACATGATGACCAAAAATACGACAATTTACGTAGGTATGCTTAAGGCGTTGACTAATTTGACAGCACTAAACTATATTTATTTATCTTCTGTGCTTTTCTTAATGAGGTGGAAGAATAAGATGCACTGATTTAAATTTAGAAACGGGGCCAATAGTTTAGAAACGGGGCCAATAGGGGGTGAAGCCGTACGGAGGACTGGTCTGAGCGATTGTGTTACGATGTGTGCCGGGTACGATCCACCAAATGTTATTGTGTCAGGAGTTTGGTCGCGGAGGGTCTCCAGATCAGTCTCCCTCTGGCGCAGCATCGTTGGTCGTGCTGTTGGGTTTAACATTGCATCACCTCAAATGCCGTCTTCCTTCCTATTCACTAAGGTTTTTTAAGTGAATAGGCTTAATTAACTAGCGCGGTTTACCATCAACGATTGCATTACTGCTTACCATCAGGCGGGATTGCAGTCAAGCACTAGTTTATATAGATAAAAAAAAATATTATTATTTAAATATATGTAAGAGTAGTTGTAAGTTAATTATCTTATAATACTTCCATAGATTGAAACGAGTGCTGTCATTCAGATTTACTTCCAAGTAAAGGTACACCTTGAGCAGCGGTAGCCTAGTGGTAAGATCGGCCGCGACTTATGTACAAGTTGTAGCTCTTATAATAGATTCGTTTCGCCTCGTCTTTTATACCGCGTTCATCGAGGAATTGGAACAAGTTGCTTGTGTTTCCGTCTGACTACAGTTTAAGTGTCTTCAAGGCTAGAATGAATAGGCTCTTGATAAATTAGCGCGCTTTACCGTCAACGATTGCAATCATCTTTACCATCAGGCGGGATTGCAGTCAAGCACTAGTTCTTAATAGTGATGTTTCCTGGGTAAAAAAAATTGATTCTATTTAGTCCGTCATTCAGGTTATAGAAAAATATTGGATACGTATATTTTGTTTTATCAAATCAATAATAATTGACAAATATAAAAGACATCAAAGATCAGGAGTGGTGGATGGTGACGTCCCTGCTCGCTAAAAAGTGTAGCGTGCAGTGACGTCACACGAGTTTTCAACGCACTGTGTCGTGTTCGTTTTTTGTTTATATGAAAAAAAGAAAAAATACGTGTCTAGTATTTTTTGGAAATCTGACTGACGGACTAATTAGTTTTTTTAGTCAACTACCCTATTATAAAAAAATTCATAACCGGTAAAGGAAGTCATCGTGAAGAATACTCGAATACATTTGACATCTATCAATCTGCATGGGATCCGTGTGGTAGATGACGGCCCACTTCCTCTCTCCGAGTGGAGGCCTGTGTCCCAGGAATGGAAACATTATAGGCTGCTGCAGCTGATGCGGCAGAATACTTTATTACATTTTCAACTTTATCTGTAAAATATTAAGGCTTAAAGAAAAATATTTAAAACTACTAACTATTTTTCTAAGCATTTTCAGTTTGTCATGTGTTAAACAGTCCGGAGGAGATCCGCAGAAGAACCAAAGTCACCGACATAGCTCTTCGAGTCGCTAAACTTAAGTGGCAGTGGGCAGGGCACATAGCTCGTAGAACCGACGGTCGATGGGGCAGTAAGATTCTGGTTTGGCGGCCACGTACTGGAAGACGCAGCGTACGGAGGCCCCCAACAAGATGAACCGATGACTTGGTGAAGGTCGCGGGAAGCCGACGGATGCGGGCAGCACAAGACTGGTAATCGTGGTAAGCCTTGGGGAAGGTCTTTTTCCAGCAGTGGACATCTACAGCCTGAAGAAGAAGTAGAGAAGAATATATGCTAAACAGTTGGTATTATTTCCTTAATAAAATGGAGACGAGTCTGCAGTTCAACAAAATTTGCGTCTCATATGATTCAGAGAATGTTTTTATTGCTGTTGTTATTCTTGTAGTACAATAAATAACTATGTAATGCTTTGGCTGGGATTTGTAAAGTAGTAAGTAAATCTGAAAACCATTTATAACCTTATCATTGATATTTGTCCATTTATTCACGGATATAAATTACCAATAACAGCTATCAGGGATACTTATATTTGTAATCACTTTAAAACTACTGAAAATTACGATTTTTTTCTTTTTTTTTAAACCTATGTTATCTTAGGCTGGAATGTTATATTGCTTGTTTTTTAATTTTTGTTTTATTCTTGTAGTGTCTGTTTTTTTTTAATTTTTATAAGCTAGGTAGCTGTGTTGTGTTGTCCACACTATATCTGTACAGTCTGTTTTTTATATGTGATGACTTATAATTGGCTGTCAATCTTACATACATATTTTTTATTCTATTTGTTTTAGCTGTAAGTTGTCCATGGTTAATAAATAAATAAATAAATAAATTATCAGTAATTGAGTACTCGTCCTTTCATAAAGGTATATAAAATAAAACGGAAACCGAAATATCGTCCGTAACAATATCTTACGGCTTCATACTGTATTGTGGAGCTTATCCATTCAGCCCATTTAAGTCGATCAGGCCAACAATAGCTTCGACCAGACAAAGAGAGCTAGCCTCGGAATTTTCAAGCGATTTAATTCAGCGGAAAAACCCTTACTGATATTTTTTTCCAATTAGAGAGATCCTTTGTAAAGAGGAATCGCATTAAGCGCTGATAGCCGCTTTATGTAAGACCAACGGATTTCTAATATGGTTAAGTAAAAAGAGCAATAAGATAGAATTGTTATTGTCTACTATGAGTTATGTTTTACGCTTTAAGGTAAAAATTGTAGTAACAATGTTATAATTGCCTTAAAGGATTAAATGCTAATTAGTTAATTAACATTTAATTCTAAGCTAAAGTAACTACGTACGTTTAAGCATAGTTATTATGGCCGTTTTGGTTAATAACCCAAATATTAATTAAAAACAAAGCCTTTAGTTTAAGAGTTTGTACAAAAAGTTTGTAGATTTATAAATTGTAGAAATTCTTTTGTTTCTGCCTTTGCATCAATCTATGCTGTTAGATTGTTTAATAGATATAGCTGTGTAGGTACTTACTTATCAATACCTAATTCTATTAGGTATTCAGCATACCTAACAACAGAAAGCAGGTATCTGAAACAATTAATGTCCTAAAATTTCATTAGCAACTCTTCCAATTTGCATTTAAAATGTGCGATCACGTACCTAGCTGCCTACACAAATACCTTCTACAGCAGACTAAAGAACCGTCCGAAAACGCCATTATTTTAATACCCTTATCAAAAAACAAGGCACATTACAAAATGGCCGCCATTTTCATGAGTTTGCGCGGGAAAACGCTCGTGAGCCAGCCTGGAAAATTATAACAAAAGGCATCCACCGCTATCTTTCTAATTATAGTAAATCACCTTGCCACGGGCGAGATAAGACCTTACACATTCTATTTACAAATGTCGTATGAGTTCGGGGAATGTCGGGTACTTGATACGTTTCGGTTTTGCGCGAAACGTTTCGTGGGGAGACAGAATAAGAACGGTCTAAGCGACAGAAAATTTGAAGGGAGTTGAGACATTTGTTACGAAGAAGAATTGGTTGTATTAAAGAGGGCGAAATGGCGTTTGTTTGGTGTATGTAGGATTGTTATATGACGTTTCGTTGTCGAGTGGAGAACTCGTTCGATGAACGGACCCTCGTCTAGTACAATCGTATCGAGAAGTATCACATATTGTATTCCGCAGCGATAACTTTCGAGTTGGAAAAATCGGAAAACAAAATAAAACAGGTGACTTAAATTTAGTTGAGTTATTTTCTTGGAAGTTTGTGTTTGTTTTTAAGAGTATAATCGTTTTCAAGAAACAGGGGCATAACGATGTTGTTTCTAAACTTTCTTGAAGCTTTTCTTAAGCTTAAGGAAACAGTTAACATAAACTGACTAAATAATCTTGGACCGCTTTATATTATCCTATTTATTGAAGAAACGTTGACCTATTTTATATGTATTTTCAAACAAGTTATTCACGAAGATCAAGTTTACCTGAAAAATAAAATAGTAGCCGTAATGATTTTCCTATGAACTGTCCTATTGTTCTGTATACACAGATATAAAGCGATGCACCTCACCCCCACAATTACAACCCCACCTGTTTATACGCTTGCACCCCACACACACATAGAAATACTAACCAGCAAAGCAGGACCCTTCCCGCCCCTTGACGATACAGGAAAACAGACGCCAGGAGGGAATGAAGGCCTTCTATCAGAGGTCGCATTAACTGGGATAGATGGGAAGTGGTTGCTAAAAGGAGCATTTGCTGATTCAAGTTACTTGCCTGTAATGCATTCACGTGAGAATATTGTAACAGTGACGTGCGTGATGTCTTGTTAGAGACTTGACACTTTCCATTGCTATAGGAACTGGTTCAAATAGTCACACACGTTGATCAGTTGTAAATGAGTCACTATAACCAGATTTCGAAACAAGTTTCTGATTTGATGCATAGTAGAATTTGTAGGTTCGCGTTTTTGGTTAGGTTTTGTGATTGAATTACAGTTTAACAAGCTTTTAAATTGTGAATGATTAATAGACTTAGGAAAGCATTTTATGAGTTCTGGGTTTTTTTATCACGAAAGCTAAATAGTTATTTGTATTCCTTTTTTTTTTCAATATTCACAAAGGATGGACTATCATCAAATGACCTCTCCTGCTCTGGGTGGAGTGGAAGGGCCTGGGCCTCTCTTTTGTCCAACCTGCAACCCTGACCCATTTCTACTATTCAAAATCCTGTAACTTATTTAAATAATTGGTACCAAATAGCATTATTTAAACAAAAAAATCAACTTCAAATTAAATTCCTATTCACGATGATCTCACCACAACTGGCTTCCAGTAACTCGCACTAGTAGAGTAATACTTACCTACTGAAAATGTTTTATGCAATATTGGGAATTCACAACTCAGTTATTGAGTTGAGAGCAAGAATTAGTCACAGCCCTTTATTTTGCAATCCATCGCATTGTGCACGGACTTGACACTCAATACGAACTGAGTCATACAAAATGATTGTACTACAATAAAGTGGAGATAAAACGATCGCATTAATATCAGTGACTTGATGATTTGTTACAATTTGAATATTGTACGAGGTGGTACTACCTACTTCTTGGCGCAAGTCACTGGGTAATTTGAAAGCCTAGCTAGAATTAAACAACAAATTGCTAGCAGTAATTCATGTCTAGATTTTTTTTTAATAATTATAAACTAGCGCTTGACCGCAATCCCACCTGATGGTAAGCAGTGATGCGATCGTTGATGGTAAAGCGCGCTAGTTTATTAAGAACCTATTCACTCAGCAAAACTGAGCGAATAGGAAGGAAGACGGCCGTTGAGCGAGGTGATGCAATGTTAAACCCAACAACACGACCAACGATGCTGCGCCAGAGGGAGATTGATCTGAAGACCTTCCACGACCAAACTCCCAACACAACAACATTAGTACCCGGCACACATCACAACACAACTGCTCAGGCCCGTCCTCCGTACGGCTTCACCAGACATCATGCCGGAACACGACAAATCGCTTGGCGGCAAGGCTTTGTCTGGTGGGTGGTAACTACATTCTGACCACATATCGAGCTACATTCTGACCATAAATCGAGTAATTATAGGTACCTAATTACTTGATTTTAATACTTCATTTATCTCTTTAACTAGCGACCCGCGCCGCCTTCGCGAGGGTGCAATGCTGATAATTATTACACTACTGAAAACTGTAAAACGACATCACATTAGAAATCTCTAAAATAACAGTAATTCTCCACTTTTAATGGATGTTATTAGGTATACATGTAAACCTTCCTCTTCAATCATTATCTAATAAAAAAACTGCATCAAAATCCGTTGCGTAAGTACTTAGTTTTAAAGATTTAAGCATAACTACATAGGGATATAGGGACAGAGAAAGCGACTTTGTTTTATACTAAGTATGTAGTGATAATATACATAATTTAAATTTGCCATTTTAAAATGACACGATCATCGCCGATATCGATTGAGTGATTTTTATTTCTAGAGGCCATTTCTTATTTGAAATTCTCGTGACGTCAAGCGACTCGCCCGCGGACTGGAATGCTCCAAACACTGTCGGACCCTCACAAAGCGAGTGGCACAACAAAAACGAGCTGGTTAGTCGTAACTCGCGTTGGATAGTTAAGTGTACGAATAACGTCCTATATTGCGCCCGCGGCTCCGTACCGCCATACGCCACGTAATACGATCCAATTAAATAGCTACGAATTTATGTGTATACACTACGCGCCCTGAGGTGTCCTTAATTTCGTTTGTTTTAATAAACGACGAAGTAATGCGAGTTAGAAACGTTTTGTAATCGATAAAATGCTGTTTCGAATGGCTACAGATTGGAATGGAGTTTTTCAACGTCGGATTTATAAAATGGGAATGTATCTCGGAATGTTGGTTTTCATTTTAGGTACCAACGATTTATATTGAACTCGATGGTAAATTGTATTTTTTTAGAGTATCTTTTCGTAGTCGATTTAATTCCATTATGAAAAAGTATAGAGAAGCGATATAAAAGAAAACCCACGCACATAACCTTTCATATTTCCTCTTTATTTCAATGAAGTTGACTCTAGCCGACAGTGCATAAAATTGCTAGGAGTCCTCGAATTATTACAACCATCTCAATAGGAAAAGGACAATTCGACCGTTTCTTTCAATATTCCTGTATTTTCCCTCGAAAAACGTAATCGACCGAGGACAGTAATATTACATTTTGTTATATAATAACGATTTTCCTTCCCAATGGCAATTCGTCGTTATTGGACGTAAAGTATGAACGAACGGTAGCTTTAGTCGAAACGAACATAGGTAATAATAATATAGTTATTGTTATACCTTCCTTTAACCTAAGCCTCCTATCATGAGCACCGATTCCGTGCAGTCACATCAACCGTTTCGAGTTTTACGACTTCCATTGCGTGCGTACAAGGGGCAGACGCGATTAAACTGCGCACTGTGGGTTCAATAGATGACAATTGCAGCTATGCGGTGAATGGGCGCCTTATTCGGGGAACGAGAGGTAGGATTGTACACTCCGACCTGGCTTCTATCTGCAAAATCAATGTGGCCATTAGCAAGTTTTCGCGCAGTCGCAAAACGTTCACGAAACGCTACCGGTCAGAAGTTACAGGCACCCGGACCGAGTTTCTATGCAGATGCTACTGTTTTAAAACGACGAATAGACTAAACTTTTAGGTAGGTATATGAAAATAATCATTTTTACTTTAGTTTTTGTATCGATTTTAATGAATGAGAAGTAGGTATATTTTTGTTATAAGTCAATTTTTTCGGTTTAAATGTGTCGCCAGAAAAATTTTGCATACGATGCATAATATCAATAACAATAACGTACCTGCTACGCAACGCACGAGACGACGTGTTTGACGATAAAAATGCTAATACTTGTACTTACAACGTATAGTATCTCTGTTTTTTGTTTCCAAATATATGTGGAAAGTTTGTTTCCTTCTCTCTGAGCACTTGAGTGTATTGTGTAGTTCATCTCACTGCATTATTTATGTAACTTACAGTGCAATTTTTTCTTTTGTTTCGATATATTCAAAAAGTCAAGAGTATGTGAATGAAGGCTAAGAGACTTCCTGCGTATAGTCTGATTTCTTGCATTTACTTCGAGCCAGCATCTATAATACTTAATAACTTTACGATAGTTTACAATTATTGTGCCTTTCCAAACCATTTTTTGATGTTTAATAATGTTTTGACATAAAGCTTGGTAGAATATTCACATCTTGAGATCATCCTTGAATTTAGAATATTAGCAATTAGGCATACCCAAAAATTGACAACTGCTATTTATATTTCATATATAGCAGTTGTAAGTTTCATATGGGTTTTTTGTTAGAATCTAAACACTTATACAGGCTGTATCTGACATCATAACGCAAACTTCGCGAGAAGGCTACACCGCATGCCACTAATAAAATTATGATAGTCATTTATATCGTTAATGAGCGGTTACAGAAATAACAGTGTTTAAAAAAATGTGTCCGCTCAGCCTTTGAACGTTGCAAGCGTGCCGCCGCGCGTGTTTGTGGGTATGACGTTGACCCCTGATGTGAACTTTATTAAATTAGCTGATAGGATAGTTTTTCGAGTTTTGTTCACATTGCACTTTTTTGTGTAATTAGCGAATTAATTATTTTTACTTTAAAATCTTATTGGGTTATAAAAGTATAGCAATTATGAATGGTTTAAAGTGAAAAATCTGCATTTATTTTTTTTAATCAGGAAAATACCGACGAAAAGTTCCACCTGTGGGGGGTTCACAATCATGTACTGGATCCATGGTACTGGTTTGTGTGTCGATGTCAGAGATACCCTTTATATATTTTCACATAAAGAAGATCTCTTTATATTTATCATTTGGCATTACGGAACTTTATTATTTCTCATTAAGAATTAACACTAATTCACTTACTGAGAAACTAAATTAAATTCTAACATATTTTAATATTTTTCATGTAGGTAGGTATATATTATTTCAGGTGCTAATCTAACTAAGGACATAAGTGCCTATACCTACTTAAACTTTTACCTGGAAGAAGGTATGTAGCCCTAAATGAAACAGGAACCTA
The DNA here is from genome assembly GCA_037179545.1 of Sesamia inferens. Taxonomy (NCBI): domain Eukaryota; kingdom Metazoa; phylum Arthropoda; class Insecta; order Lepidoptera; family Noctuidae; genus Sesamia; species Sesamia inferens. Next base: position 14,165,489 of record CM073930.1, read on the forward strand.
TTTATTATCAAAAGTGTCTATGACCCTATTTTAGTCAACACATATTTTAAAAGCTTATCTCAAGCCGTTCAAAGAGTTATATTATGTAGACATTTTGATCAGATATGCAGTACATTAAAAGTGTTCTTAAATAAGTGAAAGGAGCCACGTACTACCTACAATGTTCTTTCAAAATTGTAATGAATACTTAATGGTTACATAAACAAGAATTATTTAATTATAGTCCTTTATAAATATCTCTAACAGTTACGTACACCACACCTACTCACCAAAACTTTCCCATTCATTCATCGCAAACGTGTTTTAAAGAACAAAGTATATATTTATAGTTAGTACACGTTCGTAAGGGAGTTTTCTTCGAGCTTCAAGCGAGGGATGTGAAGCGATAAACGATGCCTCAATCGATACTGCACGACGCTGTTTGACGCTTTACTCCTAGGTGTGTGCTTTAGAGTTTAGCGCTTAATTTTTTGTGTTTTGATGCGAGTTTTTATGTTTTTCGCACAATTTGCGTCAGATAAGAATGTAGTTATGAATTATAAGTATACTTAACCTATAGTATATCATCATGACATCTTTGTAACAGGCTTAAAACGGCAACTCAGGATAAAAAATACCTGTTTTGGACACCTAGTAGATACGCCTCGTCACCATTTGCCTAGCCTTTACACCCAACTAAGTGTACTGGAGTTAGCTTCATGTCTAAAAGGATGTACCTGAGTTCATGTAAGGAAATTCAACACTGTGACAATAAAATACAGCTTTTTGTAGATAAACATAGAACCAGGAGCTTTATTTAATTAATTATGATGGATACATTAATAATAATGTAAAAAAAAAATTATCCCAGAACTTACCTTTAACTTGATTGAAGAAAAAAAAGACAATTTGTAGCAATATAAATATTTAGGTGTATCTAGAGCATTCTCTTCACTGAATTACTGCCGTATTTAATCAGAAACTTTACCTTACATTGCGTTATTCTCTTGTCTGTCTTGTCAGTATAAACACAAACTTCACAATCACATATAAGATCTCCTTTCAAAGTTGATAAAAGTACCGGAAACACACATCAAAGAAGAAAGTTAATAAAAGACTAAAACTGCTTATTACCTAAAAGCTATTCTTACTAGCTTTTAGGTTGTTCATTGCATTAGGACCTCCTAATGCAATGAACATTCTCGCTACTCTGAGACCAAAAGCCAAACCAGACGTTCCACTAAACCAGATTCGTCATTAAAATTATCTCTGTTTTTTACTCAACTAACTTGGATTTGTCTTAACTTAATGACTACCGAACGGTAGCAAAAAATGTCCCAATTTTTGTACCACTGAAGGTTGGATAATTTTTCATGAGGAGTATAAGAAACTTGATCGAAAAATATCGAGACGCCTTCAGAACAAATTTAGTTTGGTGACAATTTCGCCCTGGTTTAGAATGGGGTCACCGTAGGTACGAGTAACTCTTTAAAAGGGGATAAGTTTTTTTTGAGGATGCTGGGTGACAGTAGATATAGCTACCTGTTATAAGAGTTGATATTTAAAGTTGCTGTGGGAGGGACATCAATATCCAAACTTGAGCTATGTATTCAGCACATTTTATTTAGATTGTACCTACAGCAGATTTAGACCGTAGTTTAAAATATTTTGCTAAGTTACTGTCTCATTTTGATATTTTATAGATTTTATAATTCAGAGATGGAATTTAAAAAAAAAGTTATAGCATCCAGCGTGGGTACCGTGCCCAACATTGGAATGTCACTAACTCATCGAAACTTAGCATTAAAGTTGAGGACTGTGGCTGTAAGCTGATTATGGACGAATAATGAGTCCTGGTGTCGTGGAAAATAAACATAAAAGCACCTAACAGTAATGGAAAGCTTATTCTCATCTACAGCACGAATGAAAATAGGTGTGACATTTGACATTTCATTACAGTTTTTCTATAACAAGCGACGAAATATTTCGACGGGGGTAGGTACAGAATCATATTCGATGGTAGCCGGTTGCCCTTCGGTACCCATATCCGCCACCCGTTATTACAAAAGTCATTGTAGCATTCTTCTATCCAGTGAGATTTTTTTTGACATTAGTTAGGTACAAAATGCACAAAAGTCGTGGTGGCCTCGTGGTTAAAACACCAGCCTCTCAAGTATGAGTGCGCGAATTCGATTCCAGGTCAGGCAAGTACCAATGTAACTTTTCTAAAGTTATATGTATTTTCTAAGTATATCTTGGACACCAATGACTGAAATCACTGGACGCCAACCCGCATTGAGCAAGCGTGGTTACGTTCAATCCTTCTCTGTATGAAAGGAGACCTGTGCCCAGCAGTGGGACGATAAAAAGTTTGTTGATGATGATGAGGTACAAAATGGCCTTTGTTACAAACGTGAAACAAGCGACGAAAATAGAATTTTAATTCAACAAACGTACTTCCATGCCTAGTTTAAAAACATGAGAAGAAAGCATTCAACCGATCGATGATTTCAAGTTCAACAATGAGACAACGCTCCTCTCTGAACCATTTTATACTTCAAATAACACGTATAATGTAAGCAATATCAATTCAAAAGACCTTTCCAGCAGTCATCTGTGAAATTATTGTGTCACTTCCAATATAAAACTAAGTATATACAAAGAAATTAAGACAGAAGAAAGGAGGAAATTTTCTCATTAACAAAATTGCCGGGGGTTAACGTTATTAACGGGAAATAAAAATAATGGGCAGCGTTCCGGGCAGAATGTGGATTATCTAATAAGGCACGTTAAAGATAATGTTGAGAATTTGTGCAATACAATATAAGGAAGGAGGAACGGAAATGTGTTGAGCTTGTGTCCATTTGTGCATAGTAAGTGATACTTTCTGTCCTATATTGTGAGATAATTTTTGTGTTATGATTTCGATGTCTGTAAGAAAAATTTTACCATATTTTCAGCAATGCGATTTTTTGGATTGTTGTGACAAGAAACCAGTAGATCAGACGGACAAATTTTTAGTCTAATCTACGGAGATTAGACAAATATTTTGTCCGTCTGATTTACTTGTTTCTTAATTATATATGCCTTTTTATTGAGTATATGAAAATTTGAGACGGCTCAATCTGTCTGAAATTGCTTCTAAAATCTTTACGTTTTTCAAAAGACTAACATTGATTTCCGCTGAAATGAAATTGCAACTATAAGTAGAACGTTTTTAGGTACTTACAAGAATTGCGTACTTCTTGTATGTTTTATTTTTGTTTATTTATTGCACATTGTTGTCAGGAGATGAGAGATCTAGTCTATAAGTAGCAAGTGTCTGAGAGTCTCCGCTATGTTCTTTTGAATTCCATAACCTCAGAATCCTTTTCTTCCAATTTTGAGAAAATTTGTGTCACTTACATCTTTAAGTTTTTTAACTTTTAATACAGAAACTGATATTTTACCCTTGTTACTAAATGAAGTTACAGATTGACCTTATATGTTTTAACACTAACATCCACTATTTCTTATCACCAGGTCTTTGTGATTGTGTTTTTCAAAAGGAATTTCCAAATTACTTTATTATGTACTTTTTTATATACGTGAATTTTTTTTTTGTTTTCAATATGAAATCTAGTTTTAGTGTCTGTGGTAGAAGATAACTCTAAACCAAACTATGTATACCTATTTCAAAAAAACTTTATACGTACTCTTTAGTGAAACGAAATAATTTTCTCAATAGAATAAAAACAGAAAAGGGAATAAAATAAAAGGATGGAGTTTTCTATCGCATCCGGAATAGTTTGCAAGCGTATAGCAGTCGCCATGTTCAATTCAGATGGGTACCTACTACGTATCCTACGAGTCGAGAGAAACACTTTGCAATCAAATTATAATTTTATTTTACGATGCGTCATAAATTTTAATTTGGTCTTACGAAATATTATACAGTCTTTAAAATTATTACTAATCGATTGTCGAAGGCACTCATAAAGTTTATTAAGAAGCTGTATCCGATTGCAATAAATATCGACTTAGTATACATCGATCACTTGTATACTAGATACACAGTGTAGAACAAAACTCTTATCAAAAATGGCGTCAAGTATTAAGCAGTCTAAAGTAGTCAAAATAAATATACATTAATTTAAAATCAGCCTTAAGTGCAGTGTATAAAGTTCTTATCACAAAGCAGTATAAAAAGCCATTATTTTTTACGATCGAGTCTGACATCAAACCAAATTCAACCTTACACGCATGCATTAAAGTCAGAATTATAAAGTAAGTACTAAATGAAAGAAGCACCCAAGTGCTGCGTTGTGCGCTTGTTCATTCAACCGATGTTAGTACCTATACATTGTTTTGTAAGTGATCTCAGTTTTTTGGCAGCTACAAAGGCTGTGTGATAGCAATAGGAATATAAAGGGGGTGTAAAAGGGGATACGTAGTAAGTGATTCTGATGCAGGGTGGAAGCGTCAGACCATGAAATTGGCCCAGTCTATGCCATCAGAGCAACGCATCGGTGTTTAATCGCCGACCAGTGGATTGGATTTCATCTGTTTCCATATATACCTAACCGAATTTGATACACAGGTATATAACATCGGTAACTCTCTATAAAGTTCAATTTAAAATAAAAAAATCTATCGTGAACTTTTTAACATTTTCAGTAGCTAATATTCGACTGCTATTTTAAAACATTAATTGAAAAAAAACATTGTAACACAAACATTATAATGAGATTTCACTTTTTCAAATAAAAACATATGCGTTTTCTGTAAAGACAGATAATTTATTAATATTGCTATTGTTTTTTTACAATTGGGTTCCCTACCGATAACTAATTACTTTATATTTACCTGTAAAGACAGAAAACAACATTAAAAGCCTTTATTTCAGGTTGTGAAATCTTCTTTATGTGTTCTTTAAGATACTTTTATAATATTGTCGCTGTCAAAAGTCACAGCTGATAGCTGTGGGCTAAATTGTCTTATAAAAATACAAATAACCAAAATGGTTACGGAAACCATAGTGTTTTCTTTATATGTGTAGTATAGGTAGGTATATGTATAGGTAGATACGTACCTACTTTGCATTTACATCATCATGTTACAAAGTGGTAAGTAATAAGACATATAATAATCTGTCTTATTCCTGTGACTTTAGACCGACATTGTAAAACAGCAGAGTAATTACGTAACACGCTATCAGTAGCAATGAGTTTCATTTTGACAGTTCGACAACATTCATTGCGTGTTTTACATTGTAGAGCAAACACATTTTTCAAACATATGGAGCAATGGATTAGCAATATGTTTTAAAATGATTCTAATTAATCATCATCATCATCGACCTTTTAATCGTTCCACTGCTGGGCACAGGTCTCCTCTCATACAGAGAAGGATTGAGCGTAATCACCACGCTTGCTCAATGCGGGTTGGCGATTTCAGACTTAAAGTCCAGGTTTCCTCAAAATGTTTTCCTTCACCTTCAGTCATTGGTGTCTAAGATATACTTAGAAAGTACATATAACTTCAGAAAAGTTACATTGGTACTTGCCTGACCTGGAATCGAACCCGCGCACTCATACTTGAGAGGCTGGTCTTTTAACGACTAGGCCACCACGACATAACAATACACAAACACGACATTCTAATTAATAGCAATAGTGTATACGCAAATAGGGTGCAGTTATATGTAGATATTTACATCACGAACAAATCAATTAATTTTTTACCAATGATGTATACCTTATTAATATATTCGTAAATAAAGAACTTAGAATTAATACCTTAAATAAACGTTTATTATTACCAGTTCCCCTTGTTATACCTACTTTAGCTACCTTCGCATCAGTCTACTCCCTACAATGTATTACAATGTAACTACTTCACTCAACAATTCTCGATGGATCGTCCTATTGCGTTAAAGGAATCGAAATTTCCATAAAAGTTAATCTAATAGCAACTGAATATGTTTTGGCAGTAATTTGCTATTTTAGAGAGCTTTAATAGCCATTAGAATTTGCTACGATCGCTCTAACAGATATCAGGCGCCATAAAGGTAATGTCAAAGATAGCACTCGAAAAAAAAACTTTCAACAAAAACTATAAAAGCAAAGTATCAGATGAAAGGTCGGTGTAAAAAAAATATTCAGTATGTTAAGTCTACAATCGCTTGCAATTCGACGCGCTTTTCAGTACATTTTTGTATTAAAATAAGAGTAGCGTGCTAAGCGATTTTCGGTTCAGCGTGGATCGGTCCCACCTATTGTGAATTCCGTAGGTCTGAAATTTATTTGACAGCCCCAATGTCTGTGGAGAATGGAAAATGGCGGAATGGCAGAATACATTATGGACATAACTCATGGTTTGTTTTTGGCGGGGATCCGACAAACGTTATTGGTATTTAGGGGCATTTAACTATTAGGGGTAATGTTTTTTTCTTCCTTATTGGTAATATATGAGACAGGGAGTGTTGTAGCCTATAGTGGGCTGTGGGCTTGTTAGTTACGGTGGGAAATTAATATTGTTTTAAGTGGTGTGGCAGGAGATAAGACTACGAGAAAATCTCAGAAATGTAGCTTCCTGTTTCTGTAAGTGGTCAGAATAAAAAAGCTTTTAAAACTTTATTTAGTATTTAAACATTATTTTGATTAGGTAAAGGAACGGGGATTCCTATTTCCATAGTCATGACTGAGGTCTTTTTGCGGTCAATACAAACATCCTTACTAATCTAATATTATAATGGGAAAGTGAGTTTGTTTGTTCCGCTTTCACGCCGTAACTTCTGAACCGATTGCTTTGAAATTTTGCAGACGTAAAGTTAGAAGTACAGATTAAATAATAGGTTACTTTTTATCCCAGAAAAAAATGATATTCCCGAAGGAAATCTAAAAAGCGCGATATAACCAAACTCCACGCGGGCGAAGCCGCGGGCGGATAGCTAGTTTTTTTATAAATCTACAAAATTCTGCGAAATTGTCATGATGCAGTTTGGTTTTGATCCATACCGCAGCTATTCTTGAGAATTGACAGAGGAATATAGAAAATAAGAAAAGTTTGTAACAGACAATCTTTTATAATCTGTTGATGTTGGGATTTGCTTGAAACTAAAATCTACAGTTTCTTATTAAATAACTCAAATTCGCTATGACTAAGAAGACTTTGAAAATGTTAATCTTGATTTCTGTCGTAATCAATAAATATCTATTTATATTCTTCTTCAAAATTTTAACACGGGTATGCTTTTTATACTATCTCAACTGTAATTTATGGGTACTTACGTTTTTAGACGTTTATTCAAACGTGTGAACTTTTTCTTCCGTAGCCAGAACTAACGTACTATTAATATTATCAGCAATCATAGCCAGTCATTACTCAGGATTAATATAAATAGGGCACACTTTGTAACTTACATAATAATACTGAAACATGTCTAGGTCCTAAAATGTATCCTTGCAGAAACAAAAAACAAATTGTTATAAGAAACATTAAATGAAATACTTTTTTTCAGAGCGATGTGACGTATGTTATTATTCATTTCATATTTACATCATGTAACAAATAAATAATAAATGCAAGTAACCTTTGATGAGCTTACAATCGTTGCACACATTGTCAAAGGCCTGCTCTGAATCAAATAAAGTTTCTGTAAAACCGTTTTGTCTTTTCAACTCAAACTAATTCTAATTTCTTTGAGTAAATTAAAGTTTATTGACGTATATCACATACCTACATATATCGTTTTAAATTGAACTACTAGACGGTATGTGTCATGGTCTGATCTAAGAAATGGCCACATCATGATTTGCCTGGTAATTTCGTGATACGCCGCCATTTGATTGATGTGTTCGGTTATATCACGATACGCCTGAACAAAAATTGGGCGGCTCGACAAAAGCAATCAATTCGTCGATATTCTGATCGGAATATTCTATTGAGCATATACCAAAGCAGTTGTACTTACTTCACACTACTAGTGGCACCCCGACAAAACGGGTTAAGTTAGAATTGTTACCAACACACGAAATGAGAGAGCGAAACGAGCGGTATCGTGGCGACGGCTGACGAGCGCTACATTTTTATGTTTGTTGGTGCCAGTTTCTTGGCTAAAGAGAACTCTAATGACAGGGTTATGTTTTTTACGGGTACTCAAGTATCGTCGGAAAATCGTCAAACAGCGTTGAACGATATGGCGGATGGGACGTTAGATGGTAAAATCAGGAAACGGCAGTATACTGTAGAATACCCAGGCATATCACGATATAGTCATTTCTAGGATCGGAAGACTATATATGATTTCGATTGCATAGAAATTTAACACACACATCACAGTTTCAGTGTTTTCTAAACACACATAAACCTCTAGATTAGATTTTTTGGTCTGGTCTTTCAAATGATAACTTATTAATTTTCAGAGATTTTTTAAGGCATTTATTTTATCTTTAATTCTAAAAAATCCAACACGAGTGTTCATTTACATGCGACACCTAAATGAATCAATACAAAGTCTCATTGTTCTATCTCCTGGGTAACTCAGCGTCGATAATTGAAAATCATACAACACACTTTTATTTAGTTATTCTAAAAAGTTATACCCTACTAAGTTTGGTTTTTGTATGAGATAAGAGTTACATCGTTCTCAAATTTCCAATTGAAAAAATGGAACGTTCTGGAAAATCTCACCAAGGATGCTGGATTCCTTGGCAACAAGTTTAGCGCCTTTCGTAGCATCGAACTTTTGTAGATATATTACATATCCCTTTGTTCCGTGGACGCTAATTCCAGTTTCCTAATATCGAAATTGTCTTCAAGTTTATCAGCTTCAAGAGTCACATTTAGGCATTTACAAACACAGAGAGCCATGTTGTCCGGAAGGATTGTGTGTTTTGGACGAAACAATACAAAAATACACAAAAATTTAAGTAAATTGTGACTATAGTAATCGCAACTTTCAGATAAACGCTTAATTTACTTTATTCTGTTCGCTGATTTATATAGCTATATGTCCCATTCAGCATAGCAGTAACCCAGTTTCAGCATATTAATAAAGACTTGACTGAAGTTAATCAAGGAGGATTGGATTACCAAGGCCCACCATTGTCAGTAGCGTTTCTAAAGATATCTTATATTTGATCAAACATAAGTATATTCATATTATTTTACTCTCTCTTATTAGAAGTGCAAAGTGGCTTTCCCCGCATAAGATGCAATTTCGTGGGAATATCGGAAAATTAAGTATACTATGTTTTAATACTGGTTATAAACCATGGCAAAGTTCATCCAAATCCGCATAATAATGGCGTAACATAGGTACTGTCAGTAGCAACGGGTTTGATTTTGACAGTTCATCAACCCTCATTGCGTTATTTACGTTGTTGAACAGACAAATGTTCCGAACATACGGAGCAATGGAATAGCAATAGGCTTCAAAATGTTTCAAATTGATAGTAGTGTTTTGGGTGCCGTTCAGAAGTTTTTGCGTGAAAGCGTATAGAACATAACATGATAAAAACTTTCACGTTTATATTTGTGGAAGTCTGTATTATTTCTAGGTTGTTTTTAGCTATCATTGAAAGGCTTGGCTTAATACTGCAAGTAATTCCTTTTTCTGTGATTTAATATGAAAAACATCATAATACGGGACAGGTATTTTTTCTCAATAAAAGGAGTATTTCACATTTTGTAATATTTATATTACTTACACAATAAATATCGTTCATAGAATTACATGTCTACTTTAAAATGTTATTACGTATTTCATTTTTGTAATTTAATTTCATAATCCATAAGTATCAAAAGCCTAACTGAAGGGTATCTAAACAACAAAAATCAAAAATCCATACTTTTATTAACTCTTTATTCTCTTGAATTTTTGAAATTAATATTACAATATTGAATGCGGGCTTCATATACAATCACCCAACTATTTGCTTACCTATATAATACGATACAGTCACTTTGTATCGTACCAACAGCTCACACTTGACCACGTTAGCTTAAAACACCAGATTACTTAAAGTTCAAGGTATATTAGACATGAAACAACTTCCACACAAGCCAATTTAATCAAACCTTTTCGTAACAGTCGCGGACGAATCACAACCATGTCGAAAAGACCAAAGAATCTTGAACCCCACGCATAATGGTGCTCAAAAGGTATCCGATGTGATGTGATAACATGGTCAAATTGCACAGGCATACGACACATCTCAATACATAAATACATAACATAAAACAAAAAAAATATAAACAAAAAATAATGCGCCACATAAAACTTTCACGACTATTTACAATTACTTAACTTTAAGACGATTTAATAACTATATTCAAAAATATAGATATAGGTACATAGATACATAGCTACATTTATATTAAAGATAAAAATTGATCGTTTTTTCAGGATAATAACTAATAAACGGAAGTCTTGTTATCATAATGTTAAAAGAACATAAAAAAATGGAAATACTATAACATGGACAACGCAACAAAGATTAAAACTAACAAAACATACGACGAAACGAAGTAAATAGTGTCAAATTTTGAATAAAACTGAGAAAAAACGTGATAACCTAGTATGAAAAGTTATTTTAATTAATATTAATATTGATATATAATGTTCGGTTAGGTATATAGATACCTACAGTCCACAAAACACTAGTAATGGCAAGACAGCATTGTGGATGGAGGACATATAAGTATAATCTATTTAGCAAATTGCTCATTGTTTCACTGTGGATTGCAGTTCTTTACGAGCCAGAAACAACAGTGTACCTGACATTAATCATCGGACGTACATACCTACACACGAATATCTTTACTATGTTACAAGATTTATCTATTGTTATACACGAAACCTAATGAATAGTTAAGAGGAAGATGCTTGATACTTCGAAATCTATCGCATATATGCACAGTCCCAAACAATAACCGAAAATCGATAAAACAACTATATTAGTTCACAAATGCAGTAATAACAATTTAACTCGTATACACACATAGTGTAATTATGTAAGATCAACCTCGTTTCATTTGCAGTGTGTACGTCCCTTTACAAAGAAGCTTTTACCATTCACCTTCCAAATGACAATCTACGAACAATACTAAATAATTTTAAGCGTTTTTTTTTTAATTCAATTACTAACCATCGGATTTACGCTTAACTTTTACAAGTTTCTACGATATTTTAATAACTATGCGTTTTATAATTTATAAAGCCTACTTAAATCGAGGTTACTTAAGTACATTTTGTTCGATTTTTTATTCTCGATTTTTTATATAAGTATATTTAAAAATAAGATGGGATAAAGTTATATTACTAACGACAACCTTATTATGTACGTAATCTTAAGGGGACTACGAATTTAATGAAATAATGTGGGTTGAAGTTATTGCACTCGTACTAGGGTATATTTAATGGAAATCAATAAAAAATCTCATTTTCTAAATACGTATTCATTGCTTTATATGCACGACATTCAAAAAGTTTTAGCAGTTACTAACAAACAATGTAGAGAAGTCGTCGAGATTGGGCCGAATAGGGGAAATATTTATTTTGCAGAGTTCTATATAAATATTTAGTTTGACTACTTTAGTAATTCACTGTAATTTTTTTGTAATCAAAGCATGAAGTGTAATGAAAATTATTACAGATTTTTTGACCGATATTTTTTACCTAATTACGTTTTCCTTTATTTTAGCAAGTAGAAAATTTGTATCTTTCAATATATGATTTGAATCACCACATTTGAGTGTCTCCTGTCCATTTTGACACAAACTAGGTACAAATTAATTACGTAAACTCGATTTTTTCTCAATGACATTCGTTTTAAATTTGTGACCCGTAATTAAAATTATATTAATTCATGAATCGTGAAAAGACTACGAGTTTTTATTTTATTTTTTATCTATCGACGCGGCGTAGACTTAAATCTTTCCTAATGATATTACGACATACAATTTCATGCTGCTCTTACACAGAGCCTACAGATATCTATAATATGTTCCAAATAACACAGTGGACAGATATTGAGAGAGTGATTTTTATAAAAATTAAGCAAAGACTCCAATTTTAATACAGTTAAGTATCTATTAATTTTATCTTTTTATTTCTACCCTGACATTAATTTACGTATAATGGTGACTATCAAGACTAAGTTTTTAAAATTCTAATTTTTTGCTCAGTTATTACGTATAGTTGAAAGAATGAAGAATTTCCAAAACTGGTTGTTGAACGCGGAACAAATAATTCAAAGTACATGTCAATAAATTATTTTAATTATGTATTTTGGCACAACGTGGAATTGAAAGCGAATATGGTGTGTGGAATTATTTCAAACCAGCCATGTTAAATAAGCTCACGTTTTCGCGAAAGAACCGTGTATATTTTTGAGTTTCATCCGAGCTCCATTTAGTAATACCGTTTGTAGGCATTTTATGTATGAAATTACCGAGCTGGAAAATTCAAATGTGCATATGGCTGCGTAAAATTGCAGGAAACATAATTTCGCCACCGTTTCTCACTCGAAATACGGTGTCTTTTGACTTTCGTTGCAAAAAGGAACTCAATGACGTCGACTCTTCGCCTGCTAAAGCGCGCTAACTATTCCGCCGTACATTGTTTTAATTTGTAGGTACCTAGTCTTAGCAATACTTCATACAAAGTCGAACCTATTTTACCTATGTATAATACACTTAAACTACTCAACTTTTAATATTAAGTGTAAAATTTATATTTAGTCACATTATTGTAATTTATTATATGTATCATCGTTACGTATATAATTTTGAACATCAGATGACTCGGGATGTATGGACAATACGCCGTATGCAATACTGCTCCATAATCTTGTTCGTTTTGCTCGTTTGCTATTTATTTCATGGACATGGTATTTTCAACTAGAATTATCAAAAAATACCGTCTACATTTAAATATTCATTAATTATTGAAGACGAAAAATATAAAACACAACGCTCGTCACGACGAAGACCTATTTGCAATTGTACTTCCATACGTATTTTGTTATAAATATACATTTTAAGTTCTTATGGAATTAACTATGCAGGTATTTTAATATTTGTCGATATTATTATACTATAGAAATCAATGGATCAAACGAAACAACAATTTTTGGACTTAAATAACTGAAGTGAATCACAATCTGGTCAAAAAGAAAAATAAAGAAGTAACTCTTTTCAAATCAATTGATAAAATACAACAAATTTTACAATCATAAAAAATATGTGACCATCAAAACATAACCAGTCCGCTAACAGCGGACAAATAATAAAATATACATCAAAATGTACATAATATAATATCTATTAATAAAAAATATAACATAATGGATTAAGAGTAAGTGGTAGCAATAAATACTATGAGATTCACAGATTTAAAATCTTAACTAACAATACCGAAGTTCACTCGGGTTCCTATTTAAACCTTAGAGCGATTCTAACACGTTTTTGTATATTTTAGTAAAATATTATTGCAATACAAGGTGTGGTTATGGCAACAAAATAAATGCTTAAAGCACATCACCAGTCAGTCCACCCAGCGAACGACACCGAGGCAAGTCCTTCGCACTAAAGGAACATTATTACATAAACCGGGACACGCTCTCCATAACGAGGGCGACTCCGACGCGAAAAACATAAAACTAGTGGATACGAATCGACTAACGCCCGCAGGTCCGTTTGGACGTAACACTTGCTCTCACACTATATGATACAGAATCAGTCAAGATTTCCTATAGGGCGTCGCGGACACCTTACGTAGGGACCTTGTTCACTTTGAGTAGGTCGTTGGAGCCTTTGTCGATAGGCATCTTCATCGGGTCATGGTGGTGGGTCACGTGGTGGCCGTGGTGCTGGCTCTCCAGCTTGGCTTGCTTCTCTTGCTGTTGCTGCTTCATTCGCTCCTGCTCTTCTCTGTCTCTGCGAGCCTGCTCATTGATTTCCTTCACGGCTCGCAGCTCCTTCTTTAGCTTCATGCGTCGATTCTGAAACCATATTTTGATCTGTCTCTCTGTGAGGCAGAGTGCGTGTGCAATCTCTATCCTGCGTCGGCGTGTCAGATAGTGGTTGAAGTGGAATTCCTTTTCTAGTTCTAGCGTTTGGAACCTCGTGTAGGTCTGTCGGCCCCGCCTCCGTGGACAGCCGTTTGGTCCTGGAAACAAACGGAAAATTATTATTAGGCATTCAGTTTTATTAACAAATTCACGAATTATTGCGGTAAAAAATGAGCGTTCATCTAAAATAAATTATTTGTAACGGTTAAATTAGAGTTTTTAAAATCAATTTATAGCATCATATATCACGTTCCAAAAGCTTCGATTCGCGAAAGGCATCGAGAGAAACCATTAAATTTCACTTTTATACCATTTTAGATTTTAATGGCTCATTAATATTTTATAGCGTACTAAAGTTAATTTTAGAGTTATCCGCTACTGAGACCAACCTCAATGAGAATTAATCACAGAGCGCCGAGGGAGCTCAGCCCTCACGAGTATCGAAGGATACTGGTTCTGCAATCCCGTAAAGTTGTGCTTACAATAAATATAAGTAAAAACAATATCGCCAAGAAGCAAAAAAGTAACGGAAAGGGTTAGAAGCAAACGGACCGCGAACAATAGTGTCCTTTTTTAAAGAAATCGCTACAAAAAAGTCAGGGATGCGTAAAGGGTTACGCAACTTTCTAATGCTTTGTAAGGTGCCCCTTTATTTTGTTCCTGTAGAAGATGTCTTCTTAGAAATTGTGAAAGTTTGCCCTTCAGCGCCGTAAAAAACGTCATACGTAACACTTTTGCGACTTTAACGGTTCATTTAACTTTAATTATAATACATAAGAATTCACGAACAGCGAATTCTCAGGTATTATAATCACTTCTCCTCCAACATACTCGTCGTAAAGTCGAGTATAGGTACATAGACAGGTAAATACCGAGTTCCACAAAGCGATCGGGTCCCAAGACTGGTTTTCGAGTTAGCCAATAAATAAGGTAAGATAAATAGCCTTCCCACCGTGTATAAAATTGATAGCGGGCCAACAGTGTCTTGGAATTCTCGGCCGTGTAGGCTGGCCTCAGTTACCTGATCGTTTTTAAAGAACACAGATACGATATACCTAGCTAATGGGTTATTTTAATTGGTATACAAACACTTTAAACTGTTGCGCGTTGAATTTAGTAAGGCGACTTGAGATGTAACTTAATTAAGTAATTATTATAGAATTATCATCCTTAGACGTTGTTTTAATGTAGGTACTATGATTTTTGTATAATTTTAATTACCTACGAAAAATAAAATGTATTCTTTTTTTTATTTCCCTCCCACTGTTATCACATTATAATTTCTGTAAAATGATTTCTTATTAAAAATGTACTTATAGGTTGAGTTTGTTGTTGTTCTTAAATACCAATGACGACATAACAGTATTTTCTTAATCAACACACAAACGATACGGTTTAATTAAAATGTAAATTTCGAATTGATTCGTAGTAAGCTTAAATGGAAGTAATAAGCCTTTTAAATATTTAATAAGTAGGTTCCTTACGAGGGCACGAAGTAACCCAATATTTTATGCAAAAATGTGAATTTATGTTCAGTGATAAAATAATAAAATATTATTCTACTTTTCACTTTACTCATTACAAAGTAAAAATATGCAGCAACTTAATAAATCAAGAGACTCGCCCGAAAGTCTGATACACGTTTACATGAGCTATAAATTACCGAAACAGCATTTTTACTGCCGCAATAACATTTATGGTTCGTGCTTATTTCAACAAAAACTTAAAAACTGTTTAAAATGTCATAAACAGACAATGGAATAATTATACAAGTGCGGTTAGACGAGCAAGGATAGATAATCCTTAAACGAAAGAGTGAGAGAGCGATAGACATTCTAATTTTAAAAAGCAAAGATGGAACCCAAAACACAATACACGTATCCCAATAACTACGACTACAGAGAAAGGCCGTAAGTGATGTCCGATGATGCGTTAAAGGATCCTTCTGCTTTATGGGGTAGAGTCCAAAATCAGATATCAGGAGGGTGAGTGTGACCGTTTTTTGTCGGGGTCGGTGATATGTTAGGCAGGTTCACCCTTCGTACGGTTGCCATGACGACGGACGTTAAGGCACCTCCCGTCAGCTGGCTTCCATTATTCTTTACAGTATTGTAGTCGGAAAGAGGTTTGACTATGGCATCGTATTGTACCTGTAAGAGCTCATCTTTTTTAATGGCAACTTGGGAACCACCGAATGTTCCCATGATAGGAGATAACAATTCAATGTATGCTTCACAGGATACAGTAAGTCAACTTCATTTGCATTGTTTTTTTGTAAGTAATTGGCACCTGATCTGATAACTCTATATAAAATAAAAAAGGATATTTTTAATGTTTTATTTGTGGCTTTTGATAATAAATTGTTAGTACCTAATCTTGAGATTAGAAAAAGAGGATCGTGAGTTAAAAAGACACTGGCATGGACCCGATATATCTCTGAGAGCGAGGTATAGCATTAATTAGAGCCGTACATTGTGGGCCGACACCGGCACGGACAATAAACATACTGCGACATGACCCGGCTCTTACCCTGCCTTTTTTCTTCGAAATAAATCTCACGGAATGCAGCTTATTTATTATTTTATTTAACTTGCCCGCTTTTGTACAAACCCGTTCCATGTATTTGATTAATGCCCACCCGTCGTATCGGGGTTTTAAAGGTCTGATTGTGAATTATAACAGAAATTTTGTCCAGTAAGAGGGTTATTTATGGAACAAGTAAGACTTGGTCAGTGTCTCAGATTTTTGGAAGCCGTTGCTTCCAAAAATCTGAGACACTGACCAAGTCAAAGGCTGAGGTAGGGAAAATATTGGCTGCGAAAAGCGTTACGTTAGGTACTGAGGTGCTTGATGAGAGACGAAATTATGTTTATAGCCCGTTTGAGTGATGCAAGTATGTGTAAATAATTTGGAGATAAAACTGGATCATATAATTAAAAGCTGCCTATAAAAGAAATCGATAATATTATTAAGTATAGCTTATATCAATTAAACGAACATTAAAAGCTTTAAGGGCTGTAGCGGCGTGTCGGCGACACCGCACTTTATTGGCTCGTAATTCGCGAATCGTCGTAAACTTTCGTGTGCGTTCGGGACGCCATCTTAAAATAGTTCGTGTTCGAAATTCAAATGTAGACTCTCTCCTATTGTTACCGGATCGATGTTTGACGTTTTGTAGAATTGTGATGTGCAGTTTCCTGCGCTTTAAGCGCTCAGTACTAGATGCGGAGTGCTGTTTTGAATACATGCGAAATCTTCCTTTGATCTAATTGTAGCAGAGGAAGTCTTACGGTCTTATTTCATTATGACTATAAAAAGGTAGGTAGGTATTATTACTTATATTATCACAATGATTATCAAAACAACACACAGTACGGTACACTAAAGTATCGATAGCAAAATGTTTACTGAAAGTTTAACGACCAAATTAAAACAACGTTTCCATATCGCATGATAAAATTATTTTAAATAACAACGCGTGACAATCGATTTTCTTGCATCTATTGTTATTATCGATACCGTATCTAAGTAACGATATTATCGATGCTTTTCTTGCAATTAGTGACGAACGTCCTATGACGAAATGATACGATGATGGATAGATGGCACGCACTATCGTAGTTAAAAGACAAAATCACTAAGTAAGTATAACGCGTATATAAACGAGTTTTGTTTCGGTATCATTAGCTATTCTAGAGGTCCATTATAAGAGGTCGTATAATTCTGTTAGTAAACAGACCATTAGATCAACGTAGCACGTTTTAAATTAGAACAGGAGCGTTTAATTTGTGTTAACAGGCGCCTATTGACACTATTTTCGCTTAATTAGGTAAGTAGGTACGTAATTTATAGGCTTTGATTTAAATAGCGAAATGTTTACTGACTCTTTTGTGTATGTAATGGAATGAACTAGGTACAACAAAGCTCAAGTGATTTATAAGTCAAGTAATGCGAATGTTGAGTGCAAGCACATATTACACTTGGTCGTGTCGGAAAGAACTATTTTCACTCATTGTGAGTGACTGCTAAATCATCACAATGTTGTTCTGTGCCTCGCGTAGGACATTGCCTTTACCGTAGGGCTGACCAACTCTGTATAAGGTATCCGAAAAATGTCGATAAATATCTTAACCAGAATTAAATATCGTTTCGAATTTAAATATATATCTATAAAGATGCTTATTATAGCTAAAGAGTTTGTTTGTATTTTGTTTGCTTGAACGCATTAATCTCTGCAATGACCAGTGAGTCCTGTCTTTTTTTTTGCATTTGATAGACCAATTCTCGAGAAAGGCATATCTACCTACTTACTAGACTTGCTGGCTATCTATCTATACTATACTTGAAATCACACCGGGACCTTTAGGAGACGAACAAAAACAATAAAACGAACCCAGAACAAATGTTATGTGGAAACGAAATACCTACAGCGGGCAGAACAGGAACAAGAAATCTCAAGCGGCAGAAGTTAGTAGATTAGAATCGTTGATTCCTTAGTCTAAATGATTTAATTTATGTGGGACCTACAAATGTTATGGTAGGTATGAGTGGTATGTGTCTCAGAATCGCGACCTTATTTTTGTAATCTTTATCTGTATATATACTTATATATCACAGAATCGGGTACTTATTATCGTAACCAGTATCTGGGAGTGTCTCCTAACAAGATGAGAAACTGTGCCCTTTGCCTGCGTGATATTTCTAGTTAATTTTCCATAGTCAGTGTTGAAAAAAAAAAATTTAAATAATTTTATGTAAATGTAGGTAGGAATGTAGAAGTGAACTTAAACCTACTTAGAGACTTTGAGTGTCTAGGAAAGTTGTATAGCATGTCATTGAAGCGAGGAAAACAACGGAGGGGGAAGTTGCAAACATATTTTCCCTATCTCTGGCTTCGTGAAACTTTGTCTTTAACAACATATCATAAGTTTTCGGTGGATAAGATACAAGTCCAAAACTGTGGGATTGTGCTGTTATAAAATAATGGGGAACACTTAAGGGTTACATTTTACTTGAATTGTTTGCGATAGAAATGTACCATCTACAAAAAATGACACAAATTAAATTGTAATCACAAAATTATTAAGTTGAGTTTAAGTAAGTATTTGGGTCTTTGTCAATAAAATTATTTCGGTCGACACGAATTTATATTACGTCTTACGTAGATATACATAATCGTCGGAAAATAATTTATTTCACCGGAAACCAAAATTCTGGAAATTTCGACCTATGAAGTGATTATAATTCCATTTTATATTTCACTCTTAATTAGGTATTCGATATTTCTTGTATAGCGACATCCCTACGCCAGTTGCGCACACACACAGTGGTGTGTTCAAGCGAAACGATCTTTGATCCAGGGGCGGCGCGCCTTCTCTGACGTCACTATTATTCATCCCGACTAACTGACTGTTAACTAAGTACTAAAAAACATGCCATTATGTAGGTGTGTTATGTATAGGTATAGGGGAGATCTGATCAATTGATAAGAACACAATACGTGGAATTGGGCAATTTGGTGCTTTAAACTAATATTTGATACGGTTTTGGGCACTCGATAAATGACCATTAACTATCGAATTATTAGCCGTTGATCGAATGCCTAACGTTAGAGTTATAATGTACCCTGTCAATTCAGTAAACGGTTTTTTTGACAGATGAAAGAGCTAGTGACTGTAGCAACACA
The DNA here is from genome assembly GCA_037179545.1 of Sesamia inferens. Lineage (NCBI taxonomy): Eukaryota > Metazoa > Arthropoda > Insecta > Lepidoptera > Noctuidae > Sesamia > Sesamia inferens. The sequence goes on from CM073930.1 coordinate 14,185,211, forward strand.
CAATACATTGATTGATAAACGTACGTTATTGTAATCTCTGTAAGAAGCCATAAATAAGATAATTCAATAAGATAAGGCGGTATATATATTATATTATTATGCTTTTTAATATAAAATTTTACGTCATCTGGAATTTACCTACGTTCTCAGACAGCTGCTAAAAGACGGTTAACCTAATGCATAGGGTACCTATAGGTCTGCGTTCAAAAGCTGTCAATATCATTACTGTTGTCAAATATTTACAGTACTTGAACAACAGTGAAAACTTAGTTGAAGTGAGTGGGGAGTAAACTATTATTCCAACTAATGCTAGGGTTTGATACTATTGACAGCTAAATCCTGGGTTGATGGAGCTGTGTGGCTACCATTTTCATTACGAGATTCGATCATACGCATCGACCGCGTTTGGCGCTCTCATTGGTTGAGAATTCTTACAACCTTGAAGCGGGCCAATCGATGAGTCAAACGCGGTCGGTATCGATGATGGAGTCTTCGTAATGAAAAATCATGGTAGCCACACCAGCGATGAACAACTTTCACGATCAGATTTATATAGAATCGAATATCTGATCTTTCAGTTTCATTGGTGAAACCGTGAATAATGTGATATACAGTATGTTAAGAAAACCCTGTCCGACACATAAGGATAATAAAGGTTAGGTAAACACATGACCAAATATTACATAAAATTTTACGTAATCATCATAGTAGGTAGCAATACAAATGAATTTTGAAACAATCTTTTTTTCCCGCGAATTAATTCCAACTTCCCCGAAATTTGGCAATTTTTAAAAAAGTGACCACACCGGTATTATTATGAGCGAATAGCGATGCGACCACGTGCCGCGTGCCCTGCCGCCCGCCGCGGAAGGGTGTTTAACGCACATTTATTAAGTTACCTCTTTTTGCGAAATAATTTGTATTTTTTTAGGGGGTTTTTTGTAAGTTTAGCCCGGTTTTGTTTCTATTAGTAGAATCAGTTATCGATACCTAACAACACCTTCACGGGTCGGACAGGGTTTTCTTAACATACTGTATAGAGTAGAAAACCGCTCACAGTTCACTTGAACGCGCGTTCAGTTTCATTGATGGGGTTCGCCCCCAATTCACTACAAAAGTATCTTCACTTCATACAATGAAGATCAATAGAAAGCCGACAGATTGTTGATTACAAAGACGGCAATTAATAAGAAAACAGAAGCCAATTCTTCAATTCATTAGGTGCTCAATTACCATGGCATAAGTGCTTCAATAATTACGTACAATTTTATAATTGATTTATATGTAAGAAGGTAATTCATGCAAGATCGATTGTCAGGAAAATTGTTATAAGAAAATGTTTAGTGCTATGTTAAACATTTATTTCTAGTAAGCGAAGGGCATTTTTGATGTTCGAAATTCAAAATAAATAGGAATTGATTGGTTATGGTTTGGATTTATTGTTATTTTCTTTGGTTGATAAGTCAATAAAGAATATACAAGAATCTCTCCTCATCATCATCATTTTCAGCGTTAATCCCAGTCGCATATTTTCAGCTTTAGAGTCTGGGGTCCGCTTTACCAGTCTACCTGCTGATTTTGGCTAAGCTTCGATATTTTCCGTGCAAGAATCTTCATTTCACTCCTTTTAAAATCTGTTAGTTCTAGGAGCATCGTCTTTACATTAAAGTTAATGTGTATAAAAAATTATGAAACGTGTTAAAAAAAGCTTTTTATTAAAACCTTAAAAGCCTTTTAAGGTTCTAATATAACCTTTTTTTAAATCAAATAGAATTTAATAGGTAGGTGGATATACTCCTACTTAAATACCTTGTAAGTAGATATCTATCCACCTATAAAAAGTTTTCGCAAAGGATGTAGGCATGTAAGGATACTCCATAATTAATCAAACAGCAATTAAATTCAAATGAGAAACAAATTAGGTTTCTTTGAACATAAATATGATAATTAAACGTGTCGACGCGTTTGACGTGGAATCTATGAGTGGAACAAGTTCTAAGCCTTGGAGCTCACCTGCTTACAACAAACTGACAACATTGTGTAAATATTACGATAGATAGACCACAGCCGGACTTACATACATGCGTACAGACTAGTGCCTACAGTAAATTGACCACTTTGACCACAACACAGATATTGTGTTGGTCGAACTGGTAAGTTTGACCATGGTGCCTTTTTTACGTTTTCTACCTTTTTTCTTGTGGTGCAAACTTAATTATTTTCTTAAACACGACATTATCAGTTATTTACTGCTTACCAGGAATTTAATTAAAACTACATACCGACTCTCAATGTAAATTTATTCTACAGACTGCTGTTAAACCTAGTCAGAGATACTTGAATTGCATGCGAAAACGAAATGAGGCATATACCTAACCTATGTCGGCTACAGTTTAAATCCAACATGAGCGGAAAATCTCGCGTAATCAGTGTTATAAAATTACTGGTAAATCGAATGGAAGAAGTAGCTAAGACAAGCGAACAACACTTAAGAATGCTTGTAGGTGCATACCTACAAGCATTCTAAAGTGTTTTATTTGCGTATAAGTAAGCAAATAAAATAAACAGTAATACCTACACTAAGCATAGTGTAGACTGTAGATATAATATTGTTACGTTGCAACTGATCAGGTACCTGTCAGGTATATAGACACGTATCTATTAGCATAATTATAAAGGTTGAATTAGTTAGGTAATGTATTCATTTGCAACAGTGTAATGTACTTAGGATACAGAGATCAATAAAATATAGGACTCTGTATAACGCTTTCCCTATGTTCTTGTTCCAGTCTTTGATGTCTTCAAATTTAATATGCGTTTCTGGCTAATATTCGGAGAGTTTGTGCATTAAAACTAGTTTATTTGGCAAGCTTAGGATGTAAGGAGAATGTTATAGAATTTGTAAGTGTATGGTTTAAAGTTGGTGGTTTAGAGATATTTGTTGGTTTATTAAAGCAACAATATGAAGCAACACTTTTGATATGCAATACCTAATGCAAATGCAAAACTTTAACAAGTTTTGAATCACAAAATTCAATAGAATTTCCCTGTTTTCAGTTACAAGGTGTGATAATTCCAGACATCGAGTAACAATACTTAATAGGGATGTTTCCTGGATAAAAAAAAATTGATTCTATTTAGACCGTCATTCAGATTATAGAAAAGTATTGCTCATGCGTATATTTTGTTTTATCAAATCAATAAAAATTGACAAATATAAAAGGCATCAAAGATCAGGAGTGGTGGCTGGTGACGTCATTACTCGCTAAAAATTGTAGCGTGCAGTGACGTCACATGAGTTTTCAACGCACTGTGTCGTCTTAATTTTTTGTTTACTCGTATATGAAAAAAGAAAAAATACGTGCCTAGTATTTTGGAAAGCTGACTGACGGACTAATTAGTTTTTTTTTTTGTCGATAAAGACCAATGATTAGTCCCAGTGGAAGAAAAAGCATAAGAAGCTTTTACGCAAACCGCATTCAATGAAAACCACCATTGTGCCTTAAACCTTATTGAACGAGAACAACTTACTCATCATAGTTTAAAATTAAAACAGAAATAACGTCATGTGTTTGTTGTTCGTCTTATTTACGACCTGACTTTGACGACTGTTTTACTGAAAATTGCTTCATTTGTTCAGATGACTACCTCAGTTTCGTAGATGTACGTGTGAACTACGTAGTTCTTATATTTGCGAAACATGTGAATAAGATGGTAGTAGATTTATAAGACAAGCAGTCACTTTAATACTGCAATGTTCTGGAAATACAGTAATTAAATTCAATTATAATAAAAAATATTTGAACTAGCAGACTGAAATTTTGTAACTAAGCAATGCTTCTTAAATCTTCTTTTCTCGGTGGTAGGCCATAACATCGGCCGCCGGCAGAAGTTACCACCCACCAGACAAAGCCTTGCCGCCAAGCGATTTGTCGTGTTCCGGCATGATGTCTGGTGAAGCCGTACGGAGGACGGGTCTGAGCAGTTGTGTTGCGATGTGTGCCGGGTACGATGCTCCTAATGATGTTGTGGTGGGAGTTTAGTCGTGGAGGGTCTTCAGATCAATCTCCCTTTGGCGCAGCATCGTTGGTCGTGTTATTGGGTTTAACATTGCATCACCTCGCTCAACTGCCGTCTTCCTTCCTATTCGCTCAGTTTTTCTGAGTGAATAGGCTCTTAATAAAGTAGCGCGCTTTACCATCATCGATCGCATCACTGCTTACCATCAGGCGGGATTGCGGTCAAGCGCTAGTTTATAATTATACAGAGATCGTAATTGTTCTGGTTGAATTTCAATACTTATTATTTAGCTAGCAGTGGATTAATTCCATTGCCTGGCTGTCGGTTCCAATAGGTAATACCCATCCGAAGGTAATGTTTCCTCATGAACAGTCGTAATACTTTTTTTGACTACTTCACTTGACCATGAAAACTACTTAATATCTCAAGAATTTACCATATAAAAGAGTTTAAAGCCAAAAGCATTCAATGCATAAGTCATTCATGAACGACAACAGCAGGTCAAACTACCCGAAATTGTCAATTATTCCCAATCAACCTTGAGCCTTAATGCTTTAGAGTTATAGTTGAAATCGTAATAAAGAAATCTGACACATTGTAGTAGCTTGATGTGCTATCGTTTGTACCTGTAATTACGTTTATCTAACAATCTAAGAAAAAACACAATGAAATTAGTATTTTAATATGTGCGTACCTGTTATATAGAAATTATAAAAATAAATTCTTGGGTTTATAATAAAGTTGTATGCATTTTGTATGTGATTAGCCGTATGTTGTTGAATAATTTATTTTCTTCTAAGAATTGTCTCTGTAGGTCGTGTTAAGTTATTCAAGAAGGCACCATAGAGTGTCTGCGAATGTCTTTGTCTGTTTGTCTATAAGGGATTGACTCGAAAATAGCTGCCTTACCTGACGTGAAATCTATCGAATAGTTTATAGACGAATCGTTTATAATGCATGACACATTGCTTTCGATGCCGTCAGTCTGGCATTTATCATGAGACGTTTACCTGTTTGGATTTAAATGAGTCAATTAATAAAAAAAAATTAATAAGACAAAAACTAGACAAAAAAATCAAAATACAGCGTCAGAATAGAATAAAATTTGTTTCTTTTTCTGGAATGTTTCTACTTTTATTCAATTTCTGCCTTCAGATTTATATGAAGCTTTAACTTCTTGGTAATATCTCTTTTTTACTACATATTAAACGATGATATTTACAACATATGGGACCTATCGTAATCCCGATTCGCACATGACCGGTTCCTTATGTATTGAGTTGTCCCTAGAGCGCCATCACAAAATATAACCAAGGGTTGGCAACGGCATGAGCGTAATTTTATACATAGCTTAGTAAGGCACACTTTGGGACTCGGCTTTAAAGAAAAACCAACTCTATAACGTTTGAACAGAGTACAAAATTGTTTGTCGATTGAAAAAGGTAAGAAGCATTGTATTCTATCTTCTTACGGATTAAATTTTACGATTACGGCAAGCCTTTTGATTGAAAAAAGTTTTTTTTGGAGTAGGCTGTGCGTTTTGTGGGAAACTAGTTTTGACAGTTTGTACCACACACAAGTTGTAAGAAGTATCCAGCCTCCCTCGAGTAGGATTAAGTATGATTGATGTTTATTCTAGTAAGTATGAAATAAATGACTGAGGAGTATTGTTCTAGAACTCACTTTAACACAAACAGCAGATTTAGATCAGTCCACGCTAATTCCCTCAACAAAGTTAACCACGAAAGGAACTCAACACTCAACATAATCCTTGTTCGTCTCAATAAGAGACTATACAAGGTCAGTACATTCACACTATTATATTGTACGCCCGAGTTAAGTGCAGCTGCATCTTGCAAACGCACAAACGAACTAACAGCCACAGACAGCCTGATTTAAGGCAGGTCGACGCCCCTTGCTCTCTCCATTTAAGGACCTTCAGTCCTAACGATCAAGCCAGTTTGTCAAATATGCTTGAAGTAATGGGACTGTTAGTGATTTGTTATTCTGTGCAGTTATCTAATTGAAGGCAATAGATGTGGATCGATTTATTGTAATTGGTTGTTGAGTTTAGACTGACATAGGACGTATTGCTTGAGATGTGTGAATGGGTTATTTTTATATTTGATGTGAGTTGACGGTTTTTGAGTTTGGTGAAGATATAAAAGCCAATATTTAATTATTACCTTATTTCCAATTGACGCTATTTCCTCTTAACGAAATATCGACTTTACGATAGTGTGAATTAGGTTAATTAAAAAGTCATTAAAAATTTTGATGTTGGAGTGAAACCTGAATTTTCTACATGGGTAATAAAATTGTTTTGTCAATAACACCTGAAATTGTAGTTCCCGGTAATGGTAGTACCCAGTAGGTGAATAATATGTACTCATATATTGAACACTTACTGCGTTCCGCGGCCTCACCCGCGTAAGTTATGATAAGTATCTTATGTGTTATTCTTAGTTAAGTATATAAACGCTCTATGTGCCAAATTTTATCCAAATCCGTTTACTAGTTTTTTCCTGAAAGAGTATCTACAAAGGATCCATCCATACTATCCTCATAGTATATTTATAATATTAGTAGAATTGGTCAATGAAAATAATTCATCTTGCAATTGAAGTTATTTCTTACTTAGATCGACACGAAAGCGAGATACTTACTGTCTATATCGTATATGTTATTCCCAGTTCTCTTGGTGTGTCATCGAATAGGGATGTTTCGTGGGTAAAAAAAAAATGATTTTATTTAGTCCGTCATTCGGATTATAGAAAATATTGGATGCTTACGTATATTTTGTTTTATCAAATCAATAAAAATTGACAAATATAAAAAGCATCAAAGATCAGGAGTGGTGGCTGGTGACGTCACTGGTCGCTAAAAAGTGTAGCGTGGAGTGACGTCACGCGAGTTTTCAACGCACTGTGTCGTTTTCATTTTTTGTTTATATGAAAAAAGAAATTGGAAATTTGACTGACGGACTAATGAGTTTGTTTTAATCAACTACCCTATTCAGAGAGATCTATTGGATAGTTGTTACTTTTTATGTAATTGAAAAAGAAGTTTCCGATTCGCTTTCTTTCACCCAGGAGCGTTACATGAGTCATGACGATATTATACATTATACATCTTCTGTATTTGCAATATCTTTCAACATAAGCTTTGAATGGTAAAATGTGTGAATAGTGTAATGGTAAATAGTGTATAGTGATAGGAAAACTATTTTAAAAAGAAAGAAAATCACTATAAATTTAATGTCAGAAAAGTTCCTTGAAGGAAAATAAAAAACAAAAGTCATTTATTCAAATTAGGCTGAGAATCAGCACTTTTTGAACGTCAATATTACATAAGGCTTGACGTTGGGTTATATTATTATTAATATCTCTAACTGTACCTAATTCTACCATTAAATTGTGATTCGTAATTCTTCTACATACCTACTGAGAATTGGAACAGGTAATTAGCCCCATCTTCTGAGTAACCGACCGGCCTTGACAATTCAAAATTATCTATATCTAACTGGTTTATTTCAACAAAGGGTATTTGCTTACCACGGGTTATTCGAAATACATAACGAGGCCTCTGGCGCACAGCAAATGAAGGAACACGTTTGGGTTTTGGTCAGTAATATTCTGACTCGCCCTTTCCGCTCCGTCCAGAGCATGAGTTTCAGTTTTCTAAATTAAGACCATATTGTCTTTTGAGTTATTACTAGCTAGGTATTTTTGGAAGCAAATACTTAAATTATTGGTTTGAAAAATTTATCTTTTCAACATGTCGATAACAATCTAAGATACAATCTACTTACAAAATGTGCTCGTCTGAATAATTGTTTTTAAATTTTGTAGTGAGTAAAAGAGCTCATGCTTCTGATAACACTTCAATCATTTCCTGAGATCTGAAGCTGGTGCTAGTTGAAGAATGAGACACTTTTAATTCTTCAGCCAGCGCCAACTTCAGGTCAACAGTCAACAGATCTGAAGTTGATATCTATGACAAAGGAAGAGGAATGATACAGGGGAATGAAATTTCTGTCCCGAACCCTTAGTCCAATGATGTCCCAGATATGTTCTAAAGGATTCATTTCTGGAGATCGCGTTGGTCAGTTTATCTGGTTCCACCATTCTTACTGCAGTAGGTAATCACGCACTATACCTACGCGAATATCACGCGTCTATATGCATAAACATGAAATCTATGCCTATGAATGGGACAAAAGGCGCAACATAGGATTTCAGGATCTCAGTTATATACCTGTGTTAATAAACCGCCATTAATATCAACCAGAACAATGCTTGCCGTCAAATTTATACCACCCCACAACATAACAGACCCTATACAGTAAGCCGTTGTTTTGGAAAAAATTGCTTAATGCTAATGTTTTCCTCGATATCTCCACATCCTCCTTCTTCCGTCAATGCAATTTCCATATGAACGGCTTTAGTCGGAGAATAAAACTCGACTCCACTCCACTCATTGTGCCAATTTTGATGTTGAAGAGCGAACGCTAATCATGCTACTTGATGCCACACCTCAAGTTCAAGACTTCAAACCAACTTCATATTTCATTCTCTAACACGTATGTTATGCACTTCTTCTAAGATATTTCGGGTCCGAACAATCATTTCACGACGACAAAACGATCATCTACACTGGTTGAACGATTTTTGCTTTGGTCTATCTTGCGCACGTAAGGTCCTGTCCCTTAGGGTGGTTCAATTTAATTTTTTGTTTAAGGAATCCATTTACACTAGCGAAAATATATTAATGTTATATAGGTACCGTTATAAAAAATTTGAAATATTATAAAAAATATTAAGTGGAACGACATTGAAATTTTGAATAAAAAGTTAAGTAGGTATTTTAATTTGTAAAAGTGGGTACTTTTACAAATTAAAATACACGTCTGATGTTGGGTATAGTTAAATGTTTAATTAATATCATGGATACTGATACACCCAACTTTGGACTGACTGAACTGTAGCTGTGACCTTCCTCAATCATTGTTATAGCCCTGGCTACTTCAGTTGCAGGCAAATCACTCGTTTTGTGTGCAATACAATGTTAATTCTCGAAAAAAACAAACTTCTTGAGGTAGAGCTTGCCGCCTACCACTGACTGCATAAACCAACATTTTATCAAAAACACTTGGACTTTTTAAGTAATTTGAAACAAACACTTTAAACGATTGGCACGGATTCTGTTAAAGGGTTGAAAAATTACAAAAAATCCCATAATATTTTATGACCAAAGGGCAATCATTCAAATAACAGAACCACTTTTCCAAAATACCACACGTTTTAAAAAAATAATAATAATGAATAATATATATTTTTATTTCAGACAGCTGTAGTTGATAGTTTTAAAACTCCTACATCCAAATTATTTACTACAAATAACAGAAATAAAAATTTAAAGTATAATGACTAATTGAAAAAGGAACTTTTTGTGTTCCTCTATTTTTTAAAAAATTAATTTATAAACCAGCGCTTGACCGCAATCCCGCCTGATGATGGTAAGCAGTGACGCAATCGTTGATGGTAAAGCGCACTAGTTTATTAAGAGCCTATTCACTCTAGCCTTGAAGACACTCAAATTGTATCAATTGATGGTGGAACGGAGATGGGGGAATTAAATCCTGCAATTCCCTCGCACACTCCCCAAAATGTATCCTATAAAACACCGAAAGGCTGGCTACTCTACGCCTGTGCTCTAGGCTTTGGAGACCAACTCGAGTTAAATCAGGGTCACCAATCATCCTCTTCGCACGCCTCTCCACTGAATCCAAAGTGGCCAAGTGACACTTAGCAGCACCAGCCCAAAGCCAAGTGTTCCTCTAATTTTGCCAGTGTGTAGGTATATGATTGCATTCCCTTTCTTAATGATTTGACTGTTTAAACATACGCATCTTGTTCAAGTATTTTTGTTTATTTTTACGGTATAAGAGCGTTTACTACGCACATTGCACAAATGGCAACGTCGTATTTTAGTGTCATATTTCGTAGTTTTCAATTTTTATGATTAAACTGGAGCTACATTTAAAAAAATATGTAATACTAACTTTTTAGAATTTGGTGAATAGTGGATAAAAAGTAAGTAATCGTAATGTTTACACTTATTTTACTATGAAAATAACGCCTTGCAAGTTTCCAATGCTACATACTTATAAATAAAACCCTGAACGCAATGATTTATATATGTAATCTTTTACATACTTTTCACTTAAGTGCAAATAGTTAGTAGAACACATTATTAAAATATAGTGAACTCTGAATAAATATTTAATAAAAATTGAAAACCACGTTAATAAGTTAAAAAACACTAAATTGCGAAATTGCCAGTCGTGCGTAGTAAACGCTCTTAAGATTTCGTAATACCTAAAAGTTAAAAGGGCCATCAAGGGAAAAGCATACTAAGAATTTCAATAATATAATGATTTATTTTTCTTTCATCTAAAAGCAGCATTAATGGGTTGTTGGAACCCTCAAAAGTCCAACAATTGGACTAACTGCAATGCTTCGATATCGCCTTCGGGTTGTGGAGGTCAGACGTCAATCGCTAAACGGAAAATACTGCTAGACTGGTAAAGCGGACCCTAGACTGCAAAGCTGGTAAAGCTTCGGATGCGACTGGAATTAACGCTGATATGATGATGAATGATTAATTTTTCTTTATTTATTGTAAGCTGTGTTCCAAACAAATAAATATTGATTTTTTAATTTAGAATACTTGTTATATTGTAAAGTAATTCATGTATTATTTGATGGTTTGCGATCCAACAACAATAGTTTATTTTGTAAAATATTTTGAGAAGTTGCTAAAAAAAGAACAAAGAAATTCCAAAAGAAAACTGGTAAACGCGTTCAATAGACAACTTAAGAACGATTTAAAAGCGTTGTGTGAAGTGACATGACGTTTTCCACTAAACGTATTTCTACAGCAATAATTTACCCAACGCATAAATAATTATACAGGCTTGAATAACAATATTCCTTAGCTATAAATATTAAATACCTACGGTAAGTTATAGCAATGAAGGTAAATCGTAAAATTCCAGTAATTAGATTTTCGCGTCTTCCTTTGTCGGTGGATGACGATTACCTACCTAATTCCGATTTTCTTGCAGGTTCCCTCATTATAATGCAGGTTGTGTTAAACACATAAAAACCAAGTTTTTTACTGTCAGAGTAGAGTAGCAACTTAATTAAAATTCAATAAAACATCATGTAAATATAAACATTAAAAACTCCGCTAACTATTATCGTCAATGACTCAATTTTATACATGTATAATAATGGACAGTGGATACAGAAGAGTTCTGCAGATTGCTAGTACATAATAGTTATAAAATGCTATTTATTATACTCTGTCCGTACATTGTGAACGTTATGACAGTCATTATTGAAATGGATGACTTTATTCGAGATAAATAGGTCAAGCGGTATCGCAATCGACATATAATGTTCGATTTAATTAGCTTGAATGTTTCCATTATCGAGTCACCTACACATAATAGTGCCTACAGCAATATATAAGCGAGATATTAAAAGAAATGTTGATTCTATCAGCTGTTTGTTTTCCGTGTGGGTTGCAGGGGACGATGATGAAGGTCTAATAGATACGTCTATGAGTGTTATATCTAAGTTAACTTGGTTACTGTTATGTATATTATTATTATTATCGTGCAGTGTGTTTTCTGGATAGGAACAGACTGAGTTAATCGTTTGCGTTGATGTTGCTATGAAGGAAACTCGCATAGATATCAAGTTATCGCGCCATCTATAACTCGATGTTGATTTTGACGTATCTGTACGTAAGTAAAGTGAATCTTTTTCTTTCTATTTCATTAAGAAAGGATAGAAGATAAAATATTAGGTTAGTACTACTGTCAAATTAAGATAGGTACTTCATAGATAGTTTAAACGTGATTAAAAACATGTCGTCTAAAAATACGTCAATTTACGTCAGGCGCGGACTAATTTGACAGGACTTAACTAATATTTATCTTCCGTCTTATTCGTAATGAAAAGTAAAGAAAAGGTACACTGAACTGGAATTTAGTTTAGTTTCTAAAGGGAATCGCGGTCATTGTATAACTGAATTTCTTGACATTTTTAGTAGCTATCTAAAAATATTTGTTTTGCGTAGATCAAACGACACCTGCTACGCCGATCCGCTACGGAAGTCTTAGAGGGCGCTACGAATTTTGCTACGCCATTGCCTCCAAATTCTTCTAAATCAATAACTAATTACACTCTATACTTTACCTGATGATGGCTGCTGGAACTAAAACGATTACATAAAGTTTTATTTGTTATTGATTTCCATCGTAAAACCTGTTATAGTAGCCACTCAATAAATATGTTATAAATATGTGATCGAATTCTTGACAGTTATGTACTTAATCAATAATTTTATATTTGAAGAAAGAAAACGCACTCGGTGGGAAGCCTGCCGTAGTAAAATGTGGTAAGAAACCAGTCTTCAGATGTGGTCAATTCCACCTGTATGCTATGGGTCAAAATAGTCGCTGCAATCCAACCACCTAGTGCGAACTACTTCTTAATATGAATTGAAAAGTTGTAAATACATAAGTATGTCGCGGACATCTACATAGCAAAAAGGAAAAGTCAACATTAACGTGGTTCCAGTATTTACATACCTAAAGATAGTTAATACTGATAATAATTTTCTTATAAGTAAACTAACTGTGAGAATAATTCTTTAGCTTTAAGTCAAGGATTAACGGGTAAACAGAGGGACAGCTGCGTACGACTCGATTTATTGTCACAGAAATAAAAATAATATATGTATATGTTATTCAAACACAATATTTTGTAACACGGGATAATAATAATCTAAGGGATTAAAATGGTTAACACGCTTTGTAGACCTAAATAGAACTGAAACCTTTAACCCGAAAACGAATTTAAAAGTTGGAAGTAAGTACTGGCCAGAAAGAAAAATGTATTAAAAGCAGGGACACACAAGAAACGAAAATCCCATGAAAAAAAAAAAAACAAATTATTCAAAAATAGAAACTGTTCCATCACTGACCTACTCTGATTATAAAACTACTGAAATAGTAGACTGGACTCGGGCTTAGATAAAATCTCCATAATATGCAACGTACAATACATGGTACAGCCAAGAAAATAGATCGGTATGCAGGCCAGAAATATAAACATCTTTATACTATGCACATAAAATTAACGTAGCGTAACGTACGTAATCGCTTTTAAAGTATAAGTTGAACAATATGTAAGATTTTACTAATCAGTGCATGCAAAACAGGTTGAATATGATATATAGTAAAGTCTCGTAGATAACCAGAAAAACTTGTACAACATTTTTTTAACGACATATTTTTGTGTTGTATAACATGTTTCTAGCAACACAAAATATTGCTGCTGCAGAAAAATACGGGCTTGTAGTTCCATGCCTGTTTTGTTGACGGTACATATTTTGTATCAGCGAGTCATGGTTTAACAAGCTTCCTATTTAAGAGCGAAGGGTGCGCAAGCGCATACTTTTGACAGAATGTTATCTCTGAGGCATAGATCATTGTCATGTCATGAAGTGTTCTCAGTAGCCTTCCAAACAAGTTTGTATGCGAGGAGTCACTCGTATCGTTCGCGATTTGACCAGTGAAGGACGCTTTTGGAGACTTAATACCTCACAATTTTTACGAGATTCTAGTGACTCAAGAATTTTAGGGTTTCGTGTGACTTTTTTGTCTTTTATGTGAATTAGTTGTGCAGCTGTTTCATCGTTTTGATTGCGTCCGGTGGTTAATGACGAATCATGTGATTTCTTTTTAGTTTTCCTTCGCGAAAATGTGTTCTTAATTTACATTTCATCCGAAGTATGAAAGGAGTGGTCATAACGTTTTATTTATCGAGTTTTAGGTGTCAAGAATAAAGCAAATTCTCTAAATTTAATTTTACATTCTCTTTTTATTATTGTCTATTATAAGACCAAAAGAATACATGATCCACACAAAGGTTTTTATACTAGACCATATTTACTTCGCTAAATTTAGATATGTATCGAAATATTTTTTTTATATATTATAGGTTTATATAAGTATTAGGTATTTATTGAAATACATGTATACATTTTAAAAGTCATAAAAGACCCGAACATTTGGCGTAGCTGAAGATTAAAATGAAACCTATATAATATTAAATTTAGTTTAGCTAATAGTTAATTTAGTCATCCCTTAGGAACACTAGCGTAAACTCCATCACTCTCAGACGCAAGTTTACATAATTCAAGCAACTCACTAATTGCTGCAACGATGCCTCGCTCTAGACAAAAAACGCCGTGTTGGTGCATGTGAGTGCAAGTTATAATTACATTGCTTCCAAACGCCAAATCCCACAGAAAGTAATTATACAAAGTCTGCACAGGGCGGCCGACCACCTGACAAAAGCCAAAACTACAACGGACACACACACAACTCCAGCCTCTATCTCTAAAGGCATAAGGATCATTTCGGCTTCCTAAAAAGTAATAGGGGAATTTTCAGCAAGGATTTCCGCCTTTTAAGCTACGTCTGAAATATACGTTAGCCAAACAAATAAAATAGGTGCAGTCTACCGCTCACCGCAATGTAGGGATTAATTCGCTTTGCCTCTGACGTTTTAATTAAGAACTTTTTGCATTCTTCCACTGCTGACTCAGACAGCCATGTCTCTGATGCTATACCTACGTGCAAACAGTTGAAGTACTCAAACGAATTGTTTTATTTAATTCTAAACCCCGAATGTTTGAAGTTACAAGTCCCGGAAACAATTGACTTACACTGTTTTAATTTTTTCGTCGTCATTATTTATATTAGGAGCCCACGTGTTAACACTATAACAGGATGTTTGAAACACCAAATTGCTACGCTAAGCACATACTTCATTTCCTATTAGATATTATTTGTGAGTATTCGTGTTTGTAGATAAGCCGCTTGCTCGTAAGCACAGTCGCGGCTCAGAAAGCGTTATTTTGATAATATATTAATGTGAAGTGGCCGTATATTCTCATCGCAAGAGGAGAGGGCCGTTTTATTTTTGAAAATGACTCCATCAGTCACAGATAACGTTCCAGAGGCGTCACAAAAAAACTGTAAAGCTTCGTATTAAGTGTCACGTACGGTTCTGAAGTAACTAAATATTATTTGGTTCACTCCTCTGGATATTTTGGTGATGTTATTGTTATTTAAACGAGCTTGAGTCGTAATTGATTTATGAACTAGCGGCACTAGAAAGCTATCTTGCTCCATTATGAGATTGCATAAATGAAACAATCAACACCTCTCGTTAGACTTCATTTTTTTCCTCCATTTTAATAGAACGAGATTATATATTTGACATCAAATTATTATTATTGCACTCATAAAATATATTGTACTTTAGCAAAAAATATGATTAACAACTTCATAATTAATTGATTTCAAACTAGTTCCAGACTTGTTGAAATCAGACTAATAAATAACCTGGCAAACGCAAAAAAGAATATGAGAAATATCAAACATAAAAATAACATGAAAGGAACTGTTTATACGGGAGCAATAAGGAAAAACAAAAACGAGGACTGTACACAATAAACAAATGTGTTATAACCAATTACAGTTTTTACAACAGTGGTTTATTGTAATTAAAAATATTATCGTCGCATATATTATGAAATATTAGCACTTAAATGCCATTGTACGTTGTAAAAATCCGAAAGAAGTTATGAATCACAGTGACGCTTGATGTAGGTAGCCTCCGTTTGTTCGCATTGACATTTTTCCGAGCAAATATCGTTTTTACGTATCTCGGTATTGAGCACAGAATGCAACAGCACACAGCCGTCGGAGCGCACATTATTGTATTAGGTATATCGGTCGCACAATAAAAGAGCTTTTAAAAACATCGTGTGGTATCTCTGCGGCCATACAGACGCTCGTGTTACGCGTTGTTTTGAAAGCGCATAGACCGATTACGATTACGTTTCCAACGAAGTGTCGACTTCGGGTTACGTTATATACCGTCATTTGAATCTCTCGCTCGGATGTTTGGTCCGAAACGCTCGTTCATTAGCATTTTATGACTGATACGACCGATAAAAGTGTAATAAGACGCATTCAGCGGGTCATATGATGTGATAGACGCCCCGGACCGGCACGCTGGCATACACGAGAGGAAGTTGGCACTACATTATTGGACTATAGTCATTCATTTGATGCTTTCTGATTCATTGAATGGAAATTATTGTATATCCCACATATCTAGATGGAGATTTTGTTTGTTTTATTCGCTTGAAAGCTAATATTCGATGTACCGTATATTCTCAACGCTATGACTCATAAGTGTAGCAGTGCAGAGGCCCTAGCCAATGTAACATCGCTTCGTAGCGAAGCGAAATCGTATACCAAACCAACCAATGGCGGGAACGATAGACCACGTGACGCGATAAATCACGTGGTCAATCGTTCCCGCCATTGGTTGGTTTGGTATACGATTTCGCTTCGCTACGAAGCGATGTTACATTGGCTACAGGCCCAGAGGTAGCGTAATGGTATCGGTCGCGACTTATAAGTTGTAGGTTCGAACCCTATCAGGTGCTTTACTTTTTGTAAATTTTTTCATCGCCGCTGCTCTCAATACGGCGAAGGAAAACATCGTGTGGAAATCGGCATGTCCTAGAGACAAAAACATCGAAGACTTCACACAACCAACCCGCACTCGGTCAGCGTGGCCCACTCCCTCTCATCGTGAGGTAACATGTGTCCTAACTAAGACTCGTCCTATGACTCGTAAGTATGATGTTCCCAAAACACTTTATAACAGAAGGGCTAACAGATATGGTTCGATTTCCAAAGAGCTTTGATGAAGAAAGAAGCAGAACATTAAAAGCAAATTATTGAGCTTATAAAATAATTCACTGGAGTAAATAAAACATGAAATTTAAATTGTAATAAAATCATTCGCCACTTCTCAGGGCGCATGTTGCATCGTAATTGCTTCATCGTCGCCTTTACGAAACACATATAAATGAACCATTCATATGCTCTGAATATCATCGGATATCCATTCATTCAGTGTAAGTATTAGGAAGTGGGTACGTGTATGTTGGTGGAGTCCCAAAATATCGGAGCCTCTTTGAAGTTTAACCAATGTCCATGCCAAAAATGTCCAGACCGAACTTAAAATAAATGGTTGGGTGGTCAACATTTTACAGGGTATTAACAGTTGAGCTAGTCAAGGCAGTTTTGGACAGGTGAAAGCTTTCCGTGCGGCATCTGCCAGCGGGCCGATTGTCCACGTTTCGATCCATCCTGAATAGCTCACACCCCCAGCTAGACGTAAAGTCAAACAGACCAGGGGCGCGGAAGATCGTAAAGTTTTTTAGAACGTCTCTCGACAAAACGCGAATCGTAAAAGTAATTGGAGCCCATTCATATTAATAGACATTTACGAGGTCTATGCCATAAAACAGAGATTGTCATCACGACTTATGCAATATCAGTGCGAATAGACGATAACGTCGTATTAATTCGTTTTGTTTGCTGAATAGTTTTTATTAGCATTAAATCATAGACACCGGATATGTTTTTATAGACAATCGTGGAGTTCCTTGAAATTGGCACGATTTCTTTGAGACGCGTCTACGAATGTAATACAGAAGGGAGTCGATTATGTTATTAATTGTGCTTATTTTATATCGGCACAGCTGTCGTGTGGTGTGTCATATCGGGAATGTGATATACTTTACTGTTATGACGTAGTATATAGATATGCCGCGTTTCCCCGATCACAGATAAATAGAAAGGACATTAGGCTCGCAGCTGTCGCTCCTCTACCTCCTTGGGGACTGCCGCAATTTTCCTACCCTTAGTTTAATTCGAATCCCGAAAGGTTTTCCTCCGAATATTTATTATTATATCTTTATTAACGTACGCGTTTCGTTTCGTCTCGTTTATTGCAAATAAGATTTGTGTTCCGGACTCGTTCGGTGAGCGTCAGAGTGATAGTTTTTATGTGTTGTTTTATGTTCGAAAGCTAATAAAATATGCACCTGTCTAATAAATATCAGTGTGAACGTGTTGCGATAACAGGCAGGGCTACAATCTCGCGGTTATAAATTATGTCACTGGGTGGATAACTTAAAATTTTAAGCCCGAATTTCGGAATGATTCAGTGTTAGTTTGAAAATATACTTATTCGTGTTTTGTAAGGTTAGATGTTACGAAGCGAACCTGTGACCAATGTCAAGCTCAACGTGGGAATGAAAATATAAATAAATAAATTGAATTCGAAGAAGTTTTTTATTTAATAGCATCGGTAAAGTTTGTTTACATAACGTAGCTAAGGCAGTTCCTTTCTATGTTATAAATAAAAAAATAAATATATACGGACAAATCACACAGATTGAGGTAGCCCCAAAGTAAGTTCGGAACTTGTGTTATGGGATACTAACTCAATGATACTATATTTAATAATAGATACATATATAGATAAACATCCAAGACCCAGGCCAATCAAGAAAAGATCGTTTTCCATCATGACCTGGCCAGGGATCGAACCCGGGGCCTCCACGTCGCAGGCAGGCGTGTTGACCGCTGGGCCACGGAGGACGATCAATTTACAATATTATTCACTCGATTATGAATGATTATAAAACTTTTAGCAACCCTTTAATTACTTCTAACTAGTTGTATCTAATACACGGATAAAACTCGCTTCTCCTATTTATTAATATGAATAAATTTCTTTAATAAATAAGAAATAAATTATAGTACCCAACTAAAGTCGATTCGAATAAGTAAATTCAAAGAATTAAAGATCATCTACATCTCGATTTGCGATACGTGTGTGTATCTAATAGCTAATCTAATTACGCCGCGAACCTGAGTGCCTTCTAATATTTTATTCGAACCCTCTCCCGCTTGTTTATATCAGCTATATTTTAAGTCAAAACGCAATATCGTAACGTAATTTAAAACGAATTAGTTTACCCCTGCCGAGCTCCCAAATTTGAATACCGCATGGATGCTCGCGCCCCATCACATAGGTACGATACCTTTAAAAAACAAAGGGCGCATTGCTGTTATATTTTATAATTTCAAGCCCGCCCACCCCTGTCGAGAAGCGAAAATGTTTTTTAGAATAAACACCCCTAATGTACCGAATGTCTAGGTAGAGAGCTTTCGCACAAAAATGACTGCTTTTATCTGCGGAGAAATTGTTGTTTCGTCTGATAGTGTTGCGGAATACGACAATTTAATAGCTCCACTCTTTGCAAGAGGAGAGCATTATTCTATCTGTTTAGTTCTTGAGTATCTATCTGGTTGATCAGAAATGGGCTCGTGTGCACTATCGAGTTAGCACTTTAACTCGTAAGTAGTTGTAAGTTTAGAAGAAGTGCGTAACATTTCAGAGCTTATTTCACGGTACGGTTGCCGAGTGTGTGAAACGCTCCCAATTCCAAAACTAAATCCGAAAACAAATTGCTTGCCGACCACATTATCCCCCAGTGGTTCACCCCATGGTCAGACTGGCCAAAAATGGCGGCTGCTACTAATAACTCCCGCTCGGACAGGGTGGAGCAAAGGGGTGTTATGGGGTTGCAAACATGCAAATTTAATTTGCTCGCATGCACCCAGGCGGTCGCCGCCGACTGAGCTCGTTAGCTCGTCTATTGTACACTTATTAATTCAACTGTATAATTTATGGCAATACAATTTTCAACGGCGGAATGCACCAACTGTTTTAATTGAAAGTTAATGCGGGCGGAGATATAGTGGAGATACTGCTAGATATCTCTTATTTCATTAAGGATAAGCTTCACAGTATATTAATTAGTAAACAAGTAAAATGGACCCTCATGTACCTACCATGTAGGCAGAAGGATCATTTATCCAAATAATTCTCAGTACAAAATGTTTCTAAATATGTAGGTATTTAAAAGATCAAGCAGTAAATAAAAAACCTACAACTAAACCAACTTTCTATGGTCGTTAAAATCGAGACATAAAGAATAGCGATCTAATATTATAAAGCTGGAAATTCCAATTTAGAGCCTTATCTGCAAAAGATAAAGTCGAAAATCTTTTAGCACAAACGTAATCCTTTGAAGTTCATACAAGTATATATCGTTAACGTGCTTCGAATGAATGCTGCCATTTAACATAAAAGCCTTTACTTACAGCTGTAATTTGCAAATAAATGAACAATTGATATCTCAGAACGAGCAATGAAATGACTATGGGCTTCTATAGCTTTGTAGTTTCTATGAAAATTTGCTATGAAATTTCATAGCAATTTCTCCAGCATCAAAGCTGTTTAAAGGCTCATAGGAGGCCAGCGTGTTATTTTCATAGGTACTTCGTAATTGTCACTTTAAAGCGTTTTAATTACGGAGGCGTTATTCCAAGGGTGTAAAGCGCCCGTAACCACCCGACGTAGGAGCTCCCTTATGTGCTTGTAAACTATGATAGGGCCACGTTCCACGCGTGTTGCCGCTTAAAAGGCCCAGTTTCGTGTTTGAATTACTGTGTTAAACAGTCACAGTGTTTACCCAGTTAATTATAAGAGGCTATCATTTCACTGTTTAGTAGTGGGTGTATTTAGTCCATCGCATAAAATAACTCTGTGTGTCATACATTTTTAATAGACGCCGGATATGTGGCGACATTGAAGTGAAAATATAGCTCTCCTAGTGAATAAATATCGCTGCTCACGGTCCAGTATTTTGTGTCATCTTAAACACATTTCGAAGAATACCGCAGATAATACAGAAGTAACTCCATCCTTGATATTAATCGTCCCATAAGATACCTCGTTCTCGTCACGCTACTTATCTCGTTCAAGTACCTCCTTATAAATCTTAAGTATTTAATGAACCAGAAAATATCTAAGCACAATTAAGAGGCTTTAATAACTCAAGAACTCGCTTAATATTTCCCCCCCGAGTCCCCCCCTATCCTTGTTATAAGACGAGTGATTAAATCGCGCCTCTCACGCGTTCCAGAGGCGCCGTCCGCCATTTGCAATGCCGCAATTATAATTAAAAATTCTTCTTTGTAAATTTTTGGGCCCTAAATCAAGGCATTAATATGAATGAAAATGTGTTTTAGGGCCCGTTGGTTATGTAGTCTTGAAAGTACAAAACCCACTTTTGAAAGACTGCGTTCATTTTTGGCTTATCTCTTCAATTTATTTGATGCCTAAAATATGCAAAAATGATAGAGATATTCAAATTTCAGGAGTTGTTTAGGCGCACCTTTACTTACATTATGAGGTTGTGATATAAGGCCCTTAACGCAGAGTTTCAAGCACACATACGCGCTTGGGTAAGCTGTTATGTTCATAAAGCTACACGTGGGATTGCCCAACATACAGTTATGTTAATGTCGGACCTTCCTCACCGGGCCAAAAAGATAGGATTGCAAATTTGCGGCAGACAATTTATGATAGCCGTATACACCCCTCGGATCGTGGGGGTAAAATAGACCTATTGGCATTTGGGTGAGCTAGGCACGCTCGTTGTCGGCCAAAATGACCCTAAACATTTTATTTGGTAGCATCGCTATTCACGTAACGTGTCGGAATGGCTCCGACTAATCTTGAGCCACCATTTAGGGGTGTATTCGCGCGTTTTTCGAATAAATAACTCTGGAGATTACATGCGTTCGTATGGGGCTTTAACGAGAGTGTGTAACATAAAATTATACGTTTTATTTTCATAGCGCACGTTTTGGTAGAAATAGTCAAGAATGAATTTAGTCAGAAATATAGAAAAGACAACGTGCTCTTTAGCTAGCTATTTTCATTTGCTTATATAAGTACCCAATTCCCCATCAGAATATTATCAGTATCCTCACAGCTAGGGTACACACTTGATCCGTAAATTTACATGCGTTTGCACCCCCAGGCTACACGTTCAAAGCGGCAGGGTGCAAAAAATTATGCGTCCAGAGTTCACTCGAATCCCAATTTATTGGCAATCGATTAGCACCAGCCAGGGGGCTTTGTTTAATTGGAGTGCTACCGTGATTGGATTAACAGGCTAAATGGCATGCCCCTATTACTTCCTTAAGTAATGAACCAAAAGGTAAATGTATCCACAAACATTTCAGGCGGAAAAATTCAACCAGCGCGTACGTAATGTGGGTCTTTTTTATCCCCAAGTGCACTTTATCTCTTGTGTTGTATCCGTAGATTTATACCACTCAAACAAATATATATAGAGAAGAATAGGAACATATTGTGCTCACCACGTACACAAAAATAAGTACTTATCTGTATTCCCACATTGATATCTTCCCGAATGTAAATATGACACCCCATAAACTGAATGTTTTATCGGCTGCCACTACCATCCCAATTTATTCTGGTCATTTTTGTCTACTTCGAGGGTGACCAATTTTTAGGGGAGAATTTATGAGTTTTATTATGCTTTTTTCGAACTAATACCACCTTGAAACTAGCCATGTGTCCAGCTTTCGAACACACAAACAATGTTTACTGAAACCTGCTTCACTCATTGTGAGCTAGAAGTCATTGAATCGTTCAAATAGGTTGACTTTACGGGTCACCTCCCAAAGTTAATCAGTTAACAAGCTGATTTACAATGTGACGAAGTCTGACAAAAACCTTTTGTAAAAGGATTTGTAAAACATAATTAGGTATCATTGTCCGAGGTTAAACAAGTTACCTTCGTGTGAAACAAAAACATTATTATGCTTAAATGTTAAGTACTCATACGTAAATGTATGAGTATTTAACATTAAGTGTCAAGCGACACGTAAACGCCATAAATTTGTATCAGCTTTACAATTTATCAAGTAGATACAGATCGGTATCGTTCAGTAGTCGCCTTCCCGCATTGTAATCCGTTGTTTAGGACACTATGCGGAGCGAACTAACAAAATATTCTGATCTCGTAGCGAAGTAACGCCCTCAGCCGCCGGCCCCCGCTATTTATACCTCTGTTATTGGCACTTCTTCAATGTCAGACGCACCCTGCGCCCGTCCCCTGATCCCCTAAACCCCACGGATGCCCCTTGCTATCCCTCCAACATACATTACACAGCACCACTCGAATACTAACGGCTGTATAAAATTATATCAATTGCGTGGATTTTATTGTCAAATTACAATTTCAGATTCAACACTTCGTACATCATCTGCAGCGAAAGGGTTGGTATTCTACTTCCCCTCAACTATTTTCCCCAACTACAAAGTAACAGCATCTACGGACCTATTGAAACCTTGTCGTCCATAACGGAGATAAATATCGTAATGTAAACATGGAATTTATCGCGACTCAGTATCCGGTCGGTGGATACTAAGAAATATGCTAAATAACCGGAATAATTATTGAAAAAAATATAGATATATCGCCTTAATTACGTTAAAGGGCTGGCCACTCATACTCGTAGGCATGCTTCATTGATGTATAAAATTGTTTACATTATCGATTATCAAACAGAGCGTATTTTAAGTTTACAGATGTAAGCATTACTATTTATATCCAACGATTGAGCTGCAACACGCGTATCATGTTTGACTACTCCTGATGAAAGTACTTTGTCTGTGTATATACACTAGGTAGCTCGGCTATACTCAAATGTGTAATAGAATTTTATATTTCTGAGTATACATTAACGCTATTTTCATGTCTCCTTTAGTAAATGGTAGGTATACCTAACAGTTTAGGACATTCGAAACTTACCCATTAAACGATATAAAACCTATGTAAAGGCCAAACTTTGCAAAAAGGGGTATTATAAAATCTCAGATTATTTAGAGGACAGAGAGGCTTGGGACTGAGCTGCTCGCTCTGTTAAGCATTGTTATTAAGCAATATGCGTAATTATAACGTAAATTATTCTAAACATTTTCATTTTTAATGTCTGGACTTGAAAAAAGACGATGATCCCTGAGTTTGTTTCGGCTATTTCTTCTCAGAGGTAGTCAGTTAGGAAATGCCGGCTTCATCTAGTTAAAAAAAAAAAGAAAAAAAAAACATATGACGTGTAGAAGTGATCGGTGATCCTACTTGCTTTATAAACGATTTCATTTCAGTTTTAGTACCTAATACGTTATGATAGCTTCAATAAACGGCTTCTAACCCTACATTCAACTGAGCGAACGAAACCATTTCTTTGCAAGAAAAAACAACATGAACTTATCTCTTAAAGTAACCAAGTTAAGTCTACCGGAAACTTATGTTAACTGCCAACAAAAACTTATGTAATACAACTTATAAAATGGATCCCAAAGATATAAAAAAGTAAAGATGTAGGTATATAGCGTACATCCGAGCCAAACAAAATTTCCTCTACATAAGTAATAAGAATTACGAATAAGTCGTGGGTGGTAGCCACTTGTAATTAACAATTCTTGATTACAATTTTCCAAGCCTCATTTCCATAAAACGTAGGCAATACGAGCAAGGCCTAGATTAAATCTATAATTCATGTTCGCAACATGAAAGCAACAGAGAATGACATTGCAAATGCCATATACCTGGATAAAGTCATGAAATTGTTTTATTTATTAATTCGAATGAAACGCATTATAGGACTGAGTCCAGGCGGCTGGCCTCAAAAGGTACGCGCGTCAAAAATCTCCGTATCGTACAATTAAGCTTCTCTACAATAAAATCACGTTTTAATTTCTTATTAGTGGCGATTAAATTACTCTTAACGTCGCCGTAATTGGCCGCAGCGAACCAAAGTTGCTTATCCCAGAGAGGACGAAGCGAAGTGATTTTTCTTGTAAATAAACAACAAAAAATGTCTTTGGTATTCCTTTTGTATTTTGTGGACGAATCTGGGTTTTTTTTTTGTCACGAAATTTGGTTAATTACGACGTCATTAGTTATGTGTAATGAGCAACTGGACTCTTTGATGGTGTGAAGCACCATAAAAGTCGGGTGTATGGTTTCATAATACTTTAACATGCATATCGAGGCGTCTGTTTGATTTTACAAAACTTTTGACATAAATTTGAATGAAATGTTCCCATTAATTTTTATTAGCCTCTCTAGTAGGACAAAACAAAACAAAAAAGTAGTTTATTTATAGTCTGAACGGCGATGTAAAAATAATGTGTGAGACAGCCATATTGTGAGTATATTATAAAAGGATGAATGTCTATTGACTACCAAGCTTTATGCTGTAAAAGATTTACTGAACTTTTATGTGATAACAATAGGTAACTTCTGGTTTTGTAAAATTTATTATATTGCATGTGTTTACGTTTAGAATAGGCATGGATCTGAAATCACGCCTGAAAAAGTATCTAATGGCGGAAACGTAATCTACATAGCTACCCATGTATCTCACAACTACAGCAGTATCCGATATTGTAACACAAGCTTCACTTTGAAACCAAAACGATAAAGACCAAAAGATCGATGCTACTCCTTGGTCCACCACCGTATCGTAAAGAAACAAAACAACCTCACACGATACGATCCGAACAATGCCGAGCCCGTATCGAGCCCGAGGTGTCGTCCAGCAAAAGGCCATACAAAGGTGAAGCGTACCCCCTCTCCCCACCATATATTAAGATCCCTATCTGAGATTTACGAAGCTCGCTGTGACCGCGATTGTATCTTTTAGATTAATGCGCAAGAGTGTCGTACTGCCCTAACTGCCTGTAGGTAACAACCTGCCGTGTCTTTCTACACCTTATTTACTGATTTTATTCTACGTGTTGTTAATACAACGTTTTTGATGTTTACTGATAACACGGCGTGGTGAACTGCCTATTAAATGTTATCAAACAACTATCTGGTAATGTAGAAATTATTTCTGTAACTAGGTATTAGTTATGTACGTATCATGATAAGTAAATGTCTAGATGATGAGCGAAAGAAATTACATATACACGTTTTCTCTATTTAGTGTTCAATAAAGTATTATTTTTTCTTCAAAATTGAACACCTAAAATTATTAGAAACCTTTGAGATCGCATAATACTTCTAGGCATGTTCGGAAGCTTAGAACATAATTGTAGTTTACATCTATTTTCCATAACCGTTCGAGCTTAGTGGCATGAAATGTCAGTAAATCACCTTCGGGCATGTCGCCCGGCTTCCTCGTACGTGTGTAATGCGCAACTCTGGTCAGCGAGCCAATTTGTTTTTATTGAGACTACCCTCGAGTTATGCAAACTGGTCGGAAACGCTGAGCCCGCTGTAAACAAACTTAAACTCGACTAATATACGCTGACCTCTGAGGAACTACTACGCGTTACCAATTGGGTGGAACCATGTGGATCTGTAATACCCGGCTCTTCTGGTCAGGTCCACCTTTAATCTCGAAGCAAATGTTTTCACAAGCGGCTGCGTTTGGCCTCCGAGGCCGCGGTCAGACGTGTGTAAACAATACTCTACGTTAATAGAGATATAAATTGTACGCATTCCATTTAATCCTTTTGAGAGCAATCGACGTATTTAACGTTACGAAACGACGCGTTATCGGACGGAACAGACGTACAGTCACGATATTTCGTCGCCTTCATGTGGACTTCCCGACTTTAGTCCGCGCTTTGTGTAACAAACGTCAGATCAAACTCTCTCGGGTACTCCAAGCGATCCTAAACTAACATCTCGTTCATAGTAACGAGGATAAAGCGCGCGATTTATTTGTAGCGCCATAAGTAATGATATAGCGTCAATTTTGAAATAACCAATAAACTGTCTAGAACATAACATTAGCATTACTTAGTATCTAAATTTGAAGTCATAGCAGACGAGTAAAATAAATTCGTAGTAGAGAACTGGCAGACGACTTCGTATCTATATTAGCATAACGTAGTTGGCATAAACGGAGCAAACCTTAGCTTTCTGAAAGTTCGACGGACGATTGAACAATGCCTCCGCTCACATTCTCATAGCTTTTGAGTCACGTCTGTGAACGTTATGTGTTATGTACTAATAACATGCTGCATAAAGCACATAGCCCTCTGTACCTATAACTGCGCAAAACATTGTTGTGCACTTCATGATTTCGAATGAAAATTAGCTGTTTTATACATACAAGACAAATATGGAATACGTTATCTGATCTCAAGTTGTATAAATCAGTCATACAGAATACACGTATCATTAATTCAGAAGAGTAATGTTTTAAGTACATATTTATTATATTTATTTATTTTCAGATCCAGGTAAACGTGTTGCCTGCTAAATATTTATGTGCAAACACTATTTATAACACTAGGTAGGTAACTATAGTTTTTTACCCTTGCTACTTTAACTAACCGTTTTGCAAATCGCCGTCAAAATTCTGAGAAACCTTTTGTTCGAAAAAAATGTAGATATGATGATTCCAGTCACGTCTATTAGACACTATTAATATACTCGTTTCTTCAATTCCATACATCTGCGAAAACTTGGCAAGGTTCAAGACAAAAGGAAGGCTGCATTAATTATTCATTTGTTTCAGTTAATACATGAATTAAAGCAATTTCCAATTAATCTGTCACAAGAAAATGTTGGTTGGATGGACAAATTTACATGACAATGCATTTATTTGTATGGGTGTGAAATATATAGTGCATTGATAACATAATTTCGTATTATATGACTGTGCCAACGTTTATGATGTTATGTGAGATAGATAGGTTTACATGCAAGATGTAGTTGGCAATGCTCTTGTATAGTAAATTCGGAAAAATCTTACATTTTGATCAAACATTTATTTCTACTAAACAAATAACTTTTTGGCACTTAAGTATCAAACCTCAAAGCTAAAGCCTAAACATGTACCATTTTAAATTTGTACACTACAAGATTCAGCCATTAAAATTGTTATCGTTTTTTAGCCAGAATATGATCCTTTGAAATTTTCAGTGAAAAAAAACTAAATTCTGGCCATTCTGTATAGGAAAAACTAGATATACCCTGTATTCAGATAGTAGGATAACTAGGTACCTACTAAACAACATAGTAAATTCATTCAACTCATGCGACTGTGCTTTACATTCACAGTGACGTTTGAATGCATTGCTTACCCCAGCTTCGAGTGCAAAATATATTATTTAGCGAATTTAAACAAAACACGTTGATCAATAGGCTGGTAGCTAATAAAATATTAATTTTATGCCGACAGGATGCAAATTAAAATTGCAAAGCGACACCTTCAAATACACACATTATCGTATAAAATAAACTGAAGGTTTGAACTTTCGCGTAAACCTTATCATATAATTATCTATTGAATGTTTTAAAGGTTGAATACGAGTCGTTTATGAGGAAGCAAGCTGTTAACACGTTCACGGATATATGGGGAAGAAGGCAAGGTTAGCGTAATGCCTTTGCATGGGTCTAATGTCAATTCTCAGAATTTTATTTAATTCTACGAAGCAACAAACGTGTGGTCCGAAAAAATTTCGCGAATTTAAAACGTGTACCGAAATTATATCGTGTTTCTTAAACCCTTAATCGACAGCTAAAATTCAAGACAGAGGCATGTTTTGTCGTTATTTCCTCTTCCACCAAAAAATTCCAAGAAACCTGTACCTAACATCCAAAAACTGTCAACATCGTACGTGGTCCGTTTGCTGTGTTAATAAAATCATTAGCTTGCTCCATTTCCACGTACCTAATGAAATATGAGGCTCAATTATGTTCGCAGTGTTTATATACTTAGTTAGAAAAAAGTCTCATTCATAAAGCGTAATAAAAAATGAATCTACGCTTATTTGTTTTCATAGTTGGAGCAGACTAAGAATGTTGTAGGATAACTGTATAATAGCCGGCAGACGGAACACGTAGATACATTTAATTTATCAAAACCTTCCTCAGAGCGATCTATGTGGAGATTGAGATTCTACCAAAATCTATCCAGTGATTTTCGAGATTATCCTGAACATACCTACATACTGACGTATATACGCGTTGGGGAATCGTTTTTTACGGGTGGTGTTGAAGTGTAAGATGATTTTACTGCTTTTTTATAGTGTATAAAGACCTCGAGATAATTCGCTGTACTCTTTGATAAATGATTGAGTATTCACACGTTACTAATATATATGTATATTCATGACAGGAAGGCAGTTCTTATATTACACATGATTAAATATCAATAATGTTTGAATAAGGCCATTCACTATGGCTCTAATTAAAGTCCAAACCTACTTTTTAGACTGCCAGTGATATACAATACTTAACCCGTTCAGGGCCATGTTCGATCGTATATAACATACTTACCTAATTTAAATCTTTAAATTTGAATAGGTATTCATGATCTACATATCTAAAATTTAATACAGTATCAATTACTTATCTCAAATGTAAGTACTAGTGTAGACAGCGACTATTAGTGGGTTATTATTAATAACCTACTCGCATTAAATGTATTGGACAACGATATGACTTCAGCCTTAGAATATTCGTTTTCATGTGTAAATATGAATTATTTATTACCAATATTCATTAATATGCATAATAAATATACCTAAGGAGTCTAGACAGCTTAGTAATTAATTTCCGTAAATCAATTTCAAATCATCTACCAACTCCCTAAATCTATCCTTCGGAACAAATTGAGTAACCAAAACATTAATATTTATAGGTAAATGTAAATAGGTACTAATGAACAAGGTATTAAGCTCGTAAATTAATATAATTAAAGCCATTGCGTTATATAACTTGGTTACACCGAAACGTGTTTGCTAAATCAAGAGACATGACAGTATTCACTAGAGTACGAGGGGTCAAAGAACTCTAAGTTTTTTATACCAAAAATAGTATATTACGCAATGGGTAACAGCATCAACAAATACAACCTTGGGTTGTAAAGTAGGCGCAAGCGCACAATTGTCTTGTTCGTTTAATGAATAGACATTTGATACTGTGTGAGTGAGCACTACACAAACGTGTTCAAGATATAAGTATGACATTGACATTATTTATTGGACGAACTTGAAATAAAAATTATTTATTATACCTGTCTCAAACTTGTCCTGAATATATTCAGCCTGATAAAAATATTAAAAGTCGATTCTTTGATATTTTTTTTAGTTTCTAGAATTTATGGTAGCGAGCTATTGAGTAAATTATATTTTTTCTCTCTCAGAAATTATCTCAGTGATATTAAATTTTAATTAAAGCATTTTCTGATGCGGTTCACATGAATTACTACAATTATATTAACAGAGCGTACGAACGGCAAGATTATAGACGCTATTTATAGATATTAATTAATAAAAAACCTGCTGACCTTATGAGCGCTGAATTATATAGTCTAAAAGGCGGTTAAATGAAGAATAAAGCAAACAAGAAAACATTATACCTACCTATCTCCTACAGTACGTAATAAATTATCACCCTCTGTCTTTTCACTGAGAACAAGTACAAAATAAGACATCTTAACTTTAAAAAGCATGCCTTAAAATATCAACACAGTAGAGTCAGCCAAGAGATAACAGAATAAGGCATCGGTATTTGCAATATTATGCGTGTACAGACATACAGAGCTAACTTATTTGGCGTCGTCGGTGAGTCGTGTCTGTGCATTCACGCATTCGCAATGCGCAACACGACAACGCGACTTGGTGGTCAAATAGACCATTATGGAAATTAATTTCCGTCTAAAATACTTTGGCGCCTATAAACCATAAAAGTCCGCAGCTCATGTTAAAGTAGACATCTAAAATGATCGCATCAAATTAATTCAGATGAAGTTGTTCTATTGTTAAGTGCTGTGACATTAAAATATTGAGAATGCAGCTACCTACTATAACTCAAATATTAGAAAAACATCGGCCGCCGGCAGAAGTTACCACCCACCAGACAAAGCCTTGCCGCCAAGCGATTTGTCGTGTTCCGGCATGATCTCTGGTGAAGCCGTACGGAGGACGGGTCTGAGCAGTTGTGTTGCGATGTGTGCCGGGTACGATGCGCCTAATGTTGTTGTGTTGGGATTTTGGTCGTGGAGGGTCTTCAGATCAATCTCCCTTTGGCGCAGCATCGTTGGTCGTGTTGCTTCCTTCCTATTCGCTCAGTTTTTCTGAGTGTATGGCTCTTAATAAACTAGCGCGCTTTACCATCAACGATCGCATCACTGCTTACCATCAGGCGGGATTACGGTCAAGCGCTAGTTTATAAATAAAAAAAAAAAAAACAATAAATCATTGATCGTTTTTACCAAACGAGTTAACGCGAAGAAGATATTAAATAGCGTGAATAAATCAATCATTGTTTCCCAACTCTTTACTTTTTTAATGGCTGCGTCTGTCGCTGAGGCAATACCCAGATGTGGTCCCAGCTGTTTCTATGACAGTCACGTTCACGAATCTGGCAATGTGTTTGTAGTACACTATGCCACGGGCTTGGATCGTTAAATTTTTATTGCCACAAGGTCGCCACTTTATGGTCAATTCTCAACAGTTATTGTTCGCGGACAACTTTTTTTTAAAACTCTAGCGTCAATCACTTTGTAGCGGTGGAGTTACGATTGACACTGATTAAGCCTTAATTGTTATGACGCTATAAAACTCCTTTTTATACACTGTGTAAGTGTTATGATTATCCATTTTTCACTTTGATACGCTGTTTGTATTTTTATACTGCCTACTGGTGATAAAATTGTGTTGAGATTGAGAGGGCACTTTCTCAATCGCACACACGTATGTAAAATTAACTTCAAAAGTGATAGGTTTATGTCTACAGATGAACATAATGTTCACGACTCTTTCAAGCATGCAAGATGAACGCGTGCAAACGTCACGGTTCTGTTTATTGTGTCAAGTACGGGTTCGGCCCTTAATTCTGGCCCGTGAACACAGTGTGATAACAAACGATGTTTTGACTACGATTTTGGCGATATCGACTTTCGCACAACAGACGCAAAGCGCCGGTAATAAAGCAATTTGCAGGCGTGCCAACAAAACAATGGAACCCTTTCTAAGCTTATTTTAAAAGCTTTCGACGCCGTGATTTAAAACCCTTTGACTTAAACCTTGTTTGTAAACATTTTGTAAGCACAAAGGATCGCTGTTTACAACAAAAATGAGAATTTGCACAACCCTATTGCCGTGAACTCTTTGTTTAGATTTTTCAATAAATTTGCAAAAAATGGCGAAAGTAGCTTCTCTGTCAGACCCGATTTTTATGGTTCCGTGAGCCGCATTGTATGTTAAACCAAAACAATCCAATGCATCAGCGCAATACTGATATAAGATAACGTAATATTTAATAAACAAGAACAAAGTGCACTTCGTAGGCAAAAATGGTAAAACGTTTACAAAACACGTTTGGTTAACAGATTGCGTTTGCAGGACCGGGATGTTGCCATGAACTAAAAATTTATTGTTATAACTATTAAAGATGGAGCACTTGAATGCTACTCAGTAACTCCCGGCTTGCTTATTTATATTCTAAATATGAAAGGAAAACGGGTAATGGAAATAATTGTACGACATATCTACATATACGGAACAGCGATGCCCAGAATAGAAGGTCCCTGACCATTTTTGTACCTTAATGGACGGTTGTACAATATTGACCCACTATTAAAGCTTTTGTTCTTGGAGAAAGTTTGTGTTTATTGCAAACCTTTTAAACCCTTTTTCGTCGCTTTTTTGCGATAGAACAATAGATTTGCAATTGTTAAAGTTGTCAATGGTAAAAAATACAATAGGCAATGGAGAGATTTTTTCGTATAAAAAGCTGAATTTACGAACGTGATACATGATGCAAAATACAGGTAGCATTTTATTGTTAGTTGATGCACTTTTGGTGTTAGAGTGGTTTTATAACTTTGCAGTAGGTATAAAATATGCAGACACATTCAGTCATTTCGAAATAGCTCGTTCAAGTTTAAACCTTAAATAAAAACAAAAATGTAAGACAAAGGGTTCTTTGTCAATTAATAAAAGGTTTTATTGCAATATTTCGACAAAGCCATATCAAATGAATAATTGCAACATAATTTTACGACAGCCTTCAAAGGATTTATAATGTGAATCATTGCACACGTTCGACCAAAAAGCTGCTTTATAATGACTATGACGACTTTTAGTCAGTATTAAGAACTATACTCAATAAGAACAAAAAATAAACCTCAAACTACTTTTTCCACAGAGTTATTGATCTTTAATAAAGATCAATGACTCTGTGGAAAAAGTAGTCTTTATAAGCCATTGTTTTACTCAAAACGATAAACTAGACGTTTTTCACGATTCCCAACACCCAACATTTAATTGTGTCACTATCACAAATGCTTTTAAAAGTTCTGGCGTTAAGGGTTATATGGGCTATATATATCAGTTCCAAATTTGAGTATTCCAAAAAGTTTGGGTGGCGATAAGCCATTAAAAGCGTTGTTTAATCGAATGTGTGTTAAGATTCCTACACCTAAACTAAATAAAGGTACTTAAAACTAAAAGAAAATAAATTTGAAACGATAAATACCATTGAACTCACCGCAGACGACCCGATCGAAGGGGCTCATCCAATCTGGAAATGGAAAATCTATTATCAATCGTATTGAAAGATCTTTGTTTCGGCCAAGTCACATGCACAACGAGTAAAGCTTTTAAATTACACAAAAAAAAAAAAAAACAAATCAAATAAGTTACTAAAGTATAAATAATACAGGATGTTTCTTGAATTTTAAAGAAATAAAGATAAATGTAATTTGGTTACACAGTACCTTTTTGGAACAATGTTTTAAAGGTGAAAAAATTTCTAGAAATATTTATGAGAAAAAGAAAATGCTAGTAAAATATTCAATCTACGGGAATAGGTATAGATATGTACTTATACCTAGAACCTATATAGTTTAGCAATTCAGTTACTTATAACAAAAATATTTTAAGAAAGAAAAAACAAAATTAGGTAAATGTCGATCCATAAAATCTCTATTTTCATTACTGTAGCTTTTTGTACCAACCAAAATCTACGTCTCCAAGATCCTTAGATTATTAAATGACTTCTGCATACCTATCACCTGTAATTATAAGGTATACAGAATGATTTATAGCAATCATAAAACTAGAACAATCCTGAAACTTTACACAGAACCCAAATGGTAAAAAACAGGTTTAAATGCACAGTTCAATGGATAAAGTGGTCGTAATTTTTTTATAGTTCACCACATAGTAGATTTTCACAGCGACATTGCTCATTTAGAGCAAGCAACAACAGCCAGAACAATTGACTCTTAATTAAATTTATCGTGAATCTAAATTACGAGTAAAACATTTTTAATTACTTACGCTTTATTAATTAATGCTATTAGGTATTGAGTTTTAATTGAGCACTACGTTTAACAATGTTGATTCAAATAAATGCCGCTACATCGAGAGATAGGTAATTGCAAAATAGTAGTGTGGAGTTACTCTTATATAAGAAATCTATAATCAACAAGTTTGTTGATTTCTACAAACATACACGAGGAATAGGTAGTAAAGGGTTTTTCAATAGGGACGCTCGAACTTTGACAGCGCATAGCGGCCATCTTGGTAATACCATAGCTGTCAAATTTGGCATGATTACATATTTATTCGTGACATTTCACCATGGAACGCCACACGCTTCAACAACGCGTAGAAATTATTAAAATTTATTATCAAAATCAGTGCTCTATTCCCCTAACGTTCCGTGCG
Source organism: Sesamia inferens (assembly GCA_037179545.1). NCBI lineage: Eukaryota > Metazoa > Arthropoda > Insecta > Lepidoptera > Noctuidae > Sesamia > Sesamia inferens. Next base: position 14,219,845 of record CM073930.1, read on the forward strand.
TTGCGATGGCGACCGATATCGGACGATGCTAACAAATTTTTTGTGGTCTAGGGTAGGTGGTATGAATCTTACAAACAAGTGATTCCAACAGGACGACGCCACTTACCATACAGCACGAGAAACACTAAATTTATTGAAAGAGAAGTTCGAGGGCTTCGTCATCTCGCGTGGTGGCGACATCAACTGGCCCCCGAGATCGTGTGACTTAACACCGCTCGATTATTTTCTATGAGGCTACGTAAAATCTCTAGTGTATGCAGATAAACCACAGTCAATTACTACCCTAAAGGCTAACATAACTCGCGTTCTTCGTGAAATTGAGCCCTTTTTATGTGAAGACGTCCTTCAAAATTGGTCCACCAGAATACACCATCAACAGCGGAGTCGCGGTGGCCATTTGGCTGATATTATTTTCCACACATAATGTCATTGAATATTCTTTAAAATGTAATAAAAATTGTGGTAATACCACTTAAACGGATTGTTTTATTTCATTTAAATGTTCGAGCGCTCTTAATGAAAAACTCTGTACTTCAGATGAAGTAGAAAACTATTTAAAGGCTGTCAAGTGCGATGCGACGGTGCAATGCGATTTTGTTAGATCCCGTGAAGTATTTTACATAGGCAGGTACTAGGTACACTAAACTACTATACCTACCCACGTATTGATATTATTGTTTCTTGTATTACTATTAGCAGTGCCCCAAGGGATTCGACTAAGGGAACTCTAACCAGGGAAGCGGGCAGCAGCGGTTCTCCTGTGGAATATCAAATCACTGTGTTCTGCAACCCGCCTGCCAAGCGTGGGGATTATGACCCCCAATGTGGAAAACCTTGGGGAGGCCTTTGTCCACCAGTGGACCCCTACAGGCTGAAGAAGAAGAAGAACTGCCGGTCCAATTTACAGTAAGGGTCAAAAGTGGAGTACCACGTTTCACACTTATTGTTAGTGCAATAAAGTTCAAAAGTGGTAATGCACTTTTGAGCCTTACTGGTACCTACAAAGTTTCGCTGGTTAGATATTAACAACCGCACGGGTCAACGATCGATCAGGTCAAGCTACGTTTGGCACGATTGAGTACGTAGGTGGGTGACCACCTTGTTATATAAAGCAAGACCTCTCTATGCCTCGGAAATTATGTTAAGCCGTTACTCCCCGCTGTCTGGTCTTGTGTGGAGTACTGCAGCTACATTTGGGCTGGTGCTGCGAAATGTCACCTGGCTACTTTGGATTCAGTGGATAGGCATGCGATGAGGCAGATTTAACTCAAAACGGTCTCCAAAGCTTGGAGCACAGGCGTAGAGTAGCCAGCCTTTCGGTCTTCTATAGGATGCATTCTGGCGAGTGTGCAAGGGAATCGCATGATTTAATTCCCCCATCTCCATTACACCGACGACCTGTCGTACATCGAGTGACTGGAACAATTTGTCGGGGGCGGTGTTTCCGTCATACTAAAATTAAAGTGACTTCAAGGCTAGAGTGAATAGGCTCTTAATAAACTAGCGCGCTTTACCATGAACGATCGCATCACTGCTTGCCATCGGGCGGGAAGGCGGTCAAGCGCTGATTTGTAATTTATAAAAAAAAACCTTTGGCAGCTGTTACGGGTGGTCAAAAGACTGAAAAACTGACAACCAGTCTTATCATGGCGGATCCTAATTTAAAATTTAAGCGATACCACAGTGTCTCAAGACTAAAGTCGTTGATAAGTGTGTGTTGCCAGTGATGTCTTACGGAACTGAAACGTGGTCGCTCACAATGGGCCTCATACGAAGGCTCAGAATCACACAAAGGGCGCTGGAAAGAGCTATGCTCGGAGTTTCTCTGCGCGATTGAATCAGAATTGAGGAGATCCGCAAGAACCAAAGTCACCGACATAGCTCTTCAAGTCGCTAAACTTTAGTGGCAGTGGGCAGGGCACATTGCTCGTAGAACCGATGGCCGATGGGGCAGTAAGGTTCTGCAGTGGCCGCGACATACCGGAAAACGCAGCGTAGGGAGGCACCCCACAACCGGACCGGACAATGGACCGATGACCTGGTGAAGGTCGAGGGAAGCCGATAGAAGAAGAAGAAGAGGTATGGTATTTTGAAAATTGCCAAGGCGTATGTTAAGTACTTTGTTCTGGGTTGTGGGGGGTTAAGTAGGCAGTCGCTCCATGTAAAATACTGGTATTAAGCAGCATTTGGTTAGACTAGAAGTTGATCTTAACACAGTCAGGAAAAGGCTAAGCAGTTGTTGAAATGTCGATCCCGTGGGAATAAAATTACCTATCCTATGTATTCTAATGTTTAAGCTACCTATATTACTGTCATCAAAGTTTGTTCAATACTTTTTGCATAATAGTATAAAGATAGTAACACACATCTAATCGTCTACTTTCACAGTTTTGCAATTATATCTACTATCATAGTAAGATTATTGTTCTATTATAGTCATAGATGGTCACGCCGAGCCTGCCTGCGGTAACCTTAAAGAATCGAACTTAACTAAAACGTTCCCTGTTACAGCTAAAACAATATCTACATAAAGACAGGATTAGTTCAGTTTAATCTATCCTAGTATCTACGTACTTTTTTTTATGATGTATTTAAATAATCACAATGAAAAATTGCCCAAAATATAGAAAGCGTCATTTTAAAATAAAATAAAAACGTTAAAAATTTCGGAAGCTTAGCCGTTAATACGTATCTATTGTATCTTATATATCGTATATATTTTATTATTTATTTATTTTTAAGATAGGTATATAGGTACTTATTAATTTGCTATTAAGTATGTGCCTACGAGGACTGCTCAAAAGAAAATGTGAATTTTGTATTTTACGTTCGATATAAGTAAGTACCTACTTAGGAGGATTTTCTTCAAATTTTGACTTAAGAAAATGGATACCCTAGACCTAGAAAATATGTAGGGTAGGTAGGTACTTATTAAATTTTGAATAAAATGACACTTGAAATATTGATTGTGATTCTACAAATCCATTTTATCTTAAAATATTGTTTATAGGTGATGTTTATCATGTAAACATGCGTAAAAACAAGAAAAAAAATCGATAATCGAACGTACACAGCTGACGAAGATTCAAAATTCATCTTTTCTTTTATACAGCTCTCGTATCTTAAATCGACAATATTGGCAACTTGACAATACCTAATTGGTCACCAGTCAAATAATTTCGTCATGATCAAAATAGAATTATTGTTTATAAATATCATTAATATTATTTTTATAAAAAGTGACTTCACCTGCGACTGGATTACCTACTTACAACGCTTTAAAAAATTTCTGGCATTTCATCAAAATACAAAAGTTATAGCTGACTGAGTAGCTAATAAAATGGCTGTAGACACAAAAATATGATACATAAAAAAATGTCTTAGCTATCAACATCACATATGTAATGACTCACAAATAAATTTACGTCCAATTAAGCACGCATGTATAGCTACTCCGGTTTTAGCAACGTTTAAATTTAACGAGTTTAATCTATCGGAAACATTTAAATTGTCTCGATTGAGTGCAGCCGTTAATTACACCGCGAATGCATAAAAAATTCGATTATACGAATCGAACGCCGTATATCGATAATCGGAAATTCACAACTCATTTCGAGATAACAGCAGGCTGTCGGTCTCCAATCGGGAATTTAAAAAATCGACTGTCGAAACTTTCGAAATGCGGTGTAACCCTAAAATGGAAAAGGTTAAAAGTTCTTTCTGTAGGTACCTATCAGTCCCATATATCACAGGGTAAGATAATGATGTTATTTTTCAAGTTGAAAGTTTTTTATTGTTTTTTTGGAAACGCTGCAACAGAGTAGGGTTGCAAGGTCGTAAATATGCGCATGTGAATTATGATTCTTAGGAACATTAAAATCAACCTAAATTGTTTTGACTAGTAAACCGATGTAGGTATACCTAAAAGTACGTAATGAAATAGGTAGTTAGGTAATTGTTTGTATTAACAATACGGCATTAACAATTTAATTATTAACGTGCTACAAATGGCAATCAATAGTATAAAGGGCTTTGATGGCATGTGGGTTCCGATTGCTCACGGCGCGCTCCTATTGGCTGTAAATGACGGCCATATTTGTTCGGCGCATGCGCTCTACGCGCCACACACATGTGGCTGGCGCTCTTCTTTTCCGCGGTACTCAATGTTTACAGTCAAGCGCGAGTTGCGTTCTAAGTTTAGAATGGCTCGTTGCTTTATTTATTTTATGATTCTTTAAAAGATGTTTTGTTTTAATTAAGTACTGAAATATTATATTGCCACGAACGTATACAAGTTGAGAAATGTTTTTTTTTTATTCTGCCATCGTTATGCTTATTATAAAACCGATCGTTATATTGAATAATTAAAAAAGTTTAATAAAGAATTTATTAAATTTATCCACACATGGTTATATTTCTTCCATTCAACGTTTGAATGCTAAACAACAAAAAACATTGAATCGCACTAACTCCATTCAAACTAGCATTCGCGTAGTTTTTGAACGTAATACGCTCTCGTACTGTCAAAATGTTGTAGAATGTTGCGTATTACGACTTATAACTGTCAGCTGACACGTCATTTTTATTTCGTGTGGCGCGCGCGCAAGCACCTGCCACGCTATTTTTGTCTTGCCGAGACGAATTTTCACCTACATCAGCCCCGACATTTTTATATCTCGACATTGCCGACAAATCACGAAAATAGTCTATTGCTAAACAAAAACAAGATGATTATAGGCTATTTTATATGATTTCAGTGATCTACGAGGCTGTTATGAGGGTACATTGGTTTTGATAAGTTTTTTTTTGCATCACAACAGCTGTATCTATGCGTCAGTAAGTGCCAAGAACGTCAATCTATGCTAGATAGGAAAAAAATTATTCACACATATCTTATCTGTGTCGTGGTTTGAGTTATTTATATGTGCGAATATTTTAGCATCATTACTTATACAGTTTACTGAATTAAGTTATGCGCTAATGTTTTAGTTTTGTTAGAGCGATAAATATAATTACCCTTGTATTTTTTAATTAAATACATAGGTGTACTTACTTAAGTAGTTAGGTAACTACTGCGCCTACAATGGTTTTATTTAGAAACAAACGTTGTTGGAACTCTAGGACATCTTTATTTATTTTATTATTTATGTACCTACATACAACAAAATTCCTAGAGATATAACTAAATTAAAGTTTGAGTATAAAGCTGCTTTGTTTTAGGTAATTATTATAAAAAAAACGAGTGGTAGATACCTATTATTTATTTTGTTATAAGTATTTCTCTGTTATTGTGTTGTTGAGCATTCAAAATATTATTCTACAAGAATATTAGAATTTTTACTAGTCCATATCAAATTATTTTTCATTTCCTTATCTACAGAACTCTAAAAAATATCTGCCTTGCTATCTACATGCTGAATTACATACATAAAAAGCTTCATAGACATATATGTACAAATAATGTATGTGATGGACCTAATTGATTTACATAGAGAACATAATAGGTATAATGTAGGTGTAAGTATTGTTAAATGAATCTCATAATTCACTATTGTAGATAAAGCTCGCAGTAAATAAATATTTATAGGTAGGCTTAACAATATAAATTAGGCAATTTATCGTCAGTTGGTAACGGTTGTATAAAATAGTATAATAGATTGAAAAATAATATAAATTAAAATAGGTACCTACACCTATCAATGATGTGAATTTTTAAAAACTCCGCGTAATTATTACTAAGTACCTATCAATGTGACATTCATAAAAAACGTAAACTATTATTTTTATTTCGGTAAGCATAAGGTAAAATTTTAACATTCTGTTTAATGTTTATTTTTTATTTCTAAGCGATGAAGCAATAAAAATTATTTATTGATCCTTAATTTAGTAATTACTATGATTTTAATTTTGGTTGATGGTACATTTTTACTGGATAGGTGCCTACTTTTAAATGACTTATTTGTTAGTTTCTGGTTTTCATATTTATATAAATACCTATGTTATAATATTTTAAGATACCGATAGGTATGGCTAGATAGACATGTGCTTTGTTTTTCAATTGCTAAAATGCGAAATACCATAGGTACCTAGGTACTGAAATTAATTATTAATATATACTTAAATGTAGGTATAGTCCTTCTAGGCAATTTTGATAACGGCAGCCCTTGAAGTACCTACCTAATATTATTTCTTAGCTTTAATTTTATGACTGATCCAACCGATTTTTAGTCATTTTTTTAATTGTAAAAGGCACAAATTCCTTGACAAAATGGATGTCTCCCGCTCCAGCTTGTCCTTGGTGCAAAGGTTGCGACAACCATTTTGCAAGGAAACTAAATACAATAACAAAACCTAAAATAAATACATATCAAAGTATGTAAAATCAAAAGTCATTTATTCAAATTAAGCTGAAAATCAGCACTTTTTAAACGCCGATATTACATAAGACAGATAGAGTCAGAGAGATTTACAATATATATAAGTACCTAGGCATGCTTTTCCATAGTCACATAGGTATTTTAGTTTCATATGTAATTATTATACCTACCTACCTATGTACTGAACATTTATTATATTAAAAAAAAACCGTTTTTTTATTATATTTTGTGACAAATTGCAGTTTTTACTGAATATCAATTAGTGCGGTAGCAATTAGGTATGTATGTTTTGTTAAAATACCGCAAAAATAGATACCTATGGGTTTAATTACGAAAGAAGATCTAATATAGGTAGATAATACACCTACATAGATTCTCATCTACGTATAGGTACTTACAGAGGATTTTAATATACTTATACCTAGGTACATAGATATAAATTCATAGATATGTTTGATATAGGTACCTGCATCAAAATATAAATTCACCAAATAGATACTTAATCCATACGAATATTATAAATGCGAAAGTAACTCTATCTGTCTGTCTGTCTGTTACGCTTTCCCGCTTAAACCTCTCAACCGATTTTGATGAAATTAGGCACAGACAATCTTTAGACCCTGAGAAAGGACATAGGCTACCTTTTATTCTAAGGGAAATCTAAAAAGCGCGATATAACCGAATTCCACGCGGGCGAAGCCGCGGACAGAAAGCTAGTTCTTAATAAACGGTGATAATTAGTTACCTTGGTAATAATAATTAGTACCTATAGGTATATACCCATCTATTTACATACAAATAACAGTTTACCTAGTTATCAGTCTACCTATAAATTATATACGTAACTTTTTAAAAAAATATTTGTTTCTTTAGCGAGGGCAGTTTTTTCAACCATATTACGCGTAATTACCTAGGTATATAAAATTTATTTTATTGGTAGTAAGTATAGGTACCTATATAAAAGATATTTTTGTAAACTGTTTATTATCTACTTATCTTTTATTCTGTTTTCTTACTTCACGGTTCTACAGTATATTTATTTTAGTATTTACTTAAGCTTATGCTTATATCTTGATATATAAGGTACCTATATTTTGGTACCTACACATAAGTAGTGGATACCTAGGCAGCACCTACTACCTATGCGTATAAAATTGTTTCCTACGTACCTACCTACTAACTTTTTGAATTTTTCTAGATAGGTAAGTATATCTATGGTGGTGCATTAAATAAAATCTATTAAATCGTTCGATCCAATTGAATACGATATTTAACCCTGTAATAACCGCAAAAGATTGATTGCCAGATAATAAAACTCCGAATAAAAATAATAGCACTATTGTATGCAAAACGTACAGGCACTTTGAGTCTGTAATCGTTCGCCTTTTTTGAGTACTAAGTAGACCTCACAAGAGTTAAATGCTTTATACTCTAATTTCGTAGGTAAGTTGTTACTGGCCACTTTGACCTAGTGTTCTATTTTTACTTTTGTAAGTAGTATTTTTAAAGTCGCCTACAGAATTTCAAAATAGAATTGAAAGTATTAGTAAAGGTACAGAATTTGAAAATGGAATTGAAAGTATTAGTAAAGGTACAGAATTTGAAAATGGAATTGGCGACTTATCCGTTCAACGTTCTAATGCATTTGCTTTATTAGGTTTCCGTAGCCAAATGGCAAAAAACGGAACCCTTATAGATTCGTCATGTCTGTCTGTCCGTCTGTCCGTCCGTATATCACAACTATTTTTTTCCGAAACTATAAGAGCTATACTGTTGAAACTTGGTAGGTAGATGTATTCTGTGAACCACATTAAGATTTTGATGCAAAAATAAAAAAATAATAATAAATACTGGGGGCCCCCCATACTTAGAACTGAAACTCAATTTTTTTTTTTCATCAAACACATACGCGTGTGATATCTATGGATAGGTCTTCAAAAATGATATCAAGGTTTCTAAAATATTTTTTTTCTAAACCTAATAGTTTGCGTGACAGACGCTTCCAAACTGGCAAAAAATTGGTTTCCCCCCTCTAACTTCTACAATAAGAAAATGAAAAATCTAAAAAAAACATATGATGTACTTACATTACTATAAAAACTACCAACGAAAATCGTTTTGAACGAGATCTAGTAAGTAGTTTTTTTTTAATACCTCATATATCGTAAACCGCTTATTACCGCGTAATATTTCATACAAATAACTTAAATCCTTTAATTTCATAAATCAATGGTACGAAACTCTTTTTGTGTGAATCCGACATGCACCTGGCCGGTTTTTTAGGTAGTTATTTGCACAAAAAGGTAGATGCAAAAGAGGCCTAAATGCCTTAGGCCTTCTCTATCAGTCAAGAATAGAGAATGCCTAGTCTCTGTAAGAAGGTCCCTACTACTTCTTCTCTAATAGGTACTTTCAAATAACAATTTTCCTAATAAGTAACTTTCTATTTTTAAAGAATAGGCAGTTACTAAAATCAATTGGCTTCAATTCACAGACAATTTTAATTGGTTAATATTTAGCTAAAATTAACTTATTCAGCAGTTAAGAAATTATTAAAATTATTCCATTAAATAATTTAAGTACTGAACCGTTTAAAAACAGTTGGTCATTAAAGATTTTATAATGATTGCGAATTTGATTAAAATAATTAATTTATTAGGTACCCATATTAATTAGCATCATTTTAATTAACTAAACAGTATTTAATTATAACGCAAATAACAATTTCTGCAGTTAAAAATAAGTTTAAGGTATTAAATGAAGTTCATGTAAATGACGTTTGTACCTAAGCATATTATGGACCCGCCCATTGCCGACGGCGGAATGGGCGGTGCGACCGACGGTTACCGACGGCCGAACCGAGAGAGAACCAGCCGAATAAAAGCGCCCGCGCAGCATTTACGACCTGTACTCAATATTTTATAGCTTCTTTATACCAAAACACCCTTATTTATATTTTCTTTAATTACCTTATTGATATACAACTAAATAATTTAAATTAATTCAGGATTATTCTTATGCTATTCTGAATAAAACAGGCTATTAAAGTTTTAGCCAAATTATTAGGTATATATCTACCTAAGAACCCATAAAGGATACTTCTTAGGATTTATTGACAGTAAAAATAATAATGGTTCATTTTATTGCGTTTATATTGTTGCACTGTTTAAATGCTTTTATTGTTAAACAATTGCTAAAATCCTATAGGAATCTGTTTAAATTTAGAAAAATAGGTTAATGATTATTTCTAATTGGAATAACAATTAAATGACTAGGTATTAAATCCTTGTGTATAGGTATATATTTCAAATGTTTATTTATGTAGCGTTAATTAATTTTAATTAATCATTAGGTGTACCTAATAATCGGCTAACAAAAGGCACATCGATTACACAAATGTTTTGATTCAGGTGCAACTAAAAACGGTAAAAGCAAAATGAAAAAATGCTTCAGTAAAGACAGCATAAAATTAACAATGAAATACTTAACAACTCTAGAAACAAACAACACCTAGGTATTTTGGTACTAAACAAAATCATTAAAGCCAATCTAATTCTTATACAATGGCTTTTACCAATGGCTAGCAAAGATTTTTTATAAATACATAGGCAATTAAACGTATCTTCGGCTTTATAAGCAACATAAAAACTAATTCATAACAATTGTTTCAGAAATGTCAAGAGCGTAAACTGTCATGCAGTGAAGGAGTAAAACATTTACCAGTGATGGACATCCAAGGGTACCGCGGTATGTCTGGCAGGGGCTGGGCAGAGCCTGGCTGCGAGCACGCCGCTCCCATGGCGTCCACGGTGGCGGCGGACGCTGCCGATGCCGCAGAAGCAGCTGCTTGATGATAGAACTGTGCAGCAGCTGCCATGCTGGCTGAAGCCGCCGACACCGCCGCCCCGCCGTTGTGCTGTCCCAGCGCGTAGTTCACCATCGGATCTCCTCCCACAGCCGTTCGGTACTGACAACTCTTGTCATCCGCAGCAGATAAACCGCCACCAGCAGAAAACGGCACAGAACCACCGAACTGCTGGTGATGCGACACGTAAGGATACATCCTCGCCGGAGCGCCCGGCGATGCCGATGACGAGGACGAGGACCGCTGCGGGCTACCGGCGCCCGGCGAGCCTGCCCCCAGCGCTGCCGCTCCCAGCCCGCCAGACAGCGAACTTGACAGCGACGTCGACAGAGACGACGACAGAGAAGATGACAGCGACGCCTCTATAGGCGACGCCCCAGCACCCGCGAACAAATTCTGGTGGTGGAACTGCTGGTGGTACTTCGGGAGCATGCTATCGATGATGAACTTGGAACTCATCGCTCGGCGGCGACGCGGCGCGCGACGATCGCCTCGCGGGAGATGCGTTTATCGCCGGCGATTCGGATCGATTCTCGCGCGTGCACCTCTACTATGGCCGCGGATCGTTTATGACCCGCGTATGAGGCTCTACGACTCCGAATTCCCCGTCGTGGCGAGCGTTACCGCTGCCGCGCGCCGCGCTCGAGACAGCGAAACACGCCACGTGCGTGCAAGCGAGACGCAACGATGATCGGGGGCGACCCGCCAGAACCCTCTCCGTCTCATTAATTCCTACCTGCGTGGCTTATATTAGAAAGAGATAAAAGCTATTCGCTAACGACCATTCTGACGGCCATTGTTTGTAATGGCGCCGGGCGCCCCGCAACTCCACACCGACCTCGTCTACACCAATAGTGATCCGGTGCAGAACATTCACCGCCAATCACAAACCATTCCGGCACTTCTAGCTGTCAAACTGAATGGCTTTAAACAGAATTGCAACATTACTTTTAATATTAAATGTAATTTTTTGTAATTATCTGTTACTGAATAAAATTTTATAGCACTGTACAATTATTTCGCAAACCTGTAAAATTTTGTTTGTTTTACAATATTTTTTTTTTCTTGAATGTGTCATTTTAACTTCCTGAATGACTTAAAAATATGCCATAGGAGATACAAATATTTTTATTGGTGTATAAAAACATGACAAATTACTGCCTTTATTATTAGGTGTTATTTGTGGGTTTCCGTATTTTTTTAAGAATTTAATAAAATGTACAATATAATGTAAAAACTGCATGCTTCAGCATGTACTTTATATACTTTCTGTTTGAAGTGTATGTTTGTGTCACCTGTTATAAAACAATTCTTTACATTTTATAATTTACATGCATATAAAACTGGGTAATCATATTATATTTTGACCAAGGTTTTATTTCTTAGGTATAATTAGTGTTTTCTGGTGCTAATTAAAAAAAGCAAGATTAAACTGTCAAATATTTTCAAAATGTGTTTTCTTGACAAAAGGTTTGCACTAAATTACCATTAGAAAAAATATAAATTAAAAAAGTTACAAATATTACCTAAACTCAAAACATGAATTGCTCTAAATTGCGTTACGCCGGCCACGTGGACGGACGGGTACTATCCATCTCGTTTCTTTGAACGTTCCTTTCTTTGTCCCACGTTTCATTCATACGTATTCGTCGTAACTACACCGAGCACATGTGCAATAACATACTTTATGGTTGTAAAAATAGAACCGTTTATTGCCTGAGGAGTTTATTTATTTGTTACAATTTTGATTGTTGAACGTGTTTAGTGCATGGTTTTTATAGGCTTAAGTTGCCTTTTCAGCTTTATCAGGTCGGTGGTACGACTGTGAGGCAGTAGAACATTGCATAAGTATAGGTTTTATGTTGTTATTGTGATGTTTTCGCCGTAAACGTATGGAATGCATGATATGACCAGTTAAAGCCGTTTATTTCTCGATATGAGCAATTTTTTTATTGATTTTTGATGAGGTTAATGACAGATTAATGTTCCGTTTAAGGAAATTCTTTGGAGCGTTTTTCCTTTTGCGTAGATAAATTGTTTTTGACAAGTAGATATCGCTTCTGTATTGCGTTATATTTTAAGGAACAATATCATACCTACCTTTTGGTAAAAAACCTACCTATTTAAATCAGAAGACTATGCATGACGGTGTACATACCTACCTACCTATGTATTTACTGAAAATGGTAAACAAATAATTTTAGTTTAGGTAGTTACGACATTCATTAAATCTTTATGTAATAAAATTAGCGAATTTATAAAAAAATAACCTTTTAATTGTTAAAAAAAAAATCTTACAAAAGGTGATGTTAAAGAGGATATAAAATATAGGTACTTACAACAAACTTATTCTACTTAATTAATTAATAAATTATTAAAATATGAAAATAGGTACCCACTTAACTACCATAATAAGTAGGTAGGTACATCTACCTATAACAAACTGGATAAACATATTTTATAAGGTAGCTAAATTAACTAAAAAATTATAAAATAAAATTACCTACCTATATTTTATTTTGTAAGTTTTTAGTTAATTTAGTAAAACATGTTAGTTTAGTATGGTACCTACCTACCTAATAGGTACTTAACTAAAGTATGGCATCGAAAAATTCCTCTTTATCGGTGTCGACTGGTGATGTACCAAAGAGACTGGTGGCAAAGCCAAATTATACTGCACTGTTGGCTATTGGGACACGGGAACTGTCAACCAGCTGTTTAGTGATTTCATTGAACAAGCTGTAGGTACCTACCTACTTGCATCCGTGTGATGAAAGTACACACCACACACAGGTAGAGGTAGGTACCTACCCCTACCTGTGTGGTACCGTGGTATGTGGTATGTACCCATCCACCTAATGGTGATGTTATTTGAGAAGGACATCTCCAAACAAGTGATGGTTTAGTGTCATTAATACTGCTCTTTTTTTTCTAGTCGTTAAAGCGAGACAGGAATAAAATTGTTTGTGAGTATCTCTCTAAAACAGTTCTTTTGCATCTCTGTAAAAATTGCTAGTGTGAATCTCTCTAAAAATTGCTCGTGTGAATCTCTCTAAAAATTGTTTGTGTGCATCTCTCTAAAAATTGATCATGTTCATCTTTTTAAAAATTGCTCATGAGCATCTCTCTCTACAAATTGTTCGTGAGCATCTCTCTAAAAATTGATCATGTGCATATTTCTAAAAATAAAAAATATTTTTGTGCGTCTCTCTAAAAATATTTGTAGATATGCATTACTCTAAAATTTTTTTGCGAGCATCTCTCTAAAAAATGCTCGAGAGAATCTCTCTAAAAATTGTTCGAAAGCATCTCTCTCAAAATTTCTTATTCACAAAGTTATTATCAAATTATTCTTCTTTCCATTAATAATAATAGCCGTACAGGTCAATCGATCAGGTTAAGCTACGTTTGTGGGTCGGCGGATGGATGACCATCTTCACATACCGAGACCCTTTCGTGTCTCATAAAGCACGTTGTGCCATTCCCGGCTGTCATTTCTAGCTCTTTGACGGTCGTTAAGGATAGTCAAAAGACGCAAAGTCTGACAACCACTCTTTTCTTTATAATTATAAACTAGTACCTACTTGACCTTAATCCCGCCTGATGGTAAGTAATGATGCAATCGTTGATGGTAAAGCGCGCTAGTTTATTAAGAGCCTATTCATTCAAAAGAACTGAGTGAATAGGAAGGAGGTTGGCAGTTAAGAGAGGTGATGCAATGTTAGGTAAACCCAACAGAACGACCAACGATGCTGCGCCAGAGGGAGATTGCTCTGGAGACCCTCCACGACCAAACTCCTGACACAACAACATTTTGCGCATCGTACCTAGCCGGCACACTTCGTAATATAACTGCTGAGACCCGTCCTCCGTACGTCTTCACTAGACATTATGCCGGAACACGACGAAGCGCTTGGCGGCAAGACTTTGTCTGGTGGGTGGTAACTTCTGCCGGCAGTCGATGTTATAGCTTACCACCGATAAGTAGTAGTAATTACCTAGTCAACAAGGCAGTCGCTTCAGTTAAAATAGGTACTGGCATTCAACTGCCTTTAGACTGGAAAATGACCCGAACATAGGTGGTCAAAGGCTGGGTAGGTGATGATGCTATACATGCAAACAGTATACTCTGCAAACAGTGATGGTCCAGCGGTAGGTAATTCGAACCCAAGCTGGCAATTTACTTTGTGCATTTAATTTTATCATCACTGCTTTAAAAATTTGAACGAAATCGTAAAGAAATCTGCATGTTCTATAAGTAGGATGCATTCTGGTGAGGGTGCAAGGGAATTGCATGATTTAATTCCCCATCTCCGTTCCACCATCGGACGACCCGTTGTACGGCAAATTTCCACCCTTACGTTGTTGACACCACTGCGATCGTTTCGCTTCTTTTATACAGCGTACAGCGAACAGTTTGCCAGCGATGGTGTTTCCGTCACACTACAATTTGAGTGTCTTCAAGGCTAGAGTGAATAGGCTCTTAATAAACTAGCGCGCTTTACCATTAACGATCGCATAACTGCTTACCATCAGGCGGGTTTTTTTTTTATTTTTTAATAATTATAAACTAGCGCTTGACCGTAATCCCGCTTGATGGTAAGCAGTGATGCGATCGTAGATGGTAAAGCGTGCTAGTTTATTAAGAGCCTATTCACTCAGAAAAACTGAGCGAATAGGAAGGAAGACGGCAGTTCAGCAAGGTGATGCAATGTCAAACCCAACAACACGACCAACGATGCTGCGCCAAAGGGAGATTGATCTGAAGACCCTCCACGACCAAACTCCCAACACAACAACATTAGGCGCATCGTACCCGGCACACATCGCAACACAACTGCTCAAGCGCTAGTTTCTAATTTACCTATATTAAAAAAAATGTCTTAGAACCAAATATTCTAAGAGAGATGTCATCTAGGTACATAGGTATCAATCGAGGGAGTGGACACATGAACCTCGTGGTTTATAATAACCGATTCCCTTGTAGAGAGAAGGTTTGTATTGCAGTAATCGTAACGTTACCTATCCGAATGTTGATTATGCTTATGCTAATTCGTAAGTAAGAATATGAATCATTTTCGTCATCAGTAACTTGGTTTATTGATACTGGCCAAGTTAGTCACCTTCTCATAAAGGAATTATGTAAGTAGTAACTATTAGCGAACAGTAAATAATCGTAAATCGAACGAAACCAATTAGCACTTCTAACTACAATTCCAGTTAGATTTTTAATACCTATATACTTAGTAGGTAACAATCTAACTGCACCTAATTGTGGTGAGAAGTGTTGATCGTCCGGGCTGATCAATTTGTTCCTAATTGGAACGTTTAGGGAGCTTACTTATAAGAAATGCTACTTAGGTAGGTATTGGCTACCCAAAGGTAGATTCAAATAAGTACTTATCGGAATACCATATCATTTAAGGTAACGTTAGGTATAGGTAAAATATCGAAGAAATGTAAGTAGGTACCAGCGACACTAAAATAAATGTAGGTACTTCATCATCATTATCAACCTTTTATCGTCCCACTGCTGGGCAGAGGTCTCCTCCCATACAGAGAAGGATTGAGCGTAATCACCACGCTTGCTCAATGCGGGTTGGCGATTTCAGACTTAAAGTCCAGGTTTCTTCAAGATGTTTTCCTTCACCTTCAGTCATTGGTGTCCAAGATATACTTAGAAAGAACCTACATATAACCTCAGAAAAGTTACACTGGTACTTGCCTGACCTGGAATCGAACCCACGCACTCATACTTGAGAGGCTGGTGTTTTAACCACTAGGCCACTACGACTTGGTACTTAAGAAGTTTTTTTTTTTAATAATTATAGAGTAGCGCTTGACCGCAATCCCGCTTGGTGGTAAGCAGTGATGCGATCGTTGATGGTAAAACGCACTAGTTTATTAAGAGTGAATTGGTCACTCAGAAAAACTGAGCGAATAGGAAGGAAGACGGCAGTTGAGCGAGGTGATGCAATGTTAAACCCAACAACATGACAACGATGCTGCGCCAAAGGGAGATTGATCTGAAGACCCTCCACGACCAAACTCCCAACACAACAACATTAGGCGCATCGTACCCGGCACACATGGCAACACAACTGCTCAGACCCGTCCTCGGTTCGAACATCTGATGGTTACTGGGAAGTTGGACGATGTTCTAGAGGTCGCAGTCCAATAAGGTGGACTGACCAAATTCCTTCAACTCTGGATTCTGGCTTGCATGATGCTGTACTCGCGGCCGAGGATCGTAACAGATGGTGAACAATAAAAGGAGATTATAATTCCACAGGGATATCATGAGCCTCAGTAATGAGGAGAATGACTTGAGGAGGAGGAGGAAGAAGTATTTACTGAGAGAGTGAGGTACAGGTCTCCCAAAGTGATAATGCGCATAGAAATCTTCGTCACTGTTCGGCAACGGTCGTATTCCCCGAGCGTTCAGAAGAAGATATGTATATAGAGTGGTTAAGTGCATAAAAAGTGGTTAAGTGCACCACTCTATATACATATCTTCTTACGAACGCTCGGGGAATACGATCGTTGCCGAACAGTGACGAAGATTTCTATGCGCATTATCACTGGAGACCTGTACTTACTGAGAGTTACTAATAAGATTATTCGCAGGAACTGAATTAAGTACTTTTAATTTTTATTTTTTTAAATCCAAAGTAGGAGGTACCTCCTACTTTGGATTTAAAAATAAAAATTCTGATAGTAAGTAGGTATTTAATAATTCATTTAGTTAATGGATCAATTAATATTCGTAACCTATATATGACGCTATTTAGTTAAAACGTTTAAGAAACGATAAAAATTGAAGAGTTTGTTCGTCTATCAAAGATTCTTATAATTACTCAGATACCTAAGTAGACATGTGAGTGTTGAACATTTTGGAGGGACGAAAATTAATGTTTCCTTGTTTTTTTACTTATTTCTTTTTAAGAAAAAGATGGTTTTATTTTTTACTTTCTCCTGTATCGTGGGTGCGTTTATAAACATATAAACTCACATACACTAACAGTCAGAGCCGGAACAACTACTTGGTCATACACAGCAGCGCAGCAGTCGATCGTTCAGCCACAGCGCAAACCATGTCGTCATATTGATTAGGTATAATGTTCGTCAAATTCTAAACAATGTG
The DNA here is from genome assembly GCA_037179545.1 of Sesamia inferens. Taxonomy (NCBI): domain Eukaryota; kingdom Metazoa; phylum Arthropoda; class Insecta; order Lepidoptera; family Noctuidae; genus Sesamia; species Sesamia inferens. The sequence goes on from CM073930.1 coordinate 14,237,231, forward strand.
ACCGCAAGAAAAGTCCATCGAAATTAGAACAAGGAACTCCGCTACTTTCATAACAGCCCGCTAACAAATTCAAAAGGCCTTACACATAGTCCTTACTTTGTTAAGAACTAGTTCAAGAGTTAGTACTTATTTGGAACATGTACCAAAAAAGGCACGTTCCCTAAAAGGAACACGAGCGTTGGTGCAATCACCCTTATTTTATAGATGTATCGGTGTACGGGAACCTTTATATTGCAAGCCGCAAAGTCGCCGGTGGGCGGAGCGACGACCATCGTAAAAGTGTTCCGAAGTCTTTGGAAAATTTACAACTATCGCTTGTGAGATTTAACGACCAGTTTATAGATCCAACGCTTTTAAATTCGATATAAACTTGCTTTGTCTCAATGAAAAAGCCATCAATGTGACAAATGTACCACTTATGTTCTATAGTAGTGTAATTGTGGACCATGTTTTATGTTAAACGGCTATCAATTTTTACGGCACTCCAGTTCAGTAATTCTTGCTGGACCATTTTCAGTATTTTTCGCTGTCTTCATGCCAATTTTCACTCTTTTCCGTAAATCACTGTTATTAAATAAAAAAAAAAATCAAGCTTACCTTCTCGAATTATATTTTTTCCTTCAGTAGGTTACTTTTCTTTGCATACTTTCATTGTTTCAAAGATCTTATTTACATTCACAAGGCTCTAAGATTCATCAATTTAGAATCAGTCTGTTTTGTGAACCAAAGCACATTAGTAACTCCCTGTACGAATGTTTTAAATCGCAATATATGCTTTTATACAGCGGCCAAATAATTGTTGAAACACAGTTTTGAAGTGGACTGACATTAGAAAAAACATTTTTCAAGCCAGTAATTGTTAGATTCTAGTAAGTTTGGTCTTGAAGAACAATCGATTTTTGTACTCACCCCAGAGGCCGTCATCGTCACCTGAAACAGAAAAACTTCTGTTAGACTCTTCGTCAATTGGAAGTCCTCGAGAGCTTTTATCTTACTCCCACTTATTCTGGTATTAATTACCATTAAATATGTAAATACAAAACATATAAGTATGTAGGCAAGAGGCATCGAATTAAGTGGTAGGTATAGGTACCTGCTTTATAAAATGCTACATTTCTAAAGCATTAGGTATCATAAAATATATACTCTTAATTTAACCTTATTGAAAGTTATCTTCACTGAAATCTGGTATCAACTTAGATTTGTTTATTCTATTAAGAAACTACTGGATTAAATTTGTTCTTAATAGAAGTACCTAGCTATTGGAACTTGACTAGGTAGGTACCTATTTGGCATGTGTACCCAAATTCCTATTAGGTACCAATCAGCTTAATTACTTGCCAAGACTGTCATGGAATAGAAAAGGAAATCATGGCAAATATAAGGAAAGAAAACCTGGCAACTTATGTTAGTGCCTTAGTGGTAATTTATTTACCGACCTATGATATGTCAGGTGAGGTGAATGTGTGTCTGTGCGCGTAAATGAATGATTCTACATGTTGGTCAGCCATGCAGACATCAAGATTTCATTGACAGGTTTCAACTGTTTTTAGGCTAGTTTTGAACACTGATTTAACGGACGCGTAGGACCTATGTATTGGTTCCAATTTTCAGTTCAAAACAAAAAAATGTTTTGTTACTTTATTACACTTTGTAAATTATATAGTAGATGGCAGTTAATATCTTTGAAATTAAGTTTCATTTCTGTCTTTCTTTGTCAGATATACGAAGATAGGAGAACATGCTCTTTTTTAAGCTGCTTTAAGTTAAATAAGACTGGCAAGTAAATGGTAATAGGTACAACTAAGTAGATTACCTTAAAATTTCTCACCGGATCAAGAAGGAATACCCCAATTTTTTAGCTTGAGAACTAATAAGTACAAATCCCAATAAAAAGATAACGTAGCCCGCGTACTAAAGGTTCTTAAGTAGCAATATTTATTTAGCTATTCGGCTCGTATCGTATACAAAAAGGGGGGTAAGTAGGAAATTTTAATTTCACGTCTGGAGTTGGGCGGGGAACGGAAATTTGTGTGGCATAATAAGTGAGATTGTTGCGAAATTTGCTACAAGAAAAAGAACGAGGGTTCCCATCGCAGCGGTGCGACGTTGAGATAGTATGGATGTGCCGCGAACAGCTTGAGATTACTTGGAACGTCTTGTTTCTTTTTTTTCCAAATTGGCACAGTGGTAAACATTTTTGAACCATTTCGTAAGATGCCAATCTTCTTCAGAAATTGTACTTTCCTGACTAGCTTAATCTCTTGATTTCTCGGTTGGAGATCAAGCCGTTGCCAAAGTAATTGGTCAACTCAGTTTGAAAACATAAATACGATTCCTTTTAAATACACACATCAAAAGTGTCTAGGGATCAACATATATTTTTGCAATAACTTTTCTCCTGATTGATATTAATTAAAATTTTCTTTTCATCAAATAAAGTGTTTTCGTTTGTCACAGTAACGATAAACCAAGTCACCTTTGAATTAATAAAGAAATTTGCCATTTTCCTAATAAAGGGATATTTGACATTTGAACCACTAACACAAAAGTTCGAAAAAAAGACTGAAATAACAGTTTTCTCTAAAATTTTATTGGGTAACTTAAACAATTAATAATCCGTGTTTCTACCGCGAACACTAACAACACAAGAACATCGGTTTGGCATACTCAAAATGAGTTCATCCAAATCACGCTGTGGAATGGCCGCCCATGTTCATTGCAACAACAAAAAAAGGTCTTCTTGCGACTGGATACCCTCCATATTCGGCAGAGCTCTTCTCTGTAGCATATCCCATGCATGCTCAATCGGGTTCAAGTCTGGCGACTGAGCAGGCCAGGGCAGGACATTGATGTTAGCTGCGGCGAGAGTCTGTCTTACAACTCTTGCGGTGTGCGGTCGTGCATTATCATGCATTAACTGAAATAAGGGACCGATTTGCACTTGTAGAGGAACGATGACGTCTGATACAATCGTCTCAGCATAAATTTGAGTGTTGAGGTTGCCTCTGATCCAAATCAACTCAGTTCTTCCGCCGATCCAAATACCCGCCCATACCATGATGATTCCACCACTATAAGGATGGACTTCCTGGCAGGATTTTAATCGCTGTTGGCGTCCAGGGGTTCTCCAGTGTCGTATACGTCTTGTATCCGGTCTCATACCAAAACGAGACTCATCAGATTTATTACAAAGCCACATCTCAATCTCAAGAAATCCGCATAAAAATGCTTGATCCCTAGACACTTTTGATGTGTGTATTTCAAGTTTAGAAGCGCGTTGGAATATGATTATTGGTTTATCCTGTAAGTAGACGCTGTTTTATTATAACAATCATTTATGACACAGAAGACAATAAAAAGCTCATTAAGAGCTTTTTGTTACCTTAAGCTAAGTATTTTTTGCTTGCCTGTCTACATAGTAAAGAGAACAGAATATTTATGACTCACTTGAATTTGATTGGTTCTAGGTAATTATGTAATGTGCAGAGGATCATAAACTTTAATATATTAATTAAATGGTAAATACAGTTGTCTGCCAGCAGGCAGACCAAGCTACCCGAAAATGTAAAATTTTCAATCAACTTTGAATCTTAATGCTTTAGCTATAAAATTGAATATTTATTAAATAAATTTGACAGTTTTTTTTAGCTGGCGTCTGTGTCTCCTGCAATATGTAAAAGAATAAATAGGTAAGTTGTTTCATGTCCAAATATTTATTTACTTAACATATTAACTATAGCTTTATAAAGTCGTGAAAATGGATGTTTCATGAAATAACAATTTTAAAAATAGAGCAACACTAAATCTTAGTAAGTTCAAGTACATCAAATGTCATCGGTAGTCATGGATTTGTTTTGTGGCTTGTTATTGAAATTTGTATTAATTTTCAATTCTATTTAGACAAAACATCGAAAAAATGTGTTAAATATAAGAAAAACAAACCGGAGTGGAGCTCGGGAAATTATGTTTAAAGTTTATCATCAATGTTTGTTATTACACCAAGCTGGACAAATTTTATCAAATATGGATGATATTTATGCTTTAACATTTGCTAAAACAGGTATGTAATCATGTTACTGTTTGTTTTTATCTACTAAAAGTTTCGAATATACTATGTAAATGATTTTAAGACTAAAATAAGTATTGTTTACATTGATATTTTAGGTTATTTAGTTTACCGCTGATTTTAGTAAAAAATAGTTCTAAAATTAGTGCTATCCATCTTCTGATAGGAATTACATATTATTATTTTTAATCTTTCAGAAAGATGTGAGAGTAAACCCTTTATCAAAATTAATATGAGTTTGTTATTCGCTTAATTGAAGATAACAGGCTGATGACAGCAGTAGCGGAGACGTTGTTAGTGACGCAGCTGACAATGAAAATACTTTTTAACGAAGAATATTTGGAATCAGATGATGAAAGCAATTATTATGTTTTGGAATACTTTTCATTGGTAAAATCACGTTAAAACATATAATAATAAATACGTATGATTTTATTTTTTGTTTTACTCATTTTATTTAAACGCCAGAAACCATAGATTTGTGTTTTTATTAAAACCAGTTTTGCTTCTAGTACAAAATAATGTGCTAGTATCAACATTATTTCAATCACAGTAACAGGGTTGCTATGCGCACGACCGCAGCGCCTTCATTTATTTTCACGACTTTTAAGACATAGAAGTATACCGTATCAACACCAACCACACCGTACAATACACAACCGTACCGTACCGTACCGTATACCGGATAACAGACATAGAAGAACATTTATTGCTGGCAGACACAGGTAACCGCGACGGCAACTGCCACCGCGGTCATCTGGTCATGGTCAGGTTACTTGAGTTACTTGAGGCCAATGCATGGTAGAAGAAATTAAAAATATAGGTACAGAAAACTTTTCATTGCTTACAAAATATGTATGTCAAACAGGTCGTGAGATCATGTTGGTGAAGAAGATGATTTGATCTCACAATTGATTACCGTGATTTTTACTTAGTCTTAGCAGACCAGCACAGGATGGTGAACGAGTTGTGAAGATAACACAAAGAGAATCAGTCAAGAGGACCATATTAAAACACAATGCTTAATGTTTATTAACCTAAAGCAAATATTTCGCCATTTTGAACCATATCTCCGTGCCTCGGAAAGCACGTTACCTAAGTCGTTTTTGCGGTTGTCATTATCACGTCTTAGATAATCGTTAGGGATATTCAAAAGCCCAAACATCTAGTAAACAGCCTTATCAAAGAGTACCGTGTTACCCAGTAATGGGGTTATGGAGGTCATAATGACTTAAATACCTATTACAATTATTACCAGTTGGGTCTTGTTTCTAATACAAAGAAATCACGAAAAAGGTTTCATATCAAGCCACCAAAAGCTAAGTACGTATACATTAATACACCAGTGATAAAGTTATTTCCAATGAACGATTCATACGAAAAGAAGAGTCGTTTACATATTTCATATCTGGAAATTATATCTTAGAACTGGTGAAATGTTTAAAATATACAATATTTAAACAGGAAAGTTATATTCGCTGTCCATATTTTGACAGATAAGAACTTACTGGGAGAGATTGGATACTCTAAAATAAAATAGTATACACACTACACACTAAGAGAAAGGATACACACTATAAATGATAATAGTGATTAAAGCAACCATAGGTATTTTTTTAGGGAAGTATGTACATACTTCCCTAAAAAAATACCCACAGAAAAACCACTTCTCAAGCATTATCGTGATAAAAATACAAGAAAACGTCAAAAAATCAAGCCTTATCCACTTTAAGCGAGTGGTATTCGGTGGGCGCACGTGTAAGTGGCAGCTTCAATATTTATGTGCAATTTTTCCAGCGGCTCCCCTCGCCCCGCGGCTGCCTCACCTCCCCGCGCCGTGATAAAGGATGCAACGCGCGCCCCGCATCCCCACTGAAGCACCCGGAATTGCGTAACAATGAACAGCGTTTATAATAATTTTATTAATAGGAATTATTTTGTACAAGACTTGAATACGAAAACACGCCGAATTTGAATCAGAAAGGGTAGTAACTCCGAAATAAATACGATTTTTTTTCTGAAAGTGGATAAGTTATCGACGCAAAAAGCTTAGCCATCTTCAACTGAAAATTTTGTTCGTGAGATAATTTCTAAGTAAAACCTGCTCATTCTAATTAAGTGTACCTAGGGGAGTTGGCAAAAGGTCTTTGAACCCCGGCTCCTGTAGTAATAAATAGTGTAGTTCCTTTTCCTTTTGTTTCGGTAATTATTTTGGAGTAGGATGGGTACCTCAAGTCCTCAACCAATCAAGCTACTGACTATTACAAAAGACTCAAGAGGAGCAATGGGGTTTTTAAATAACGTCGACGACTTGAACCTATTCAGAAGGAAAAAATTACTTCAGTTGTTTTAAACATATTTCATTTATTGTAATGACCACTGACTGTAGCAAATTTACTTTTCGTTACAGATAAGTGACAATTTTCAGAACAGATAATATTGATAAAACACTAACAGACAACGATGTTGCATAACTTATTTGAATAAAAGATTAGATTTCCAACACCTATAAGTAAAGTACCATTATTACCTGTTTAATGATAAATCTGGTGAAGCCGTACGGAGGACGTGTCTGAGCAGTTGTGTTGCGATGTGTGCCGGGTACGATGCGCCTAATATTGTTGTGTCGGGAGTTTGGTAGTGGAGAGTCTCCAGATCAACTTCCCTCTGGCGCAGCATCGTTGATCGTGTTGGTCTTGGGTTAAACATTGCATCACCTCACTCAACTGCCGTCATCCTTCCTATTCCTAAGTTTTTTTAAGTGAATAGGCTCTTAATAAACTAGCGCGCTTTACCATCAATGATCGCATCACTGCTTACCATCAGGCGGGATGGCGGTCAAGCGCTAGTTTATAATTATTAAAAAAAAAAGATCCGCTTATCTACGAAACACAAACTTCACCCACGACCAAAGATTAAGATCGGTATCGTTTTCATGAACAACAAATATGTTGTTATAAAATAATGTAATATCATAACTGGGCATTCGAGGATACTACAGTGACTGTACTATTATATTATTCAAATAAAAACAATTTCAATTTGTTCCCAAATTGAAACAGAGAGCTGTCGGCGCGTTATTACATTTGGGCGGAGGTTAGCTGCGGTAGAGCGTGTAAAGTGCCTATAGAGCCTCCCGCCTCGCCCTCTCATAGCCTATAACACCAGCATCGGGGCTTTCCTCAAAAAGCCTCAAAGAACGCCTCAAATTTAGCGACTTTTCGCTCTCAATACTTTTACGGGACATTTAGAGACTTAAGCTGAGTATGTACGTCATTTTTCTCTTTGTGTTCGGGAGGTAAGAAATATAGTTTTTGATAGACGCGCGTTCCGAACGTTCGGTAAGTATCATTTGGGGGTGTAAAAGGGAAGGCGATGATAGAGGTATTTCTTATTTAGCGAAATATGCTATAAGGTTGTCGTATGTGCGCTTATAAAAGTGTCGTAGCGATCCACGGACGTCTCGATTACCTAGACGTCGATTCTATGGTTCAATAAGTAACATATTTTACAGTTCTTTCTTATTATAATTATATTAAAACGTTTTCTTATTTTTCTGCATCATGCAAACATATTCTAGCAGCAACTGGCTGCCGTCCCACGCTGATTTTTTTTTGGTAAATTGAAATAGATGGCTTTTATGGGTTTCAGGTATATATTTTTTATTTTTCTTTTTTAATAATTTTGTCTTGTATCTGTAAAACGGTCTATTTTTGGTTCTCAATTTTTTATCTTCAGAAATATCAATTTATCACTCGTAGTTTTAGTTTTCATCATTTCTCCATCCCCTAATAAGAATATATATTTCCTGTAGGTTCCTTGAGTAAGTTCCTTAATAGAATAATAATAATAAGTTTAACAAAGTTATCAGGACTATTCGGGTCAATAATATAAATGTAAGTAGTAGCTAACTCTAATATACGAAAATTATGCCAAGACCGGATCCCTATCGGTCATTATTTATGTAGGTAAGTAATTTAGGCAAGTACCTTGAAATGACTGGTAAAAAACTATGGCAATAGTGAAGCAAGACGTAATTGGCAAAAACACAAAATTGTGTTTCGTAGCGCGTAGGCCGTAGAGGCGTAGACCCTCTACGAAATCTAATTGTGTAGCTAATTACAATGTTAATTTTTATTTTTGTTAATGTTTCTTACCTGTACTCCTACAATAAGTTGTTATTTATAACTATTATTATTTAACTTCACTATCGTTAAGCTCGCTAGCGTATTAACATGGCTCGAATAGATTTCGATAATGCATCATGAGTTTTATGGTACCTACCTATCTTATGTAGGCGTTATAATAAACTCGATAGGTCGTGTCATCATATATCTTATTTCTTTCTTTCTCAGCAATAAAAAGAGAGAAAGGCATAATTATATGTTCAAAATGCCCATAATACGGGTCGAGTGTCCGCAACTCCACGTCATTGCGCGTGATCTGAAGACCCTCCACGACCAAACTCCCAACACAACAATATTTGGCGAATCGTACTCGGCACACATCGCAACACAACTGCTCAGACCCGTCCTCCGTACGGCTACACCAGACATCATGCCGGAACACGACAAATCGCTTAGTGGCAAGGCTTTGTCTGGTGGGTGGTATCGATATAATTAATTAAGTACATTACTTAATTAATTATATCGATAGAATAATAGATTTTCTTATTGTGATTGTTTAATTTCTATGTCACCAAGTTACGTTAGGTTTCTATAGTGCTCATGGTATGAATTTTAATTCAATCTGTAATTTTTTAGTTTGTGACATAAATTTTCTATGGGATTAAAGTCTTGAACTTCATGCTGGCTAATTCAAACCTTGTATCCCCACTTCTCGCAAATAATTTCTTAAGACCATTACAGTATGAAAGAGAGCATTATCGTCCAATAATTTAAAATCTGCACACAGCATACATCCCAAGTTTAGAATTACATGCACTTCAAGAATCATCATCATCGTCGCATCGACTTTTTTCCCCCTTGGAGTCTTAGGTCCGCTTTACCAGTCTAACTGCTGCCTTCAACTTCAACTTGTACTTTAAGAATGTCAGTACTTAATGTATGAAGCAGCAATCACAGTTCCTACAATGAACTTTGTATGAGCATCTAAGCTTATACCTCTCCAGAACAAAACTGAAATATCTCCAGAGCTTACCGTTTCAGAGATGATATATCATGCATATCGTCCTCCCGTTCTACGATACTTATTCTCTTTTGCTCGCATCAGCACCATATGGACATATAGCTACAGGATTCATCAGGAAAGAGCATCTACTTCACCACCATTGTGCATGTTCTTTCAGTCTTCATGATTAAAATATACCTTTGCAGTCTTATGAGTTGTGGTGAGTTTAACACCTTTCGTGAGTCTGTATTGTTTTAAACCACGTGCTTCAAGGCGTTTTAGTGTCCTAACACTTACAATGATACCTTGGACATTACTGAGTAGATGTAACTCTACTTCAGAACCATGAAGAATTCAGAGGTTTGCTGACACTGCAAATCCATCGTTCTGTAGTCCCCTGATGTAGATAGTAGCCAGCGTTCTCCAGTGTGGCTACCATAAGTTTACATTACGAGACACGATCATCGATATCGAGCGCGTTTGACTTATTGATTGGCCCGTTTCAAAGTTGTAAGAACTCTCAACCAATGAGAGCGCCAAACGCGCTCAATATCGACGATCGAGTCTCTTAATGAAAAGTCATGGTAGCTACAAAGGTGCCCTAGTCTGCTATTTTTATAAATTTGTCATTGCAAAAAGATTCCATTGTCATTGTGCTTAAAAGTTCGTAATCTTCTAAATTCATAATGATCGATCAATTATCTCAGTCGTCTGCTAATGGAATGGTGATAGAATGACATTGCCGTATTGCCGTTATTATAAAATATGTTAGTAGAAATGATTTTCTAAAAACTATTACTCAATTTGAAGATTTATTAATATGGAGTGTCAGGGATTGACCACTGGAAAGTCATAATGAAGCCATTTTGTTAGTAGATTCCGAAACTTGTCAGAATCGATCATTATGATATCACTAATCGACCATTCTGACACTATGTACCTATTGTAATAGCCGGCTAGGGCCCCAGAAACCTAGTGTAGATATATTGAACTGTTAATCCACCAGCTTAACATTGTCGGGCGACATTAATTCGCTGGCTCATACCAGTTTGTAACAATATTACGATTAAGTAGGTAGTAGGATATGTCTCTATACCTAACAAAACACTTTGAACTCAAAGACGGTACATTAGAGTTTGAAGTGTGTTGTTATATGGTCATTTAATCGCATCTTAAGTAGGTACCCACAGTGCATCGATGACCTTTTAAATCACGATTACATTAAAACGTTATAGCAAAATAATCAACGATAATAAAATTTCTAAACACTAATTATACTAACCTAGGAAGGAGGTTAGTATTTATAAACCTAATTATTATCGTTTTAAATACTACATAGGATTAGCATTAATTAAAATGTGATTAATATTTTCCATTCATTATTATGCACGACGATAACGATTCACGTTCTTAAAACGGTAATAAAATATTTGTTATAATCCCTATTTTATTAATCATAAAGTTTTGCGAACCGTTACCCAATTTCGCAAGGATACTGCCATCTATGATTTTTCGTGTCAACTATTTAGCAAGGTCAACATACGAACTGTGAACTGTGGAACAATGACTCTTTTATTATTTTATTCGACGATTTATATTCAATTTTTATAACGTTATATGTTGATTTTATGTATCAATGCGATTAGTACGAATAGATTTATAATATTTTTGGTGCAAAGAAAGTGGCGCCATCTGTTAGAGGGTGAAAGAACTGTTTGTGTGAAAGGGTTGAGATTGCAGCAGAGGGTGCATCGTGCGCCCTCTGAGATAAAACGGTGGCTTGTTTAAACTATTTGGATACGGTTTTTAAGTAGACACATTCTTATTCTTTGATACCTGAATTCTCTAGAACCATAATTTAATTCATACCTACTTTTACACCTATAAGTATTTAGGTACAAATACGAGTAAGTAAGTATTAATGTACTAACTTAATTCAGGTTGAATTTTTAAGGTCATAATTATTATTAAGATTAGACTGGTAATCTAATTTAACTGATACCTAATTAATTTCACGCGTTCCATTAAAATAAAAGCAACACAACCTTTTCAAAAACAAGAATTTATTTAAATCCTCTAAAGGGAAGAAAAATAAACTGTGTACACTTATATCTACAAGTAATTTTACATTTGAAATAATTTATATGATACTTTTCGAGAGATTGTCAAAATAACAACGTCGTCTTCTCAGTGATATTGACTTGAATAATTCGTCCGAAAACCGTAATACTACGTCAGTGTGACGTATGAACTTAAAAACATCAACATTCCAACATCGTTTTTAGGCAATCGCTTAATCAGAATCTAATACACGTTTACATAACCGAACAAGTTTACTCGAAACTCGAAAAGATCCGTATCTGTCGGGAATCATCGAACCAACGGCCTGAAGCCCATAACTAGGTAGATAGCATAAGAGTAGGGTTGCGTTTGATAACACGAGGTTATGTGTTGACAAATTGACTGGTGAATGCCATTATTTAAAAAAAATATAGATATGTAGGGTATGCGTCTTTTATTCGACAAGTGGTAGAGAAATTTCTAGTGGGCAGATAAGAGATTTTTAAAGAATTATCGTTGATTTATAGATCAAAAAAATCTGCTTCACAATGTACCTTATTCAGAAATATATGTTGTAATGAATTCTCACATAACCAAGTTTGCATAAGTAGGGGAACCTGTTGTACCTTGACACCCTTTGTACCTAGAGCTACCTACTTTTTGGAAATGTTCGCGCTCTTTTTTATGTCTCTTTGTCTATAATATAGTGAACTTTCACAAGACTAATCAACATGAAGTTAGTTGCAGGCGGCCATTGTATCGAGTTTGCATGGGAGATCACTTTAACGTTTTCGCGGCAAAAAAGTAAGATATTGAATATTTTTTATTTCTTTCATTACTTCTGTTATTTTCTACATATTTTTTTAAAACCATTTGATTGAAACAAGTACTTTATCTAAGTTTATAATGTAGTATGCTTATTTGAGCTCGTCACAACCTCCAAATTTATATGTGCGAATAAACATGAAAGGGTAGGGGTGTTGTACCTTGATTATAGGAAAACAGTTGTACCTTGATCATATGGTCAAGGTACAAATGTACTCTGTTAATTCTGTTTAGGAACGCACATATTTATAATTTTGTTGTTTTTTGTATAGGTAAAATGCGTCGTAGCAAAAACAACATCAAACGAACTCCTGTTCCAAAAACAGCACTTTCTAGTGCTATCAAATTAGTTAAAGAAAAAAAATTATCATTAAGAGGGGCTGCCAAACATTTTTACTTGTCAAGATGTACTTTAAAGAGGCATTATGAACACTGCTTGAAGACTGGTAAAGAATCGAGCGACCGTCATGATAATTTAGCTGTGAAAAGGTTTTTACATGTGACGAAGAGCTCTTGCTTGTGGATTACATACAAGAAGCAGCATAGTTACAATACGGACTCACTTTAAAGGATGTTAAGAGGTTGGCATATGAGTTCGCGAAGAAAAACAATAAAAAATATCCAGCTCAATGGGACAAAGATCAAATGGCTGGGGAGTACTGGTTACGCCTTTTCCGTAATCGACATCAAAAGCAATTAGCTTTACGCAAGCCAGAAGCCACTAGCCTTAAGAGGCTAGTGGCTTAAAGAGGGTGCTCTTATAAAATCCACGAAGAAGTCGCTAAAAAACTGGAAATGGCCAGAAAGAGAAGATGTAAACTTATACCAATGGTTAGATATTAAGGAAAAATAAAAAGTCCAAAAAAAGCTATTTCCAAGAGGGAATGTTATTCAGTTCCTGAAATGAATAAATACTCGGAGTTTATTGATTAAATAAGAAACGCTTAGTCCAAATATTAGTCAGTACGAAGAGAATAAAGACTTGTTGCTAATGTGATTAAAATCTTTAAGTTACGTGTTACGAAAAATACTGATTTTATTCTGTTAATTCATATATAATACATATAAGATAAGCTTATAAAGTTTTTTAAAGACATGTTGAATCTGAAAATAATAAAAATATTTGCTATTTGTCGAGAAATATGGATTTTATTTGATGAGTTCTAGCTATGACAAAGGTACAACATAAGCGGATCTAGGTACATCACCAAAGTTGTACCTTGATCAACATTCCATTTTTTTTTTAGATTATGTAAAACCTATAAAAACGATGATCTATGCTTGTATATAATTTATATTATGATCCACATTAGTTCTTCTAACAGCTAAAATTGTTTTATTTGCTATAGTTACAACCGTTTTTTTTTTTTAAAATCGTTGAAAGAAAAAGTGACCGAGGTACAACAGGTTCCCCTACCTACAAGTTGTTACTAAGCTCATGGGGTAAGTTTCAATCTTCCGTCATAGCTTCCGTATAACGCCAAAGTTTACTGAAATCTGCGTAAACACGTTTAAAGGCAACCCTGCAAACTGTACACAAAGCTCATCTACGTAAACGCCAGCAACGTATCGTATATTGTCTAAATAATGAATCCATTCTCACGTTCTTCTCTGATTTACGGCCGCACACAAAACCGCTATAAGACTACATAATGACACCTACCGCAGCCACTTATTTTTGGACCTTATACAATTTTTTTCACACGCGACTATTTAGAATTTTTATCACGTAAATTTTCCGCTTGAAAGGGAAATCCCTATTGTCATTCTGTACGCATGGCTCGTTTCCTTACGAACACGTGTTTGAATATATTTATATATTGCTTGTATATAGGGAAAGTATTTATTTCTGTCACGCAATTTCTTGAATTTTGTATTTTCATAGTTCGGCGTTCTTTGTTCTTGTGGGAATGATACAAGTCGATACTAAGTCGATTAAACAGAAATTTATTGGACTATGGCACGTTAAAAGGAGTTTGGAAACATTGAATTACTTTTACTGTAACAGCGAGTAGGCAGGAACGTGGAGGCGTGTATAAAGTGATTGTATTATGGCAGCTATAGTTTACTTTGTGTCCAAAATGGCAGATATCGCTTAGCAAATAGATGGTATTGGAGTTTACTAAAATAGGACTCTAATTTCCGTGTATACTTGTATGTCTGGTGTTTTGATTCGAAAGAATAAATTGCGGTTTGATACCTTCGTTCGATTGGACGACCTATTTTATGAGACCTGTCGTACCCTTTCGGCAAACTGCACCATACACATCTTTCGTTCACCCATGTGATATTTATACAGTACAAAGTAAAACTTTATTTGACATTTTCTTTATAGGTATTTATAAAAACTACCTACTAGATTCTAATACCTATTACTAGAAGAAAATGCAGTCAATCCAGCATTCTTGAATACTAATGTAAATATGTCTAAATGTGAATAATCCAGATTATACTAGATTCATCTAAGATTTAAATAAATACATGTTACCAAGAAGGTATTTCAAGTTCTATAGATATCTATGCAGTTGATCTAGGCTTGGGTAAACTAATAATCATCATGGGTTTATTAAACGAATATTCTGAATTAATTTTCGTACGTTACTATGAGTGTGTATATGTATATACAGGCTGTATCTGACATCGTAACGCAAACTTCGCGAAAAGGCTACACCGCATGCCACTATCATTTATGTCGTTAATGAACGGATAATAATGTTTAAAAAAAGTGTCGGCTCGGCCTTTGAACGTTGCAAGCGTACCGCCGTGCGGGTTTGTAGGTATGACGTTGATCCTTGATGTGAACTCTATTAAATCAGCTAATAAGATAGTTTTTCGAGTTTTGTTTTCATTGTGCTTTTTTTGTGTAATTAGCGAATTAATTATTTTTTACCTTAAAATCTTATTGGGTTATAAAAGTATAGCAATTACGAAATGTCTAAAGTGAAAAAAATACATACATTTTTTTTTAATCATGAAAAAGCCGACGAAAAATTCCACCACTGGGGGGTTCAGAATCATGTACTGGATCCATGGTACTCGTTTGTGCGTCGATGTCAGATACACCCTATATGATACCTCGATTGTATCAGGTACCCTGTATTGATCTGAATTGTATATAATTAAAAATATTACAGCCTCGATGGACATGACGATTAATGATTTATTCGGTTAATGAAAGATTCCGTAAGGCCGAGTGCCCCATTGTTGAACATTTGACCATTTATGATGTACGGCTGCAACAACAGCAAGAAGCTCATGGTCGTCCCAATTGTGAAACGCGCCTTCGAAATCATTCACTTGGTAACTGGCGAGAACCCACTGCAAGTGTTCGTGACAGCTATCATCAACTCTGAAGATTCTGCTAAGATCAGTCGTGCTGGTACCGTGCGTCGTTAAGCTATGGACGTCTCTCCACGGCGTGAACCAGGCCATTTGGCTGCTGTGCACTGGTGCACGTGAGACTGCCTTCAGCAACATAGGAGCTGATGAGCTCATCAACGCAGCCAAGGGTTCATCACACCCTTACGCCATCAAAAAGTAACGTTGGAAGTATTTTAAGATGTATCAATAAAAAAAGTTTAATCATAATCTATTGAAAACCTACAAATTGAAGGTTTCACGAGTGTTATGTAACTGATGAATAAAAAATGCTTACCTAGTTGTTTTTGACTACCTAGTACCGATATCGTTTACGATACCGTATCTTTGTAAGGAAGATCATTTACGAGTTTTACTGGAGCGTTATCAATAGCAGAGTGGTATTGAGTACCTATATCGTATGTTAAGACCAAAAAAGATAAAACAGAATCAAGCCTTTAGTCGGTACTGTTCTCCTATGGAAAGTCAGAGAAATAATATAGGCAAGTAGGTAGGTAATATTATCAATTATTGTGTTAAAAAAAAAATGCACTGATATCGATACTTAAGCTAAATGACTAGCAAAAACAGCCAATACCAGGTGTTAAATATTCATTTTTAATTAGGTACCTATAAAATATTTAAAAGGTAAATAGATAAGGAAATTGCCTTTTGAAATGCTCGTAAAGTTGAAGACATAATTTTAAAATGATATAATTAAATACCTATCTGTGTAAAACGAGGTAGGTGGGTGTTAAC
The DNA here is from genome assembly GCA_037179545.1 of Sesamia inferens. Lineage (NCBI taxonomy): Eukaryota > Metazoa > Arthropoda > Insecta > Lepidoptera > Noctuidae > Sesamia > Sesamia inferens. Next base: position 14,253,432 of record CM073930.1, read on the forward strand.
TAAATAAATAATTCAGCATAACATCCTACATGGGGACAACAGAGTTGCAACCGCTTTGCTGGCCTCGTAAACGGCGTACTTTATAGGGACTTAAGGGTACCTACATTTACATAATACCCTCACATAATTAGGTACTAGCGTCCACATGTGCTACAAAAGCATTTTCAGAATTTTACTTTTACTTGCAACACTGAAGACCAAAGTTGCCACATAAAAAATGATGGACAACTTTTTTTCTCCATAAAGTGAAAATTTATCTCTTACGACGTGCTATCAACTGCGTCTCAACTTATCAGCACATATCGTATACAACGGTGACCCAGATTTGTCAAGACAGAACCATCGAAGCGTGACATCAATGAAATTTGTCCCAGAAAATATGGTAACAATTCATTTCCGCGTCATGGCCGAACTGGTTTCGTCTGGATACACTTGATATTTATTGTTCGCGACGTTTTTCCGTCATCGTTGCGATAACAATTAGGATATTCATATGCAGTTCAGACAAGTAATCAAACTAAATATATAAATATGTGCCATAAATCTAAAACAATACGAGGGTAGCTATTTATAAGTTGCTTGAGTTCATTCGGGATTTGCGAAAGAGTCAGGCCGCCTCGCCGCGGGTCGAAGGCGACTGCGATACGTAATGCAGCCGTGTGTTTGTCACCCTTGGCTGCAGACGGGGGTTGCAGGGGGTGGCGCATTATTGCAAACGTCGCCTGTCCCCAAAGATGGTGCTACTGTTATTTTGCACTAGAGAAGCTAGTTCGTCTTTTGATACACAGATGGTGCTTTTTAACATTTTGGTCCTAGAGCCTTTGGTCCTTTGACCTTCTAGCTTTATATTAGCAATTAGCTTGAATTTAATTATTAGAACGTTATTCATCGCATATGGTTGTTTTACTATCGTGTACAAGTTAATGCCTACCGCATGAATAATTAAATAAGGGTTATTTATAATTTAATTACTTCTTAATATATGTGAGTCATTGATTGGTAATTATGTAGTAATGTGGATAGGCACCTATCTTTATTTGCTTATAATTAAGGCTACTAGTATTAAATCTGCTTCTGTGGACCTTTAATTATATCATTCGCTACTTATTTGCAAAATTTACATAGGCTCTTAGAAAGACACGTAGGATATAATAACCAAATACTTATCTTGCAAATTATACAATTTTGTTATGCTAATCATATTAAAAGAAAGAGGAGGCAAAACTAGGTTACAAGACATTAAAATCTGTACTAAGTATTTTTTCAACAACTTGCCAAAGATCTAAATTTTAGCTTTAATAAAACTGTTTTTGACAGCAACCCCAAACCTATTCACAAAATAAATTACTCAACCTTGTGAATTCTTAACCGTTCAAATGCTACAGGTAAAATGCACCGGAATATCTGAACTTAAATCACGGTTCGTCAAACAATAGGCAGAGTGAAGGATTCCGTTGTTTCGAATTTATTGGCAAGCTAAGTGTTAAAACTGTTTCTGTCGCGAAGAAAGGGTTACGTGGTGTATACAATGGACCTATTGTCGGTGGCCGCTGTGCTTGCACGCTTTATTGATGGTCCAGTGGTTAATTGCTGGCTAAAACAAACATATAGTCTGACTGAGTCGGTTTGATACTCGGGAAAACGAAAAACAAAACAGTTTTTTATTAAAAGTAATTAGTGAATTATTTAAAAAATGTTACCCCAGCAATTTCATTTCCTACTTTAATTATACTTAAAAAAATAATTAAATATACCTATGCAGTAACGAAACAAAATATATAGAATGTAAGTACGTATGTACCTACCTAACTTGAATGGCCGGCTAGTTGCTATAAAGAAAGGTATCTAATGAATAATTTTAAACCAAAACCAATCATTCCTAATTATTGACCTTTCGTAGCTAATTAGGACCTAAATTAATTATAATTCACTTTATTATTAAACTATAATTATCCTTGTAGGTATTAAGACAATGAAAACGGCACTTTTGACATTTTATCAGCGTTTTGTTTTAGTGCGTAAATAATATGTCATTAATATAATAGAGTTGTCACTGTTATTACCTATATATACAAAATGGCGTCACTATACCGAGTGGTGTATCACATTGTAATCTGCGATTTCTCATTATTATTCCTGATAGGTATTTTATGTGTTATAACACTAATATAGTGCTTGAATGCAAGTCAATGCAATAGGTTAATATCGATGTTTTACGATGCGAATAACTTTACATTTTATTACGTTAATAGAATTTTAGAGCCAAATGGACACACATATCTACAATTCTACGATATTCTTGTTGGCCTTATAAATTTGTATTATCTTTAATATCATTATGTGCTAAATTGTATCAATGTATCTACTAGTGAATTTTCTCTAACTAACCACTACTTTTGATTGCAATAAGGTACTTTAAAAACTCTTTTTTCAAGGTTTTTGTGTGTTTCCTGCAGTATTTTGGTAGTTAGAGATGGCTTTCCTTAATAACTCAAACCTGCATTTTTCAATAGGAACCTAATACAATACCAGAAATAGATTGTAATGAAATACAATGAGTAAATATCGCCAGTCCCTTGAGTGGTACACACGGCTACACACCATGCAATACTATTTCTCTTTAGCAGACCTCGCATTGGTTTTCGTACAGACGACAGCAGGTCAAGCCACCCGAAACTGTTAGATATTCCTAATCAACGTTGAACCTTAATACTATAAACATAAAGTTGAAAATCTAATAAAGAGACCTGACAGATTGTAGATAGTAGCTTGATGTGCTGTCGTCTGTACAATCAGAAATCAACTTGTACTAGTAATTTATAGCTTGATATGTAGCCGTGTGTATGTTATCAGTCGATAGCTCTGGGGAAGAATTTTTCGACGCTATAGGTATTTTAGTTTATGAATATAGTTTTAGTTAGAATATAATTTCGTTATTTTTATTAATTTCAGTGATAAATTATTAAATTCAGGGTGGAACTTTCACGCAATTCCTAAAACATAAATTAACTTTCAATTAAAGTATCAAAATTATACGCATACCGATACGCGACATAGTATTAAACAATACATCAGTTTAGTTGTACAATGCAGGAAAATTGCTCAACGTAGAGCCATAAAACCATCACGCTATTACTCAACCCTTTGAGGTGTAATAAATATTTCTGTCAATGCCTTTCTATGTTTAAGAAAATCCACCTTACTCGCAACCGTATGCCCTTCTAATAAGGTTCAATGTAAGTGGCGTTGTACCATTTTTCAGGTTGAAGCATTGTAAAAACATAACTGTGAAGGTAATTACTTGACAAAGGTGTGGTAAAGGTAATAATCACAGGCATTAGAGGGTTGGGAAAGGTGAATCTCTGCAGTCTAAGTTTGGTCGTAAAGCATTTTGCTCGTAGCATTCGTAAAAATGAAGGAGGGATCGTGTTTTTAATCAAATATTTGTGCCAGTACGTGTATACATATTATAAATCGTGTTAAATGATGATAGATAAATAACTTAAGCAAATATTTTTAGTGCATTGTGAAAGGCGTAAGTACCTAGATAATAAATTGGTATTCTAATGGTTACAGGTAGGTTATGTATGATCTGTAAAGCGTTGAAATATTTAGACTATAATAATTAAAAAAACTCAGGATGTAACTACATATCATCATTCATAGCTATAAGTGTCTGCTCATAATAAGAGTCAACAACAATTTAACAAAGATACAGTACGAAAAACTGTACCACGTGCGTCAACTGGTACGCTCCTACTCGTAACTGAAAAAGCTTAAAACATCACCTTACTAATTATTTTTAATAATATTTTATTGACATGAAACTGTTCCTTTTTATCACTCCCATATTTCAATTATTCATTCATATCTGGACCACACAATAATTCCGATAAGGGATGTTGTTAGGCGCCCACAGTGTCTTGACTTCCCATCACCGCAGCCATTTGTTGAAACGTTAGAAACTAATAGTACCTAATTAAGTTAATAGCCTTCGGAACAACCGATACTAGTCACGCCGAACTACTTCCCTCACTCCCGTCAATATCAGTTTTGTATGGCGCTTAGATACTAATAAAAGTGTTTTCTGAGGTTGCAACATACTAAACTGTCCCATAAAACGTTTTATTGGCCATACATACACACATTAAACAGATATATGCATTATAATAAATCATTATTAGTGTACACTTTAAACAAACGCGGCAAGGGTTTGGCTGAGTAAATAATTGTATGACACTTTACGACCTTGAAATTGTATCACGTGAATTTTATAGCAACAATGAATCAAAACATGGCATGTGATTTAGGTATCCTTTATTGTTTAAATCATCTTTACATTGTTGCTTATCAAATCAGAGCAATATATCCTGTAACGGACGAGTGATTTGTGAAACAATATGGCGTAAGTTCCTAAGCATATATAAATGTAAAAGAGTGCTAACTACATAATTACTGAAGACTACGGGAAACTATTACAAATGAGATCATTGATATATAGGGACATATTTTTTGTTTTTTGTATTTTATCTTAATAATAACGTTACATAAATGAGTAATGGGTAGATATATTTAGATAATCATTTACTTATACCTATCTAATAATAAATACTAAGGCCACTTAATATAAAATTAATAAAAATGAAAAAATACTTAACATAAATTTATAGGCGAGTTGAATCGCCGATCGGGAGTAAACACAGAACGCAGCAAAATTATTGGCAGCAGCATTCCGTGTGACGTATCTGATGCGAAAAATAACTTGAAAGTGATATAATTTTAGATTTTCGATGACCTATATTTATTTTTCAATCCTTCCAAGCAAAAAAGGCGTTCAAATACAACTGAGTGACAAGACTCTCTCAAAATTATAATAAAGACACAAATAGTTACAGTGCTTAGTAGTTTATGATGATAAACAGTATTTTGACGCCATTTATTTTAATGATAAAGCCATTATTTACAAGCTCGAAACAAGATTTAATGTTAGACGTATGTAAACAATTAGCTTGATAATGGTACGACCACAACCTACGAAATTGATACAGGAAGATATATTTAACTTGTTGATTGATTTGTTGCTGTTATAAATGATTCTTTAGCGCCATTCTCGGCTATCAGAGTGCCAGAGGTCGCCACGTATCTTATACTTCGCATCCATCTTTTACTTAGTAAATAGGTAGGTATCTATAGGTACGTAGCGAAATTTTCTCGTTACTAGTTTTCCCATTCTCTCGGCGGAGGGTAGGTGATGGTGGAAACCAATTTAAACTTGGCGACCGACTGGTTAAAAAGCAAAAGTTCCTTTTGAACTTTACCCGGCGTGCCGCCGGCGAGCCTTTTATTTTTACTTATTTTACAACTCCGGCCCTTTACGACCGTCCGCCATCATGCGAAACGCTCGGTACAGTTGGCAATCATATTTGGTTAGGTTAGATAATTTTTTGTTGAGTTTACCATTATGTAAAGTGAAATTTGATGAGCAGAAATGGCTGTTAGTCAGATTTTTTGCTACGGTCATAGGTTTTAATTAGCCATTTTTATGCATTAAACATACTTAGGTACTTAAAAACTCGTAAAAGTAGCTCCTTTATAGTAATTAAATCATGTTTCTTATATTGTAATAAGCTTTTTACGCGGAGAAAAAAATTCGAGCCGCAATAGCTCCTAAGAATAAAGTGGTAATGAAAAATATTATTGCTCTATAATTACATTACAAAACGTGTATGCTGACATTCATTAAGCATGTATAATTAGGTAATTATTAATTACACTAAGTGGGAGGTTAAAGAACTCATAAACAAAAGCTTAATATGTAACATTATTTGTGTTATGCGGCCGACTATACTTTACCTACATACGTTTTGCAAACCTATATTTATAGTTAACTGTGGGTAATTTAGTGCTTTCACTGTTTGTCTCAATATATAGTTAAGAAGCATAAAACTCTACTGAAGACAGAATTGCCTGAGTAGTTACCTACATATGTTAGTCCCAACATATTTAACGCCGGGTACATAATTCGGTTCTCTTTAAATGAAGCAGCTTTAATTAGAATGCGGTAGGTATAGGAGAGTATATTTTATGTAGATATATAATTATAAGAAAGAGGCAGCTGAAATAGATGCCTGCTCATTAACTATTCTTGGATATTGCATTTGCACGGGTTTCCTTAATGAAGTATGTAGGTACGAGTATGCTGCATCCCCCGTTAAATGAAACGTGTTTGCTTACGAGTGTTGCTTTTGGTTACTGAACTAAATATAGACGTAAGTTTGTGTTGAGAAGAGTACAAAGCTAAGGAAGTTCATGGCCTCTGGATTTTTGTTCTGATAAGTTTTGCCCCTTGTGACAGCCTTCGTGACGTAGCGGTAGCGAACGCGGTCGCAGCGCAAAAAGGGCACGGGTTCGATCATTGCACAGTGCAAATATTTGTATGCATGAATATGAATATTTGCACTGGTCTGGTCGTGCCTCGGAAAGCACTCGTTGATCCCGGTTGCCATACAAACATTTAATGGCAGTCGTTACGGGTTTTCGGAGCCTTCAAAAGTCCAACAATTGGTCTATGGGCTGGTGCTATGTTTCGATATCACCTTCGGGTTGTGGAGGTCAGACGGCAGTCGCTTCACGGAAAGTTTCGCCAAAATCAGCAGTTAGACTGGTAAAGCGGACCCCAGATTACAAAGCTGAAAAAGCTTCGGATGCGACTGGGATTAACGCTGAGATAATGATGATGATGATGAAGTTCTGCTCCTCGTGAAAGAGTTCGTCTAGGGAAACCGAACAGTTTACTCTTTTGTCTGCCGCCATGTAGCCTGGTAATATTGAATGTTGATGTAAAGATATCCTTCATAGTTTTCAACCTCAAACCGCAGGCTCATCAACTTTCATGGGTAGGTGAAATAAACATTTTAGATAGGTGTGGCGTAGAAGCCATAAAATTGTCAGCCCGAGGCGATCTAGGGTCATCGGGTCACATTAACATGGTAAGAGCGGGTTGCATATATATCAGAAAGTTAATCTATTCTCTGGGCCAGGGTTACGGGTACATTGAAAGAGAATCCGTAGCCCTGGCACACGGGTATGTGAAGGATTACGGGTGGGTTTTTGTCAGAAAAAGTCTGACACGCCCTTCCGCTCCGCCCAGAGCAGGAGAGGTTATTTGATGATTTCCTATCCACACCAAATAAAAGCCGTTTATTCTGTAAAATTCTCACTAGGAAAAGTTAGATGAAATGAGCTTAGAGTGAGCTGTGATTAGTACTAATCCATTAGCATCAGTTGGTATGACAGATCATCAACATCATCATCATCATCATTTCAGCCGAAAGACGTCCACTGCTGGACATAGGCGGGAGGCCTATGTCCAGCAGTGGACGACTTTCGGCTGAAGAAGGATAAGAAGAAGAAACTCCCTAGAAGGTGCCTTTGATTAAATAATAACAGCCGCACGGGTTGATCGATCAGGTTAAGCAACGCTTGTTGGTGTTGACCTGTGGATGGGTCAGGTTCTCCACGACGACCGGTCCTGCACCTCCCGCATCGGTTTCCCCACGCTGCGTCTTCCTGTGCGTGGTCGCCACTCGAGAACCCGTCGGCCCCATCGGGCATCGGGCAATGTGCCCGGCCCATTGCCACTTTAGTGTCTTTCAACAATTAAAATCAAAAGAATTGCAACACTATGACAGATCACTTTACCTAAATTGTCAGGTTACAGAATCGCACTGGACCCTCCGTTCACATAGAAATGGGTTCCACAAGACAAAAAAAAAGGTAACAGACAATCAAGTAAAAAATTAAAATTCCGCTTAAGTATTCGCCATCAACGCTAAAGACAAGAAATACATAGAATAGCAACGTGATTAAAGAAAATTAGGAAAGTTTATAATTAGGACACACCATTGTATAGAAGCCATGAGCTACGGAATAATGTTAATAAGCAAGTTTAGACGCGGCCCGCGCTTCCCAAGAGCAATCATTACTTTACGGACCCCAAATTAATGAACGCAACAACTTTCTACACATTTAGCTGGAGTTGCAATGGGTTCCGTACTGTTAAGGTATTTAGGAAATGTTTTTGGAGCGTGTTAAACCACATGTTCCATACCCCATGCCCCATGCACGCATGTTTTGACACAGCAGTTCAATTGAACAACTTAGGTGAACTGAGGGTAAAGTGTGTTGAAATTTCAACTAATACTAGGGATTAGTAAAAGCTTTTTACCAAATCGATTGGACCCAAAAGAGTAAGTACACCTATCAACAATAAAAAAAAGCCTAGTTGTCCACTTTCTTGCTCTTGCGTACTTGTAGTTCAAGGTCAGATTCATTACAGCATTATACTGACGTCACAAAAGTGTCTACAAAGAATTATGCATCATCACAGTATGATCAGCTTATAATTACCTATATCATTACTAATACTCAGGCCTCTAGGTAGGACTGTCTTTATATTTGTACTTTTAGTACATACCGGCTTACTAACGCTTTGAGAGCAGTGATGCTGAAATGAATACATAAAGTGAAGCGCCTTTCTGGGCTTCAAAGTACGTCCTACCTGTAGAGTGTTTTTTGTAACAATAAACCTAATAATGCTCCTGTAATGAGTCGCCCATATCCTTCCGTGGTTATCGTAGGAGGCGACTAAGGGAACTCTCACTAGGGAAGCGGGAAGCAGCGCTTCTTCTGTGGAATATCAAATTACTGCGATCCCCAACTATTTGATGATCCCCAACTATTTGATTGATGTTGATGCCCTTGACTGGGCATCAACATCAATGGCGAGTACACGACACACCTTCGGTTTGCTGATGATATCGTAGTCATGGCTGAGACCGCGGAGGACCTGAGTACAATGCTCGAAGATCTCAGCAGGGCCTCCAAGCGAGTCGGTCTTAAAATGAACATGGGCAAGACGAAAGTCGTGTCTAATGCCCATGTTGTACCGACTCCTATAAAGATTGGAGACTCTGTTCTCGAAGTTGTTGACAGCTACGTGTACCTGGGACAAACTATGTAGTTAGGAAGGTCCAACTTCGATAAAGAGGTCAATCGTCGAATCCAACTCGGCTGGGCTGCTTTCGGGAAGCTACGTAGAATCTTCTCGTCCGATATACCGCCCGAAAGCATTGAAGTCCTTGAGAGTGGCCTTTGTCCAGCAGTGGGCCTCTATAAGCTGAAGAAGAAGAAGAAGAATGAGTTGTTAATTTTCAGGCCATACACAATTATTATAGCTATAGGTAGGCCTTAAGAAGAATTCCAGATTAATTTAACATGTTCCTCCATGTTTTTTCAACTAGTTTTAAACATTTTTAATGCATTTTAAGCTCTGAAACTTAATAGACTTGGAAGTTAATGGAATTGGAGAAACTCAGAAACTTAATTCTACTATGCGTAACACGTGCGGATTACTTTCTTTGTTATTAGGGAAGTCGGTAAACTTGTATACGTTTGTGTTTCAATATCATGTAAATGCAGGATCCTTCGACTTTGAAACTTGCTCTACTTAGAATGTGGATGACGCAGATGGACTGTTACATCAGCTGTTTTACAAAACCGCTAGTGGTTTTACAAAACAGCTTCGTTATGTAAAACAACTGTGTTCAGTTCAGAATTGCGTTTATCTGTGCAGCAGGTTAGCAATTAGCGGTTTAGTAAGATAGCGTATAAAAATACTTTGTCACTCGTGGCTCTCTCTCTCTGTCTTTGTGTAATAGCGTCAAAAACAGGAATAAATAAAACGAGTAAAAATGTCCATAAAACAAAACAAAACAGTGATTCACTGAAAAACTTTCAATAATTAGACAAATTAATATTTATATTAATTAAAAGTTTTCAAACTTGCTATTTTACAAATAAGCCATTTTGCATTAAATTTAAACGACGTCAGTAGCAGTTTTATAAAACGTAGCGCAATGACAATCCAGATGAACGTTGTTCATTACTTTTATTTAACAGAGCTGTTTTATTAAACCATTAACGATTTTGTAAAACAGCGAATTCTTAAATCCATTTACGACCTAGTAATATTATGCACATTAGACTACTGCTTATGTTTAATAGCTTTAGTTATGAAAATTGCACTACTTATCTTCGGCTATTATTTAAACACCTTTTCATGATCGTCTTTGGAAACAGCTACAAGCAAAGGAACGGCTTAATTCTTTCTGAAAATAATGAGTACGTATATAAGTACCTCTCTATGCGGTGAAATAAATATCATCATCATCATCATTATCAACCTTTTTATCGTCCCACTGCTGGGCACAGGTCTCCTCTCATACAGAGAAGGATTGAGCGTCATCACCACGCTTGCTCAATGCGGGTTGGCGATTTTAGACTTAAAGTCCAGGTTTCCTTAACATATTTTCCTTCACCTTCAGTCAATGGTGTCCAAGATATACTTAGAAAATACATATTACTTTAGAAAAGTTACATTGGTACTTGCCTGACCTGGAATCGAACCCGCGCACTCATACTTGAGAGGCTGGTGTTTTAACCACTAGGCCACCACGACTTCTAAAATAAATATACAGTATTTAAATGTAAAGGTCTGTATATTATGCCTTTTCTCTGTTCGAAATAAACACAGACAGAAAACTTTAAACGTAACCCATAAAAATATAAGTTATCGATACTTTCAACATTAATAATATAATCCGCCTTAAGTTCGCCCCTACGAACCCTCCGCCCCTGTAGTATATACATAGGTACAAAGATACAACTCCTAGACACGATAAGCTTCCAACTTTCAATTACATTGGATGTAATTAAGTGTCGCGTTAGACGACTGACTTCGACACTATTAAATTGCCAAACTTTGGACGTTTACGGGATCGAAGACATTTTTGTAAGTCGAATCCAGCACGAACAAGGATCGTGGAATGCCCGCTTTAGATTGGAATGTTAATTATAAAGTGGGATATTGTTTTGTTTTTTTTTTCTAGACTATTTGGGCCTTCAAATGTTGTATCTTTTCCAGTTTCTTGGAAGGCTTTGCTTTGTCTCTGAAAAGTCTCACCTAATTCGAATGCCTTGATTGAAAAGCATGATTCTGTGTCATTTTTGTGAAGAAATTAAATTACTTGTGCATTAAGATTTCTTAGTGTCTACCGCTAATTAATTCTATCGGGCCTTTCGATGTATAATTTGTCTAAACATTAGAAGTAACATTATAATTGGCAAATTAAATCTTTATAGACATATAAAGTGTATCAAAGTCAATAAACTCATCCATTATTAGGCTTCATTAAAATTAATCGAACAGGTTTCTGATTTAGATCAAAAGTAGTCAAATTGTATGTGGAGACATCCAAGTTGCTTATGAAATTATATTTAGTTAACATTCTGTCGGCTTAGTTAGAAAATATATCGAACGCTCATGTATTTAATAAACAATCTAATAAACTATTTAATCTAAAATCGAATATAATTTAATAAACATCTGTTTCTTTCTATTTCTTCAAGAAAAGGACAGGAGATAAATAACAATACCTAGTTTAGTAATGTCAAATTAGTTAAAGCTTGATGTAAGTTGACGTGTTATTTATAGCCAGCTATTTATTCGCGTCTAAACCGTCTATGGAGTATCTTAATTTGACAGCACTAAGATATTTTATCTTCTGTCTCTTTCTTAACGAAATGGAAAGAAAAAGAGCTACTAAACCTAAAATTAGTTTAGTTTGTGAATCAAACAATCAGCGTCAATAACTACATACTTACCTACTTCATGATATCGTCCCACTGCCGGGCACAGGTCTCCTCTCATACAAAGAAGGATTGAGCGTAATACCAACTTATAAAACGGGAAATTGTCACTCATACATTGACGTCAAATAATCTAATGAACATATAGGTACAAGTAGGGAAATAATGTAGGTTGTGATTTCACTCAACATATGAATATGTGAACCTACCCACCAAACTGACGTAACAAGGCATGCTTAGAGTGAGCAAAGTATTAGGTAGTCATTCGTTCTATAATTTTATAACCCTTAGCAAAAGGGACAAATTACAAAGGTAATTAAATAAAAACATATGTTGACAACAGCCAATGTCATCTGTAGAAGCCAGAAAGTAATAAAAATATGATCAAGCAATTTTTTCAAGCAATTTATTGCTTCATTACGTGTGTAATCCACATAAAAAGCGGCATCTATAAGCCGAAAAACGTGCGTATGAGCTGAAGGTTTAATTAAGGTATCAATACCTATGAGTTTATGTATCGTGAAAATGTGGGGTATATTAGGGGTAGTCATCACGTCTGTCTTATATGATTCAGTATTACAGTAGACATGTTGACGACCTCTGGCGGCCTTCGTTAGGAACTAAATACATTTCCTTATGGCAATACCTGACTATTTTTCTGCATTATAAATAGGGTAGTTAATTACTACACACATCAAAAGTGTCTAGGGATCAAGCATTTTTATGCGGATTTCTATCTATCTCTATTAGATTTATTTCTATCTATATCTCTTTCTATCTCTACAAAGAGACCGGATACAAGACGTATACGACACTGGAGAACCCCTGGACACCAACAGCGATAAAAATCCTGCCAGGAAGTCCATCCTTATAGTGGTGGAACCATCATGGTATGGGCGGGTATTTGGATCGGCGGAAGAACTGAGTTGATTTGGATCAGAGGCAACCTCAACGCTCAAATTTATGCTGAGATGATTGTATCAGACGTCATCGTTCCTCTACAAGTGCAAATCGGTCCCTTATTTCAGTTAATGCATGATAATGCACGACCGCACACCGCAAGAGTTGTAAGACAGACTCTCGCCGCAGCTAACATCAATGTCCTGCCCTGGCCTGCTCAGTCGCCAGACTTGAACCCGATTGAGCATGCATGGGATATGCTACAGAGAAGAGCTCTGCCGAATATGGAGGGTATCCAGTCGCAAGAAGACCTTTTTTTGTTGTTGCAACGAACATGGGCGGCCATTCCACAGCGTGATTTGGATGAACTCATTTTGAGTATGCCAAACCGATGTTCTTGTGTTGTTAGTGTTCGCGGTAGAAACACGGATTATTAATTGTTTAAGTTACCCAATAAAATTTTAGAGAAAACTGTTATTTCAGTCTTTTTTTCGAACTTTTAATGTAGTGGTTCAAATGTCAAATATCCCTTTATTAGGAAAATGGCAAATTTCTTTATTAATGCAAAGGTGACTTGGTTTATCGTTACTGTGACAAACGAAAACACTTTATTTGATGAATCCTTAAAGAAAATTTTAATTAATATCAATCAGGAGAAAAGTTATTGCAAAAATATATGTTGATCCCTAGACACTTTTGATGTGTGTAGATATACGTTCGAATTTTTTTCTGTAAAAGCTGATTTCTCTTGGTGAATTAATTATGTACGAGTTATTTATTATAGTGCATACGAATATTTTGCTATAAAAATAATGGCATAGTCAGCCTTTTGACTCTCGGTGAGAGGGAGTGGGCTGAAACCAACTAATTGCGGGTTAGTAGATGGCACATATCTTAAAATTTTTAGTTCTGCGACATACCAAGTTGCTCGCGATATTTCTTTTCATCGTTTTGCAGGAGGTTTTTTTGAAAAAAAAAATAAAAACTAGCGCTTGACCGCAATCCCTCCTGATCCCGCAGCGACGCGATCGTTGATGGTAAAGCGCGCTAGTTTATTAAGAGCCTATTCACTCAGAAAAACTGAGCGAATAGGAAGGAAGACGGCAGTTGAGCGAGGTGATGCAATGTTAAACCCAACAACACGGCCACCGATGCTGCGCCAAAGGGAGATTGATCTGAAGACCCTCCACGACCAAACTCCCAACACAACAACATTAGGCGCATCGTACCCGGCACACATCGTAACGCAACTGCTCAGACCCGTCCTCCGTACGGCTTCAACATAACTAAGTCCACGCGAACGAAGTCGCTGGCGGCCGCTAGTAAAGGTATAAACTAGCGCTTGACCGCAATCCCGCCTGATGGTAAGCAGTGACCCAATCGTTGATGGAATATCAATATTTACATTAATCTGGTCGTGCCTCGGAAAGCACTCTAAGCCGTTGGTCCCGGTTGCCTTACGAACATCCAATGGCAGTCGTTGCAGGTTGTTGAAGGCCTCAAAAGTCCAATAATTGGTCTAACTGCAATGCTTCAATATCGCCTTCGGGTTGTGGAGGTCAGACGGCAGTCGCTTCACGGAAAATATCGAAGTTTAGCCAAAATCAGGAGTTAGACTGGTAAAGCAGAACCCAGACTCCAAAGCTGAAAAAGCTTCGAATGCAACTGAAATTAACGCTGAGATGATGGATAGATTAAGATGAATTGGTAAGAAAAGAAAACAAAATACATAATTGGAAAGCAACCTTTAGAAATAAAAATTACATTTTAATTTTACCGCTAACTTCAACAAATCCTTATTATTCAGCAGATTTCGGGGAGCATTTTCGGCGAACTTTTCCTTAATTACAAAACTGCTAATCTTACAACAAAATTACGATAAAACACACGCACTAACGAGTTCAGTGAACGCCTACGATATTATCAAAACAGTTTAATTATAGCCTCACACAATAGTTGGAGTGAACGCACATAAGGCGACTCACCCCCAATATAACTTCGACCAAGTTTGGAACTGCGAGGCGCCATATTGTTCTGACGGCATTTAAAATATGCTCACGACAACTACTAGGGATGGGGTCATTGTAAAAGTAATTGATAATAGCATCGGTTTTAGAACTTTGTGATGTAGACAAAAAGTAAAGAGCTACTTAATAGTTCAGCTTGACATTCCAGCCATTTTATTCCGTAAAAATCTCAAAGTGAAAACTTAGGTCAAGTGTCAATAATGTCAATCGGTAGCATCAACTGGGATGTCTGCTAACTTTACTTGAGCATTATGGTGCGATTTTGATAGAATGGTACCGTAGATTTTCTTAGTAATCTATACAATTTCACTTTTTTGTATTTTTCGTACCTCGACCAGATACTGAACTGTTTATTAATCAAATTGGAACGTAGGTATTTCTATCTATTATATTATATAATTCTCTCGTCAAAGTGTTTGTCCTCGAACTCTTCCAAAACGGCTGAACCGATTTTAATTAAATTTCATATATTCGTTAGGCCTGAGAAAAGATTTTATATATTTTTATATTATTACTACTTACGCGGGTGTCTACATTATTCTAACGCCAAAACAGTTTTCATGTAAAAACGTGTAAATCTTATTTTTAAATTGAACTGTGCATTCGAAGATCAATCGATAAGCATTAGCTTATCTCCTCATACACACGGAGACATGGAGAGATCAAGCCCTACAAATTTCCAGTTTCAGTTGACCTTGCATTGTATAGGTTTTTCGCACAATCAGAAGTCAGCTTATACTGGTTAAGTATTGCTCGTTGTGTGGCCATGCGTACCATAAACTTAGGTTGTAAAAAAGACGAATTAAATAATAATATACCTACTTAATATTAATGCCTATTATGATGACTATCATATCAATAAATATGACTATTACCATTCGACTTTGATATTTGATATTATAGATAAGTATGTCATTTATTATTAATTTAACTAACGATTTTAATTATTTCAACATTTCAATTTTTTGCTAAATTATCCGAGTTATCTTTGAGTGTATCTATCGATATTTGTATCGACCAATTCGAATACCGTTATCTGATATCGATAGCGGTATTCGAATTTAATTTATCAAAACTTTTCATGGCGAGGTGAAAAATTTAAAACAAGTGCTTGTTAAAAATACGATTTTAATAATAGTCGCCATAAAGTAAGAGTGAAATATATCCCACTTAAGTTCGATAAAGAAACTACCGAACCCATTACTGTAGAAAATTATTGGAATTCCAACAAACAAAGTAGTCATGAAATCGAATAATTCGAATATTACACGACCATTCGATTACGGCCATCTATACACAAAGCTTTAGTTACACTTACCAATATATAACAGTGTATACACATCGCCATAAGCTTTGCTAGCTTATGGCAAGACTTTTCATAAATTATTAAAAACACACGCCAATGCAAATGTCAGCTTACATATGGTAAACAGGTTGATTTAAATAAGGTTGAGTATCTAAATTAAAAGATATACAAAGGTAGGTTTACAATAAATAGTCGTATGGTAGGTACAAGCCTACAGCTGGCTGTTAAATTAAATTCTTTATAAGGAATTTAACAAAACATATGCTGACTAGTAATTTATAATACTTTGGATATTATATTTTGTTAAATTATAATGCGTATCTTAACTGTGAATCAAGTGTAAAAATAAGACTTTCTGCCTCATAATGTGAACTTGTCAAGTCCAACACACCTGTCGTCTTTAGGGTCTCGGATGCCGATCGATTTCCCTTAATATTTCCGCTCGAAAAGTACCCATAGTATTGGAGGAATTTAGGTAGATACCTACTTTAGAAAATTAATGATTGCGTAGCATACTAACTTTTCAATTTTAATCATGTGAAAGCATGTTGCTAAACTATTGCTTCATAAATTGCAAAAATGTGTTTACTCAACACCGTAAAAAACGCAATGAAGCCGCTTTCAATAGCGAAAGCTTTTACAAACTTAGATACAATGTCCAAGCGTTATTTAACATTTGAAAGTATGATTTTCCATTCAAATAATAAATATTTACTACATCCATTATTAGAGCCTTCACATTTAATAATTGTGTATGAAAATTAATTACTCAGAGTAATACTTTTATGAGCAACATTATTAATAAATGTTACGAGGTTGTGGGCCCGCGCGTAACAGACTCCATCGTGGGTTTAGCACGAGCTATTTGAAGCTACGGCTTAGTGATTCTAACAATAGGCTTAGTTTATGAGTGGGACATACTTAGGACACATTACATAGTTATTATTTACTAGCACAGCTAATTGTTATTGTATGACCATTGTATATATAGATCTTCAAATCTGGGATAGTCAGATGGAAGATATAGCTGAGACGATGTCTTATGAACAAAACAAAAAAAAAATCAATTCATAAAATGTATTCTAAAAGTTAAAAAAAATTGCTAACGATTCCAAATCATTTAGGGCAATAAAACAGTATGGGTACCGGTACTAATTTTCTTTATTCGGTACACTAGAATTTAAGGCAGTGACAAATACCACGATCAACTGAGGGGCCAACTTGCTAATACTAGTGTATAGTGAGCTGGCTCCTGATTTGGTTTCGCGAATTTTCTTCACAGTTGCAGTCAGATAAGAAATATGCGTCGGAACCTAAATACCTACACTAAACAAAAATTATTGTAGTTTAGCCCAAATTTAACTAAATATAATCCATTTAAATATTTCTTGACTAACAACCAATTTAAAGGATTACTACAAAACTCGAAACAAAAATTGCCAAAGGTCATTAGTAAAAAAAAACTGATTAAATACAGCCTCTTTATTAGATACAGTGGTCCGCACAACTGGGGCAAACAAATTTGTATAAACCGACCTGTTATTCTATTTAAGCTCCCTAGCTCAAGGACAAAGTGTTACCACCAACATTCGATCGAATGTATCCGCACACACTCCCTTATTCGATAGATACCCAAGGATACCTAGCTACATATTTAGTAGTTAGAGAAACCTCTTTGTAAAATTACATTGGATAATATTTGAGACACAATACTCTAAAGCTGGTCTTCAAAACATCTTGTTTCAATACACTTGAAACTAATTTCATTACAAATGAGAAGTACCAACATGTTCAAATATATAACATACTTTAACTTAACTCTACGAATACTAAAGACTAAATATTTATACAATATATAGAGAATATGGAAATCTTGAAATATATTCATGCAAATGCTTCTGTTCTTAAAATTTATCAGTATTTTTACTGTTCTAGTGAAGAAAGAATGAATAAATAACTAAGAATTAGGAGGAAAAAACAAATAAATATCTGTAACGGAGTAAATTAAAGCTTATCATACACCTTCCAATTTATTGTTACGATTCCATGGCTTTTGTCAGAAAAAATTGCTCAGTGTAACGATATTTTCTATGTTAGGTCGACAGATTCCTTAGCGATATTGTAAGTAATAAATTGAAAGGTGAATGGCTGAAAATGCTTTTCCGTTCCCTTTGGTAAGGCCGGTGGTTCCGTGAAATTTCCTCGGTCAGTATAATTTCAGCTTGCGCAAAGGTTTTTTCAACATGTGTAGGTATAAACGAAGACCCTATTACTTAGTAATGACCTCTCCTTTTAATAGTTTCCTTAATGGAATTCGTGAACCTCTTTTCTGGAAACATTTTTCCTGTGTGGCCAAGATTTTTCTCAGATCTTATGTCATTTGAAATTTTTTACAAGCACTAAGAGAATAAGATATGGGAGTCGAGACGTGTTTTACTCCGTAAACTATTTAAATGAACTAAAATTTTATTTCAAACACGTACACAGCACACTGATTCTTTGAGGACTGGTAACGAATATTTTGTAATAAAAAATATGTTATTGTCACCAAAGATTTGTATGTCACTTGTTAAATTTACGACGCAATAAGGAAGTGTCGATTCTAGTCATATTTTGACGAAAGGGTTGAATGGTATATTGTGCGTTTTTGTTGCTTTTTTACTTTTGTCTACTCTTTTAACGTTTACGTCCGTGTCTTATTGTTATGTGACTATTGTTTCTGTTTTAGAAGTTTCATTATTTGTTTTTATAATTCTGAAGTGCTTTTTGTGTTGTGTCCTGTGTTTGAAAGACGAAATGTGTTTTGAGATGGTTCGTTTTTATAGGTACACATTTTATATTCAGTCGGATTTATCTATTTTAAATATGTATGGTGTGAGGTCTCTTACTAAACGTAGGCCACCTTCAAGTCAACTAAGTACTTGGTATTGTTTGCCGATATTAAGGTACTATCAATATACAAAATATGTAATAGAAAATCCAAATGTATGATCAATACAATCAATAAAGCAGACCCCAACCAAGAGGCACTTGTCAAAGACCTTTAAACAATTTATATTAAGGCACAAAATTGATTAATTCTACTTCCCCATAGGTACTCGTATTTGCAATAAATACTTTCAGGTTAATAAAGGAAAATAGGAAAAAGTTAGAGTTTATAGATAATGGCAAAATTTTCATTCAGATTCATTTTTTTGAGACACCCATGACATCCGAAAATATAAATCTCTTTACAATGCCGTATTGTACTTAGGTAGGCAGTCACCTCATTTTTGGATTCGTAGTTTCATAGTTCAGGACAAAGGTAAGTTAATTCTGTCTTATATTCTAGGCCAAGGTTTTTAACGAAAATCTCTTTTACAGCCTGAGAAATCATTTCTGATAAAAATGGATCGTTCCCAGTAGATTGCAGGTAACTAAATTCTATAGTATTAAGACGCCTATGTCATGTAGTAAGGTTGTTTCTGATGGAACAGCTATCAATTTCCTAATTAAGCTACGCTACTGGTTACCATTCCTTAATTTTTTTAAATTTTTAATCCTATATATTTTTTTAGATTGATTGAGAACTCTAAGATCGATTTCCACTCTTCCTTACCTCAGGGCATTAAACAATATTAGAGTGAAGACTGCATCTCTAAAAACGAGGAATCAGAACCAACATTAGTTTCAAACTTATTAGCCAGAACCTTGTCTCCAATGAGACACAATACCCAACTACCTACCTATGCAGATAGTAAGTATCAACACACACGAGCCCACGTTCATTGGCAAGGGACATCAGTGCATCCGCATTGCACGTCCAGACCCATACAACGCTAATATACCGCATTCAGGCCATACATCAGTCCATTACGGGTGATTGTGCATGTTGCCTGCATTGATTAAGAAGGCCGTCTGGGCTTACATTGTTGTATGATAAATTGAACTTGGTTCAGCGGGAAACTGCTGTATAGATTGATTTTAATATGCGGTAGGAAAGTTCGTGATTTGAGTCGGTTTGTAGTTTAGACGGGTAGGTTACTAGTTATGATGAAAATGTTTGGAAAATATAATAATAATGAGGAATTATTTCACTAAACAACGCACTTCGCACTGTATAGGTACATGGCAGTAATATTTACAATTACTATGCAGTAGAAGACTCTATAACATCTATTTTAAACTAGGACTCGCCTGTATCTTAAAAGATATAATAATATGCATGTATTGTAATTTATAGATTTAGGTACCATGCGAGGATAAGGGTTTGGCAGTCGGTTTCGGTAAATGTTTAAGAAGGTACAAAGACATTTCACGAATAAATGAAATGATACCATTTATTTCAGGTAACAAAAACATCTTTTCAGCAACCTGAATACATATATACACACACAACTGACACAGCACAACACAAAGGACAAACGTTACCTGATTCAGCCAGCAAGATGTCTGCTATAGCATTGCCTATACGAGCGAATATACGAGCAGTCAAATTAATACTTTTATAATAAATAATTAATTACATATCGGTAATCAAAACTGCACATTATTAACACATACAATATGTAAAGAAAACCCTGTCCGATCCGTGAAGGTATTGTTAGGTATCGACAACTGATTCTACAAAGCCGAGCTAAATTTAAAAAAAAAATATCCCCCTAAAAAAATAATATTATTTCGCAAAAGGAGATAAATTAGAAGAAATCGCATTAGCGATAAGGCCGCCCATTGTATGTTTTGTGTTGAATGTATTTTGTTTGATGCTTGATTGGTGTATAATAAAGAATATATAAATAAATAAATAAATTAATACATGTACAGTAGATAATACATGGGCGGGCGATAGGTGGCAGGGTACGTGGCACCCGGTCGCATAGCTATTCGATCATAATAATACAATCAAAAATGGTGGTGTCACTTATTAAAAAAATGCCAAATTTTGGGAAAGTTGGAATTCATTTGCGAAAAACAAAAAATTTTTTCAAAAATCATTAGTATTGTTACTATGATGATTATGTTAAATTTCATATTTTATTTGGTCATGTGTTTATCTAACCTTTATTATCCTTATGGGTTGTACGGGGTTTTCTTTACATATTGTGGAATAATAGTACATAGTATCGTTACCTACTTACTTGTGCACTTAACGTAAGCATCGCATACCCATTATCCATAATTTGTGTCATAGTTACTCAAACACTTGAAATTGCTTATTTCATTGTAACTGATAATTTTCTGACAGATTCCTTGTTCAATTACGACTATAATCTATCCTTGAGCCATTCAATATAAATAGATATGACAGTATAGACATAAATCCAATGACCAAATAAACAATGACCATTAAACTTGATTATTAAACCGTGGGTAAAGAAAATCATTATACAAACTACTAAGTATATCAAAAGTTTTCCCTCTAAAAATAACAGAACTAGGCCACCCTACCCATTAGATCGAATAGTATACGATCAATGACTCCAGTGGTCCAAAAGTGAACGACATAATAATAATTTCTTTGTTATATACCGATGTATTTACTTCGAGAAACACTAACAAAGCAATAACTTCATCCCAAGCCATTATGTATGTTTATAAAATGTAAAGTGGTGTGTAAATAAATCTATCAGTGCTCTTTAAAGATCCATCAAATGGACATTTCATTACTTCTGGACACCTGTGGCATTACATATAAGGGTAGATTACATTAGTCCATGCGATTAAATGTAGTACCATAATTATATTGGGTACTCAATTTGATTGTAGAGACTCCATGGATTTTTAAATTCTAGGAAGATTCTTCTTTTTCAGCCTAGAAAGATCCACTGCTGTAGGCTTTCCACAATGACTGGTCTTCTGCTGCCCGTATCCATCGACTTCCCACGACCTTCACCAGGTCATCGGTCCACCTTGTTGCGGGCCTCCCTACAGTTCCAGGATCTAATTATTATATATTCTAGACCAGAATAGGGATGTTTCCTGGGTAAATAAAAAATGATTATATTTAGTCCGTCATTCAGATTACCTATAGAAAAATATTGAATACGTATATTTTGTTTTATCAAATCAATACAAAATTGACAAATATACCTAAAAGGCATCAAAGATCAGGAGTGGTGGCTGGTGACGTCACTGGTCGCTAAAAAGTGTAGCGTGCAGTGACGTCACACGAGTTTTCAACGCACTGTGTCGTCTTCATTTTTTGTTTATATGAAAAAAGAAAAAATACGTGTCTGATATTTTTTAGAAATCTGACTGACGGACTAATTAGTTTTTTTTAGTCAACTACCCTTTTGTAGCTAAGTAGTAGGTTAGTCCGTGTATATACTATATTTTAGTTTTACATAATACAATAAGAAAAACAAACTGACTGTATTAATAATAAGCGGTTTACTTTGTACACATTATTTCACCATAACACGCAAAACGGTGAAGGAAAACATAGTGAGGAAACCACCACCGGGTCCGCGTAGTAAATATGGCCCACTCCTTCTTACCAAGAGAAGCTTGTGGCATGAAACGTGACATATTTTACGCTCATATTTTTGTTAATTTAAAAAAAATTGTTGCCCCACACTAGGAATTTCTCCTGTAACATATAAACTCACATACACAAACATCCGGAACATTTACTTGTAGGTCAAAACAAATATTTGTTCCGTGCGGGAATCGAACCCGCGTCATGCAGCGCAGCAGTCAATAGCTTAACCACTGCGCTAACCGTGCTGTCAATAATAAATATCAAATTAGAAATTTTTAATTTATTTCTAGTTCCGTTACTGGTTTTATTTTTGATTTCCCAGTAGGTAGTCTGGAATTGTGCCTGGTTGATGACGATAGGCTGGACACTCATAAAATAGCACTTAAATAGACTTAACGAAATGTAGATGATCTCGGTCTCTGCCCCTCTCTAAAAGACTACAGGCGTGATGTTAGGTTGAATATTCATCCGTTAAAATTACTGAAATGTTTTTCACGTTATCGAAAACGGCTACTTTGCGAGATTGAAATTATTTGTTGTTAGATTTTATATTGATGATAATATCTACTTAATGAGAATGTCATTAATTAGCATATCAATTAAGACTAACGGCCTTAATGGGTTTCGTGATATTAGGCATTTTGTTTTATTTTAGCTTTGGTGCCTCAATCAAGCTGATATTTCTTTCTAACACAGAAACCTACCTATTTTTTAAATCTAAATATAAAAATAAATTGTTATTTTAAGTCAGTATGGTACGTTTCTAGTGTTACTTATTTTCAGTTCGGATTGATCAGATATATTTATATGAATGCGTTGTGTTTTTGCATTACGCTGAAGAAATAATTCAGACATATATTTTCCAGTTCACGTCTATACTCAAATGAATGGCCAATCCTATATCTAACAGTGCCAGTTTTTATGTAACAACGTTAGATTCATTTAATTTTAGTTAAAGCCCCATAGCTCTAAAATACAATTCATTTGGAGATTGAAGCCGAGCATAAATTTGTCGATTCGACAAGAAAATAATAGGTAAAAGTCTGATTTTTGCTCTGAGAAAATTTCGCATGGCCACCCGACTGGTCCTGTTTGATGTACATTCCCATCACGTCGTATTGCACTTTACTGCAACAAATTGGTATTTGTCTCGCACTCGGTGCGTTGGCGCCTTTGGGAAGCATCTATTTTGACGTAATCGCCCCTACGCGATATATTTTATTAATGCAGTGGATCAAGTTCTCACAAAGCGTTCGCTAACTTTATTGGAACACGTTCATGTATTGTGTGTTGATCTTAAATATATGATTATACTTATTGATGTTTCAATACCTGAAAGTAGTTGATGATCATTTCTTCTTTTTCTTTCTTCATTTGTTGGCTTCGCACGGGTTGTGCATTTAGCCATTGTCACGTAATTATGAATTATTTATGTCGAAAAAGACGGGCGCGTGACCCGTCTTACGAGTGAGGTTTGGGACAAAGTCATGATGTTGATGTGGTCACTATGCTGCGATATTTCACTGTTCTTTATGAACTATTTACTAAATGCACTATTTACTACATAAATGACGCACTTTTATTTAGTAAACAACACTATAAATAATTTCAAAAGTCCAATAAAAAACGAGCGTGACACTCAGCTTGACTTTCCCGCCAAAACTCCCTGGTGCTCATTTTGTTATGCTCGTTGAAAAATTTCTCTGTTAGCTTTTAATGTTCCGTAAAAATAAGGATTGTATGCATTTAAACTACATGCAGGAACCATATAATATCTGTACCAACAGCCAGCATTAAATTGTTAATCGAAATTAACTTTAGGAATTTCTTAATTCAATTGTTTCCTCATATGTTCCAAATATGTTTCTATGTTTATAGATAAAATGTCAAATGATAAATGTCGTATGTACATATGTTGTGTCGTATTAATTTTGTATGTAGATGGCTCAAAAATAAAAAAGCTTTACGAAAAACTTTCATAACATAATTTCTGTGAGTCAGAATCTATTTTCCAGTCTAGCGTACCAAAGTACTATGTAATTTTAATAAAGAATATGAGCAGCTGACTGCCAAAATTCATTGATTAGAAACGGTTCTAGACAAACTAGTAGACGAAAATGAAGCAGTCTTGAAGTGCCTGACCCTAAAATATTTGTTGGCAATGATTCCATAGTTATTAATTAAATACTGTATTTATTTATGAGTTATTATTTATTGCAATAGATTCAACATCTTGCTATAGTGAGAGAGGATTGATTTTGCAATCACAATAACATTTATCATTCTTTATTTCTAGCCTAGCTACTTGCTGGTTTGTTATTTTGTCATTGGAAAAAAGTCATCAATTCTCTACACATCCACACTAATGAATCATGGTGTCTTCTTATACAAAGGAAAGTTTTGATTAGGACAGTTTTCTCGATTTATACTCAATGAGTTCGGAATGTTTCCATATTGTTATTACATATTACTTAAAGTCCTGTCCTGAATCCTCTACGCACAGATTATATTTAATACCTTGTTCAGGCGACCAAAACAGCGCTCCTTAAACGATTGCTTCATGTCTAAATATTTATAGCTTTTGAATGAGGAGAGGGATCTAAGGTGTACGGAATCCGAGAATGTAATTCCCCCAGATTCCATAATCTCCCCCTGCTTTTACGTACATGACTCCACATTTGCCCACACTATATTCTATCCTGATGCTACTACTTACTAGAAGTTTTAATTACTTTCAGAAGCTGCCTTTGCAAGAACGCTAAGTTTCCTAGCAGCCATCTTGGATGGACCTGGATACAATTTGGTGGGGGCAAACAGTTTCAAATCATCCATGTAGAAGAAGTGAGATATGACTTGACCACATCTCCTTAATCGATAACCCAGACCTGAATCCTCAACTAGAGTGCTTAGAGGATTCAGGGCTCTGACCTCCACAATCCAGTAATTAGGTAATAAGATATCCTTTAGTAAGACTGGCTACAAGACTTTCCGTGTTTTAACGATCCATAATGACTATCAAAGATCCACAAATGCCGGCGGAGACAAAGGAATTAAAGTGTTTTCTAAAGTAGGTACTCTCTTTGCGAATATCCACAGACTAACTGTAGCAAATGTTGCTCACCCTGATCAGTCGACTGCTTTATGTTATAAACTAGTGCTTGATGGTGATCCTGCCTGATGATAAGCAGTGCAGCCATTGATTATAAAGCGCACTAGTTTATTATAGCCTATTCACTCTAGCCTTGAAGACACTTAAATTAAAATTAGACTGGAAGGCAGCTCCGAACCTGACGATGTATGCGAACTCCGAACCGGACGAGAAATGCTTCGTCCGGATCCGAACCAGGATCCGGAAGAGTCCGAAGATGGGATGGAATTTTCGCGCATATTCTCCAAAATGCATCCTGTAAAACATCAAAAGGCTGGCTATCCTACGCCTTTGAAGATTGAACTGGACCACTGAATCTAAAGCTGTTAGATGGCATTTAGCATCAACAGCCCATATATGGCTGTAGTACTCAATATAAATCGGTCTTGAGTTTTGAAACATTAGACGCTGTACCGGTGTGGAGTACCGCCACACCTTTGTAAAAACGCCAAGTTTTCTAGCTGTCATCTTGGCTGGAGTCAATGAACCTCCCAAAGTTTACTATTAAACGTTAGTACTCTTACTTAATCGTTTCAGTTTGGTTTCCATTAAAAAAGGTGTGTTTTGAATCTTTGCCTCTATCCACTTACAAAATATATTCACCATTTTATCCGAAACTTACGAATACCGTGTCAAGATGTAACATAAAATGGGGACATACGGATAGGAACAACAAGAATTCTTTTGTGTCCTTTTGACTGTTGACCTCATTCTTAAGTGAGTTTAAACTTGGTTGTTTTCTCTGTTTTTATATGTTCGAGTGTAAATTAAGCATTTGTTCTCATGACTTTCGGATTTGTACCTACCGTACGTACTTATTAACTAACAGATTAAATCTTTCCTGATGTCCAGTGTAATAAAGAATAGTATGATAAATTAACTGTTGGTTTTCTATTAATAAAATTATTATTTATTTTATATTTAACACATTCATTTGTTTCTTCATCATCATCATCAACCTTTTATGGGCCCACAGCTGGGCACAGGTCTCCTCTCATACAGAGAAGGATTGAGCGTAATCACCACGCTTGCTCAATGCGGGTTGGCGATTTCAGACTTAGAGTCCAGGTTTCCTCATGATGTTTTCCTTCACCTTTTAATCAATCATTGGCGTCCAAGATATACTTAGAAAGTGTATATAACTTAGAAAAGTTACATTGGTACTTGCCTGACCTGAAATTGAACCACTAGGCCACCACGACATCTGTATCTTACTAAGCTTGAAATTATTTATCTCCATTGTTGAGCGTGTGCTACCATGATTTGATCTTTATTTGATTATAAACATAATCTATAAACAAATTGTTTCTATAAACAGATATAAATAAAATTACTAGGAACAATTATTATTCAAGTATTCAGCGAGCTTCTAGACTAACTTACACACTTTTATACATACAAAACGCGGGCTTATCCGTCGGCGGAAGCCCCCTCCGCACACCCTTCGGGATCCGACTCTCATTGTAATGCAAATGTGTGCGCTGTCTGCCTCCAAATTACCCCTACGGTCAAGCGAGAGTCGACCGATGACCAGACATTAGAACCCTCCCTTTTAAAACAAAATCGTCCCCACACTTATAGTTTTCTACCACGCAGCACACAATTCTCGCTCGTAATTATGACTTATAAGGAACAAAATTGTTTGGACCACCATCAATGAACAGTCACAAGCATATTTCATAGCAGATATAGTGTTATGAGAGTTGCTAATGTGGTAGTACGTAGCGTAGGAATGGTGTAGCAATTGTGTGGACAATAATTAAGGGTAATGCGTTCCGTTACGCATCGTAACGATGCGGGTATAATGTCTTGCGATTTTGTTAACGAGTGTCCTTTGATGATGCTGCGAGCTCTGCTATATATATTAAATACATATAATTTAAATTTTCCGTAGAATTATTAATTAAAATAATATTAAAAAGATTTATATCAGAAATAAACTAATTTATTGCAGATAAACAATCTCATTTAATGCCTTTTGAATAGTTAATTTTAGAAAAGAAGCCATTTTTAACTAATTATAATTTTAAATGACGGCTTAAAGTGTGTTTAATATACTGTCATAAACTTTACCGTAGAATATTTGTATATTCTATAGGTATTAGTAATATTTATATTATAAGTAGAAATTGGTCAAAATAATGAAGTCAGCAGGTATTTTGTCAAATATTTTCAATGAATCAGGAATGTAAACACCACTATACAATATTTCAGCTAGGGTAATATAATCCACAATATATAGGGGTGTCACAATGAATTATTTATTATGTATAATAAGCGTTTCAAACCAGTACTTACTTACCTTTTATCCTTTGTGTATAATTTGCGGACACATGAAAAATGTTCTGTAAATTTGACCTCCTTCACAAGTGTGAATTAGATGCGGCTTCTATAAAATATTTAAATATAAATGTAGGCATAAGTACGTGATGTGCGTTGTTTTCTATTGAATACTGGTTCTCCGAATGGCGTGGAATTTAATTGTGGTTTATAAATTACGTGTTTCTATGGAAAATATAGGGTGGCTATGGCGTAGAATAAAAGCAATTTACGAGAATTTATCGTGGCCAGAAGAGTGGGATTAAAATTAATATTCATGAGAATGTGGGCACTTTTACGAATTTTCTGTTAGGTAGGTAGGTAATTAATTATTCAAGTGATTATGTATGTTATAAGTGTTTGAATATTATGCATCTCATCATATGAGTGTACAGATAACACTACAGTACATACCTATAAGTATTTGTTTGACTATATGATAGCCTTTTTAGATTTTTTTTATTTTTTTTTTTATAATAGTTATAAACTAGCGCTTGACCGCAATCCCGCCTAATGGTAAGCAGTGATGCGATCGTTGATGGTAAAGCGCGCTAGTTTATTAAGAGCCTATTCACTCAGGAAAACTGAGCGAATAGGAAGGAAGACGGCAGTTCAGCGAGTTGATGCAATGTTAAACCTAACAACACGACCAATGATGGTGAGCCAAAGGGAGATTGATCTGAAGACCCTCCACGACCAAAATCCCAACACAACAACACTAGGCGCATCGTACCCGGCACACATTGCAACACAACTGCTCAGACCCGTCCTCCGTACGGCTTCACCAGACATCATACCGGAACACGACAAATTGCTTGGCGGCAAGGCTTTGTCTGGTGGGTGGTAACTTCTGCCGACGGCCGGTGTTATGGCCTACCACCGAGAAAAATGATCCTTCCTGAGAGAGAATGATCCTTCCAGCAATTTAGTTATGTATTAGTACCCAATATTTGTTCAGGAATTTCCGTTTTAAATGGATGTCCCAAAAATACCCGGGCCAGATCAAAGTACGGCAGCTAGTTACTACAACAGAGATAAAACAAAAACGAGGTGTTTAGTCCAGACGCTCTCCCTTGGGCATGTCGAGCATATTCCAAGCTTCTTCGCAATTTCACAATATACAATACACACCTATATAATATACTCCCTACATCTCTATATTACTGTCCAGTTTAAAATGGCCTGCCATCCCTTGAAGATACAGAGGATTACAGCCGCCGCAGAGGATCTCATTGAAATGGTCAAGTTAGGTTAGACGGAAATAACTAGACAGACAGAAAATAAATTAGAATATTCTGTAGAGCTTTAAGCTTCCGCTAATTTAATATGTCTTGAAGTTGAAACTACGTGCTTATACGTATGTGTTTCACTTTTTAGTTCTACCTATTATATTATTTTTTTCAAGATAGGTACTTTTGTTGATCCAAAAGTGCGTACCTACATATTAGCTAAGTCTAGTAGTAGTCCGTCCCTAACTCAATTTTTTTTTCAACCTTACCTTACTTTAATTTGTGCAGGCAAATTATTTTTTTGTTTAGATTTAGTTTTAGACTCAGATTTAGTTATTTGGGTAACGCATCATTACCAATTTTAGCTCTTGCTATTCTGTCTGTTGGAGGTCAAGAAAAGTTTGGTAAAAACAAATGAGCACCACTTAGCGTTTGTGTTATCCGTATATTATTTAAAAAAAGAATATCGAACTAAAACGTTGAACTTTTTTGTTTGATATTCTGTAAAAGCATGTTTTTTTTTAGTTTTTTATTTATTTTTAACTGACAATTGTCCTCCCATTTTAATGTGCCTATCTCTCTCATAAGATGCCTTTTTTATTCTGGATGGGAAATCATCAAATGAGATTTGAAAGGTCAAATTGCATGTCAGACTTTTACTGACTAAAACCCACCCGTGTTTCTTCACTTGCCTGTGCTTCAGGGTCATGGTTTCTTTTTTAACCAACCTTGACCCTGAACCAGTAGGCAACGGTCTTCGTGGACCCCGTCACGATGACCAGACATCCTCATCACCTCTTAATCGTTGATCATCTACGGAAACCTTTTGTTACGTAACAAACCATTTTGCAACTAAAAATGTCATATTAAAAAGGTCCGTATACCTATAATTAAAATTCACATAAATATAAATGTCATAGATAAACCGCACCGATACCCACATAAAAAACTAATCTTAGTAATGACGTGACCAATACTTTAACACATTAAAATCTTTGTATAGATATGTAAGTATGTATAACGAGCCTACCTAGTAATAGATTATAATGGACCTTCGTATATCAACGGATTAGACAAGAAATTCTACTCAAAATTGTCTTGTAAAATCACCCATTTTATACTTAACCTCTTTTGGCTGCTCAATACAGCACTAAAACATCAAAAATACATGGAATTCCATGAATTCGTAGAGGCCAAGTTTAAATGGTTATTGGCATTCATTCTACAGTCAAACTGCGGGCGGTATTATGTAAGCATGCCATATCGATTTATTTTATCCAAAACTGCCGCAATTATGACATTAATTCAGTTCATAAGAGCCATCAATGTTCATATAGAATGTTAGAATCGAATAACTTTATCATAGAGAACGAAAGCCTATTCGGACGATATATTTTTTAGTCTTGTTTATATTGGAAACAGGTAAAGGTGTGGGACGATTGCCGAATGAGGCGGTCGTGTACAATCGCCCGAACACAGATAAATTGTACGGAATACACAGATCAGGCGCACACATATCGCTTACCTGAAGGTACATAGCGATGTAGTTCCCCGGTCCTAAGACCGCAATCGAACCCGTTATGTAGATGCATGCCTTTGAATATTCTTTATTCGATGGGCAATTATTTTTGTGGTTTAATTTGCAGTCGGCTCGAAGATTATATTATCATAGTAATTTTTCCCATTATACCTACTTTTACCTTTGCGCCGGTAATACCTACTATATGGCAATCCTTAGGGATGGCGTCCATTTTTATTCCTCTTTTAAAGGCAATATTAAAAGGAATGGAATGTCTGAATTCCGTAGCACCTACATCCTAAACGTAGATACCTAGACCTTTGCAACTAACAATTAATTATTATGGATGAACTAATAGGTACCAGTGTCTATCTAATAACAAAATGGATTTTATAATCTTAAAATAAATTAGCTATTATTAATGTCTATTTCGTTTATTTCAATATGATATAGGTATAAATTTTATTTTATTTTTAAATATTACAATACAAAATCATTTAAAAATAGTAGCCCTTAAAATCGGAGCCAGGGTCCCAGTTATCAGTGGCCCTGGTTAGGGCTCCAGAGAGAGTACCTAACCTCTTGATAATGCGAGCCGTGTTCAGCAGTACCGCTTTCTTTACATTATTATTATCATGAACGGTGATCACGTGGCTAAATGAACGATTGTCAGCTGCTACCAAAACCGCTAAATGCTTTTAAAATGTTCATATATTTATTTGTATTTTATTCGTTTGATTCTCGCGCGCAGCGCATACCTACCTACTTTCGACATGTCAAGTCCGACGTTCATTCTGAGAAGATTAAAATGAGGATAAAAAGCTGTAGAACGTGGTATATGTAACTTATGAAAAGAAAAAAATACATAAATGTATGTTTCAAGGTCCTAATTATCCTGCTGAGCGTCCATTCATAATTTAGTGTCTACATCCACTCTTAGCTATGCAACCTCTACTTAAGCTTAAGACGAGACTCATTTGGCAGGGTGATTAGCTTAGAATTTAAAGGAAAAGGGCTGAATTTGTGGCGGACAGGGGCTCATTAACTGACAATCTCTTTAAATCACTTGTGGATCCTCCCGGTGGACCTCGGCTGGCTTATTACCGGGGGTGGCTCCGGAATGGTAGGAGGTATTAAGAAATTTTAGCTTTTGGGTTATATATAGGTACTTACCGTACTCATTGCGCAGGTATATTATGCTACTTTTGGGGTGAATAATTTTCGAGTAACATTTCTTTAAATTTTTTGGTGAGTCATTGTTGTTTTACTCGCTGAGTTTTACGTTCTACCAAATACATAGTTGAACTAGGCTTAAGGTTACCGTTTTAAGGTTTATGCCTTTTATATTTTAAATGATTTGCAATTATGGCCGATAAAATTGTACAGTTCGCGTTTAACTTACTTACCAAATGTGCCAATAAAATAGCGAACCAATGGGAACACAGCATTGCACCTTACATTTAAGACAATCTTTCACATAGAGGTAAGAAACTGCGCAATATCACCTAGCACTTCCATAAAACCCAATTAAGGAACGTAAACTTTACTTTGTCCAATAGATATTCTTTCTTCATCAACTTTAATCACTCATAAATGCACAACAAAGAGCGTTTATAATAGCAACACTGACTCTAAGTAGTATGTGAACATGCTTAATGATACCACGAACAATATACTCTTTCGCCCCGCTATATTATTTTACGGCCGCGAATTTTATCTCATTGCCTCAACGCTGAAAATAAACGCAAAATATTTACGTGTTATTTGCATTCGCTTAAACGATTTCGTGTTCGATTTTCAACTTTATTGTTTAGTACATAATGATTATGACATAGTGTATCGTGTTTGTTTTCGTACATATGCTGTAAAGTATTACTGGCAAACATAGGGTTCCGTACTGTGTAATGTTGTGTGTGAGCAGGTTTTATGTGCAAACGCTGCTTGCCGCGTTTTGTAGCAACGTGTTGTGTTGATTCTTTTTCTTAGTTTAACCGTTTATTGCCTTTTCTTAACAAAAGCCTTTGGTATACAGTGAACTCGTAACCTATGCAGCAGTAAGGATTTTCTCGTTTTATGCGTTGTTCTAATAATATATGTACACAAAGGCTTCTCTAGAATTCTCATAAGACGATAAAGCTACTTTATAAAATCAATATCTGTTATTTATTCCTTGAGGTTTCAGTATTAAATTTTGCCATTCATTTTCGACCAGAAATCTTCTTAATTTAGTATGTTTAGAAAACGTTACAAATTGATGAAAACGGTGACTTCTCTTCAGTGGGAGAGGTTTTCAGGTGATCTCGTTAACGTAGAGTCGTTTGAAGCAAATTGCATTGTATAGCGATAAACATGGGGTGACAACTGACAACCTACCCAATTTAAAACCTGTATCTACCCTACAAAATACCATTGACCTTCCCCTAACACAAGAAGGCTACTTCATCCACCACGCACGTGAATACTAAGTATCTAATTTTGATTTTTCAACAAAGCCAACGAGGATCCGAGTTCCGCTGATCGATCCGGCCCCTTGGTTCCGGTCGAAGCTAAAACTCGCCGAGCGTTTTTAAAATCCCCGACTCGAAACCGACCAGCGTATCCTAGGACCTCCGCCCCCGGCGGCCAACATAAAAATGAAACGAAAGACTTCGCTGTATAAGTGTCAAACGGGATCATATTAAACTGGATACGTTATCTGCAGCAGGTAGCAGAAAGCTAATTGTGTATTCTTTCCTCGCTTCCAGCGTCCTTAATCTGGCCTGTTTGCCATTTGCTCCCACCCCTTTTCAACCCCCCGGCGCCGCGCCCCAACTAAGCGGAAAGTTTTAAAACACAGTATTTATGCAGATTTTACGCACTTGTTTTTATTGTGTTGAATTAGATAGATTGCATGATAACGGTACGGTAAATAGGTACGGTTATTTAATTAAAAACTAAAATTACTGTCGTGTATGCAATTATTTACTAAAGGACAATTGTAGGTCATCATCTCAGCGTTAATCCCAGTCGCATCCGAAGCTTTTTTCAGCTTTGAAGTCTGGGGTCCGCTTTACCAGTCTAACTGCTGATTTTGGCTAAACTTCGATATTTTCCGTGAAGCGACTGCCATCTGACCTTCACAATCCGAAGGCGATATCGAAGCATTGCAGTTAGACCAATTGTTGAACTTTTAAGGGCTCCAACAAGCCGTAACAACTGCCATTAGCCACGGAGGCTGTCTTATTTATAATTGTAGGTACTAAGCCATAATCATCCTGTCATACAACGAACGTAGAACTAAATCAAGTTTTATGTTATGTAGTTAGTCAAAGACTGTTGCAAGCTTCAATAAAGCAATAGAAAGGTTACGTTATCACGACTACACGACGATTAAGTTTTACACCTTGCTTTAAACAAGCAGTAATCCACACTCTCAGAGTTTACCTTTCAACCTTTATTAGTCAACACCACGCTAGGTTTTTAAAAAAGCAAATACGGCTAATAAGCTCAGTGACAACTCGGTGCTATGTAAAATACCTACTCTTTACCATTTTGTTTAACAGAGTGTCGATAAAAGGGGGATTACACTCCATTCTTGCTCGGGAAAGATAACCTTAATTCGATGGCGTACATTAACAAGTAAATTGAAGCATAGTAGGTACGTATACATAGATAATCCACCTCTGTAGGTATGTTATAACACTGCGAACCCAAACATAATGCGGTAGGACCCAATAACGGAGGCAGCGGTAGTGAGAAGGAAATTGCTCGGGAAAAATTTGCATTTTTATTGAAATTTCCACTCTTGGTCGCGGATGAAACTATGTCTCTAAATACGTACCTTAAGCTTTGTATAAGCGTGTTTGTTTTACGTTTGTGTGGCTCCATGCTTGTACCGCCATAGGGTGTGTGAGTGCGGGAGACGTAGGGACGATCCAAAGGCTCTCCACCGACAATTGTCGATACTGTTCATAATTAATCCTTATCAAACCCACTATAATAATTACCAGATAATTGGAAAACTATAAATTGATACTTTATATTACTTTTGTGGGCCGATATCTCAATACCATGAATTTTCAATTATATATCTACTGATAGAATATTCAAAGCTTTCTAATAATTATGAATGTGTCATTATCATATGGATTTCATTGTTGCTTTATTAGAATATCGATGTAGACACGTCCCCCAGCGGTCGGTAGACAATTGCTATACAAGTTCCTACGTATACGTAGCTGACTTTAGGGAAGGGATCATAATAGGAAATTTTCTCTGGCGAATATGCGCATAGTATCCGATACCCTTTTCACTTGTATTGTTTTTATTTTCCAACCCTAATGAAAGAACTTGCCTCGTCTGTATTGCAATTTCAATATATTGGCTTAGCAGCGTTCGATTCGCCACGTATTCCGTAGCTGTTTTTTCCTTTTTGGATATAGTTTAGACATAAAAACGGAATGTTCGGGAATAGATACAGACGACTCTAATGTATGTAGGTTAGACGTGCCTTCTCGTTATGATGCATAGCAACAAATATATGTACTTACCGAATTTATTTTATATGCAAAAGAAAAGAGGGCGCAAATTTCATGATTATGTCAAATAAAGTGTACCAAATTGGCAAAACGTTTTGGCACGTTTTTAAAATGAAAGTTCCAGAAATGAATGTTCTTATTTTTCCGATTCATATCAAGGTAAACCCGCCAATGTGGGTAACGAAAATGACAGTTGTTTTAAAACAGCAATTTGTGAAAGACTTCTGGAACATTTTGCATCAGTTAAAAATACTTTCCAATATGTTTTCAGCGGTCAGATTAGTTTTCTACTTAAGTTTTTAATGTTATTAGTTTGAATGCATTACTCACTGTGACACAAATACCTATGACAGCCGAAAGCCGATACCGTTCCAAGATTTATGCCCCGACAAACAAGGGTATGAAAAATAAACTTTTTGTTCATCAGCTGTAAATGTCTCCACAAATTGACCATAAATTTCTGCTCTATTAAAATTTATTGCCCTCAAAACGTTTATTGTAACATTACGTAACTTGGTAACCCTTCCTTAGTCATAAAACAATGTAGGCAACACGGGCCATGCGAAAAAAATGATTCCAAGTTACATAACACCTGGCATTTAAGGCCATATTTGCATGACTGACTCGATTCGATTTTATGACACGGGGGGCAGTGTTTTACGATCTCTTATCGAATCAAAAATTTTCTCCAGGACAAACAAACGTGTAACTTCTATAAATACCTAATATGAATTACAACCGACAGCACGATAGGATCACAACTTCGTTTGTTTTTGTTAACCAAAAGGCCTTATTGTTTTATTAATGTCATAAAATTAACGTTAATTATATAATTACGTGTGAACTTTGTAGATATTTATATTGGCAATAATGTTCGCTTATCTTTATTCTTGACGGTCGTTAAATTTTCATGTTCCATATAAACTTGTGTTAAGAAGAACACAATCAAAGGATAATTAAGTAAACACTGTAGTATGGAATGTCAAAGCGAGATTGCAACTACAGCCGCCCTATGTTTTTCGAACTCATAGTCAAGGCAATCACTTGATGTAAAATCCTATGACAGTCTACACGTATCTCTCTTTTTATTCAAGATAAAGCAAACACCGCTCTGAGCAGATAAAGAGGAGAAATCGACCGCAACTATATAAAGGTTTGCGGCGATAAAAATACCGTGTTTATTTGCACGTCCTACATCAGCTCCCTTAACCTGGAAAACTGACTTAAACGCGCCTAAAGCGATATACAAAAATAAATCTCACATGGAAAGATATACGACCGATTTTACAACGTAACACCTCAGTCGATAATGATCTTTTAAAACTTTCAGCAATTTGAACTTACATTCCCCTGTATCAGTAAATTCGGATCCCAATCTTGAACATTTTTGTGAAGTCGTGATTTAAAAAGGCTGCCAATGTGCATTCTTTAAAATCGAGTACCCGGGGTGAGTTTTATGGGTTTTATTGTTTTAAACCCAGGTGGTACATGTTACGTCAATTAAAAGTTAAAAGGATTAAGCGCTCAATGCCGTTCAATATAAATATTTTCATTTGTTTACTGCTTCAAATAAGGATGTTTATTATTTAATCGTTCTTCACTTTCAATTTTCTAATGCAGACTTATTTACGTAGAATGTACGAGTTCCAGATCGAATAAACAGCACTAAATTTACAATACATGCGTCTATCATGTGGGTTTTCCAAAACTGATGTAACCTAGGTATAATATGCAAGTCTCGTATAACTTTGAATGAATAGCTCCGATATTGATATTCGCCCTTTTCGCCCTTCATAAAAATGTGCATTGTGCTATCGTAAAGTGATCCACTTTACTATTATGAATGCGTTTTTTAGATAAAGGCAACTGCACATACTGGGCTCGTTCGTTTCGTGTACTCCGTGTTCGTGAGGGACAGAGATGAACCTATTTTGGGAACTCGATGTTTCTACAGTGTCGCGTATTTTAAACGCGCTACGACAACAGTCATGCCGCTTGAAATTTTCTATTAATTGGTGTCTTTAGTGCTTTTTGTCGATGCATGATTTCGTATCTATATTGTCGTGTAAATACAAATTTATTTGACATTGTTATGACACATTTATACCTATTTGTGAACGATGAAAATCTACTTCAAAGTAACAATTTGTTTTTGTAGTGTACTACACAGATGTTAATGGCCACATTCAGCGGTTTGTTACATATCTAGCTAGAATAAATACTATTTTATTCTCGTCATCCACTACTTTCCGGCATCGAGTCCATTATTCTCTAAATATAGTCTCATTTATTTTTATTTAGCAAATAAAAGCAATTCAAACTCGATAAAGGCTCGTTGAATTGGATGCGAAATGTATGCTAATGCTATCGCCGAGTTGGTATAATTGACGAAACTTCCTCCGACAGTATCGGTCGATCATATAGATAGACGTTAATACTGCGGGTTATCAGCGTAGCTCATACGAAATTCCAATAGAGAACACCATGAAAAATTCAATAGGTCGATAGCCGAAGAACGAAAGTGAAAAAAAAAAACGAAAACAATAACGTATATTTAATCAGTATTCAGAGCGCGCTTGTGTACACAGCTGGGATATTTGGCAAGGGGACAAATCCTGCGGTCGGCCGAGTCGATATTTGGGCGGCTCAGCAGTGCATCGTCACCCGGTCGCCTGTTGACGCTCCATGGATTTACAACGCAATTAACGATGTACATTATGCAAGGCATCGGCGTCAGTGATCGCTCGACAAAAATAACCAGCACAAGTATTCTGAGTGTACACTGATTTACTGAGCTCTGGGATGCCACTTGGGTACCTACTGCAAAGATCGCTCAACCAATTTTGAAACAATAACGGCCAACAAATGGGCAAATTAATAAAAAATATTGCCCACATAACAGTAACGTCTGTATAAATAACTGTTTCGTTTGTTATGTACTTAAAATTCGCTCGATCAATTGTCGGGAATCGCCACTGATCATGACAATAAAGAGCCTTGTCGGCCGTCTCTATTGTCGTAAATAAACTCATTACTTGTAGCGGGCGGTGACTCGGTCAAATACCTGTGTTTTAAATCAAATGCAATGCATGCGGGGGCGATTTGTACGCCCGAAATGATTCCTTTGTTTAGACTAATAAATAATTTAGTGGTCGAGCGGACGATTCATGAATTAATGCTCTGTTGAACTCCTGTAAATTTTCATTTGCAATACCAGTAGTAGGTAACGCGATTGTGCATCTGATATTATTTGTGAAGCGATTTTTAAGTGGGTAGTGACATCAAAATCATGGTTAACGTTCCGTATAAACACATGACCATTGTTGAAACAAACATAAAATCTTATCTTGTTTAAAAGTTCATCAATGCATGTATATACGTATGTACATATGTAGGTATGTAGTTGCTCGCGCATCGCAGACAATAAAAGGGTAAACCGCATATGAAATAATCCAGCAAGATTATTATCACCTCGATGTAATATTTATTTACCTTTATTTTGGTAGTTTTAGAAAACAAAGAGTGTATTACATTTAAAATTCAATCTAAAGTCACATTCAATTACGGACAAAGAGCGTGTTTTAACATATATTTTCGTGAAAGAGCAAACGTCTCGCCCGCCTCCCACGATTTGTATCCACGTGACGCTATCTGCATTGTCGTACAAACTGCTTTTTATTCAAAACATCTATCGATGTAAACACAAAAACCAAACGATCCATTTACTATAAGTAGGTACCTACTTACAATTGTTGTAACCCAATATCGATCAGATTAACTTTATGTAAAAAACACAACACCATGTAGGTACATTATCTATTTACTATGTACGTAATATATTCTATTGGAAACTTATCTTTTCTATTGGTTAGGTGATAATTTTCTTCTTGTCAAATAACTTATTGATAAGCTCGAGTAACGGGCTCTCACAATTCAACTTTCAAAATAAATTCTTCAATAGAAAACAAATCTTATCTACATTTTTTTTTATCCTGTGTGATAATTTACACGAGCACTTACAGAATGCGGCTAAAAGTCGCGGTAATATTTTTTATAAGCGAAAAATACTAGGTTAAACGCTACAACGTGTAGATGTTGACTAGATAGTGTACCAACCTACATGTACAGTTCAGCGACCCCGCAAGGCCGGAATCCGTCATTCGTGGGTCAAGGTCACGTCGCCTCATGTCACACGTCACACGAATATCTGCATCTGTGATCGTCTACATTGATACTCGGATCCAGTGATGCATTACCGTGCGAATGACAACTTTATTCCACCGTATTAAGACATATGTAGTCCAGTGCATCGACCCCCGCCACACTGTATGGTTTCAAGATGTTACTTTCGTTGGTATTTTAGATGTTGATAAACTTAGGTGCGGTTATGTAGTTGTTTGTTATATTTTTTTGTAAAATTACGTAATATTTTTGTTTAGTGCGTTCTTGAACTTGACCGCGGATAAGTAGGTTTGGCTCTACGGAAGTGTTAGATAAGTATCAAAAAAGTAGTTGTTAATGAAAATGGGGTTATTTTTAGCACGGGTTATCATACGTTACGTAAACTCATGAAAAAGTAGGTTATCGCATTCTTTCACGCTTCAAAACTAAGCATTATGACATAGCAACACTGTGATTTTTTGTGTTAACAGATAGTTTAGTTTAGGTAGATATTTTAGTTTAATGAATAAGTTTACCAC
The DNA here is from genome assembly GCA_037179545.1 of Sesamia inferens. Taxonomy (NCBI): domain Eukaryota; kingdom Metazoa; phylum Arthropoda; class Insecta; order Lepidoptera; family Noctuidae; genus Sesamia; species Sesamia inferens. The sequence goes on from CM073930.1 coordinate 14,293,266, forward strand.
TTAGTAACTGGTACCTAAACACCGAGTCATCCAATCAATATAGAATACCTACCTACGTTTACGGTACCTACACATGGCGGGTGTTGATTCACCCACTTGGCTCCCCGAAATGGCATCCCATACAAGTTGTCGACTGGCTCGATCTCACAGATGGCTCAGATCCCCCTTAATGTGGGGACATCGCTTCTTTGTGTAACCTACCGTTATATTATACCGAAAAGAGTGAATATACTTACTTATTTAACCTGGCGATCCGAGAGCCAAGATAAACTTTTTGCTGATCATTTTTTTTTTTATCAAACCGGCCTCTATCTCAATGTTGTGTCTATGTTTTACCAAGTAGTTTTTTGCGTGCCGTACCTTCATATAAAGGCACAAAAATTATTCTGCCGACGTAGGTATATATGTGGACTAGTTTTGTAAAAGATGATTATCTAAACTAGCATAAATTGATGAAGTAATTACTAAAGTATCTACTAAGTAATACACACGAATTCGATAACATTAATTGAAACGGCAAAAAGTTAATTTAGTACATAAGTACCTAAATAACTATGTTGAATGGGTAAAAAGTTTTGTACCTACTTTGTGAAGCAGCCATGAGATAAACATTTAAAGTTACCTACTTATAAAAAAAGGGTAGGTAGATTAGGAGAAGGTAGCAACACAAACAACGGAGCCAAACATAAATCGATTAAAACTTTTGACAGTCTGTGAGGCAGAACCTGATTATAATCATAAATTGGCGATTTTAAATAAAAATTATACGTACACCGGACCAATCCATGAGCTAATCACATAAATATGGGGGAACAACAGATGGTGTGCCCCACGTCGCAGCCCCCATCTACATTTTTATATGAAATTTCATATTTTACAACAATAAATTATAGAAAAGAGAATAAAAGAAGGAAAGGAACAACCGTCGGCGTCACAAAGAGGCGATATAGTTGTTAAGTCCAAGTGGTCAGGTGGTCTTTAATTATTTAAGATAAAAATATGATAGTACTTCATTAACTTTGTTCGGATGTTTCTTTTTATAATAAATATTATTCATATACGTTTTATAACGAGCGCTACGATAACTTATGGTAGCTATGTCAGTATTCTACGATGTATTAAACCGTAGAGATAGTTTAAATAGATGTAACAGTTACTTATAAGGCACCTATTTATTTTGAAGTGCACCTTTGTTTAAATTGGGTCTATGGCGTAGCATACCTAGGCACCTAATCGTAGCAATATTCAAGCAAAATATATTACCTACGGTTAAAGTAAATCATGGTGAATAAATGAAAAAGGGAAAAGGATGCAGACGATGACTGTCTTGTTTAACACCGTTCCATTATCGGAATATCGATCGTACGATGAGTAAGTACCTACCTATTGACCCTTACATTATTGACACCATTACGATCCGGACGAAGCATTTCATCTCGTTGTTAATACCGCATTACCTTCATCGAAAGACTGCAACAATTTTCCTGCAGCGGTCTTCCCGTCCGATTATAATTTAAGTGTCTTCAAGGTTATAGTTAATAGGCTCATAATGAATAAACTAGCGAGTGCGTACCATCAGCGATTGCATCACTGCTCACAATCAGAATCGCTTTGTTTTTTGTTTTATAGGGGCCTAAACAATTGAACTTTCACCATTTGGTTTGGATAGAATTGTATGGAACAAACCTACATCAGTTCTGTTCAAATTCAGTGATCCTATTAAATTATTCCTACTGGACTCAAAGGTATTGGACACATTCCATCAATAAATGATGTACCTAGATCTTCGACAACTCCACATTCCTCACAATTGAGCGATGCAATTTTTCATCATAAAAGCAAATGTTTTGCATGGAATGTGTCCAGAACCGAGTCTAAGAGCAATAACAATCAGTTTTCTCTTACAATCGGGTTCACTGTAAGGCAATAATTTAAAACATAAAATAATAATAAATTGTATCTTTAAATAATATCTAAAATTCACAAAATTCTTGCAAAATTATTGTCAAACTAGGTAACACATCTACCCAACTACATTTTAATTAGATGCATTTGATAGATGTGCTAGTTAAAGTAAAAGTTGTAACAAGTACCTAAGTACCTACCTAAGTAATGAACTTTCATTTCTGCTTTCTCAATATTATCTACCTAGTTAGAGCCAGCTCCGCTAAATTACATATAAGTAGGTAGATATAATTTATACACCGTTGTACCTACAAGCAGTTTGCAAAAGTACCTACATAAATTCCTTTCACTGAAAACCCTTTCTATGTTAGATGAAATCGGGCGACAATGTTGTTCAGTCATTACTTATACTTGGGTACATCGTTACATTTTAAGCTCTTTACGTAGGCTGAGAGAACTTACCTGCATCTGGTAACCAGGCTATAAAAATACAAGGACAGTTTAAGCATAAGATCTTTTTAAATGGAAAAAAATCTAGATGCCTACTTATGCAGGATGCATCTTTAATTTATTTTCAAAGTCAGTATTATAGCTGCCTTTGTCTGCAAGTTTATTAGGAATTCCTTTTATGTTTTCTATAGTTAGGTACTGGCGCTCACAAATAGCTATTAAATAGAGAAATTTCACTTTGAAAGCCTATTCTGATACCTCGATGTAAATTCTACATTACTTTAGAAAACATCTCGTAACTTAACACTAGTTGAGTTGGGACGACAAAAATCAGCAGCCAATTAAAATCTCTCAACCTATCAGTGTAGTCACTTGAATTTTAAATGTTCCCCCTTGCCCGATTAGGGTGCATCCTAAAAGCTTCTAAAGCGATAATTCACAACGCAAGAATGCGAGCCGACAAGGATAGGCGCGTGTACCAAGCTACAAAGTTAGTTGTGCGGGTAGTGTCACGTGTGTGTCCGCCGCATAGTGCTTAGTATTCAGTGTGCGAATAATCAAGAGATATTTGTTGGTGTGTAGTAATGGTGGAGTGTCATGGCGCGGTTGACGTCACTCAGCCAATGAGCGTGCAGAGCGACGCGACGGTAGCGCCACAAGATGGCCGCCGTCGGCCGACCGCCGCCGCTTTTGTTGTGTTTAGGCCTAACCATGGGAAGAAAATTCAAAATAATACTGAACTCGTAGACAAAGACGTGTCCAAATGATCTAAAAAAATATTTTGAAATGTCTAGCTTCTATTCAATTCGTCAAATCAGTAATTTACGTAAAGGAAATAGTGTAAAGTTTGTGATGTTTTGTTACTCAGGTAAGTCTTTGATTTTATGTTTTAGAGTTTCCTTTGTATTTTTTTCAATTGAATATTTTTTTTAGGTAATTCTTTTTCTATAAAATTATGTAGGCTTGACCGTATTTTGTGTCTTAACTATAGATACAGTTTGTTCTATCTAACTAGATATTTTCTTATTGGAATTATTTATTTTAACATTTTTTTACGCATTATTTTTCTAAAATATTTCAGTTATATTTCAATGACTCTTTTCTTAAATTTTTATCCATTATTGTTGGTGCAACAGTACCTAAGCACCAATAATCGACCTATCTACCTAACTGTTATATTTTTATACTTAGGTATCTTAAGTACCTATAGTTACCTACTTGATGCCACGACTATTAATTTAATAAATTTGCTGTTTCTAAAACAAGAGAGCAGACTAATCAGGTGTCAGATATTAACACTATAGGTACCACTAGTTATTATTTTATAAGTAGGTACGCTAATTTATATTATACGGACGCCATTTATTTCAATCGCAGACTTATTCGATCATAATTATATCGTTAAAGACTCATAAACATATCGCCGATAAACGTACATATGCAAGTCGTATTGCAAAATTATTGAGCAGAGAACATGACAGTTAAATCTTGTAAATTTATCGCGTTCAGTGCCGACTCCCGAAACGTCGCGGGGATCAAAGACAGCCCTTTTTAATGCTGTTAATATTCATACTAATTTGATTAGGAGTTGCTGTGTTTATTCATCGCATATGGCGTTAAAAAGCGCATCGGTTTTGGGAATATGAGTAGGCTGAATAAACGTGTTATATCCACAGCGATACAATTAGAAATATCTCGCGATTTAAGTATATGCAACAAAGTGTGAATCACGGTACAAGAACTGTGCTGTGGTGACCCAGTAATTATTATGTATTGGCAATTAACGTATCTCTGTTTATAAATGGTTAATTGTAAACCAGTTACCTATCTGATAATTAATGATAACGCCTCTTCTGAGGCACTGGTGAAGTAATGGGCATTAGAGTTGTACAAACAGCTGATTTGTGATTTACTTATGTATCTGCGCCTACGTACCGGCTTAATTACCCGGTTGTTGTACCTATGTTTGTGGTAGACTCTCGCCGATTTCTATAGCATAAGGCAACCTTTTCACCTACCTAGCGGCTATACATAAGTAACTATAAAGCTTTAGTACCTATACGCACTAAGCAAGTAGGCAGATTTTGAACAGAACTTTATATCTAAGGTTTTTATTACAATCAATCTTAACAACTGAATTAAACCCGATCAATACAAGAACGTTAGCTGTTTGGTTGTAGAACTTGGCATGCACTACCGGGCATCCAAACACAATAATAAAGCCATCATTACTATTACAAAACGTGGTATTCGCAAATAAATCTTCATTTTTTGTTGCAGGGGCGTCTGGTGTTTGATCCCACCCCATTTTTTTCCACTTTCGACCCCACCCTCTGAGCCCTGGGGTTGAGGCCGTTTATTCATTCATTTGACCATCGACCGCGGAAGAGCACACTTTCAACTGGAAGAAATGGTAAAATTGAACTCTTATATTTCATGATTATGTTGGGATGTTCGTTTAAAGGTAAGTTATCGGGATCTCTGGAGGAGAGATTTGCTGAGGCTGTGGAGGTGAGTGAGTAAGTTTCTTTGTTAGAATAATGTTCCAAAAAGGTTATGTATTGTCTCCTATGTTTAAATATAACTGATCAATTAAAACACTGAATATAATAGCATTCATCACCATGTTTAGCTAAGTACCTACCTAAAATTTAACCAAGATTACGTTGTCAAGCGGATTTTTAGCTACCTAAAACTGAGGAAATTTCTAATGTAGGTAGCCTAAACATTTTTGAGATATTTTGAACAATTGGTTGCCATCAGTTTTGTAGCACATGTTTAGGTTCCTTCCAGGTACCAATCAAATTCATCTAAGAACCTAAAATATTCTTCGAGTACCTAGTACCTCCACCAAATTATTGGAGAAACTATCGTCTAAGCCCATCCCAACGTTGTAGTACCTACCATACTATAGATACCTACAATAGGTTGGTGTAAACCATACCTATGTACCTACAATTTGGGTACCTTAACGGTAAATAGGACGAAAAGGACACCTGTGCGACCCTGATGTTTTTGGGTTCTGGAGTTCTAGAGATTTTGATGATAGAACCTTTGTGGCTTGAACTAATTATAAGTAACTACCAACCCATTAAATAGAAATTCAACTTTCCTATTAGAAGAGAAATCATAAAATTAAATTCGTAACATGTGGATCTACTTAAGTAGAAATAGAGATTTTTCTCAATTATTACCTACCTAGATCTTAAAAAAAAAACTGTTCTTATTTATTTTCAGCCGCAAACATGGTGCTACTTTCCTCTTTTTTTCTCAATAAAAATATCCAACAACAGCCATAAATCTTTAATTAAATAAAAATCTTAAAGCAATTCCGTAGTTACAAGAGCTACGCGCGCGTAGCAATTCCAAGCGCCACCTGGTGCGATCAGTCAGAACCAAATGTAACGTGTTTTCTGAACACTGTGGAGGATTACGTATTTAGGCGGTTGCCCATCACATTAGTGGCCTGACGATAGGAGGCTTAACCCTATCAAATAACAATAAAATAGAACCTAGTAGAAACGTGGCGGTTGATCTTAAATCCTTTGTTTATTTATAAGTAACTGTCAATGTTCTCACATGAGATGGAATTAATGGTATAATAATGTCTTCTTGTCCTCCAATCAAACTTTGAGTTTGTGTAAGTTCGCAGTACGTAGATATTGTAAATATCTTCACCTACCTACTGCTTATGTACCTAGGTAGATAGGTACCTACAGTTTTTTGCACAAAACAAGATAATTAAAGCCGACCTACGTACCTATCTTGTATCTACCTAGTCTTCCAATTAAATAATGCTAGGTACACCCAACTGATCGATCCGGAACACCAATTTCCGTTGACCTGGCTACAAGATCTAGATAGGCCGATTAGCTACCCACCTCCTTGCTTAGTCAGCAATATTTTATGGGTAACGGCTGCCTGAATATCTCGGTCGCGCAGTTCGAAAATGGCTGAATGAAATACAATATTTAGGGAAATAGAATCACGTAGATAACACTTTATAATGAATAATTTATTGTCTTATGGACTCGAGTAAAGTACTATTGTCAAAAAGGTGAAGTGAAAACACTGAGCAGATGTAGTTGTCACATGAGGCTGATAGTGATGCAGACGGGAGATAAGACGTGTTATAGGTACCTACTAGCTACGGTGATCCGAAAAATGAAACTCAAATACATAGTTAGGTACTTATCTCTACTAATGTTAGGTATAAATGCGACAGCAACTCTGTCCGTCTCGCTTTCAAACTAAAATGGTTTAACGGATTTGACAGAAATTTGACAACACAGATAGACCTTGACTTGGGTAAAAACATAAGCTACTTTTCATTCTGGATCGAAGAGGAAGTCGCTGGCATCAGCTACTTGTATAAACCAATAACAGGCATTTTGAATTTTTAAGGGGTCTATGAGAGTGATGGGTACCTAAGAAAAAATAGGCTACATAAATTAAGGTTATGGTAGGAACATAATGATGACGTTTATAAACACTTCTAAAGCCTTATATTATAAGGCCTTCTCCTTGACGCAAGATTTGGCAGCTATGAGTTTTTTATTATCAAAGGCGATGATGATGACGACAATCGTTAAAATTAAAAAAAAAATGCTGTAAATGTCAAATAATATTTATGAAAATTTTTAACAGCTATAAAGTTTTATTTTATGGAACCATAGTTCCGGTTTTAAAAAGACATCGTAAATGTTGAAATTAGGTCATCGCATTAATCTATCTTATTCGTTTTGAAGATCTGATTTTTATGTGATATTGAGTGCAAAATATCTGTTAGTATCTAGATATACTTAGGTATGAAAGTAGAATGTTAAAAATATGCCTTTTTACCTTCAATTTAGTACTTTTGTGGAGGCATGAGGAACAGGGAGTAAAGTTCACTCATCCGCCATAGAAAAGGGAGGATCCTCCGACCAGGCGGGTGTTATGTCTGGTGGGTACTTGCCCAACGGTGGAAATTGGGAAGTTGTATATTATGCTTGTTGCACGGTAAACTCTGATTGCGAGATGTAGAATTCGTGTGACGTCAGTATGACACGTTGTTCCATGCGGCGTTTGTAGGTACCGCTACACTATTTTTAAAAAAATTTGAAAAGCTTCTATGTACGGACGACAGCAGGTCAAGCTACCCCTAACTGTCAGATATTCCCAATTAACCTTGAGTCTTAATGTTTTAGAGATAAAGTTGAAAATCTAATAAAGAAATGTGTCAGATGGTAGTAGCTTGCTGTCCTGTCGTCAGTAGGTACATAGATAGGAAGTGAACTGGGATTGGAATGGGAAGAGAACTCTATGGTTTTCTCTTAAGTACAGATTGCTCAGTAATCCATTCACCTAACAATACATTGTGCCTACACGATGTAATGAATAATACTTCCATACTCTGTAAGTCCCTCGCGTACCTAGGTACTACAAAACATTCATTTTCACCTTAAATAATTATGGAGTCAAAGATTTTTGTTAAACAAACCTTTGTTTGTGAAAAAATCGTTAAAGGAATCTTGCAGTCAACAGAAATAAGTAGGTATCATATAGGTTAATCCTAAATAAGTTAAAACCTAGATTCTCACAGGCACAGTCCTAAGTCCTTTATTCATTTGCAGTTCATTAATCATCAGCTACACATGACGTTTCTGCTTTAGCACTTACTTAATACTACCAGCAATGTTTAAAGATAGGTGTGTACTTAAGTAAGTACAAGTTCTGTGCACCTCTACATACCTCATCTTAGAAAGCAGGCTTGATGATATGTTTAGTAATGTAATAATGACAATGATGTAAAAAAAAAATCAGTAATGTGTAAGTAATAGTTGAAACATAAATAATAGTTAACAGTAGCATAGGTACAAGTTAGTTTCAACAAAGTAGAAATTTCCCAAAATTCTCGTTTCTCTAAATTATCTACCTAATTTCCATGACATTACAGCAGTGGGAAACGTTGGTGGGTATTGTGGTTACCTGAAATTATAGAAGCCTATGTACTGAGCAAAGCCAGCTAACTTTTAGGGAGCAAGCCGCTGTATATTGTTACAGGCTGAAGAATTTTAATTGCGGGTCTTATTTAAATGTTGATCATAAACAATATTTCATTGAAACAAAAACAGTAGAACAATCATTTTTAGAAGACTTCCAGGCATGCATGCAGTTATGAATGTGGCGTTTTCTCTCACCCGTCATGTAAAAAGTCGTACCTTCCTACACAGGATAATACACACTTACCAAAGTTTATTTGTTCCTTCATAATACGTAAAACAATGGACTTTAACTTCTACCTAGGTAAAAACCTGAATAACAAAAGATTCCAACGCAAAATCGCAAACGTACCAACTGCCATAAAAATTTCCTTCATAAATTACGAGTAAACGATTACTTGAATACCTCGCGACTTGACGTTTTACTATTTTTTCATTACCAACCTAACTGGAGGCAATAGAGAAAGAAACGGCGCGTAAGTACCTACTACACAACAATACGCAATTTCGTTTTATATTTTCTATTTATAAAATTGCCAAAATCTACATTACCCACTTATTATGCTGCGACATAAAGCCGACCTATGTTAGTATTAAAAATCCCGAGCGTTGCCGCAGCTCGCAGGGCAGAACGGTAATCACCGGGAGAACAGGAACAGGTGGCGCAGCCTGTCTACTGTATAATATCGACTTTTTTATCAGCACTTCTACATACGTAATATTATAATAAGCCTGCCTATAAGCTACTATCTAAATAACAAATAAATGTAAATAGATATTGGTAAAGTAAACGGTCGCGAAGCCTAAGCAAACTATCAAAAAACATTACGGGGTGCAAATAACAACGATCATGGCGTATGTAATGAAAATCTTGCATCGGCATTAGTCGTGGTGTGGTTCGGCGCGCGCCGAGCGGCGACTCGGCGAGGGCGGCAATCGATGGCGGGCCGGGACGCGCGCCCCGACGCCCAGACCGGCAGACGCCCGGCGACGCCGTCCCTGAACACACGCTCCTTCTAACCGCGCGCCACCCCATCCGTCATCCTTCAATGTTTACTTATCGGACGACGCGAACAGCTGACCGACCGGACCGGTAAGTCACGTGCTATATCATTCTTCTCCGCGCCCGCCACAACTCGCGTATCCCTTTCGCCCTCAACTTCGCTCCAGTGCTATTTGCTGCATTTTGTGAGTTTTATATCGGTGCATAGAGAACGTTTCGTTTGTGCATCAGAATCAATAATGCAGACCCGGTGTTATGTTGGTTCGCGTCATAAATTACGAATATAATACACCCTTACGCCCTTTCATGTCATTCTATTCAATCCCCCGGCTGACACACACATAGAGACTCGGAATTCTTTAGTTATCTTTACGAGTGGTGGTCGAAACTTGTCTTTTGTAATTTATCCTTTATGTTTAACAAAGGCCGGTGGACAAAAGGCCTTCGGCGTCAACAGTTGTTGCCTCGGTGGATAGGTTGTAAAAAACAAAGAGACGCCTGGCTACCGATACGTAGTTAGCAAAAATTATTTTTGCAAGCCAATCGCGTGTTTTCGCAAATCCCATTGCTCTCATTGGAGGTGGAGTACAATAGATTTTTTCAAGAGTCCAACGCGGCTTAAAATTTAAAACTAATTTCGCGTTAGATATTTACGATAGCGAATATTTTTTCATTTCAGCCGGGCAGTTGGGATAGCGGAATTCATGTGCTATCAGTGTTTCCCTTTGCGGTTTGAAGACCCAGGCGTGTTGTAAATCGGTTGCTTTATTTTATAGATGGTGTTCCCTTAGGAGAGGTGGGGGTCCGGCGTGGAGTTGCTTCGTTCGGTGAGCTTTTAAGATATTGAAGGGGCTACGTGTGAACCGTCACATTTAAATAGTGAGCTAGTAGGGTTAACATTGGGGTGATGTGAGAGTTGAATTAATACTAAAGTACAGGCAATCTTAGAATTACTTTCTGGCTATTCTTACCATGTTCCACAGCGTTCTTCGTAGCCCAGAAGAGAAGAGAAGAAAACGCGTCGCCTTCTATACGTATACTGAATGTATCCTGAGTGCCTCATTCTTTCCGGTATACCTTCAGTATACGTAACAGAAGATGACACTGGTCGACCGCTGAGAAGACGAAGACGAAGATTCTTGAAGAACTTGCATCTATTTTTATTGACATTGCATTTCACATGTGTTTTTGTGTGTTTTTTATGTTCACAGATCACTTGGGCAGCTGCAAAACGACTAAAAAATAAAATTGATTTCTTTTATACTATTAAGGTCATTTGTTTTGTTTTAGGCATTTTTATATACAGTAATTTTGATTCACAACACATGTAACATACAGATGTCACGCAATATGCACGTAATTTATTTTTGTAACACTAATTAAGTATGATTGTAAAAAGAATTCAAAATAATTGGATCAATATTGTGATAGTTTAGCTTATATCATTCACGTGTTATGGCTTTAATGACTGTTTGTATTATCATTAGGAAATAAATGACACTTAATATGAACTGTAAGTACCTACTTAAAAGGTTTATATTGTACAGATTTAGAATATTTTGCAGATTATCTTCATACTTATTAATAAATAAATACATCATTAAAACATGTTTTGGTTTCATTTTATTATCAATTATTAGGCATTCAATCTTTATACCTAGTCATTATTATAACATTATCTGTCTTTTCTTTAAAACATTAAAATTGCAAAATGGCTTTAACTTTTGACTTAAGTAAGGAAATAAGCAAAAGTTTCCAATCAAATTATTTGAACTTAGATAGGTACTACTTATTCCGACAAATGCGATAGGTACACAAAGCTGAAAACCATGATAGGTTTTCAGCATGCAAAATGAAAAATCACAAGAACATAAATATGAATGCCACCTACTACCAATAATAAGTAGGTACCTACTACTGCCACCCAAACCAATACCAATTATGACATTTAAAACACTGTTTTTTTTTAATCTCGTAAATTATTGTAAACATTTGCATTTTTAATGTCTGGACTTGAATAAAGACGATGATCCCCGAGTTTGTTTCGGCTTTTTCTTCTCAGAGGTAGTCAGTTAGGAAATGCCGGCTCCATCTAGTTTAAAAAAATGGTTGCCTGTAAAGTCGGTTTTACGGGCGAAGATTTTACGTGACAACGTCTTTTTCTCGGTAGAATATTTATTGATATGAATATAATTAAATTGCACAATAGGAACAAGGAATTGAATGAAAATAAGAATTGCACAAATTTTAACTATAGAAATATATTTTGTTTACTAAAACATCGGTGACTCATCGTAACGTTACCGAGCGTTACACTTTTTCATAAGTGACTCCCAGCCGCAACCTAATTTAAGACGTTGTCACGTCAAAAAATTGACGTATAAAAGTGATCAGTAACTAGTGACTACTTGCTTAATAAACGATTTCATTTCATTTCATTACCACTTCCTCTTCCTTAAAAGTATCTTCAAGCATTGTTCGTAATTTGTAGTCAGATTGGCATACATAGGATATGTACGCAGTAAGAGCTTATTACTCATTTTAACTATCATATTAGTAACTTGGGTTTACGGATGTACCTACAGTTCCAGGATGTTATGTAGATATCTAGACTTTGGAAGCTATGACTGGTTGACTAATCGATAGTGGTTAAGCAGATTTTCCGTAATCTATTAGGGAAAGAGAGAAAATTATTTTAGGTGATATGGGTCTGTTGATATGATAGGAATTTTCTTCTAGTTGCATTTTTATTTGGAGAATGCTAGAGAAACCATTTTTTTTTTTTACTTCAATATTCAGTTAGTTATTTGTGTTAGAAGTTAAAGAGTATATTAACAAAAAGGTTGCAGTTTTAGTACCTACCGTACCTATGATTATAAGTAATCAGTTAATAAACCTACCTTTGCTAATGTAGAAACTAGCATTGTAGGTATCAGACAAATAATGTTCACAGGTCTCCTCTCTGTGATCTATTATTAGGTAATCGTGTTCCGGCATGATGTCTGGTGAAGCCGTACGGAGGACGGGTCTGAGCAGTTGTGTTGCGATGTGTGCCGGGTACGATGCGCCAAATGTTGTTGTGTTGGGAGTTTGGTCGTGGAGGGTCTTCAGATTAATCTCCCTTTGGCGCAGCATCGTTGGTCGTGTTGTTGGGTTTAACATTGCATCACCTCGCTCAACTGCCGTCTTCCTTTCTATTCGCTCAATCTGAATGAATAGGTTCTTAATAAACTAGTGCGCTTTACCATCAACGATCGCATCACTGCTTACCATCAGGCGGGATTGCGGTCAAGCGCTAGTTTATAATTATTAAAAAAAAAAAGTAAGTATCTATAGGAAATCATTTTTAATAAATAGACTTTGGCTCTGATTCCCTTGTTCATAGACTAAGCCAAATTAAATTCAGATTATGTTTTTCTATCTATTTCGTTAAGAAAAGTAGCAACAGATAATAAATATTAATTTTGTCCTGTCAAATTAGTCTGCGCCTGATGTAAATGGACATATCTTTAGTAGTCATACTCGCGTCTGTATCTAAGTTTCTGTCCATTTCTTCTTTATCAAATAGAAAAAAAAAATGCTCATCATCATCAACAACCTTTTTATCGTCCCACTGCTGGGCACAGGTCTCCTCTCATACAGAGAAGGATTGAGCGTAATCACCACGCTTGCTTAATGCGGGTTGGCGATTTCAGACTTATAAAGTCCAGGTTTCCTCAAGATGTTTTCCTTCACCTTCAGTCAATGATGTCCAAGATATACTTAGAAAATACATATAACTTTAGAAAAGTTACATTGGTACCTACTTGCCTGACCTGGAATCGAACCCGCGCACTCACACTTGAGAGGCTGGTGTTTTAACCACTAGGCCACTGAAAATGCACTGAACTTAAATTTAAGTAGTTTAGTTCATAAACAAGGAATTCGAGGTCATTAGGTACCTATATAAAAGAGATGATTATAATATCAGGGCAGGAGGGTAGGTCGTATTGTTGAAGAAAACTGCTAGAGACCTAATGCTTTAATGTGATATTTAATCAATGTTCTGGGTAAGTAAGAAAGTCCTAAACGAAACATACTACTCGCGCGAGTTAACTATGCACCTCTCTGGAATGCGTTCCATATGTATCAATTTAATTGCAAACCGTCATGAGTAAAATGACCTAGTATTATAACGCTTTATCATCAAAACGACCTTTTAAAAACATAAAAAAAAATATATATTCTTTTTAACATGATTCTCATTTTTTACATACGGTACCGTCCGAATGACGTCACAGAGCTAGGTGCACAGTTATCTCGCGCGGGTTATAAGTAAGTATTGGACATGAGCATAGATAAATAATATAATCTTCACCAGAGCAGTGTATGGCTTTATACAAAATATTTACTTGCCAGTCATCATCATCATCATCAACCTTTTTATCGTCCCACTGCTGGACATAGGTCTCCTGACATACCTACAGAGAAGTACCTAGTCACATGCCAGTCAACCAACATATAAGTAGGTACGTAAACCCCTACGTAGGTAGGTACCATACTTTTTATAGTGCTTATGAAAAAGCTAAAATATATAAAGGCTGTAATAGGTAAATAAGTTGGCTTTAATACATAGGTACTGCATTCTTGAAACAAAAAAATGGCATAAGAACGTCAATCAACTAACAAACAAATAGGTAAATAATAAAAAATAATTAAACTTTATAGGTACCCAGTAAAGAAAAAATAAACATTACCTACGTACAATATTTGAATGCTTATGAAAAAGGTAAAATGCATAAATACTGAAAAAGGCAAGTAAGTTGGTTTCAATAAGTACCTACAAAAATCTTGAAAAAAAAGACAGAAATCTACCTGAAACTTTCAGTAGGTACCTAAGTATTGAATCTTTTTCTACTTGAAAAGCTGTTTGTTAAATACCTATGTAAGATAAGTACCTAGGTACCTTCTAAGTATGACTTAGAATATGTAGAATGTAGATACTTAAGTTGAAAATATAGAAAAAAGCATATTATTTTTTACCTAAACTAATAAAGCTTTTTAGGAACCTATGAGCCTTGATTCTTTGTAGATGAAAGTAGTTATAAAACTGATTGAAGGCTTTATAGTTAGGTACCTACTCCAGTTTTTGAAGCTGACCTCCTTATTTAGAAGGTAAACGGGTTAAAAAATATTTTTACAAATTTCTGACAAGGTATTGTATGAAAACCTTGCAACTTATTTTTTTATTTGTAGGTACAGAAGTATTTTTTGCTTTATGTTAAATAAAAAAGGATATAATATAGTTACCTATATCTACGTACTTTTATTATTAGGTATATAATAATATGTCATTTTAAAAATATCTATAGCCAATGTACATTGGCTATAGATATTTGACCTATCTGAGTAGAACCTAAGCTCTTAAGGCTATAGGGTTCTTTTGCCACAAGGGCCAGTGATCAAGACTTGAAATTGATGGCTCTTTTGTCGATTCAAATATTTGCCATCTTTGTGTGCACAAAGTTTAATAAAGAAATATGTACATAAATGCTACTAAGTACTATTTTATTTAAGACATGAAAATATAAATGCTGCTGTCCTAATAAGTATTCATAAATTGACGTCATACCTAGAGACTAGGGTTTATCCTGAAAAAATGTATGAGGGGTCATATGTGTGACCTAAGTAACTAACCTTGTGGAAAACGGCTTAATACTACCATCGTACCAAGTTAACTCTTCCAATTTCGACGCCTTTAGTATATTTGTTTACGAGTCGTCAAAAGCGCCATCTATGCAATCAAAGCCGAACTTCTACGAACCGTAACACATAGGACGGCTTTTATGGCGTAGACATTCAAGATGTCATGAAGAACTTTACTTTTTTGTGTTTGGTACAATTAAAGTTTTATAAATAAAATAGTGTTGAAATATTGAATTGCTCTACTTAAATAATGATTAAGGATTTGTTAATAATTTAATTGGGTACTTTGAAAGTTCTCACCCACAATGACCTTTTTTATTTTGGTTTTTTTTAGAAATATTTTTGTACGGAACTTTATGGAACTATTGGTGTACCTACCTCCAAATTAATAGGCAGTTAGGTATGCGAACAAAACATGAATGTAAGTAGGTAGGTGTCATCGATGGATTGACGTAGGTTGGAAACATCACATAAACCACATAAATATGTTTTTAGGGATATTAAATGGAACTTTATAGATACAACAAAAGTTGTATTTTAAAAATAATATCGTGTCATTAACAACCAGAACAACAATATTTACCAAAAAGAAAAAAAAAATACACCAGTCCTTATTGTCTAAAGAACCAAAAAGGATTGAACGCAGTAAGCTATTGTTTCAGAGGTGAAAGTTTTTAAAAACCCTTCCGCGTTCAGAGGTACACAACCAGGAAGAATGAGAACTGTAACAAAAAAGAGAAAGTCACTCCTAAGGTGAGGTAAAAAAATATAACATTTGTGCAATTGGCCAATAGGGGAGCCGAAAATAGAACTTTCTAATTTGTTTTTGAAATTGCCTCAAGTTTTTAGTCATTTGCACGGTAGCTTTGGGAGATGAGATGACAAAGTCGTGTTTAGATATTATCATATTTTACTTTGAAGTAAATCTAGTGCTTATTCCTAGTTAGATCAGCAATAATCAAGTGAAAAGTTTGTTGGTGATTTTGCAAAAGTTTTCAGTGAAGTGAATTTTAATATGTTCGTGTGTGATTTGCTGATTGACGTCAGACATGTATCAGGAATGGCTTTATATACCCAGATCTCAAGGCTAAGACGAATACAGAAATCAGATGTTTTTTTATTCTACAATAACAATACCCCATCTAGTTCAAGTGAGTAGATCTATACAATCACAGACCTAATCAAAACACGATCAGATCGGCCTTTTGTGTTATAAATTAGGTATGAGATATTTGCTCTAAGAACGAATATTTGATATAATCTAATACACGAGTACTATCATAATACGATGTAGGTCAGATCAGTTCAATATACTTAGATATATAATTTACATTCTTGTTCGACCGAAGCTTTCCAACAAGACCGCTGGCTCGCTTATCCGACAGCGTAGAGAACATTTATACTAACCCTACGAACACTGGCAACCAGCCATCGCCGGGCGAATACGACGATCGTCCAAATCCGGACCCAGCATCTGACTACTTAAAGAGTAAGCGAGATGACTGTAACATTGATTGTGCGACTGCGAGTCCCCGGTATCGAGCGGTCCGTTGTCATGGCAACAGACAATGGTTTTTGGGTGCATAATATTTTAGGCTGCGTCAGGGTGCGGGTTGAGGAACGCGCGGGGAGGGGGTAGGTCGAAAGCGGCAGCCATCTTTAAAATTATATTTCCAGTTTGGACGAACTCCTTCGATTCCAGCCCTACTTTTTCTCTCTATATAGAAGCGCCGTGGTGTAGAATATGCAGAATTGGGTTATGCTATGGGAATTTTAATCGTGTGAACTCGAATAAAGATAATTCCGGATACAGTAAACAATTTAAAAATGCATTGTTTAACCAAATGAAATTAATTGTTATTACTTAAATTAACATTTAACCGGTTTAAAATTATGCAGATATTTAAATTGAATGTAGTTTGGTATACCAACTTCATTCCACAAACAAAATCGTTGGCATATTAACATTTAGATACTTAAAACTATTCAAAATCGTTTTATTGTTTTAAGTGCCTACTACATTAAATACTTATCTAAGTACCAGCAATTTAAATATTACTATTGTTAAACTAATTACTATGTCATACTTTAGTGAGACAAATAATAGGTAGGTAGGTACTTAGAAGTACAATTTTTCTCACACTTTTATTTATTATATTTTATTCAGCTTTAATATATTTTATCTGCAATGTTCCGCTATACGCGCTCAATACGCTAAGAGGCTGACGTCGTCTGCGGCTCGGATTCCCGTCGTAAAGCCTCCGATTAATGTCCCTCCTCCGTCGGAGCCTCCCGCCACGATTAAGCGATATTCTCTACCTGCCCTTCAGTATTTCAGACGAAAAATGTTAGGTAGGTATGTTGCGTACTTTAGGTACCACACATTTGGGGATAAAGATTTTTGTATTATTTTGTTCGCTAAATTAGGTTCTTAATGAAGGACATTTTGTAAAATGATTTTATTATTTGAGCTTAAAATGTGAGGAGCTGTTTGTGTTCAAATATTCAACAGAAGAGTAGTTTAGTGCAGTACCTACATATGTCTTTAATAAGAAATCTTTAAAATGAAATACTATACCTACCTAACAAAATACTCCATTAGAGTAGGTAAAACCAGAGTCTTAGCGCCATACCTTGAACAAAAAAAAAAAAGAAAAAATGAGCTGTCTACACATTTAAATAGCATTTGTCACAGCCCAATAAAATATTCCATATCTGTCATCAACCCTTTTACTACAAACACTGTGTGAAGATACTTGTGAGTCCGTCCAATATGAACGTATAACATAGCACATTTAAGGGTATCTCGAGTAGATAACATGTCGTAAAATAAAAGAAGGAGTGGTAGGGAAATGCAGGGAGCGGCTGCAGCGAGAGGGTTGAGTAAAGCGGGCGACACACTGACGCAAACACGTCAATACCTGGCCAGAGCGAAGTGTAAATCCTACACCTAGTCTCGTGCCAAATCTCAATAACATTGCCTGTATTCATAGGTATTAGATATGTTTGGCAAGGCATCTCCTTATTATCTCGTTTTCGTCTATCAGCTGACTGTGGCGCAGCACTAAGATGTCTAGACGAGGTTCTTGGTTCGATGTCCGGACAAAAGGTCATCGCGAAATTGAAAAGAAAATACCCTTGAAATGCCGTGACATTCTGATTTCTTTGGCGGGCAAAGCATAATTGAAGGGCTAAACGTCTATTTGTTAATCTGGTCTTGAGAATTTCGAAATTGAATAGCTTTATTTAAGAATTTAAGCCGCTTTAAGAGATTTTGTTGTTTCTCTGTTACTCCAAAACGGAATGTCATTAGAATTTGAAAATAACACTTGTTAAAGTATGTAGGTAAGTATAGGTACGTAAGTATGTAGGTATGCATTATGATAACACAGTAGAATAACCTGTTCCATGCATCCTCGAGTGACAGGAACAGGTACCTACGAGTATTAAGGTGAATATTTAGACACAAACGTTAAGGTTTTAAAATTCGATTGATGAAAAACTAAAATACACCAAGGAGTACATAAGTACTAGTAAGTAAGTAGTAAATACTACATAAGTCTCTGGAAAATTAATTGCTTTTGTTCGAGTAAACAAATTTATTATTTAAAAGTAACAAATACTTATTAGGTATCTATTGTAAAAGGCATGTAATAGGGATATATCAAGGAAAATAAAAAAAATAATTAGTCCGTCTTATACATAATAAAAAAAAATTAAGACCCGTATTTTTTATTTTGTCGAAATTACCAAAAACTATTGAGATATAGCGTATACAAGTTAGGTACAGAGTGGGGGCTAATTACTGCTAATTACGCCGTGGTAGATTTTGCACCACGGCGTGACGTCATGCGACTTTCAAATCAATATATCTTCCGAAGTATTTGAATGAAAGAAAAAATAAGTGTTCAATATTTTTTATAAATCTATCTGGTGGACATTAAATTATTTTTTAGGATACAAGCCAATTACCTAAGTGCTTCACACTTGTATTTCTTTACAAGTTAGGCCTAGATGCATCTACACTAATAAGTACTTCGCCTACAACAACTTAGACTAGATAATAAAAAAAAAACATTTTTACATCATATATGCATACATTTATGTAAAAGATTATATAACTATGGTGGTCTGTAGTGAACTATAAATGCAGGCACGACAATTTTATTCTATCCAAGTAGTTACTAACTCAAGATCAAAGCAATGGTAATTTTACTGTGTATTAGGTATTGAATAGATACCTACCGCATACAAATCTGTATAGATTTTATCCCTTTTGAATTCACAATTAATTACATTTTTAGTGGTAAAATTCTTATACTACTTATACCTAGGTATATTTGAAATTATAATAGAAGAGAAGCGACGTTTTTGCTCTACCTAGGTATGAACTAAGTAGTTTGAAGCCTACGAATTACTGGTAATTTTCATTGCTGGGATCCTAATTCTATTTAAATGGACCAAAGGACTGAAGGACCAAAAGACTTTGATCTTTGACCTTCACTGAATGCCAAAGTACGGGTACCTACCTACCTAATCTTTGCTTAGAATAGAACTGTAGTAAGTAGGTAATAGAGAGGGTCGGATCTTGTGTCCTAGATACCTATACACTCTTGTACCCATTATGATTCCACTCGAAAAAATTTGGTTTGTTTCTTTTGTTTCTGTAGGTAGGTATGCATACATCCTTATTAATATTATAAATCGGAAAGTGAGTTTGTTTGTTCCGCTTTCACGTATAACTACTGAACCAAATGCTTTGAAATTTTGCACGCGTGAAGTTAGAAGTCCGGATTAAATAATAGGGTACCTTTTTACCGAAAAAATTTCCCGGGGAAATCTAAAAAGTGCGATATAATCGAGTTCCATACGGGCGAAACCGCGGGCGGAAAGCTAGTAGGTACCTACCTACCTAATAATTTCCTATGAACAATTTTTTATTCTTACTTATTAAATAAAAAACTATAAAAATAATTGCGGTCTATTCTACAATCATTTAGCCGATAATTAAGCTAGCTAAGCTGTTATTATAATTCTAGGGCTTGATACTATTGACAGCTCATTTTATCTAAGTTTTTACGGTGTAATTTTTACAAAATGGATCGGTTAGTCCTATGAAACCACTATTACAAAAACCTAGTAATTTTAATTCATTCCACAAAAGTGTCTTGTAGGTATCTAAGTACCTATCGCACGAACCTCTTCTTACCTACCTACATTGTATAATTTTCCCAGCCCGCCCGGTTAGCACATCTATCTCGGTCGTAAAATTACACATTTAAAGTTCTAAAGCGAATGTTTTAGTTAATCTAAACTTAAAAGTCTTCAGTTTATCTCAACCTAAGTGTTAAGACGAGGCTCACGGCCTGTAAAATATACTAGTATGATAACACTATGAGTTTGAGATATACAGAGACTGAGTATTAAATTGGCACTCAAAACCTTTCCCTATGTAAATATGATAAAAAAAAAATCAATGTAGATCATAAGTAATTTATTCAGAGTGTTCCCTCTGGTTTGCACGACCCCAGCTTGGAAAATATGTTCCGGATAATACCATTCTTAGGGATCAGTTTGGGACACCTGATACCCACCACGCCACCTTTTTCGAGGGATGTCAAGGGATTTTCTTAAATTTATAATACCACCGATATTAGCCAATAGGTTTCCTTCCAACCAACGCCGGAATGGACAGTTCCGTCCCTTTCAAGACGGTCCCCAAAATCCCTAATTATATTATTTATTTTATTACAGCCGGCTGTAATTCATTAATGAATAACAAAAACGATTTACTATAATATATACGTCCCACAGAATTATCTTTAAAAATTTCGACGACTTCTCGTAAATTACTCACTTTGATCTTCTACGAGACCGGAAAACAAAAGCCGCGATTAAGATATAGCAGTAGACGGTTATGAATATGCGACACTTAGACAAAACAAGATCTGTGCCAATGTTTAGGAGTTAACTGACCGGCTAGAACTTATTAGATGGGTAATAGGTACTTTTAAACGGTTTAAACCAAATAATGTAAAAATTATTACCAACAACATAAAAAAAATGCATTGCATAGCGTATCTACTAACGCAATCGTAAACCCTAACTAATTCTAAAACTGAAAGAAAGACTCAATATCTTACTTCTGTACAAAATTCGGACCAAAGGATCAAGTCCCCCGTACCAACAACAGAACAAAGTACCCACCAACTTATCCTTGACATTTAACACCTGTTTCCCTCCAATTCCGCAATAATATAAGTAAGTACTTACGCTTTAACTTAATAAGTACGGTTCTGTACCCCTAAGCCTACATTCTCTAATTATGTTAATTACAAAATAAAGTTATGCTACCACACTTGTAAGGGATGATCCCTGTCCGTCCCTGTTTCGGCGCTTCTGCCCATTTCCCGTGTGTTGCTTATAAACAAATTATTTTTAAGGGCTGTTTGTGCGTTTTCCTGTTTTCTGTTTAAAATGTATTTTAAGAAATTGTTTCTTTAATTGGGTTGATGGTTTGTTTTGAGTTATTCTGTGGGCCTTCAAAATTATAAATAAGGCTTAAAGTGTAAAAGAAATAAAGGGTTTTCCACATCGTGTCCTCTTGGAACCTTGTATCAGTCTACATTAAGTAGAGAGAAAAGAAAAAAGGCAATTTTGCTACCATACCTATTTTAAATCGGATTTCAGTGGCGCTAATTATGCATAGGTACCTACACATAAAACATAAGAGAATTGAATATTAATCAATTTAATGCCCGCCTTCCATCTATACTATAGAATATTAAAATATCACCAATATAATACATTTAAAACTCGTATTAACTCAAAACATCGTAATTCAGGAATTTATTATGATTAAATACAATATAGGTACCCATAGGAGTGTTTGAACGATTAAATTGTAACTTGTTATTAAATTAGAATTACTCATAAATAAATACCTAAATTAATACATAAATAAAAGCATTTCATTAACCTTATCAGTATTAAGCCTAATTTATTGTAACGACTTCAAGCTAGATTTAGCTACTTAGCAGGTTCTTGCATCAAATTGGCTTTCCATTTAATCAACAACTGATCCTAAACTATGAATCCATAATGGGTATAAAGTTACTTCCAATTTCCAGGTATTGATTTTTTATACTTACCAGAAAATTTGGTCCTTATTATATTTGTAGGACCAAATTCTCTCTGCCTCCCCTCAGGCGTTTAATTTTGCTCCCAGCTTTGCGGGAGATGGCATCAGTTGCTATCTTAGTTTAACATCTTTACATTACACGAGTATAATATGTGAGTGAGTTTTAGAATTTTGAGCTTTTTTCAGAGTTTACAAGATTCTGTATACTTCTTAAATATCTACTTATTATCAAGTATAAAATACTGTTTTTTTTACTCAATCATACGAGAACGACTTTACGGATTGAAATAATGAAAATTGAATAAAAATAGCAGACATTTAGACAGGGTTAAGATCGTCTGGATTGTTCCAAAAGTTAATGTGATCGATATCAAAACCTAGTACAAATAAAATGACAGTATATTTCTACAAATAGGCAGACACTACCACTTGCTATTCAGCAGCTATATGTAGGTAGGTGTAGATGTATTTTTCCACCTACCAAATATGATTCGATACCCGTCTACCACGACACTCATGGGAAAAAAACGGGGTGGACAGTCCTACGAAGGGGAATTCGAGTTGAAAACGAAGGAAATTGTAGGTAAAAACTCCTATACTATGTGTACCGGTTAAAATGGGCTTTCTTTTTTCTTAATATGTATGAAAACTTCTTTACAATGAACTTTTTTGTAAATCGCACATTTAGAGGTCATTGTGAAAGAGTTTTCTTTAATGCTTTTGTTCATGCTTTGTCCATTTTTGCTCTTACACAGAAAAACAGCTTTCGAATTTCAAGGCATTCTTTGGTTCATGCGTCTGCAACTTATACATGTATTTGTTCGTAGGATGGCAGGTAGGTACTGAGTCACGACAAAAATTACACAATGCGAACCCGACCTTTTTTGTATTCAATCTGAAAATGCTGAACGAATCTAAATTTTTATATTTTTCCGAAGAATTGGATAACTTATCTAACTAGGCAATATTCTCAAAGTAAACTTTTCTTATTTTCAGCAAGCAGGTTCCTATCTGTAAAAAACGTATCAGAATTTTTTCTGTTGCGAGATTCTCTGGGGAAGTCTGAATTCTATCAAATATGAAGAATAAGTACCTAACCGTGTAGTTGCGCGTAGATACTTACCTACCAATATTCTTAGCCTTTGAATGCTTTTCCTACAATAAGATATAGTCCATTATATATAAAATCAATTAGAAATTATAGCTACTTAGAAAATCCAAAAGTACCTACAAAATGCAATGGAACTGTTATTTATTTTACCATTAATCTAGAATATTATTGGAGGTTAATCTGAATTGCATGCATTCATCCGCTATGCAGCATTAAGCTGTGATTCTATTCAATTGGATTGGTTATTATTAATATCACGTTTCCTAGTAAAATACACAGCGTGAATGAACGGAACTAACGCATTGAATATTTAATTCACCCACGAAACGTTTGAATCACCTTCCAAAAATTACAAACTCCTAAAGTGTGAATATATAGGTATGTAGGTGGGAAATTAATTTATTTTACCCGCGAACTTAAGCATGTGCGTAGAATACAAGAATTTCTCGTATAAATCCGATGCTTACACGAAGTATGTCTTTTAAAATTGGCGTGTAAATCGTACTTCGCGGAAATAAATTGGTCGAGAACCCCAATTCCTGGATTCAGTGTTGAAATCTTTGTTAGCGAGCCTTTGAAATGCTGGGAGAGATATTTTTATGCATTTATATCTTAACATTAAATTACTCCAAAGAAAATTTGTCATTCAACGCCGTTTTAAAAATGGAAAAAGTGTGGAAACTGAATTGGATACATCATACGTGGGTTGTGTATGAAGCTACCGTTCAAGAGTACGGCACATGTGTGTATAGAATAGTCGGACGTAGGTCTGTAGACTGTCTCATTCAAAATATAGCCAGGGAGCGCGAGCCGAATATGAAACAGGGTAGCGTTAGAAGATAAACATGCTGCCTCTCACGTTTTGATTAGAAATAAACATACTTAATTATAATATTAGCTATCATTTGCACAGATTGCTACTAAATTTAATATTACGCAAATATAAAGAAGTAAGTAAACGTCCAATCAACTTTTGTTTATTTGCCGTTTAACGTTTTACACGACACTACAATGTAAAATGTATATTAGCTAAACGGTTACAGAAAATTTAATTAGGCGTATATCTGCCTTATCCGACATGTAACGCTATTCATATCTATATTTATATTTATGGTGATAATTTGCCCTTTAAAATCCGCCTCGCTTACGGCGGTATGAAGGCAATGAATATTAAATTAAATGTCATACGTTGCAGACGGTGTTTTGTGAAAGGGCAGACATGTTCGATATTCCGTAGTAGGGAACGCCTCAAGCCAGTGCAATCGCCCGTCGACGCCACGAAAATGGCCGACATTGTTCATATCGCACTTAAAATATTTCGTAGCTCTGTCATGCCGCAAGTTTCGAAAGGGCTTTAAAGAGTTTTTTGTTTGTACAATATTTACGAAATTATATTTTTAAACGCAGCGATGTCGCAAGAAAATTCTAAGTTGATTAAACTGCTACGACGTAGCACGAAGGCAACTTTAATTTATATTTGTCTCATATATTGTCCATGTTTCCAGTCGTAATAAAATCGCAGAATTATCTGTTTACAAAGTCGTGTCAGATGTTGGTTTAGACAGAGGAACAGTTTACAAAAACTTGAATGTTAAGTCAAGTTTGGACGCCTACGTAGTTAGTTAAAGGTTGAATAAATGTACCTACTATGTGGGTTGAATTATGTGAATTATATGTTTACATTATTTATAAGGTATATTGTCATATAGGTAAGATTTACACCATAAATATTGTTTGTCGAAAGAATTCAGTGTACCTCACAAACTTATTTATGTATTTATTTTATTATTTATGGATACAACAAAATAATTTATTTGTATTTTGTTGTGTAGGGTATCTGATATATGATAAAATAAAAATTGAGTAGGTACAAAGGTGTTGTTTATTTCTTAAGAAATTTACTCAAGCAGACTTGCGAAAGGAGAAGTACCTAAGCACCTAAAACAGAAATGTAGACAACAATTTGTAAAAAAATTAAGAGAAAAATATGAATATGCAAAATCTGATACTAAAAATATTATATACCTACTTACCTATTACGATTACGCTCAATCCTTCTCTGTATGAGAGGAGACCTGTGCCCAACAGTGGGACCAAAAAAAGGTTGATGATGATGTTACCCACCTATTATGTGTGTAGGTATGTACCTATATTTACACATACACACCCACACACACATAATTCAAATACACATAAATATACGTACCTACATAATACTAAAATATAGAAAATAAGAAACATTAACTTGATTTATATTAAAAGTTTAATGAAAACACCTTTTAAGGTGTTTTTCAGAAAAATGTTTCCTACATCGCCTTTCTTTTTTAAATTGGGGTTGTAATAGTTAATGTTCATTAGTTACAGGCTGTTAACCTCACAGGTTAGACTTATAATTTTTATAACAAAATTACCATGTTATTTTGTTATCGAAATATGTATACAATTTATTATATAAGTAAGTCTTTACTCTAGGCAGTACCTACTAGATATCCTGTAGGTATATCTCCTTTTAAGTTTCCGATGATATAAAAGTTATCTCAAATTCTGCTGGTAAATCAGTGCCCCTATATTATTATTCAATGGATGCTGGATTAGGTAGGTACTCTACAAAATCTATTGATCAATCCTAGAGATCTATTTATAAACCTGACCCACTGTGGTTAAATACATTATTGTATAGACCAAGATACTTTTTAGTATATACCTACTTAGGTAATTTTTGCGAAAAACAACAATATTTTTTCAGTAGGAATCTTTTTTGTAGTCAGTACAATACACTCTGCGATGGGTGGTTCAGATAACAACTATCAACACAAATTGTAACCCCTTGTTCCATTCGCCAAATTGGGTACATTTCTACGCGAAATTTTAACACGATGCCATTGTAAACAGCCAGCCCTATTGTGTAAGCATGTGCTCTGCCATTTTGTTCCTAGATTGTAAAATAAAGAGCAAACAATCCCGTACTAAATACATACGAAATGAACACAAAACATCCAATTATTTTTGTCAAGATTTACCAGTAATTCCTAAAGAACTTTACTGAAGAAGAAAACGATAAAATGTCATCTATGAAGCTAAGATTCTCTTTCAAATGAACATTAATGTCCAAATAACCCACAAAAGTCGTAAAACTTAGGTACACATGGTACAGAATATGAACAGATTGACGAATTAAATACACAGCTGACGAAGTCGACTAGTAGGCTCAGTATTACTAGCGAGGGAGGCGATGAGCATATCACCTATAGCGGCTATAAAAATTAAACTTTATAACTAATAAAATAAAGTTTAATTTACGATGTCATATTGTTACAGTTAAGTTTTTTGTAAGTGGACGCGTGTTAGTAAGTAGCCAGTCAGCAGCACGGGCTGATGACAGCGCGACCACAACAATCGGTACGAAGAATAATCGCTACACGTTTTATAGGTCGTAATTGTTGTCATAAAATGGTAACAAAAGTTGTTTTTACGTTCGGCACGAGAGGCGTGTTTATCATCCCGTAGTAACGATACAGAATTACTCAATGATTATGGTGGGAAACCAACGCTTTTATGGCATTTTAATTGTTTTATTCGATTATTAAGTGTTTCTCACGCGACTATTTGCAGCAGATCAAGTTGCGGAACTTTATTTGTACTTTTTTTTTCGCCGATTATATTAATACTAAGCCATAAAGTTCCCGTGAATGGCCATCTTTACATCGAGATATACGAAACGTTCCATAAGTTCGCGTAGCGACCGTAAATGGGTAGATGCCTAGCAAATTATGTTATTGAGGAAAATTAACCAATGCATTTTAATTTGACTTACCACATATGTGTCTTATATATAGACAAAATGATACCCAGAATGAATGGAGAGAATATATTAAAATATTTAATTAGTGTTCGAGCGAAACTGGCTTTGCGGGATGTCCCATCAGTTCGGAGATTCAACAATGCAGCGCTTCTTTGAAGTAATGGCGGCTCGCATGAAATCATTCTATTCAAAATTCAGATACTCTGTGTCCCGCGTACTTCTCTAGTCGAGAAGCACTCGATTACTATGAGTACAAAGTTTAATAATGAATTCGATTCGAACGTGACTTCAAAAGATAATGGCCTTATACGTTACAGGAACGAGCGAGACGGGTGTTGCTTATATAGGCAACGAGCTCCATGTTTATTTAGTAACACATGGTAAGGGATATTTTCCGATTTGTAGGCGTAGTTCGCCGTCCGTCCTCGGGCGCCAACTGACTCACCGACAGCGGCCGATTGTTCGACATTAAACGTCGATGGAATCGGTAACTCAAACATTTTATGGCCGACTTAAATAATATATGGGGCGTTGCGTAATTTTCCTTTAGTTTCGCCTTATGCGAATGTTAGTGCAAATATTGGCTTTGGGCGTGGTCTCGGACGCGTTATCCAATATTTTTATAGTAGCGCACATCCGTAATCAAGAATAGTGTTAAAGGCAGGCGCCAACGACGTTAATACTCGCTCTCATTAAACGAGTGTGGTACGACATTGAACGTAAATATTTTTGCTCGTTAATCCGAAGACTGCTCGGACGCGATTTGGCATTTTTTCCCACTATAAACAATTCCAAACGCTCGTTAACAAGAAAGATGAGCTCTAACACTTCAGTTTATGGTCAGTAAAGTCGTCGGCACGCGTGTGTTTGCACGACATTTGCTACTTGATAAATTTAGTTTAACCGCAGTTAATTTGAGCGGAATAAATCAGTGATCGCAATCGCCGGGCCCTACAAATAAATTACCTTCATGAGCAGGTGGTGGTAGAAATTAGAAAGATCTGGATTAATGTGGTTTCTAATTTGTTTATAATTAAATTTAAGTATGAAATGTATGTAGATGTAGATATTGTGTTGCAACTTAAAAAATATTTATAAAAAGTGTGGGCTTAATTCCGATTAATCATGTAAAATATGCGAGGTTAAAGACCGTTTGGAAGTACGTTGTGGCGAGGCTGAGTGTAACAATCCTATCGATGCATCCGTGTCAGTGACCGCACGGCGGAGCACTCCGCTTCAATACATTTTCATTTAGTTATATTTAACTGAAACTATTTGCAGATCTCGTAAAAAATCATAAAACAACCCAAACTAGGCAGCTTGGTGATACCTAATTGTCATTAATTTTTTCTTAATTCCTCTTTTAATTTATTCAAAACGATTCATTTCATATCTTTGCTACGCAATCTTATTTCAGTCTAATTTCATTAGAATCGTTCTGACAGTTACGAGCATCGGGAGCTTTAATTGTAGGCGCAGTTATTTTTCATTAAAATCTACTTAAACGGGAATGGAATCGTTTGCGCAGATAGATGGCTTAAAATATCTTCACAGGACGATGCGAAAGATTTCCAACCCACGCTTGATAAAAATAGAACACGAGTTTGCTCATGCACTTGCATTTAAATGACAAAATCGTTGCTCGACGATCAGCAGAACCACTCTAGTAGACTATTTCCGAAAACTTCTCACATCTACGCAGCGAATACAATTTTATATCGAATATAATATCGGTGTGTGTATCGAATATATCGAAAACTAACATCGGAGCGGCGAGCAGGTAGGGAGTCAGATAGCTTGGTTTATAAATAGGTAAAGAGCGTAAATAGAAGCGGTTGTATCGGCTTTGAGCCGCTACCAATCGATACGTGATATCGTTGCGATATTACGTCATAAAACCCTCCATTATACACTTAAAAATAAACCTTAGAAGAGAAAATTAAGGTACATTTTCCAATGAAGATTTAACTCGTATTTGCTTCATACCTACATATGTTGTAGTTGGATACACACAACTATAGATATGGTGTTGATGGATAGTTAAAAGTTAAATACCAACATGTTTTCGTGTTGTTGGATCTTTTTCTTAATCAAACTAATGGAAATTGCTAAGTTTGAGAGTCAGTAAGTAATTTCTTTAGTTATAGTGCATTCTTTATTGGATCTAATGGAAGATGGAGGTAATTTTGTTCAGAACAAAATCAACTGTTGTAACGAACGATAATGTTACTTATGATTTTGAGAAAGCATTCATTTTTGATCCCTAATAATATCGAGTGACTAGAAAATTAATTAAATTAAAAGAAATATAACAGGCGTATTTAAATACCTACGTTAAGATATAAGTATCACTTTGACTCTATAGATATTTCATTCTAACTAACCTTCTCAGTGAAACTTCCGGAATTTTCGCTCACAGCTGTCAGAGCTAGGTCCTTCGTAATGATGTCATAAAAGACACGGACTAAATCTTATCCCGTTATATCTGTTGGGTATCTTCGGCTGAAGGAATGAACAATATGTTGGCAATCTTTGCTTTCCTTCTTTGTATTACGTACTGAATGTTTGCGCTCGCTGAGGCGAGGGCTGTTGATACGACGAAATGACGCAGTTCCGGACAAATATACCTACAAATTTACCTTATACAGGTAAGCCTTACCAACTCATTTTCCTTGGAGGCACTGGACGGAAAATATTACGTTTTATCTCCTCTTTTCATGTAATTTAAGCGTTGTAATTGGATTTGTTTAGCTGTGTTGATTAACACAGATTGTTTTTCACTGATTACATTACCCTGTGTTAACATTAGATTTTAAGATTATAACATTTATAACTAATGCTCAGTGACGTTAATCGGTTATTCAATAAAGTATAAAAAGACAACTCATAAGTACCCATCGAACAAAGGTACCTATATTTAAAACTAATTGCCTATAAAGACATGTCTAGGTATGCTAAAAATCAAATAAACAATAGAAAAAGATATAAAGTTTGACAGTTTTTTTTTTCTTTGCCTCCGCACGGTGTAGTTTGATAATTAGTAGTGACTTAATTAGATTTAAATTAGATTAAGCTAGCTGCGATCCGCGATTTCACCCATATAGGTTTGCATCTCGTCGCAATATCATGATAAAATGTATCTGTGTGTTATGTGTTAATATAATTTCATCCTCTATCGATAAGTACATAAATCCTCATAAATTTTCGCATTTATACCTTATATCAATAGGATAGGATTTACTCTGCGTAGTATATAAGTTTTTACGTAGGTAGCTACGTGTTCAGTTGAAATACCATTGCCTTGAATCCGGGGTCGTTACGACCAAACTTTGGCCGAACGGGTACCGTCTCTCACCTAAATAAAATCTTTAAACTTTTACTTTGATAACGCACCTATTTCGAGGCGGAAGTTATATTAGATTCGCCGTTCCACGGTGCTTTGTGAGAAAAATGTAAGAAGATTCAAGGAGATCCGATAGCGGAGTTTATCTTTTTAATATAAAATAAAGTTACTCTACCTTTTATCCTTTTTACGAAATCTAAAACCTTTCATACACATTTGATTAGTACCTACTACTCGTAAAACTTGAGTATGTCATTAAATAACGCAATAAAGACACTATCATGCACTATTATGCATTATAATTGACATAAATAAAGTGATAAATAAACACGCCAATCTATAACATATAACTCAGAAGAAGATAATATTTCAATTAATTTTTATCATTTTTTAAGTTTAAGGTACTAAACTTTACACTTAAAAGATGATACAAATCACCACGCACCTAATATGTAGATGCAATATTGTTTTTAACCTCATCCGAGAGATATTTTACGGCTAAAAGTTTCCACTATACTAATAATAATTAACTAAACGATACAATATCAGAAGTAGAGACCAATTTGATTCGATACCGTGAGGAAAAAATGGACTTACAATTATTTTACGATCGGATTTTTTATAGCATTTTTATGTTTTTCCAATTGCTTTCGGTTGACAATCCGATCCGTGTAAATTCTAGCAAAATACGTGTGTGAAGAATCCGAAGCTATTAAAATGCAAATGGGAAGTTAAATTTACTATATTATTATGTATAATTATTATGACCGTAGGCTTTGACCGCATGAGGTAATTGATATACCATGACCACGCTATAATCCGTTCGTAAGCATTGCTGTATACGACTTTGAATACTTAAAATGGAAACGAATACCTATTACTTCAGGATATTATACAATAATTAAGATTAAAAATAATTGTAGAAATAGAACTCATTAAAACTGGAAACCAAAGTCTGTAGCGCGTTGCTTGAAGCTTAATGCATAAATAGTTCAATGTAGTCTTATGAAGAATCCTAAATAAACACCAGACTCTGTTTTGTATTCATAAACAAAGCAATATCCACGATTATCGCAAAGAAATCAGCTACAATGACAAGGAAAATTGAGCATTTTGTTATTGAAGATTACAGTAGAAAAATGTAGATTAGGCTCACAGAATTTTGGTAAGTATTCGAGGAACAACGTTCCGGCGAAGGGACGGATTCAGGCGAAATTAAATCATTAGAAACATCTGCGTTCCTGGAACTAAGTGCCCAAACGGTGCCAATAGGTACGCACGGATTATATTCCCCGCCCTCTCCTTATCCCCGTTTTTAATTCCGTGTACCTACATGGAAGATAATTTATATTTACCTGCCAAACACACCAGTTTTTCATGTAAATCCAAGCCTCCACACTGATTAAAATCTCGAGGGGGCTAATTCATTACGGACATGTATAATCGAAAGATTAGTTACACGTGTCGACGTAGCTTTTGCTTAATATTTATTACATCCCAAATTTTTCCCTACCCCGGAGATTTTTCTTAAAAATATTTATCCAATATATACAATCAGTGCCGCCTCATCACTTATGAAAAATCGTTTCTCTTCAGTCCTCTATAAAAAGCTCATTTCAAATTAAAATTAAGGTCTAGCGTAACTAAAGAATAGAATTTTATATTTCATCAAAACATTGCAATGTGAAATACACTTTAAGGTGGTGACTTTAGGAGAAGTTTCGCTCGTACGATGAGGGAATTTACGATCTATTTTGAAACGGTGGTTGTCAAAATAACTGGTTGTTTTTCAAGATCCATTTGTGTGGTGCCCCACACTAGTTTTGAATTATAGATGTAAAAGAACAACAAAACATGTCGATATTTTAGTTGCGTGAGATAAAGTGTTAATAGTAGATAATATTATAGCACAGAACTGGCATCTCCCTACAAAATAATAAGTAGTCTACTTAAGTATCTAGTAGATTATTTTAATGCTAAAATCATCTGCACAAAATGCATTTAAGCACAAGATAATTGATTACTTAGTGTAATGCAGTTGAATCACTGGATCGTTCACTGTCTGTGTTCACTTGTAGGAAATACAAAACGTAAAACAGAAAGTAAAAGTAGAAAAAAAGAAAGATATACCTACAGTTGACTAATTAGATAAATATTATATTTAATACTCTTTATCTGTAGATCGACGGTCAAGTGAGTACGGTCAGTTGTCTATATAGCGAAGATACTCATTACGACGTTGGTATACTGGCCAGAGTATATAACACACCTCCATCGAGCGAGTCCATTAACATCAAGTGTTATTGAGGCCGTATCTCGAGCCCCGAGCCACTCCGATAGCCCCACGTTCCATTAAAAGAAACCATAAAATTACATTATTATGTGTTAATAATTTCAAGTGAAAGAATGCCTTTTCGAGTTTCGCTTGTGACAAATTAAAAATTCATACATTCATTTCGTACTGTAAATCTTTCATATTCGTCGCACAATTAAAGATTTAGTACCGAAATATCGAGATGCGAAATTGAGTTTCGCCTTATCGGGCGTGAAAATGCTACTTCGCCGGTAGCTTAATACTGATTTCGCGTGCAGTCCATTTCGTCATACTACGCTTGAGAAATAAAAAGCTGTTTCACGGTTTATTTTTTTAGGATTTTTCAAAATGGTTTTCATAATCTGATAATACTTACTCGTATGTTAACATGAGGGTCTTCTTTAATTCCTTTACGATCTTAATTTCGATTGTAAAATTTACCCGTTATTGTTCGCGAAAGCCTTGATACGAAGGTCGGGTTTCATCATATATAAGATTACTTACATGAGCCTTTCGGATCGG
Organism: Sesamia inferens; assembly: GCA_037179545.1. Lineage (NCBI taxonomy): Eukaryota > Metazoa > Arthropoda > Insecta > Lepidoptera > Noctuidae > Sesamia > Sesamia inferens. The sequence goes on from CM073930.1 coordinate 14,326,526, forward strand.
GATGCACATAGATAAATACAGCTATATCATATCCACGATAGTTTCTACACGATAGAAATAAAAAATATGTTTCGAGGCGGAAGGCCGATGTAAATTTTGTCGGCGTATCTCTACCTGTGAAAGCCGAAAGGCGTTTACTTGGGATGTCTCATAAAATTAGTATCTAACTGCTTTGCGTATTATCAGACCTGTTTTGAGGCGAACCGAACTCACATGGAGCACGTAGGTATTTTAGCAGATTAAGATTACATTTGACACGTTATCAGTGAAGTTAAAAATACTCTGAATGCAAATAAACCTCCTCTTTTTTGGTAAAATATCGTCGTGATAAATTCTGCGTCGGCTCATTACCGCCGGTTTCCCTATCGGATTATTTTAATTTAAACATTTTCTGCTCAATTTATAATATTACCGTTTAAATAAGCTATCTGTGCTGTGAAGCCAGTAACTTAATTATTTCTTTTTAATTTGCCCGGGAAGGGCAAAAACCTCATTTCGGTACCAAATATTTGTTTGATTCAAAAGGGCCAGTTTGTTAGAAGGAATTTATTTTGTTGCAGAATGAGTTGTTTTGTATGCTAATAACAAAACAAGCGTTAAAAGCTCCAATGTTTTGGCGAATCCTAAGCAAAACTTCATAATAGGCACCTACTTCTCTAGTTGTTTTCGAAACGGACCAGTTAGTTAGTGTCGATCGTAGTAGATCATAATCAAATATCTATCTAAATATAATAACAGATTTAGATAGATATTTTACGAACTGTATGTAAGCGTACTCAAGAAGTATCAACCAACACATGCATCGGAAATAACAGATAAGTTACAGAATCACTCCTTCAGTTCAAGACCATTTAGTTTCGAAATCGACAACTCATTCAAAAACCATAGCACTTAATCCAATTAAGTAATTGGTGGCTACCGGTGGCTATCCAGAATGTTTATTGCAGCTAACGGGAAGTGTAAGTACATTAAAGATAATATCGCGTCTGCGAAATCGATACGCAATGCTCCCTAACCTACCCTGGGCGGCGGCGTGTAGGTAAGTTATGCCGGCGAGGCCAATGTTTGTCCACCAATCAAGTGTCGTATTTTACTGCTACAAGCCAACACTAACTTACCACAACGAGCACTGCCTCTCGGTTAATGAGACAGCATCGTTTTAGTGTCAAACATTGCGCGGTACGAAAATAAAGGTACCGTAGGTATATAAGATATAATAGAGTATTGATGAAGGAAATGAATAAGGACTTTAAGAATGTTCGAATGAAAACAATTTCTTTCTTTGTCTTTGTGTGAAAGAGTGGCGCAATTCCGATTTTGACGTGACAACGTCTATTAAATTGGTACGGCGTGGAGTCATTCTCGAAAACACCGTAACGGCCGAATCTGACGCCACACGGAGTCCACGCCTACTTTACCCCCACCCCTAGAGCGCCCGATGTGTAAACATGTAATAGACGTTGTCACGTTCAAATATCGGCAGTAGACGGAGTTCTACAGACAACCAATTTTTTTTTTTGTTTGAAGTAAAGTCATAATGAACTGAAAGATTAACTAGATAATCCTATGGCTTATGGGAAATGAACAACTAAATAGCTTCTCAATAAAACTTAAATTTTACTGACCACATAAAAATAATACTTCTATGAAATATATTTCGCAGAAACAGATCGACAGTTTATTTATTTGTAATAAAATGAACGCCCAAATACTCCACACTGCCTAATGAATAGCTCTCTAATTCGTGAGCCGCGCTACACTTGAAATAAATAGAATCTGTAGGTATAGCATCGTGTACCGTACTGAGGTATTATTGCCTTAAATCAAATTGAAACATTTCAGTGTTATTAAACGATAATTTAAAACGGCATCGGACAATAAGAAATTATACCGTTGATGTCATAAAATTGTTGGAGAAATGAATGGTCATAACACTTGTTACATTACGTTACAGACGATTTCTCTTAAGTCTGAATGGTATATAAATGTTTTTGAGGATAAATATTCAATAACACACTGTTTATCTAATGGAATATAAAATCAATGTTCATTTTATACACATTTGTACCTACATACCAAACTGCGTGGCCCGTTGGGTCCAATAGAAAAAGGCATCTATTCTGGGAAGTTTTTTCCGCAGGAATCTATTTAATGTCTACCTACAAACATTCAGTGGTAATGAGTTCAGAAGTTTCTAAGTAATGAGTTCTTGTTAGCGACTTACGTGTACCTTCATGAAACAGGGTTGCTTATACGGACGTACAAAGGTACAAGGTCCTGTCTGTATGCTTATTGTATGGCCAATAACGGAGGTACTATGAGACATGTGCAGGCAAAACAAACTATAAACTTCAATATATGTCATCGACGATATAAAATACACCTACAATGTCTTATTCGGGTACAATGATGTACAAAAGGACTATGTTTTAGTCTTGGTATCGGTAGAAATAATAAAAAACTCAAAAGAAGTTTCAATGGGAAAATAAATGCATAGAAAAATTCTTTCTTGTTATAGGAAAGGCGGGAGAGGGCGAATACGTCGCTTCTTCTACATATTTTATTGACAAGAATGGGACACACGCAAGGACGCCCCGAGATAGATCCGGAGATAGATAACTTATTAAGTAATGTAAGTGGATTAATAATGTAGTTGATGGACTGTTATTTTGTTCTAATTTGACACACGAATTAATATGGATCTTTGACTTAAAAACTATCTATAGTGTAGACAGCCATATTGATTGTCTCATTATCAATTTAAAATTGTAGACTATATGTAAAATTTTAATTTTATCCTACGTTTAAATGAGGTCAAACTTTTAAGGAGCAAATATTTTTAAACATTGTGTCAAATATCATATGAAACTCAACACACAAAAATAAAGAATATTATACTCTATTGTCGATAAAACATAGGTAAGTGTGAAACCTTAATGGCTCCTGATCTTATTACAGAAGCCATTGACAGCCAATACCAATGAATGATTACAACAAACCACACACGTACCACTCAACGTTTCCCATAAAAATTCAACATACGTACTTCAAAAGAAAACACAACCATAATGGCTCATCAATCATTTCATGACATCATACATCAATCAACTAGAAATAAAACACGACATAAAACCGATGTGTCTCGTGACACATCCGCTGTTCACTTCTCGTGTACCACGCACCTACTTTATGTGGTATCAGTCCGTGCGGTATTCCCTAACTGCACTTCAGTTCCTGAACTGAAGTGTACCTACACAAGTATATATCTACAGACAGGTATACTCGTAGATATAACACGCATCTACTCACATTCACGACACGTAACTTATGTTTTAGAAGAATTTTTCTTGAGTCGTACAAGTGTAGGTAGACGGTTCTTCTTTTTTCAAAGATACGTTATCTAAAAAAGTGTGATAACAAAGGTTAGTTGTGACTTGATAAGTCAGTTTACGATTAACATAGGTATATCTTTTTCATTTCTCATATTCGGAAAGTAGTATTTTCTTGATCTGATTATTGGGTAGAAAGTGCTATTTCCCTCCCTAGAGCGGGAAAAACTCATACAAATTACTTCCCACCCAAGGGTCGGAATGAACTTTAAAAATAGAACTGCTGTCAGCTGTGAAGAAATTTGTGTAAAAAAAACTAATAAAAAAAATGCAATGGCAATGTGAGTTTTTAAACAGCCAGTGTGAACTTAGCGCAAACTTCATTGAGCGAAATAGGTTGCAACCATAGAATTAAGAAGTACGATAGTACCTACTTATTAATTCTATGGTCGCAACAATAACGTGGCGAGTTCCATATTAAAAAAATTACAAATTCGACATAAATTAGCGGGATACTAATCTGTTATGTATCTGCAACGGAATTAAAAAAAATAGTTATGTTAATACCTAATATTTTATGCTAAGATTTTAATTTAAAAATTAGTTCAAGCGATTCTGAAATATTGACACCAGATTCAATTAAAGACAAATTAAAGGCAAATTGTGTTATTAACAATCTATTACCAGAAATCTCAAAAGAAAAATGATTGACTGATTTTATGAAGTGGCGAGCAGAGAAGAATATAAAATCATTTTCCGAAACTGTATTTCTTACATATTTTAAAGGATTGTCTAGTCTAGCAAACTACAACCTTCTACGCTATGGAGCCGATATTCAATGCACTAGAGTACACTTAGCAAAACACATTGTAAATTTGAAAAAAAAATCCATAATTTAGCATACTTTTTGAAAAGACAGTCTCAGGGCTTCAAGAGTAGAAAATCTAAGGTTTTTACCTCGCATGAAGTATAAACATTTTTAAATGATGCTCCTGACGAGATATATTTGGCAGTGAAGGTAAGTTTACCTAAGTATTATTAGATTTATTCTAAATAAGAATGTATTTATTACACAAATTTAAAAATTATATGTTTTCACAGGTGGTATTGATACTCGGTAAGTATAAGCGGCGCTTGCAGAAGCAGTGAACTCACAAATTTGACCATTAAGGACATTGAAAATCAAGGCCAATTATTACTAGTAAAACTGACTATAACAAAAATAAATATTGAGCTCTCGTTTGTAGTACAAGAAAAGTTTACACAAATAGAAATACCAAAAAATGAGACCCAGTGATCTAAAAACGGACCGTTTTTTTCTCAACTACCAGAATGGGAAACGTTACAAACAAGTGATCGGGAAAAATAAAATCTCAGGTATAAGCAGATAGCAACATATTTGAATTTATCAAATTGTGAGCAGTATACCGGACATTGTTATAGACGTACGTCAGCAACTTTTTTAGCCGATTCTGGAGCAAACATGACGACGTTAAAAAGACACGGAGACTAGAAATCCAGCACAGTCGCTGAAGGCTACATTGAGGATGCAATCCAAAATAAAATAAAAACTTCGAACAAATTAACTGAAACTATAAAAATACACCACAATTCGCCTCAGCCATCAACCGCCAGGGAGTATCCGCCTGATGAAATACTAGAGTCTCCTACTTTTACAGATATCCAAAACACCCAAATTTGTCATAATATATCAAATAGCATAAACATTCCAAATAAAAATGTAACTTTTAATTTCACGAATTGTCTAAATTTGACTAAGTATTAATTTTAAATAGAGTACCGGTTTAAAATTAATAGTCAAATTAGGACTAACATTATTATATATAGTGTCCATCCATAAAAAGTTCAAATAAACAACTAGTTTTATTTTCCTCATATTCGAAATGAAAAGTAGAGTGTTTAACACGGGTAAAAGAATCAATTCCTACTCGGACTATAGCCGCCCTCGCTACGCTCGGGCGTCTAAATACCTCGGGAATTGATTCTTTCCACCCTCGGTTAACAATCTACTGTCATTGTCGAAGCACATTAAGGCGAGACTTCATAAACTTATTAGCCTTTAAAAAAACCTAGGGCTAAGGATATCTGTTTGAGAAATGCTCCATAAGCGGTCAAAAGATAAAAAAAAAATCATTGTTGTTAGAAATGTGATGTGTATGTTGTTGTTAGAGATGTGTTGTGTATGTTGTTGTTAGGGCTGTGTTGTTTTGTAGAAAGCGTGAAATATGATTATGTGTATAAATGTAAGTAACAAAGTACCGACGGCTTAACTCTGATCATTTTTAATTGCTGGACAAAAATAACAGATGTTATCGGTCTTTCTTTTTCAATGACATTAATGTAATGATATCTACTTAGCAGCTGTAATTTTGGTCTAGCTAGGAAACTAAAAGTCAGAGTTTTGATACTTAAATTTTGTCCTACTTAGGTATACCTATGGGAAGGATAGACTGAAAACAAATATCATTTAGTTCAACAAAACTTATATACAGTATGTTAAGAAAACCCTGTCCGACCCATAAGGATAATAAAGGTTAGGTAAACACATGACCAAATATAATATAAAATTTTACGTAATCATCATAGTACCAATACAAATGAATTTTGAAATAATCTTTTTTTCCCGCGAATTAATTCCAACTTCCCCGAAATTTGGTAGTTTTTAAAAAGTGACAACACCGTTATTATTATGAGCGAATAGCGATGCGACCACGTGCTGCGTGCCCCGCCGCCCGGCCCCCGCGGTAGTGTGCATAACGCACGTTTATTAAGTTACCTCTTTTTGCGAAATAATATTTATTTTTTTAGGGGGATTTTTTTTTAAGTTAAGCCCGGTTTTGTGTGCATTAATAGAATCAGTTATCGATACCTAACAACACCTTCACGGGTCGGACAGGGTTTTCTTAACATACCTACTGTATATCTACTATACACAGTGAAGTTCTAGCCACAACTTCTATAGATAAAGCCCTCCCTTATCTACCTACATAGTTTTGGTAGATATTTCCTTTTGATTCCTCAAATTGGGTTGCCACCTATGGGAATTTGATGAGGTTAGTCGGAGGCTTGTGCGGTCAAGATCTACGTTGATAAGACCTTCATTTTAGTTGGGTAAATAGTTCATACGGGTTCGGTTACCTACCCACAGTTTCTACCTTTGTATTTATAGAGCAGTCTTTGAATTGATGCTATATACAGGTAGGTATATAATAGATATGTATGAAGGTAACCTTCATTATCGTGCATTGAAAATGAAAATGAAAAATATGAAACATATTTTATTCAAAAACTAATTTGGTACCAACAAAACATTAGGTATACCTATGGGTACAATCCGAAATAACAAATAAAGTTGTTTGATAACTCTAAATTGTTCAAGTATTGAAAAACAGTTTCCGTGGTTTTAAAGGAAAGATAAAATGTATAAATAATACCTAGTACACGAAATGTTTTTCAAAAAAGCTACATTTCTTTTTCTTTATGTTTGATTATTGCCCAGAGTTTTTTTTTTTTTAATACAAGTAACTAACTACCTTCCAAAGAAGTGTGAACAGCTCTACCCATAAAACCAATTATGATGATGAGCCATAGCTGAAAACATATGTTGTTTTTTTTTCTATTAGGTAAAAACATTATTCAATTCTCCGAAAACGATTATTAAGAATTATATTATTGAAGGGCAGGATTTATTAGCTATGTACTATATGTACCTGTTAACCCATAAACATATCATAAAACCCATTAGAGATCGTAAAATAAATTTGAATTCCTATTCATTAAATATGTATTATAGAAAATGTTTACAGTCCTCATTCGCTTTAAAACCAGCACAGAATATGATTATTTACATAGATTATACGTTATTGAATCTAGTTTTTACTCGCCCGAGCTATCCAAGTGTAGTCAAATATTTTTAAAAGGACATTATATGCACTGTTTATATAGCTCAAGCAGTTGTTTAAAACAACAAGATGTTGTTTAATAAAATAAATAAGGGATTTAATTGCACAGCACTCCGGACGACCATTGCACACGTTTGCGTTTAAAAAATAAAATAATACGTTTAATTAGGGTGGCGTAGGTGTAATGTTTTTTACGGCTTAATGTTGAATTTATCAAGCAATAAATGCAGGAATAGTTAAAAGACTAAGGCACATATGTAAGCGCGTGCGTTGAGGTCAAATTACATTATCTGTAAACTTGTGACTTTACAATCAATGGCCCTATTATTTTGTTATTGTTTATTTTGTTAACTGCATCTTTTTCTTTCTATTTCATTAAGAAAAGGACAGGTGATAAAATGTCAGTTTGGACCTGTCAAATTAGTGCGCTCCTGACGTAAACTGGCGTATTTTAGTCGCCAAGTTTATAATCGCGTCTAAACTGTCTATGGAGCATCTTAATTTGACAGGTCTAAACTGACAGTTTATCTTCTGTCCTTTTCTTTTGTCCTTTTCTTTTTTTTTTCTCGGTGGTAGGCCATAACATCGGCTGCCGGCAGAAGTTACCACCCACCAGACAAGGCCTTGCCGCCAAGCGATTCGTCGTGTTCCGGCATGATGTCTGATGAAACCGTACGGAGGTCGGGTCTGAGGAGTTGTGTTGCGATGTGTGCCGGGTACGATGCGCCAAATGTTGTTGTGTCGGTAGTTTGGTCGTGGAGAATCTCCAGATCAATCTCCCTCTGGCGCAGCATCGTTGGTCGTGTCGGTCTTGGGTTTAACATTGCATCACCTCGCTCAACTGCCGTCATCCTTCCTATTCCTAAGTTTTTTAAGTGGCTTAATAAACTAGTGCGCTTTACTATCAACGATTGCATCACTGCTTATCATCAGGCGGGATTGCAGTCAAGCACTAGTTTATAATTATGTATTTACAAAAAAAAAATAGAAAGAAAAAATGCAGTTAACTTGAAATTAGTTTAGTTTGTGAACCATAGAATCGGCGCCATTGTCAGACATCGGCGACGCGTTCTTTTTTTAGAAAACGATAACGTAGCATAAATTACGCCCACAGACTATACAATTAAAAATTGATTATTAAACGAATAATGGATATAAACATAGTACACTTATGTACATTCCTGTAACTATATAAGGTTATACAACATGTAAAGAAAACCCTATCCGATCCGTGAAGGTATTGTTAGGTATCGATAACTGATACTACTAATGGATACAAAGCCGGGATAAACTTAAAAAAACCCTAAATAAATAAATATTATTTCGCAAAAAGAGGTAACTTAATACATGTGCGGTAGGCAACCCTTAAGCGGGCGACGGGGGGCAGGACACGCGGCACGTGGTCGCATCGCTTATAATAATACCGTAAAAATTGTGTTGTCACTTTTTAAAAATTACCAAATTTCCGGGAAGTTTGATTTAATTCGCGGGAAAAAAGAATTATTTCAAAATTCATTAGTATTATTACTGTGATGATTACGTAAAATGTTATATTATATTTGGTCAAGTATTTACCTAACCTTTATTATCCTTACCTATGGGTCGGGCGGGGTTTTCTTTACATATTGTATATGTAGAAATAATGCTCTTTAAGCTTACGCTTAATATTGATAGTACCATATTATGTACAGAGGACAGCACATCAAGCTACTACAATCTGTCAGATTTCTTTATTCGATTTTCAACTTTAACTCCAAAGCTATTAGAGTTAAAGTTACGACAGTTTCGGGCAGCTTGTAGTGCTGTCGTCCGTACGATAATATCTTATTCGTTGCCAAATAAGACAGGACTAATTCAATTGATTTCAATTCATTTTTATCACTATACCAACTGAGTATGTTAATTTCCTTTTTAATAAAATAATTTTCTTTTTTTCTAGGAAGACATATTGGATCGCACACACAGCCTGCAAGACCCGCTACGTCTGCTCCGGACTGCATTACCTAAAATATATTCTCTTTTATTTCTATGGCAAATGTACCAATCCACAATATTTTCATAATTTCATAGTAGACTTGAGAGCATGCCAACTTATACTTGTCTCGCTCCTAAAACCCAGCCGCTATCAAGCCTCATAAAATTATGTAGAGTGGGCGAAGAGTCACCACCCGTCCCTAATTTCGTGGGACATCCAAAATTTGCCGCATTGACATAGTGGCGGCGTCGTCTGGTCAACCACTAACGCTTTAGGGGACGGTTTTGTCAGATGGTAGGGAAATCAGTCAAGGACTTTTAAATTTAGGTACATACAAATTAGAGAAACTGGTTATACCCAGATAAAAATCGGAACGAAACATAAATAGAGAACCAGAAAATTGTTTTGTAATTTGTAATTTCATTCTCATTTTACACGAGTTGTCTTCATCTCTTTAGATACAGGTATACTTTAGAAGTAAGCATCATGCTTGTATAAGTATTTTTCTGTTCATTTCTTCTTATTACCTAATTCTAAGATCGCTGGTTAGCCTTTAATTGGTGACTGTGTTCCTACCATACCTAGTCCGAGTCACCTCTATGTACTTAGTTCTTAAGTAAGCCCGAAAACTGTAGCCTAAAAATAAAATTAATTTTTATCTGTTCCTGTATATATTATGTCTTAAATAAATAAATCCTACTTTATTAATATTATAGATACGAAAGTTTTTATGTAGGTATGGGTGGATGTTTCTTACTCTTTTACGTAAAACAATTGAACAGATTTGGATGAAATTTGGCACACAGATAGTTTAGGACTAGGGTTACCACACGGGATATTTTCGGCGCAGGTAGTAGAAAATATGAACTAATAGGCAGCTATAAGTAGGTACCTATACCTACATTTACAGTACCTACTTCCTACTACCTATCTATATAGTGTGTAGTAAAAAGTCTGCTTAATATTTTACTCCGAACCATGAAAAGGCAAGGATTCAAATCGCACATTTTCACTTGAGTTAATTTAATATTAATTTATGCAAAGAAACACGGAGCCATAGCGATTGCATCGCTTCTTGTGTCAGGTCATTAACCACTAATATTTAAAGAATTTAATCCTAATAAATTTCTTATTACAGCTGTATTAAAGAGTAAAACAGACAAACTGTATGTTCAAATCGTGTCACTTGTAATTTATAGAACATCATCTTATTTTCGGGCACTTGTCTCGATTTATTTACTATTGTTGACAACACTACAAAGTGACAAATATCATTTTGAGTTCACACGGAGTAGTAAGCTGGTTAGGTACAATTAAAAGACTGTTAGTAGATAGGTATCTATTTAGTTAACTTTTATGGACACCTAATATAAAATGTTTTTGACTTATACCAATATTGTTATTTTTTTACATCTTTTTTATTAGCTTCACTTGTATGTTTGCTTGTTTGTTTGTCCGTCTCTAACTCAAAATTTATTTTTATATTATTTTAACCTCACCTTACATTAATTTGTGCAAGAAAAGTATTTTTTAATTTAGATTTAGATTTAGTTACTTGGGTAACGCATCATTTGATACGAATTTTAACACTTGCTATTCTGTCTGTTGGAGATCAAGAAAAGTTTGGTAAAAACAAATGAGCACCACTTAAGCATTCCTGTTATCCGTATATTATTTAAAAAAGAATATCAAACTAAAATGTTAAAAATAAATTTAAAATATAATTTATGACAATAGTAGGTAGGTACATACCTATATAAATAATTCTAGTAAAATGAGAAAAAAGCGCGAGGCGCTTAATATACAAAATTATGGCACAAAGCATAAATTATTTTTAACTTTTTGTTTGATATTCTTTAAAAGCTTGTTTTTTAACTTTTTTTATCTATTTTTATTAATATTACAGCTTGTAATAATTTCATGTATGGAACAAAATTTTTATGGTAAATAAAGTTTTGTTTTTTCGGTTGTTTTATTATTTTTACTACGCTTTATTCCTGAAATTAAATAAGTTATTTTCAAAATCATACTCATCTCATATAGGTACAGGCAATATATATTGATATTATTAGCACCCGTTATTGGAGTCTTTAAAGACGTAATTAGAGCATACTCCAACAACGTGTACTGATAAGTCTGTATGTTTACTTACATATATTATGCACACTTCACCTCACAATACCTGCCTATTACGTAGTTGGATAATGTCATAGTAGGTATACATAAGTCGTCATAACACCCAGATAAAGTAAATAAGTAGATCAGTACCTATGTACAACCTTATTTACTGTTCCAATGGTAGAGCAATATTCGAAACTCGACAAAATCGGAGTTTAAATTGTTCATTTTACGGTTATTGCGTACTTCGATGGTAGGTATCTTTTGAATACAAATTTGCGACTTTGGGAAATACACGCGAGCCACGACATGGCTATTTCCTCAAGCAAGAAACTACCTTAACTTGTGAAGGATAAAGTAGAATTTTAGTTGAGAAATCTAAATTAAAACACACTTATTACATACGTAGGGCCGAGTATACACGATAGTATAGTCAGTAATATTTTAAGAGCAATATTGACAATTCAGCTGATGTTGTGCATAGTGCTTATATCGGTGAGTTTATGTCCATAGATACAAAACATCTCATAATAAACCCCAACATTTTGACATTGTTTACATGACAACGAAAAAATCTTGCAACAGAAACGCTTAAGACATAAAATGTAGGTATATACGTAGATATTTCTGTGGGGAAGTTTAAGGAAAAAATTTGTTACATAACTTTTGATGAGATGGTATAAAATTTCTAGGTTAGGAAGGCTGATGTGCCGAACAAACTTCTTTAATTTTCGGACGAGTATTTGAACCTCCGCTTTGAGAGAATAAATTAAAATAAGGAGGGCTAATACTTATAACATTACATTGGGAAATAGTTGATTTAATAAAAACTCTTTTGTTACGTTTTTGTTTTAATTCTATCTAAGGCAAGTTTTTTGCTAATTTCTTTCTACTTTACACGTAGGTAGTACATACCTAGATATATTTCTGGTGTATTTTGTGTCTATTACTCTGTTCTATTTAAATATATTTTCTTTTTACTATCCACATCAATATAAAATCGATTGAATTTTAAAACTAGAACAGAACAATAAAGCACTTTGATTCATAAATATTCTTCAAAACGATATTAGATATAAAACTAAAAAAAAAAACTCAAAAGTATCTACCTAAAAAATAGCAAGTACCTACTTTCTAATTTATAAATTCACTCGTAGATTTAATTACGTGGAAGACATGAAAACAAATCTAAACGAGAATAAAATACTTTCAAAAAAGCTCCTAAAAACTGTTTTAGGAAGAGCGTGCTCAAAAAGAATATCAGAAATCGACTTAACACTGAAGTAACACATTTTTTAATAGATATGCAATAAAATAATACAACCATGAACTTGATTTTTTATACCTACAGTAATAGCTTCGCTCAATGGTAGGTTGACCATACAATGTTGCTATAAGCAATCGATTTCGTCATTCGAGAAGTAAAAAATCGATTTACCGGACTAGAAGCGAGTATAATCGGATATAGAATCGTTTTTATTGCCGATTGACTACCATATTGATGATTGTGTATTGATTTTTATTTTTTGAGTTACCACATTAAATATGGTAAGTATCTACCTAACTATGCGAGGATCATAAATAGGTTTCGATGCCTGTGGGACGCATTAATGAGAACGGGTCGTCCTGCTCAACAATAGGACATTTGGTAAGTTGTATCTTTTCAATAAAATAAGTTGAATGGCATAAAAAACCTACTTAAAAATACAGATATATACTAGGTATCTAAGTATTCTCTTAAACAATTAGATGCTTGTATTTATCACTTGTAGGTTCACCACAACTTCTAATGGAAGTAAAATAAAAATAAATTGTCTTTTATTTTTATTTTACACAAACAAAAGACAAATTACAAGAACACGCATATCAGGTAGCCAAATTTCTCGTGTTCAAGTAACAAAAGATTTTATCCATTGCTGATGATGTCAGAGTCTTTATCACTGCTGGGATGCAGGCCGCGGTGGGAGGAAGTGGGCCACGATGGAGGTAGGGGAGAGTCCTACAGTACCGGCCAGCGTCCAGTACCGGCCAGTTGCTAGTTCTCTAATTCTATAATAGATGGCATTGAGATTTTTAACGTTAGAAGTGCAATTTAATAGTACAAGTATATGCCCCGCTCGGTGTCGACCGGTCGCGACAGGATTACTGTCAGTGCAAAGATTTGTGTTAAGCGCGATGAACGTACGCTACGTAATTAAATTTCTAATAGTGATTTTCGAAGTTGATGGATTCAATTCAAAACAAATAACTCCTGGTAAGTTTAGTATGCTTATATGACTATTAGAAACCGAATATTAATTCAACCTTTGTACGTTGTTTTCGTATAAAATCGATTTTTTTTTGTTTTTTCGTTTCCTGCAGTACCGGCCACATCGCAGTCCTGCAGTACCGGCCATTTTTAAAATTTGTTTTTAAAAGAATTGCGTTACTTACAGATACACAAAAATGCCAAATGATACGAATGATGGTCAGACGAGGCAAAAGAAGGGCACCTGGGATCCGGCAAATATGCGTAAAGCTGTAGAAAAGGTGCTGAATAACGAGATGAGTGCACGTCAAGCCGCAGAACGCTATCAGGTACCCCGAACTACGCTGAATGACAGAATTAGTGATATTAAAAATAATAAAGAAATGTCCATGGAACCAGTTATGGGTCGATTTCGAAGTGAAATTATAACGAGTTCTCCGTACAAAAAGATGCTGGAAGAGAAAAAAACCGACAAAAAAAAATTGAATCGCTTAAGCTAGATAAAAATAATGTTCAAGAAGATGGTAACAAGAAAACGAAGGTGTTAGGAAAAGGTAAAAGTTTACTGTCAGGAAGAGATGTCAGCAAGAAAACAAAAATAAAAACCAAAGAAAATCTAACTCCTATTAACAAACCGATTGAAGAAGAGACGGTTTGCCCTTTGTGTGCTGAATGTCATGAAGAAGATTGGATACAGTGTGGAAACTGTAAAGTGTGGGTACATGAGGCATGTACAAACATATCGGAGCTATCCGATCAGTACATTTGCGATTATTGTATTATCTAAATGTTTATATACTTACTGGCTGGTACTGGAGGCCAATTATTTGTAGTTGATTTTTCCTAGTCTTTGAATTGCTGTAATAAACCTGATTATTTCTAAAGAATTTGGTTGTTTGTTTGTTTTAATACATAGCACAATAGTATTTTTAATATATTAGGAGGTATTGAACATGTAACCTTAGGTATTTAGATTTTTTTGAGGATAAACCTTAAGGTGACGGTACTGTAGGACTCTCCCCTAAATAAAAAATATGAATTTGAAGCGAATTTTATGCTGCGTTTCCTTTACTCGACGGTACTTTAGAATTGCTTTAGTTTAAGTAATTGATAAATCACTTATTTATCAGTAGATACTGGTGCTGTGCATCCAAACTAACCTAAGATGTCTAGATAACTATACGTAGTGAAAGTGACTGAAATCAGCATCCTAACAGGGTACTTGACTAAAAAAACTAAGTAATTAGTCCGTCCGTCAGATTTCCAAAAAATACTAGACACGTATTTTTTCTTTTTTCATATAGGGTAAAACCGGGATAGATGCCGCGCTGGGATAGATGCCTCGTTTCTAAAAACTCAACTACTAGAGAACAAAACAGCAAATTCGTTGTTTACATACGCGCCACATGCACCCCCCACCTCAGTGACGCGCGAGTTGTTGTGCTAGACGGACGTTTCTCGCTTGTGTGTTGAATTACATTCGCAGCGGATGCGACGAACGCTTCAAAATTTCAAACGTAAGTATTCACTATTCCATATCTTTATAAACAGTTAAATGATTACATTTTATTTGAATTGTTTTAATACATTGGTTCTTTGAGAACACATTTAAGAGTCAATCACTGATGTTTGCATTTATTTTATTTATAAAATATTGAGAGGCATCTATCCCTAGTGAAAAGGATAGTTGCCCCGAGTTTACAAGGGATAGTTGACTTTAGGGGCATCTATCCCTCTATACTGCAAGAGCCTTATCGAAGTATTTAAAAGTCATAGTCGTGAATATTTTCGTATTTCCTAATAGTAGAATATTAGAAAACACCAAAAAAAAATGTATCCAAATTTAATTTCATAATTCGAATATGATGAAATGAGTGTAGATACAGTGTTTTATTTATCTAAATTTGCTTATAGGTAGGTGAGCCATGCCAAGGAAATACAAAAGAAAAGAGGGCGTACGAGCTCGAGTAGTTTCTTGGACAACAGAGCAGCTACAGTCAGCTTTCCATGAATTGGATAAAAAAGAATTGGGGATCAATGAAATATCCAGACAATTTGGGATTCCATCCAGAACATTGCGAAGGCGTTACGCTATTAAAAACCAAACTAAACAGACTTTGGGAAAACATCCTGTCCTGGGTTTTGAACACGAAAAAAGGTTGGTAGCGCACATTTTGAAGCTTAGCGACGCGGGATTTCCCCCAGATAGACGAGCTATACGTACGTTAGCATACCAATTTGCCGAAAAGCTACAGATTCAACACAATTTTGATAATGAAAACCAGATGGCTGGGAATGAATGGTTCAAAAGTTTTATTGAGCGAAATCCAGAGTTGTCTATTAGGCAAGCAGAAGGTTTATATGTCGCTAGGGCTAAAGGTCTTAGCAGAGAAGAAGTGAATAATTTTCATGAACTTCTGACAAAAGTCCTGGCCGATAATGATCTCTTGGATAAGCCTGAAAGGATTTATAATATGGACGAATCAGGAGTTCAGCTTAACAATAAGCCTGGCAAAGTTGTTGCAAAGAAAGGTGCAAAAGTAGTAAATTCAGTTACATCTGCGGAGAAAGGTAAAACAATGACTATCGTAGCCTGTTGCAATGCCATTGGTAATTTTCTCCCACTCATTGCTCAAGATGTGGAAAACTTAAAATGTCCGGCTTCACTTAATGAAGGATAATTCCTTACAAATATGTTGATTTTTTTAAATGTTTAAATAATAACTAAGGTTAAACGAAATTATTATTTTTTATTTTGTTAGAGATTCATATGAATGTTGATTTTTTTTTTAAATGTAAAGTAATTATTTCTACGTTAAAACGGGTACGTTTCGTTTGAGGTGATTCTATATGATAGTTTTAATATGTTATCGCTTAAACAGATTTTTTTATATATTTTGTAGACATGCCTAAATATAAATATGGTTAAGCATTTTATATTACCTAAGGTAATAAATAAATATTACATTTTGATTACGTATTCTTCTTAGTTATTTAAAAAGGCATCTATCCCGCATCACAGGCATCTATCCTCCTAAGTGATTTCATAGTGGGGCATCTATCCATATAGGTAGGCACCTATCCCCAAAAAATGTGTTTCGCAAGAATTGCATTTTTGCAAAACCAGTAATGGTTAGGTAAATAAATACAGTTTCTAAAGCTTTATGAATGATTAAACTAACTATATTACAGGGTCAATCTAAGCAAATATGTTTGGTATTCAAATAATGAAACACTTTCGAAAAGTGGGGCATCTATCCCGGTTTTACCCTACTTAAACAAAAAAATGAAGACGAAACAGTGCGTTGATAAGTCGCGTGACGTCACAGCACGCTACACTTTTTAGCGAGGAGTGACGTCACCAGCCACTACTCCTGATTTTTTATGCCTTTTATATTTGGTAATTTTTATTGATTTGATAAAACAAAATAAGTATACGTATCCAATATTTTTCTATAATCTGAATGACGTAGGTACTAAATACAATATTTTTTTTTTACACAGGAAACATCCATATATCCCTATCATGATCAAGATACCAGCGTAAAAAATAATAAGTAGGTACAAATGATAAAATATATTGTTAGTTACCTTACAGGGAAATTTAATATTTATTAGCTAAAACTTGGAAATTACTTACCTAGTTACTCAATGAATATTAACTCATAATATTGAAAATATTATCTATAAATATAATAGTGGTAGTGAGGGTTGGCCGAAATAAAACTTCTAAAATCAAATTAGGTACAGCTTTCATTTCAATTTACATTTGTGATTCTTTTTTACAATAGAAACTTTAATACTGTATGGCACAAAATAAGCTGCAGAACAGAATGTGTAGGTACCTACTAGTAGGACAATGATAGGTACTACAAAATTGATCGTTTGGATCAAACAAACATTCTCGTGGCCCTCTTTAGAACTCAATGTCGACTATAAATTACCTACCTACTTAGTTTTTTTTTATGATGAAAATATTTCTTACAATTTTTTTTTCAAATTAGTTAGGTATAGCCTTTGCTAAGTCCTATTCATAACAGGTGTTGTATTTTAATCACGAAAAAATAAAAATTTTCTAACAATAATTTTGATATAATCAGAGTATTTTTGAGGGATTTCAACTACTTTGTTGTTAGGCAGCAGTGAAGGTAGGTAGGACATCCACTTTTCACTTTTCCGGTAGTTGGTACCTAATGGTGGATGAGCTTATGGGCTGTTTTAATTTAGTTTGGGAAGAAGGGAATCAGGGCCAATGTATTTAATAAAAATTATAATTGCTTACTTTTGGGTGAAAACATTATATATTTATGTTAACTTAATGTAAATACATATATTGTTGATTTAAAAATTTACTATAAAACAAGACACTTACTTACTTTTTGATCACTACTGAACCTTGGGTATTAACTCATAAATCAAACTACACTTTACTTAAGTACCTATTATAAATTAGTACCTACTTAATTGGATGGTACCATCCAATTAAGTAGGTACTAATTTATACTTAATGCTTTTTTATCATCTATACCTAACTAGGAAGTACCTACTTACAAAAAATATAGCATTATTGTTTACATTGGAATCACAGGTTTATGAGACTGATCTATTATGAGTCTGTTTCAATATTGAATTAAGTATATGATGAAGTAGGTAAATATATTAAGTATTTGAAACTTACTTTGTTTATTGTATCTACTAGGTAACTAACATATTCAGGGATTTAAAGTAATAAACACCTACTAATAATACCTACCTAGTATTTTTGTTTATTTGAGACAGTAGGAGCTGCTGTCTCAAATACTAACAAAAATACTAAGTTACTATGTACTTACTATTAAATACAGTCTATATTTCCACAACTAGGTACAATAAGAAATACACTTGGGTGAGGTCAGTACAAAAAGCAGAGTCAAACTACAAAATATGGCTACCTACTCGCAACCCACCTACGTACCTGCTTAAAATTCTATACCTACTTGCATACAATTGGGTTACCTACAAACAGGTTTCTACGTAAAAACCAGCTCATACAAAAAAATCTTAGTAACAGGTTTATCCAACTTATAATTTATAGGATGAAATTATCATTCTATTGATAGTAATTAAAAGCAAACAAAATTTCCACTTAAACTTTTAAAAGTAGAATATCTATTTATTGATAAAATATTAGTGTATAAATACACAAAATTCGTTATTAATTCAAATTCTTTCACCTAGAAAAATTTATGAGATTTATTAATATCTATCTACAAATTTAATTTTAGTAAATTTGATAATGAAAATGATGTCTCCTGAAATCAAACACAGATCTTTATTTACACAGATCTTTGTTAAAATATTTGAATATTTGTGAGAAGAATGCTTGACTGTGTTAAATACTTATAGATAGGTAGGTACCAACCTACCTACCTATATATGTTTAAATAGTGTAATATCTTAGGCTGTAATGTTTAAAATGACGATATTTAACGATTTGATATCATAATAATTAATTCTACCTGATTATTGAATATTGATGAAGAGTTATTAAAAAAAAATTATAAGTAGGTAAGTAAGTAGGTAGGTACAGTCAAGAAATTTGAGCTTACCTAGGTACTTGCATCAAACCTAGCCATTTCTTGCGAATATCTACAAGCTACAATATTAGATATTATTTCAGCTAATATTGTAGCTTATATAGGTACCTAACCTAATATCACCGTCAGATTAAATTGATAGCTATAATAAAAACAATTGATTTAATTGACTCTACACAAAATGAAGAAAACTGTAAGGTAAGTACCTAGTTGGAGCTAGCTTATCCAGACTGTAAAGTAGGCGAGGAACCTATTTGTTCCTCATTGCATTCCTAATTTTAGTGAATGTTAGAACAACAACAATTATTTCCTCAAAACAAACGACTCTGGATTGGTTTTTATATTAAATTTAAAAACTCTATGTTTCAACAACAATACATATCAAATAATGACAAACGATAAATATTTTGTACCATAAACTAATCAGAATTGGAAATTTGGATCTATTTATAGAAAAACTTCTTGCCGGATACCATCACAAACCCATTACCAACAGCTGACTCTTATAAGATTACACCAGCTCGCCGCGCCATCTAACGTGGAGGAGTCGAACTACGTAACAACTAACGCCATCTATGTGAAACGCGAGGCAACTCAACGACTCACCACTACATTCACAAGTGCCCCGTCACGTTTACTCGCATACGTAATGACAGAGATAAGGATACCTCCCAAGATGTCTTCTAAATTGCCTTTTAAAT
This sequence comes from Sesamia inferens, assembly GCA_037179545.1. Taxonomy (NCBI): domain Eukaryota; kingdom Metazoa; phylum Arthropoda; class Insecta; order Lepidoptera; family Noctuidae; genus Sesamia; species Sesamia inferens. The sequence continues at coordinate 14,346,396 of CM073930.1, forward strand.
ATTCCTTGCGCTGATTGGGTAGAGCAAGAGCGGGTAAACTGGTTTATTTGAGTTTCCGCCAATCGGCGCGTAGCGGGTGTTCGCTGAACGAACGGCCATGCTCTTTTAGGTGGGGCTTGCCTAAAGTTCCTCCTTTATATTCCTGACGTATGCAGTCATTTGAGTTATGGGCGATGGCGTAGGACTACGTGTGTTTATAAGAAATCTGCTGAATTTTCCTTTTCTCTGTTATATTTTTTTCAGGAAATAATGCTGAGCTACGTGATTGTTACAGTGTATGTAGGTACCTATTCTATGCCAATTGATGTGCCGACGGCATCACAATAAATCCCGTTACACATAATAAAATTGAAGAAGCTACTCTTCTTTTGCTGTAGGTAGATAGGTACTAAATTATATTATAAAATAAACATGCTTTTCTTCCACAGTACCTAAATACCAGAAAAAAATACGATTCTCATCCAAAAAGTAGTAATCATAAACATATCATTATGACCTACATTTTACTAACACTAGGCTTTATACAAAAAATTACATGCAAACGGGGTTTTATACATAATATATTAGCATATATTTTAACCGATGTTGTTTGAAAGCTTTATAACACTGAGAAAACATGTGAAAATAAGAAATAAGTAATAGCAATAGGTAAGGATAAATTCGTAATAAATGCCCATGTAAAAAATAAATGAACCCGTAAGCCTACTTCAGTACAGTTGCGTCCAAAATATGGTCCCGTAAAATACCTACTTACGTGAAGGAGCCGTTCATAAACATTCATTCTTGTACAGTCGCTAACGAATGTTGTTACGCTTGGTAATTATTTTCTTGATCAAAATCAGTCCATCAGGCGGCAAGTAAGAAAGAAAAAGTTAATCTATTGAGGAAGTGTTTGTCAAATGAAAACTAAAAATATTTTTGGTATAATTTAGACAAGGCTTTATCAATTCACGCTTGAAGGCCCGTCCGTGCGACGGAAACTTTCCTACGGGAATGGAGCGTAGCGCCACAAACCAAGTCGTAAAACTGGAACTTGTGAATGAAACATCGAACCATAATTGGCACATTAAAACGTCGTCCATTGACAAAATTTTATTGACACATTGTAGAAAGGATAACACACAACAGGTGACCGTAGGTTTTTACGAGCAAACTCAAGCGCGTGCTACACCATAAACCGCCGTCGAAATCGTAAAATTGTAAGGAGCTGTTTAAATTGCCCCTAATAGAACATTATACTAGTCTCAATGACGTGTTTGGTTTTATGTGATTTCGTATAAGTATCTAGGCGCCACCGTAAAATGAGATGACGTAGCGTTGAATCGCCAATAAAAGAGTCATTCGGTTCGTGCCTAGACAGACAGATTCTAGACGGTCGCAGTTTAATTCGAAACGGTTTTATGATACTGACACGTGTTTATCGTTAATCGTCATGCATTTATTGTGCTATTACAAGGTCATTAACCGATTTACTATCAAAACAACACATAAATTATGTGGTTGAACAAAATGCTCTTATAGAGACACAAATAAAAAATATTTTATTGTTTTTATGTAGGTAAAGGAAAATATTCGATATCAGTGGTTTTTCTTCTTTTTGGACACAATCTGGTTTATACATTTGCACAATAACCTGCAACAATTTAACCAAGTAGGTAGGTAGGTATATGTTGTTATCTTTAACGGTCCTAAAACACTTGTATATTTTTAATTTTTAGGCAAAAATCCTGTTTACACAAACTTACTTTACCTACGGACAAAACTTTTAATAAAACGGCCTGCTAAACTAAATTCGCACAACCATTGTGTTGACGACTGTACACGCGTTTTCCCGTTCCGTAAGTTAACTCAAACTACTAACCGGCTAAAGGGTATTTAACGTGTAACATAACCTACCTAAATTAGGTAGACCCCAACATTTTCCTAACTAAGCACATTCCCTTTACCGAGCTGCCTTAGTTTCTACAATGGGCTACCTCTTCAATTTAGGCACGTAATGTTGGGATAGACCCCATAATCCTTTGGAGATATTGTAGGAGATTCTTCTATGTACTTTCGGCCTGATGTTGTGAAGGGCCCTTTTACACAAGGTTACCTAATTTTGGGAACGGCTGCCTTTTATAAAAGTTATTACAACATTCCTACTGTGTTTATTCAAATTTTGAAGTATAGAAGTTGTTGTTCTATTGTGAATTAGGCATTCAACATTTTCTTTCACATTTTTATTTAAATTACAGGCACGGTGTTGTTTTTATAATAAAAAAACAAATAAGTATTTATATTATGAGGGAAAAACATAAAAGAAACATTTAGGTACTTACTAGGATGAAACTTAGGTATACCTACTACGTTCATTATCATCTCAGCGTTAATTCCAGTCGCATCCAAAGCTTTTTTTTTCAGCTTTGGAGTCTGTTGTCCGCTTTACCAGTCTAACTGCTAATTTTGGTTAAACTTCCATATTTTCCGTGAAACGACTGCCGTCTGACCTTGATGCCTGATATCGAAGCATTGCAGTTAGACCAATTTATTGTTAGACTTTTGAGGGCTCCAACAACCAGTAACGTCTGTCATTAGATGTTCGTATGGCAACCGGGACCAACGGCTTAACGTGGTTTCCGAGGCACGACCAACGAAAATAACGTAGTAGGTAGGTACTACGTTATTTTCGAAAAAAAACCGTAAGTATTTGAAACAGGAAATATTCTGCGTTGTCGTATTTGTCCAATATGGTTGAACACCAGCCAGCCGCCTCGCCATCTTTTTTAAAATGTGCTTGGCCGCGATCAGTGATGCAAACGTTGATGTTAAAGCGCAACAGTTTATTAAAAGCCTATTCACTCTAGCCTTGGAGGCCCTTAAATTGTAATCAAATGGGAAGACCGATCGACCTTTATTAACTTTCCGATGACGATCCACTCAGTTTTCTTTGTATCAAATTAAATCGAGAATCATGGTGAATTGGTGAGGAAAATCATCTGACGATTTCTTGGTAGGTACTTGGATTAAATTTGTTTGGTAAATGAATATAAATGCACTCAAAAAAGTCTGAGAATGATAGAAAATATAATACTTAGGCTTGTTGGCTTTTTTTTAATTAGGTAAGTAGGAAGTAAGTAGTTAGGTAGGTCTGTCTTGCTACTAGGCATAGTAAACTTCTGCTTGTCACGTCAACGTCAACGTCAATGCTACTTACCATACAGGTAAGTAAGTAACAGCACTAATAATAACATACATACCTCATATTTTTTTCTCTTGACTCAAGTTGAAGGCATCCATTTAGTTGTGTGTCATCCAAATTCCTTGTTTATCTGAAACCAAGTAAAAATAAAAGTTATAAATTGATTAGTCACTAACAATTAATAGGTATTTACCTACTTAAAGCTTACCATGTAGCCTAGAAAATTACTGTCTCCTCGTTGGAAGAACTTATTTTGTTTTATACACCTGCTTATATTATAGGTAGGTGTCTATATTCTAAATGCGTTCTCTTTAATTTAATTAGTTCAAGTTTAGTATGTAGGTACCTACCCATCCGCTAGGCGGCTTTACGCACTCGTTGCCTACTCATGCACAACATTACCTATTTACTTTTTGCTTATAAATACTCACTATTCAAACATCTGTTTAGTATGTGAAAAGTTTACATAACAAGGAAGGTTGATACCAAAAACTCAGTGTAAGTATTTATCGCTCTAGTTGAGCTGCCATAATACAATAGCTTGTGAAAGATGCAGCGCTCTTGCAAGCCATAAACTGAAGACACCTCATCACCTGTTCACCGCCAGTCTCGGGCCGCACCGTTAAACCCGTCTGCTTCTAGTCTACGGCATTTACGACCCAACCGATACCCGGATAAAAATAACCATCTTGCAAACGCTATTATAATAAATGATATACACTTTACGACGCGAATATTTACATTTTTATTTCAAATGTTTATTGCCTGTTGTGCAACTTAATAGCGCACTTGAACTTCACCGGGCTAGTGACACCGTTTGATCCAAATCGCGTTTTATTGTTTTACTCAATGGACGGACGAATTTTACGAGCGTGTCGTAATCTGTGACGCGATTGTTATAACTCTGATGCGTACTACGATCTCGTGACTCATACGAATAACGCTAACTTTCAGTTTCTATGCATATTAAGATTGCACGAGACGGTTTTAAATTTTTAATTGAACTAGTTGGGTCTGATTGATCCACGCTAGTAATCGTTGCTGTTGAATTAGTGCAGGGGATTAGATACGCCGTTTAAACGTCAGCGCTTTTCGATTAACTGGCGCTCGAAACGAAAAATGCAACGAGCTCTACCAAATTTTATTGCTTAATCACTGAAGATCTCATTCTACTTCGGGAGGTATATCGAGTTGTTTATGAAAGTATCGTCGACTCAGAGAATCATTTCCTTATGTGTGGGCCATCCTTATTTACCTATTTACACAAAACTCTTTAGATCAAAATATGAAAAGTCGATAAGATAGGATCCCTCACGCCTCACTTATCTTCCTTTAATAACATTGTTCCCAGAGGTGTCCTCGGGTAAATAGAAGAAAAGGAAATAGTGTCAGGACTCGGGCGACCCACAGTTGGTATTTGCATTACATTACCTATATTCATATTCCTTTCGGAGGTAAACTTTTCTGGGGAAACAAATAATAGGTGGAGTGCATCTGGGGTCGCATTAAGGGACATCTTTTTATTCGCTTGGAGCTTTGGTAAATATTTTTGTTATTGCATTATGCCTACCCTTGGAGCGAGGACTAGTGTTTTTCGATTTTCGTCTTGTGTTACCGATAGAACATTGTGTAAGTGGCCCGTACATTATTGATAAGTAGTTGAAGTTTGTCTGCGCTATTGACATAGTGCTCTTTGTAGATTAGGACTTTCTGCCCATATATAAGCTATCTGAAAAGAGTAGGTATAAATGTACCTAAAGTAAATGTTTTATTAACCTCCCAAATACAAATCAGTAATGTAATATTCTTTTAGGTAATTTCATCAAGATTAAAAGATCGCAAAGTAATAAAGGGAGAAAAAAACAAATAAGCGCGGAGTTAAGGTGCTTAACCAAAGTTCATTTACTCGCTAAAGGCCGTAGAGCCTTCTCACGGCTCAGAAATAACATTGAAAAAAAAAAAAAAGAATTACACGACAAAATTTTAATCAACCACAACCGACTCTCTAAAAGCATAAAATGTAATATTAACACCATTTGTGCATTACATGTAACGCCAAAAACCTGTAAATGTTCGAATAAAATGCTCAACATTATGGGACAGCATGACACCGCCATACTTGTGAGTATTTTTGAATTTTCAAAACAGGAATAGTGAATAAAATTCGACGTTCATTAGGTTATTTTTTTGTTTGTTGTATCTTATATTTAAGCTGAGTAGGTATAATCTTATCTTGCAAGATGGAGCGTCGAGGTTGCTCCCCGAGAGTGGCTTTGGTAGCGCTAGCAAAAACAAACAAATCAACAGATTATTTTCAAATTTATTTTACGGTATCGCTACTTGTAAATTGCAGGCTAATCGGTTCTTTGATAGCTAGACAATTTATATTTACATAATGATACCAATTTAGGAACCATAACTAACACTCACATAAAACCCAAATAGCCACATTTTTTGGTTGCACCTCAATAAATAAATATTTAAGTGATTGTGTTTATCTGATTATTTATTGTTATCTTTAGCAGCCTTATAAATAATAGATAGGTATTTGAAAATAAAACGATGTTTACATCCGTGAAAATGATCAGTGATTAATTTATTGTTATTGTGTACCTACAGTAGGTACCTAATGTAGGTAGGTACATATCAAATCTTTTGTTCAACTCAGAGTCAGATTTAAAAAAGTATTTTTGCACTGTGATAGCCGATTTTTTAAGAAAGTTTGTACCTCCTTACCTACTTAGGCCATACAAACTTCACACTAGGGCTTTAGAAAGCCGAAGAAAATGTATGAAAAAATGCTAAGTAGGTAATAGGATGCGATACATAGTAGGTAATGCGATGCAATGGAGTGGGTCAGGGGAAAAATAAATTTTACCCAGACAAAGTCACGGCCTGTAGCTAGTAAATATACAGTATGTTACGAAAACCCTGTCCGACCCGTGAAGGTGTTGTTAGGTATCGATAACTGATTCTACTAATGCATACAAAACCGGGCTTTACTTAAAAAAAAAATCCCCCTAAAAAAAATAAATATTATTTCGCAAAAGGAGGTAACTTATTAAATGTGCGTTGACCACCCTTCGCCTGCCAACCGCGGGGGGCGGGCGGCAGGACACGCGGCACGTGGCCGCATCGCTATTCGCTCATAATAATACCGGTGTTGTCACTTTTTAAAAATTACCAAATTTCGGGGAAATTGGAATTAATTCGTTGGAAAAAAAGATTATTTCAAAATTCATTTGTATTGGTACTATGATGAATACGTAAAATTTTATATTATATTTGGTCATGTGTTTACCTAACCTCTATTATCCTTATGGGTCGGACAGGGTTTTCGTAACATACTGTATAGAAGAGGCGTAAATAGAAGAAAATATAACGTCAATATTTTTTACTTTAGTTGAAACATCTCAGTTAGCATAAGAAATAAAACCATGTAGACAGTTAAAGATATAATCAGCCGGCTGTCGGGTCAAACGCATCCACTCATTAAGAAAACGCCTCTTAAAATTTCCTCGTAAAATTGAAACAAAACTAGGTTTACGTTCACCAACAGATATAGATATTACTTTTAACGAAAAAAAAAATGTTTCAAACGCTAAACTGAGGCAATCAGAAATTGACCTTTTTACTAAATGTCAGATTTGGTTAATAAAACTAGCATCTGATGACTGAAGCCCACGCCTACAAATACGTTCACAGTTTAATCGGTGGATTAGATTATACTCAAAAGGATGCGAGTCGTGTTATTTTGTAATCTCATGATTGGAAAGAGCCACGCCCGACATTTATTTACATACTTTGACAGCTTTTCTTGCCTCGTTGTCACGTGCTTAGGGAAGTAACGAAATTTTTTATTTTATTTTTAGCTTGTAATCATTGTGTGTCACTTTTATGTCAGTATATAGGTAGGTATATGAAAAAAGGTAGATTTTTTTTGTACTCAGTTACCTTGGATTTTGTTAGCATATTGTCTTGATTATGTACCTACACTACCTCCCAGATCGTCGCGTTTTAAGATGGCCAGTGTCGTTTAAAGGTGATTTGCAATAGGGTGTTTGACAAAAAAAAACTAATTCGTCCGTCAATCAGATTTCCAAAAAATACTAGACACGTATTTTTTCTTTTTTCATATAAACAAAAAAATTAACACGTGATAGTGCGTTGAAAACTCGTGTGACGTCACTGCACGCTACACTTTTTCGGGCAGTGACGTCACCAGCCACCACTCCTGACCTGATGCCTTTTATATTTGTCCATCTTTATTGTTTTGATAAAACAAAAAATACGTGTCTAGTATTTTTTGGAAATCTGACTGACGCACTAATTAGTTTTTTTAGTCAAATATCCTTTTTTATTTGCTTATTGCAACATTATTATGAATTATATAGGTATACGATTGTTCTAACGATTAAGAACTAAAAGTGTGATTGCTATTTAGAGGTGTCAATAAATGTCCTTAAGCAACGGATGTCTAGATAAGTGTCTTGCACTACAATTTGTTCCATGTGACTTGTATATTGGTCATGGGTATGTCAACTACATTAATGGTTAAGTATTGAAATATTTTGGAATGGAATATTTTTAGCAGAGAATAAACCCAGTGTAATATTAAAAGACTAGAAAGAGCGATTTTATATCAGAGTTTAAAGCGCTCATCTTTAATGGTTTCTTGGAAATATTTTTCATGATCGTTATAGCAGGCAAACCGACCGTTTTGTGGATCGCTTGATGTCAAGCTTCTGTCAAAACCTGTTGATGACCTATGAGGGGGACATAAATTCCCGTTAAAAAACTATAAAATTATCTGCTGAACGTTCTAATTGCTCCGGAGCCTGAAGTTCACATAGGTACCTATATATTTATGTATAGTAGCAAATATATGCTATTTGTATGATTTTTTTGGTTCAATGCTATGTTATTTGCTTGCTACACGCTTTGGTGTATACCTACTGTAAGTGCAGCAAGCAATTGTGAAATAAATTGCTAAACAAAAAGGAAAATTTAATTTTTAAATTTTAACTTAGCTATTTTCTATTTTTTTGCGGTCCTTACTTCAAAACATTGCAGGAAATGCAACTCGGATCAGCATCGCCACTGCTACTGTGACATTCGCATGCCACACACACCCTCTGCGATAGGGTGGCCGGGGTGAAAGCTTTTTCCAATTATTGTTACGATACTAAGGATATTCAGCTGAATAAATTGTTTGATTCATGATGTGTTACTTATTCTTCGGTGTTTTGTGGTGTCTTGTTAGATTCTTGAGAGGGATGAAGTAGAGTTGTGAAATAAAGTAACTTTGGATACCTACCAGTTATTTATGATAGAAAGCTCAGTAGATATATATACTTAGCAAATATTAACCTAAGAATCGTTTAATGAGACTTATAGGCCAAAGCAGAAAGATGACAATCTGACAATTTTAGAAGTTTATTTGTAAAATTTTCTGTTTTATTAAAGCGTTTTAAAATATTACATTTATATTTTATGTTAATTATATCGCATCGTCTTTTATAATGAACAGGACACTGATTGAAATAAAATATGCAAAACAAGATCCTTTAAAAGAATAATCCGTTTCATTTTTACTTCTGAAAATAATTCAAGAAAATTTCATATCTTAAAATCAAGCAACAAACTTGGTTTAGGTACAACTTATTCTGCCAATATCTGTCACAGAAACACAATAAATTGCAATAACGTAGGTACAATGCATTTGCCTTCACTGCAGAGAAAATATTTCCACCATTACTAAAGAGAAATACGTGCTAAATTATAAAGGCATCTTTTAAAGGGACATTTAAGGAATTTATTTGAATATACGAGACAGATTTACAAGCATAACTGTATCCGTGATTCAACGTAACGGTCAAATTAAGGAGAAAGTTATGAACGGATTGTCATTTATTTTTGTTGGCATACAATCCTGATACGATCTACCAAATATGTAGTATTGTAGACATACATATGCAGGTATATTATATATAACAGTATTCATATGGATTATTAGGTATATAATATCAATACCTGTTAATAGGGATGTATCCAAGGTATGAAAATCAAATAAATAATTAGTCCGTCTTATACATAATTTAAAAAATTAAACAACAAACAGAGATATAGCGTATTACAGTTACGGAGTGGGGACCAATTACGTCACGCCGTGGTGTATTATGTGACACGGCGTGACGTCATGCGACATTTCAAATCTTCTTCAAAATATATCTTCCTAAGTATTCTAATAAAAGAAAAAATACGTGTTCAATATTTTTTATAAATTTATCTGATGGATATTAAACTATTTTTTAGGAGACAACCCAATTGTCTAGACATATACCCCCTTATTCATAAAAACTGCTTAAAGTTAACTAGTGATTAGCGATTCTTTAACCCTACATTTTTGACCATTTAACGTCACTTAACTTAAATCATCCTTTATGAATAAACACCACAGTGTTTAAGGGGTTTATTCATAATCGATTATTAAAGTTAAGTGACGTGCAAGCGTCTAAAATTTATGTTTAAAAAATCGTGAATGACTAAGCGTTTAGGAATAATGGGGATAGAATTAATCACATGGAAGACAAATGTTTAAGTCTTTATAGATTATCTATTTGTTTATCTAAGATTAAATTCAGGATTTTTAAAATTATTTAAAGCTGAACATTGATAATTATTTATTTATAGAATACATGTAAAAAAAAATCATACCAAGCTATTCACGATCATTCATTAAATAACATAGCCTTTCAAAAACAAACTAGTAAAGTTATTTCAATTACTAAATTTTCTGTTACCGATAAGGCTACAAAAATCAGCTTCAAAAAACTCTCAAACATAAAAACAATCTTCGTTAAAACCCCAACTCATAAACGTCATAACTTCACAAAGAACATCCACAGTCGGTTAAATAGCATCTAGTCATAAATAACTAACCCTATAACGCTAACAAGATCCAATCCTGAAAGCCGGGCTTGTTAGAAACTGAAAACAAAGGGGCTTTCAGCATGAAAATAGAGTAACAAGCCACCTTGTTAATACCAGTCGTTTCTATATTAAAACTTAGAAGAACAGCTCTGTGTTGGCTATGGGCCAATTAGTTATGAGGCTATGTGGTAACGTAAACTTTGGAGTTGACCCATAAGCCGATCAATTTGAAGTTATTTTTAAACGATTTCAAAAAAGAAGGTATTTTTTTAAATATAATGTACCTAAGCTGATTTTTTACTAGTAGGTACTTAAGTTGTTGTATGAACGTATAATATTGAATGGTGATATGACTATCAGGATGACGTCTAACTAATAGAGAAGTATGGTGGAAAAGGACATAACTATTGCGCCGATCCCAAATAATCTTGGGTAAGGTCCTGCCCTTATTCCAATTTATTTGGGTGTTGTGTATGATATAGGTAGGTGCCTATATCATGCTCAATATATGATGTTTTGTAAAAGTTGTAGATAGATATATCATTTTTAGCTGTGAAAATGAATCAGACTAATTTTCTTGTCACTCATCGAGTGTGCCACTTTATTTCATACCATGTTAAGTAACTGACATATTTACCTACTTTTAATAGGTATTTATTATCTGTCTTCTAACTTTCGTTGGAGTTATTTTCATTGGAGTTATATTCATTCAAAGTTTGGAGATATAATTCACGTTATACAATTAAAAGAGTCAAATAGTCGATAACTTATTTTATGGGAGCTTACCCAACCAAAAACAAAAAAAATGAACAGAAATATTACAAATTAATAAATAAAACATTATTCTTATTTATATATTCAGACTTTCGCGGTCCGCAGTTGCAGTAGTTACAAACCGATCTGCTGGGATTTGTACTCGTGCGCAACTATCTAAACGGATGATAGGTAATCAACAGTCTTACATAACTAATACACATACACATCACATGAGCCTAACTACATTATTTGGTAGATATTTGTACGTTAAACTCATAACCACTTCATTCGATAACCGTTTGTAAATCAGATAGTATGCACCTTAATCTTGAAAGATGAAATTCGGTAAACGTTTCTATGATCTTTTTAAAATGTTAGTGTTAGTGTGTGCACTGTGCTATTTCTTTGTAGTTATTAATATCGGTGTTCAGGAAAAAAATCACTTTAAATCTATTCCATAATTAGTCATGTTTATAGCATCTGAAACAGTTTAAAATTACGTACGTACCGTACCGTACACCCGTACGGAGGACGGGTCTGAGCAGTTGTGTTGCGATGTGTGCCGGGTACGATGCACCTAATGTTATTGTGTTGGAAGTTTGGTCGTGGAGAGTCTTCAGATCAATCTCCCTTTGGCGCAGCATCGTTGGTCGTGTTGTTGGGTTTAACATTGCATCAACTCGCTCAACTGCCGTCTTCCTTCCTATTCGGTCAGTTTTTGAGTGAATAGGCTCTTAATAAACTAGCGCGCTTTACCATCAACGTTCGCATCATTGCTTACCATCAGGCGGAATTGCGGTCAAGCGCTAGTTTATAATTATTAAAGAAAAAAATTATATTATATTGTAAAATATAATATTTCTGTCTCTTAATCGCATCACACCTCGATACTAATAAGCTCTGTGACCTAATTAATATCAAAAGTTATAATAAAATTAGGTTCATACCAATTTGTGACTCCGAAAATACTACATATTTTTATTACGTGGTGGAATGAATGAATTCTATGGTATTATTCCCTTCCTACTGATATTCGCATTGGCTTTTATCCAATTTGGCTCGCTGCTTCGATCGAAGATCGGATGATACTTGGTTGCTACCTACTTATGTAAGTATTTAAAGATATTTTGTAAAGTAACTAGGTACCTAATTATTTACTATATATAAAGGCTGAGGATGATTTAAATATAATGTTCATCTTACATACCTATAAGTCTTTGAAATCAAATAAAACTATCCTACCGAAAATATGAGGCTTTTAACAGTTAAGTCTAAAAATAAAGTTATGAACATTGAACTTTACCTACTTACTTATCGCCAAAATGCAAAATGAGTTCAGAATATTAAAATGTTTGACAATCGTACCACGAATATACAAGCAGACTTACATAACAGCTGTAGGTAGGATATAAATTTAATTGAAATTCTTTAAGCGTAATGCTTATTAAAATTAGTTCAGTACACTTTGTGATGTGGTTTACAAACACTGGAGCAAACATTTTGGCATGAATTTATTACCCACACTTTGAGTTTGCCAACTAGTCAACTAAAATTAAAAGGCAGACGACGAGTGTAGACTGAATGAAATACTGTTTATTCATACAAATTCTTGTTTATATGAGTGGCTCCCTCGTAACATATTTTTATATCAAGTTTAATTACAATAATGAGATCTAGTTAAGATTGCTAATAGTTAGTCTCATCGGAAGCTGTTTTGATGTTGTTGTGTAATAACTCGATCCCGGACTATTAAAAGACTCTGCATTGCCGGGATAATTATTTAATGAATATATTATAAGAAATGTAAAAAAGTAGATGAACGTCAGTTTATGCACAGAATATAGAAAGTATTTCCTTAAGAGGTAGTTTTTTTTGTGCGCGGGTGAGAGCCGGTGAGGTCATTTGATGATTTCCCATCCAGGAAACCATCAAATAAAATCTTCCGCTCTGGGCGGAGAGAAAGGGTGCGTCAGACTTTAACTGACTAAAACCCACCCGTGTTTCTTCACTTGCCTGTGCGCCAGGGCCATGGTTTTTTTTAACCAACCCGCAAATCAGACCCAGGAGGCAGCGGTATTCGAGGACCCCGTCACCATGTGCTGACATCCCTTTGAGGCGCGCATGAAACATAACGCGCCATCGACCCGGGCTTGGCCCTTATCAGGCAGTGAGCTGCCCACTGCTCACGGCCCGCAAGCCCGCGCCTGCGTTGGCCGGGAGTTCGATGTTGTCTCCTGATCTGGGCGTCTCCTGCGGCGCTAGAGGCGTGAGGGCGCTTGGGTTTCCGCTCAATCACGCGTTCCGCCTCCTTCTTATCCAGCATCACTAGGAAGGAGCCATGCTCTCTCGGTCCGGACCATGGCTTGGACCAATCGCCGCCGATCGCCGCCACGAGGACACGGCCACCCACCCACCTCACCTGACCTCCACCGTATACTCCACCGTGTTCTCAGAGCGATCCCCGCAGTGATGACACCCTGGCGTTTCCCCGCGCCTTATACGGAACAGGAACCTCCCGAAACAGCTATGTTTGGTAAGGATGTGCGTCAGGCCGAGAGGAAGCTTTATTAAAATCAGCAGTTTCTTAATTTCATTCGTTGTGTTTGTTATTTTAGATACATTTTCGTTCATCTCCATCAAATACGATTAGTTTCAGAATGGTTATTAAGTTTAAAAAAAAATTAAGAATGATTAGCCATATTGGATTTCCCAAACTCCCTTTCAAAGCCATTTGTCATAGTTTTGACGGTGAAACTAATTCTTTGTTACATCTTCAAATTGAATCCACCAAACTATTATAAATAAGTATTTCCTTTTTTGTTGAATTGTATTCAATATTAATGTTGTTGCAACCTATAAGTTGATCCATATTTGATGAAAAAATGGGTTCTTCATTTTTAAATCGATTCCATCGCCTCATGTGTGCTCTCATAAATTACTTATTGATTTTAATTTTTATATACCTAAGGTACCACCTACCTACACCTATGTAGGTGGGTACATAGGAATGGCACAAACAAAACCTTATCTGATCTAAATAAAGCTGCACTCAAAATCGCATATCAATTAATTTGGCGACGTAAACAAACATTTCAGGTCCTATCACAAATCGTAATCAGCTAAATTGTAATTGCAAAGTAACACTGAAATCATATTTATGTATATCGCTCTCAGACCCTATTGGGTATCACAAATTAGGCAGGTACCCCGCTCCGTGCATCCACTTACGTATAAACGACAAATTAAATCCGGTTCTCATCGAAAGAAGGAAAAAGCCGTGCTCACACGGACATGAGGACAATCCTAATTTGTTTGGGCATCGATGCCTAAAGGTTTAGTTATACAGTAGGCAACTTGGGCAGCGCTCAGTTAATTAACTATTCTTTTGTCACTATATGGTTATATTGTATTTCTAAGAAATTAGCAGATCATCAATTGTTTCTGAATTCTTAATACATATTTCGATTTTAAATGATTTAGACCGATAAGGTCGTCCATTGTATGTTTTAAATGTGTTTTATTGTTATGTAATAAAGGTATACAATAAAGTATATAAATAAATAAGAGTTCAAATGTTTAAATATTTTGCAATAAATGCCAATATGCTCGGTCTGTATCTCAAGGGACGTAATGTCATTCGCGAATAGTGTAATACCGGGTGAAGCCCTTGGGTGTCACTTTCTTGACATCACGATTATACTTAGCGGGTTACTTTTTTACCCTTCGACAACCCCATTTGGATATTTTGGTTGGTAAGAAAACTTTCATAAATGAATTATTTGTGTAGTTATTTCTTTTTCACGTAAAATAACATGGGTATGGGTGTAAGTCGTACTCAGATACCTACATTTATCTACTCGTTTGAAAACTATGGAAAATTTTCAGCAATTATTTTTTAATTACCTATCCGTAATGTAAAATGAAAGCGAAAAGGAAATCTATTGCAGATTCCTCATCAAATAACAGAATTAGGTGGACAAATAACATTTAATTTCTTAACAGAAATGAGCAAGATTTCTGAGAGTGATAGAGCCCCAATAATTAGGTACACGGGAACTTTTAATTCGGTTGGCTCAATGAATTGAAATCGGACAAAATTCCTTTACATATGCAAATAGAATTAAATGTGGTAATAATAATAAATGCGTAGTGGGTACGGCGTTAAAACACTTAAGTAATTAGAGCACAGCTTTGCTTGCATACAATCTTATTCATTAGACTACCTATATAGTACACATGAAGTTATACATTTCCAATTTTAGTTGACTTCGTATTGTATAGGTTTTTCACACGATCAGAGGTCGGCTTTTACTGGTAGCTATTACAGCCATGTGCACACAACTATAGTATTGGTAGGTACTTTGTTCAATTTATTAAAAGCACTTGATAGCGATAAACTTTCCTATCATTAGGGTTGCAGGTCACGATTAAATGGTTTCATTTATACAATTTATAACTGTTTACACTTAGGTTAATAATAAAGTCATGAATTTATCGCTGAATAATATTCCAATAAGCTTACAAATAAGGTGTATAAATGAGTAATTTATAACATTAGTTATACGGGCCTAAGTAGGTACCTACATACATTAGACAGACACATTTATGAACTCCGATCTAATTTAGATAATTTTATATTAATTCCACACGTGATTTAGTCAATAACGGAATAGCACACAGGTATGACTAAAAGATAAGTTGATTTATTAAATAAATATGTACTTATCTTTTTAGGATTTAATACCTACATAAAAACTACGAAGAAATTGTACACACACAACATAGAAACCGAGATCATAGACGGAACCCGCCAACTCACAACCATCACAATGTGAAATGTGTAATTTATAGGTATATATATATATATATATATATATATATATATAACATCATTCGATTATGCTCCCGTTCCGCTCACAACCTAGAAATCCACAGTCACAAAGAAATACACGACAATACGAACAAATAACATTGATTCTCACTAGAATACTTAAATGTCTTCCTCAACATAATTTTCATGTTAACATTCCGAAAATCCTTGTTTATTCCAATTCTTATTCTTTGGAGCTAAATAATACCGAATATTGTTTAATAAATCATCGAATATTATATCCATTTCTTCTGTACCTACTAGGAATCGTTTTATTGTATTATTGTTATATCTACTTATTTACCTCTGCTCCGATGGTTCGTCACGCTTAGCAATCGTGACTGCGAATTGAAATTCACTTATATTATGGCTGGCTGAGTCTACGTAACTTATCTTCTGTGATAACTTCTTGAGGACACATTTGGTTATTTTTAGAACTTTTTATGTTTATCTAAAAACTTCACGTTGTTACACTTTTTGCACTGCAGCATACCAGCAATGTTCTGAGAATGACTGACAACATTCTGTCTTAGTTATACTACGAAAAAATTGGACATTCATTTTAACAAAAGTTGCATAACAAACCATTGTTTCTGTAATCAAAAAACACCTTACCCCGTCCTTTGGGTGGTAATTGTTCTATTTTTATAAAGAAACTGAAAGTGCATTGTCTGTTTTTGTTGGTGTTTTAGTGGGCTCCATAAAAATTTAGAGCATAAACAAAAAAGCGAAAACCCTTCCGCGTTGCAACAATGAGTTACTGGTGAGGTACAGGTCAGTTTAGAATTACAGGTGATATAGTGAAGGTGTTCATCCTTGCTGTGATAATGTGCATGATTTTCTAAGAAAGCCTTTTTAATTGCTTTCTGTTATACAATCATTGATTTATTGCTGTGGTCAGTGAAAGTGGTACAATACGAGGTGAGATGCAACCTTCAAATTACTATTTCTTTTAAACTTTCTTTGGTATTGTTTGTTAAAAATCTTCAAACGCCAGTCTTTAAAAATGCATGTACAGATAAACAATAACTTGATGCAATGTATGTAGAACGGTGCACATCCCGTCGTCGTCAAATGCCTATTGGCGTAAGTTCAAAGAAACAATGACATACATATAGGTACCGAACCACAACAACAATTGTCTTCGCAATTGCAATTGTGATTTGCAGATGTGCTCTATTTAACCGTGATTGTCTGTAACAAACAATACATTGTTCTCATCGTTTTTCAAATAGGTGATTCATTCCTCTTGAAATAAATACAACGAATGCTTACAATTTGCCTGAAAATAAAGCTCAAAATGCTGAACAACATTTTCATGAACCTATCGGGAATTTCCAAATTTTTCTCTTGCTTATGTTACATAAAGTTTGGAATAAGAGCTTAGCTCAGCTCAAAATACATACCAATAATAGAAAACGGTTCGATTGTTGCGAAAAACTGTTCAAGCGATAAGTCGCGAACGTGCCGCGCTCGTGCCGTCGGAGACAATCGCCGTAACGACCTGTAATTTTATATCGACGTACACAATTTACCATGGCATTATGCCCCAATGTTTGTGCCATACTAAGGCACACACATTTGCCTCGTATTTGCCCTATCTGTAGCACAATATTTGTGGAACGTGCTAACTGTTGTGTCAAACATCACATATCTAGGCGTGACACGTAGCAACAAACATTTTCAGTTATTACACATGTTCTACTGTTATTATCTCGTTGGCGTTTCTTTTCTGGTGCAATAAAGCGTTGATTACACGAAGACGGCGGCAATTGGTCACAAAATAGGACTGTGGGGGTGCCGATAAGGCAATTGACGGAGTTTCTTATAGCGCGCAAATACAAAGCGTGTTAGGAGCGTTTTAATGATAGACACGTTATTGTACTAAGCTATAAACACACAGAAATATATATTAATATTATTTTTATAATAACAGTAAATCGATCCGAGTTAATTTTATTTTATGATTATATAATGAAAAGTCGTAAAATGGTAATGGAAGTTACCTGCCTATATTAAATAGATAGGTGAGCGTTTAACATTTCTTGCAGTTGGAAAGAATATCTAAGTTCGTACTTAAGTTATGAAGAAATTATTTCTAAGCTGATATAAAAAAGTAACAAGAAATATTTAACGCAATCCTTTATTAACTCGCGCCTTTTTCGTTACTGGCAGGTGTACAAATTCAGGTTTCATCCAAAGAGTTTTATTACAAAAGAAGTTTATATTATGAAATTTGTTTAATCCTCATTCTGTGAAATTGCCACATTACCAAAACAGTTGAAGCAGAAAAGAAGTTTCGCGAAGAGGGAACTTCAACTGGAGTCAGTTACTTAATGCAAGGAGAGATGCAAATGGACTCTCTCAAAATTGGACGGGGATTCAAAGTTTTACCTACAGTATTCGCTGGTCTGTGTGCTGTGACACAAAATGCTGCATCGGTTGCTGAAATTTCTAACAAATATGATACTTTTGCCATCGAATTGAAGTACATTTTTCCTTGTAGCTTGTTACAGGATGAGTCGTTTTTTTGCAACAAAAGTCTTGTAAAATATGACAGTATTTGCGGGTTTGACATGCACGGCAGCATTCGAGTATTCACGATCCAACCACCGATAGGAGGATTTGTGATAATATGCGAATTGGATATCAAGGCAAGATTACGTAGGTATTCCCGTATCCCCGAAACAGTTCCGACGTTAAGTATTGAAGTTTTGATAAGGCAGTTAAGTCCCCGAACGTGACTAATCCAGATACGAATGGAAGTTTATAAACAATCTAATTTCAAAGATTGGGACTAAGACAGCTGGCTTTTAAATGTAGATGTCGTTCGTTAGACAGAATTAATTCAACAGATCCATGATCTCTTACAACTGAATTTATTTTATAAGAACATCAAACAATAGATAATATTAATAGGTACTAATATAAATTTGTTTCTAAAAAATCTCAGTTAAAATATGCTACGTGCACTATATAGATACACCCGATATTTTACATGATTCTAAATTCTAAATAAATTATTCTGTAGAACTGATAAAATTGAACTAATTTCAATACTGTAAGACCTTAAAATACTAAAAGGCAAATAGCGGATAGACTCGCATGTAAGCGGTCCGCTTCCAAGCCTCTCGACCATAAAACGTATGATAGATGTTGACAACGACAAGCCCTCGCGTGTTGCCAGTACCGTTCCGTCCCCACTCCCAAGGGCTGAGCCGGGCCGCCAGACGACCAACGATAACAGACATCCCACCCCTCGCACAGGCCTTTGACCCTCAGATCTCGAAAAGGCAAAAAGGGCAGCTCACGAGCTCTCTCTAATTTGGACGATTGTATCACTATCGAATTGGGGTTCGGTGCACTCCGCACCATATTTAAAAATCGAATGTCGATGGAACATGATTTAAAAATGGCCGACGGTTTTTGAACGTTTTTTGTATGATTTTGAATTTAGGCTGTGATTTCACGGCCCCACAACATATCATGTTTCAATTTAGTTTTAATGTTGTTAAATAGGGGATTGGAAAAAGGAGTGGAATTTAAGTGCCATTACAAATCGGTTCTTTTAAAATCTGCTCTCCATATTCTAATAACTTTATAATATCTCCTGTAAATAAATTGAACTTATTAGGTAAGAAATCGAAATGCATGAGATAATCTTGGATTTAAATGCATTGCGAAATCGTGATTCCGTTAAAAGCCTCTCAGCGTGAAACGAAAATGATCAGATAGCATCTTACAAGCTTGTTTCAGGGCCACCTGCCTGACACATGGACATACGAACGTTTACTTTATGTAAGGTTCAGCTTGTGGATCGCGAATAAATTCACAGTTTTTATACCACGTATCGAATTAATGCATTGACATACGTGTCGTAAACACACGAAAACAACGATATCGTCTTATTTTCCCGGATAAATAAGGTTTACACAAACGATTTTAATCAAAATATATGGTTGTGTGTACGTCTTTTGTTATGTAGCCATGATATACATTATGCATATTATTTATCGTTCAAACTGATTTATGTATGAATAAAATAATTATGTGGCTGTGATAAAAATAAATACTTATTATTAATAAGTGTTAAACTGATTAGCGATGACAAACAAGGACTTTACAGCTTGCGTTGCGTTTATCCACGTTTCGTATTCATGTCCAAAAAATTGTCTAGAACCTATTCTGTAAGAAATAATTTTTACAAAAAACAACGGCAAGGGGTTCAACTGAAATATATGAAAGTAATGTTATGGTAGATGTCACCTTCCCCCATTTGGGGATCGTAGTTCCATCTTATAATCGGAAAAACAGCCCGGATATCGTTGAGGAGCCAGTAAATCGATTTTCTACACACATCCCGATGTAACGTGCCAAGTTACCTACATTGTAGGCAACGATTAATAAGAATCATGTATGGTAAGCGTGAAATATGAGAAACTCTTTTTTTAGCTCATTTAGGTCTCTTGAATAGTCTTATGTTTTGGAAGCAGACGGTGATTTTAATGGATGAGTAGCTTATCCATAAGGATGAGCAAGTCTTAAGACCTTACTATCTCATGTCTACGAGTGTCTACAGTATTAATTATCTACCAAGAGAAGATTTAGCATTAGGTACATCTTAGTTCTGGATAGCACAGAACTGTCTAACTTACTTAGAGCATAAGTATGCTCTAAGTAAATTAGACACTTAAGTTGGATTATGACGTCCGAAAAATGCATTAGCTTTTCGCTATCTTCACCTGAAAGCTTTTTACGGTTTAAATTACGTAGCAGATACTCAACTGACGAAATTAACATAAGATTAAATTATTATCAAATGAGTAATTAATCAACTTGAATACACCCAGCTTATCAAAGGGCATGTCATTTCTCCTTCGAAATATGAATTTAATCTTTTAATTTAGAAAGCTACTTTCGACGCCGATGTTTCTAGATAGGTAGGTGTACATACCAAAATTCATTAACTGAGGATTGATTTAATCTCGTCCGAAAGCCAAGTGGAGTCTCAAGAGGGCCAAATTAATTTTAAGAACAGAACAACATTCTACCATACACCGCTCTAAACTTGCGATCCAGAAATTTCAGCGCAAAGTATTTTCCGCTCTAGACTTTGGAAAATAGGAGATGGTATTCCGTTTCTCGGGTGTAAGGGATAAGTTTGTATAAGCGTCAAGATCGAGTATCCTACTGCGGGTAGGCAACAGATGCCCCGAACGGGTCTGTGAGCGTTATCAAAACGTTACGATACTGAAATAATTGTTGACTAATTATTTTGTTAATATACCCAGTAATTGACGCTTGGATACGTTAACTGTGTTTCGGGACTGCAATCTAATTTGTTTGGTAGCTGTTTGTTAAATTAACTCATTCTGTTAAGAGAACGTCTGTAAATAATGGGATTTATAGATATTTACAACAATAATTCAATTAGGTTGATTTGTTGTTTTCTGTGTAGAGTTTGTTTTGAAATAATTGAAGTTGTTTGCATTCCTTTCTTGGTCTTTTAACATGAAATACTTATTCGTAATAATATCCACTTTCATATCTATATTTAATATACAGTAACTGGCTACTGAAATAAAATTTTTACCTTCTTGTTTTTAAAATATCTAAGTAGATACTTATACACAAAGTTCCTCTACTGAAATTACAGAAAAAAGCAGTCAAGTAACGAGTAACAAACATTCCAACAAAAGGTTATCTCACTAAAGTGTTGGTCCCTCAAATGCTAAGCGCGTTGTTTGGACAATTTCCTCTAAAGTTCAACGCTTAGACCGACGTTTACCATACTTTAGTTAGGTAGGTATACCTAGCAATGCAGTCCCCTTCCCTGTTGCGGAATCAAGCCGTTTTATATGGAATTGTAGACGAACGGACGCAAAGTTATAAGCTGTAGCTTCTAAGACATAACAGTGCAAACTTTTCATTTTAGCAAAATAAAAACTGATTTATCTAAACTTATTCAATTTGCTGGAAGCCATGTAGATCGAATGTAAATAATTGACAATCATAGCCACGATGTATTAATATTTTATCAATCACATGTTTCTTTATCAAGCAGTTTTGGGTGTAAAATCTTAAAAAAAATTACTATCTTCTCTCTTCGAATGTCTGAGAAACTCAACTTTTTACTTACTTAATGATAATAATGCTAATCGGGTAACTTGGAATTCATGAACCTCTAATATATTTACCAAACCGGATCTGTAATATTTTAACTTTAAATAGCAATTAGTTACATAATCAGCTGTTTTCTAACATAGAAATAAAAAATAAAATAAAATAGGTACAGAATTGAAATACCTACCACATGCTAAGTATACCTATTTTTCAACTTTTCGCAAAATCGCAATTCTCCCATACCTTGTTTCTCCCATAACCAACTGGAAAGCCACTCAGACTTGTTTAGCGGTTCCGCCGTCTAAGGGTTGAAATTCGTAAGGGTTCCGATGCTGACGCAGCCGCCCGTGCCGTCTGGACGCACTTAATACCCGCCACATTCTGTGTGGATGGGGTTTTACGTCCGGGGTATAATATATACTTTATAAAGACTGCTCTTTAAGTTGCAGACAAATGTTTAACTTTTTAGGTGCGTTGAGAATAATTTCCAGAATTTCCTCCTTGTTTTGAGTTTATTTGTTTAATTACTATTCTTGTAAATTCTACATTTTCTCTGAGTTATTGGCTCACATTTTGCCATCAACATATAGAATGAAATGCAAATTTAGAATTCCCTACGGGGCGTAGTGTCAAAATATGCTGGAAGCAGCTGCTGCAAATGTAATACCTAGTTTTTCTTATATTTTAACACACGCTCCAATTTGTAAGCGAAGATTCGATGTTCGTTTTAATGAAAGCAGCCAAACATTTAGAACCTTGACTACTAGATTGGTTGAATTTAAATTTGCTTAATGATGAGACCTCAGCTTTTTCCAAAAACACATAAAGATTTTAAAGTTCCCACCTCACTTTTTGTACGGAATTATGTAATTCGTTTTAAAATTCTGTTTTTAAAGTTAGTTTAATGAGGGATCCTACTATTAATTCGAATATATTAGCCACTATTTTTGACTTACGGGACTTTGGAATTAAAACTTTAATAATTAGACCCCACCTATTTATAAATATTATAGGTATGCGTTAGTACAGACTCGTTGTCTCATCCAATCCTATATAAAAACACATTTCTTTCTCATTTCTCTATGGAGGAGATTCTTTTTAATGCTTTATTATTAAACACGCAATTACCTTTACGATAGTTAATGGGGTAGGTAATCATTATGATCCAGACGACAGCACATCAAGCTGCTGTAATCTCTCAGCTTTCTGTATTAAATTTACAACTTTATCACTAAAGCACTAAGCCTCATAATTGATTGGAAATATTTGACAATTCCGGGTAGCTTAACCTACTGTCGTCCGTACATTTTTATAGCTGAAAAATCGTTGAATCTGTTTTAGACATGCGGCTAGAGATTAAAAGATGATTGTAATATTTTAATTTGATGTTTTTTTATACAAAATATATCGTTTTATGGTCCATTTTATTATTGAGCCGTTGTTTTGCACTTTCAAGTAATAATATGTATCTGTTACCTTAAAGAAAACAATGCTCAGAATATTTACCTATGTATAAAGAAATAATTTTCTTTAAAGCGTAGTTTCTATCTTCGACACCATTTAAGTGCGGTAGGTAGCCAATTTTAAAATGTATTTATTGCACGAATCAGTACTTCATTTATGTACCTTTAGTTAGAACTGCATGAAAATCACGTCATCGAAACCCATTAACTTATATGCAACCTTTATATGTAGGTACTAATCATAAAATATTATTAATTTGACCGCATATCCCGCAGAACAAAATTTATGGAAGGTTATCTTGGACACCCACACAGCGGGTGTCAAAGAAGTCAGAATTTACGCGAAATGTACCTATATTCGTGTACCTACTTAAATACATAAAGTAAAGAGTTGATGGTTCCCACGTAATCCGAGATACAAGTCCGAGAAAAAGGCTGTATGCAAATAAAATGTTACATTTAAATTGGGCATTATATGGTTAGTGAATATTCTGTTTTAAGTTTTAATTTTCCGGGAATTGGGTCTGGTATTGCAAAGTGGCTGTGTGAGCAAATACCTAATTATAATATGATGTGTGAATCTCAACGACTATGGCCTACATGTGAAAACTATTCGCTATAATGGTATCCAAAATTTGCATGCAAATAAAAGGCTACGAAAAGCGTATCAATGCATTTGAAGTCATCACAATGTCGTAGCTGTAGCTACGGCTACGAAATTATTTTAGATAGATTATTATATCAAACATCGTGTTTTATACTACCTTTACTAAAAGCTTTGCGAAAAAATAGCTTAGGTATTGAATAAATTTCACTTAAAGTTATCTGTAGAGATGTAGTAGATACCTAATGCCTATAGACGCAGTTAGTTACACGTAGATAAATACAAAAGACAGACAAGCCAAGTTAGATTAGTAACTTTAAAGCTTTGTTTGAATAAATAGACACCGCTAGGGCCGTCGATCTATCTAAAGATCGTTAGGTAAAGAAAGGGCGGAGCATCGATCCAGGGTCATACAATCAACAACGTTATTTATACTCCCTGAGTATTGATTATTCTCGTGATTAAACCATTCTCTAATTAGTTAAATATTTATGCAAATTTTAATATAACCATTATCGATTTACATGTTGATTGCTCGTCAGCCTGTTGCGAGATGAGTCTTACATTATACTTACATAATGTAAGACTCGTCTCGTAAGTATACAGTAAGAATAATAATAACACGACGACACGATTGGTGCAGTGGCTGAGCGATCGACTGCTGCGCTGCCTGTCGCGGGTTCGATTCCCGCCCGGAACAAATATTTGTATGACCTGCAATTAAATAGTTGTTCTGGGTCTGGATGTATGTGTATGTGAGTTTATATGTTTGTAAACGCACCCACGATACAAGAGAGATTACTAGCGTGAGGCAAAGTTTTTTTAAAGAAAAAATAAATACATTGTTAGTAAAGATAGCAATTTATTTTGCATAGAGTACTTGTTAGTTAAGATTTTTTTTCAAAAATAGTGGGATAGACACCCAACATGGATTTCAAATAGAATCATAATTACAATTAAATATTGGAACGTTAAATATTCGTATCTGCCAGAGTATCCTCCTTTAAATTAAAGTAATTGAAAAAATAAGTTAATGTAGTTACGCACAGGCATAGGCGTATGATCCTCATTAGATATTATTTATATTAAGATATTCAAAAGGGAATAAGATTAAACAATCAGAAGAAACTTATTGTCTTATTATTTAAGCAGGTACTGAAGCTCAGTGCAGTGGTTTGTGAGTGTTTACTGGTAGAGTCTACCTATATAATATCTATAAATTAAAAAAAATATTAAATTACTAGCTGACCCGGCAAACGTTGTTTTACGATATAAATAATTTCCTAGAAAAAAAAAAATATAGATGTTAGCCGATTCTCATAGATACCGGATAAGCACAAAAATTTTCATCAAAATCGGTCAAGCCGTTTCGGAGGAGTAGGTATGGCAACGAAAACTGTGACACGAAAATTTTATATAATAGATTGTTTATTAAATTAATTCATCACAGCACCGCTGTTCTCTAAACGGTGAAGGAAAACATTGCAAGGCAAACCAACATATCTGAAGACTGAGTATCAACTTTGGCGACCTCCGTGGCGCAGCGATCAACATGCCTGCCTGCGACATGGAGGCCCCGGGTTCGATCCCCGGCCAGGTCATGATGGAAAACGATCTTTTCCTGATTGGCCTGGGTCTTGGATGTTTATCTATATACGTATCTAATATAAATATAGTATCGTTGAGTCAGTATCCCATAACACAAGTCTCGAACTTACTTTGGGGCTAGTTCAATCTGTGTGATTTGTCCGTATATATTAACTAGTGCATTCGCATTGGGCCCGCGTGGTGGAGAGGGATTGGGTCTGTATCCCAGCATTGGGAACATTTTAGGCTTATTATGTGTGTTTATTAAAGTTTAGCTTTCATCTAAGTACTTAAGCACCAAAATCAACCAGCGTATCAACATTGTTTTCTGTCTCTACTGGTTTACCAATTCTTGTTATAAATATCCATCCAATCTTTTTCTATCGCGTTATATGATGACATTTGGTACCTATATTGTCGGCGGCAGCGGCGCCACAAATGATACGATTTGAATAGGTACATGCGACGCACCATACATTGACATCAAATTTTCTGTGCCACCGTTGCCTCCAATAGGGTAGTTGACTAAAAAAAACTAATTATTCCGTCAGTCAGATTTCCAAAAAATACTAGACAAGTATTTTTTTCTTTTTTCATATAAACAAAAATGAAGACGACACAGTGCGTTGAAAACTCGTGTGACGTCACTGCACGCTACAATTTTTAGCGAGCAGCCACGTCTCCAGCCACCACTCCTGATCATTGATGCCTTTTATATTTGTCAATTTTTATTGATTTGATAAAACAAAATATAGGTACGTAGGTATCCAATATTTTTCTATAACCTGAATGAGGGACTAAATAGAATAAATTTTTGTTTTACCCAGGAAACATCTCTATTTTCTTAATTCCCAAGAACAAAGAACAAAACAAATTAAACTAACTAAACACAAACAGGTCACGTTCCTCACTAAATGCATCTCGAAAATGATAACGTAAATCGAACGGCGAACGTCTCTGGTACCATCAAAGTGTCGTCTCGTTTGGAGCACTCGTTCCGAATCGATATCATTTTCGAATATCGAATCGAGATTTAGTAAATTTGGATATTCGCATGCAGATCTTTAGCTTGGTGCAGCGTAGTACCTGGAGGTAATCAAGAAATACTGAGTACGCTTGGCTAAGGGAGTTTTACCCTACTTCGCCCCTCGTCGGCGGAGAAAGGGGACGTCAACGCGATGTTTGTTTGTTTCAGAATACCTCGGGAAGCGAAACTTGTGTGAGAAGGTTAATTTGGTGGGTAGATATGTTGGTGGGTATTGTTTCTATTTACCTTAGTTAAGGGAGATTGTCCCCTTATTTAGTTATGTTTTCGTTCATTTTTATATGGCGTTTTGAAGTCACACTTTCGCGTTTCATTGTAAAAAAATTCAAGAAGGGATTATGCGATTTTGGGGGAACATTTTTTTTTAATAATTATAAACTAGTGCTTGACTGCAATCCCGCCTGATGGTAAGCAGTGATGCAATCGTTGATGGTAAAGCGCACTAGTTTATTAAGCCTATTCACTTAAAAAAACTTAGCGATAGGAAGGATGACGGCAATTGAGCGAGGTGATGCCATGTTAAACCCAAGACCAACACGACCAACGATGCTGCGCCAAAGGAAGATTAATCTGGAGACTCTTCACGACCAAACTCCCGACACAACAACATTTGGTGCATCGTACCCGGCACACATCGCAACAAAATTGCTCAGACCCGTCCTACGTACGGCTTATATATATATATCTACATATACGTAGACATTAAAAAAAACACTGCTTATTATATGTAATTTAAAAATAATATGTTATACGGTAGTTTTTATATTCCTAAGGAATTAGTAGGTAATACTCACCAACTTACCAATGTGAGTAGGTATTTAGTCAATCCTAGTAAGGATTTATCTATAATAGCTATAGAAACGACTAAATACATAAAAGATAAGGTACATAAAGACAAAAGCGTACATTTCAAGATAACTTTTCACGTTTAAACAGTAGAAACAACTTTGACGCTTTTTAGTCTTAAAAAGATAAAACTTAGTGTAAGTAAGTAAAGTTCTTAAGTAGAGTTTTCGTTGGAAAAAGTTCAAGTAATAACTTAAAACGGGCACATTAATGCGTGTTCAGGCTCCATTAGTTTGTACCTATCAATGGAAGCTTGATGTTATTTTATCGGTTAACTAGCGTCTGCTTTGGTGTTGCCTGTACCAAAACGCAAGCGATTTGTATTTTCCTACTGTTTCTAATGTGGTTCGAAAGTTCATATTTTCATAACATAATAACACACTATGATACCAATGTTTTTTTTTAGAAAATTCAGACAAATAATATTTCTGTATTTAATCCTTACTATATAATATTATAAATGGGAGTGTGAGTTTATTTGTTTGTTTGTTCCGCTTTCACGCCGTAACTACTGAACCGATTGCTTTGATATTTTGCAGACGTAAAGTTAGAAGTCTGGATTAAATAATAGGGTACTTTTTATACCGGGAAAATTTGATATTCCCGAGGGAAATCTAAAAAGCGCGTTATAACCATTGAGTTATAATGTACGACGTAGTACATTATAACTCAATGGTTATAACCGAGCGGCGGGCGAAAAGCTAGTATTTTATAAAAGCCGCTTGTTAATGGGAAGGTATCTAATGTACAAGTTAAAAAAAAAATAGGTATTTCATGTCAAACATTCTGTCATACCTACAATCCAATTAAGTGGTAATTGTAAATTTTAACAAGAGTTTTCAGTTTTCCACAGATCCGTTTTTTGAAGCAATCTCTCTTAAGTTCTATTTTAATGGTCGGTTAAAGGAGACATTTGCCCAGCGAGGACGTCAGGGGTCGTCTTTCTACTGAAATATTAATAATGATGAAATTTAAGTCATTTTATTACAAACGGATAGGCTTTGTAATATCTATTAAAAAACGAAAAAAAAAACGACTGTGCTTATGACCACACGACTGAAGTGAAACTTCTTTCGCTCCATCTGTATGTATATATATAGGTATATGTGTGTACAATATATACATGTATACACATATACATATATTAATTTTCTATAAATATTTAAATTTATTTCATGGTTTCATTGGTAAGTTAATATTTTTGCATAGATCTTCTATTTTTATTGAAAAAAAAAAAAAACTCGTTGTAGACCTTTTAGTACCAAGCTCGCGCCACGTGCGCCTCTGTGCTTATATCCCCCACTTAACTTCCGTTCGCCTTGCCGGATCACTTTTCGTAACGCTTACGTCACGCGTTCGCCAGCTTACTCCCCAAGTAAAGCGTGTGTAAAGAAGTTTCACTTCAAAAAAATTACCTTATAATCAATATCGAAATCATTCGTTTCAGTTCAACCGTTTACAATCAAACATACACATATCGATATACTTAGGAAAATACAGTTAGACGACTTCACCGAGAGGTGTGGATAAAATCGTGATAAAAGGGTGAACATCGCTGGCGCCGGTTCACTATCTATGTAATTGAAATATCTATTTAGAAGTGTTATCATCAGCCGTTGAATGTTAAGTTTATTTTGTAAACGTAAATAACATATGCGTAGGTTCCTATAGAGAGTTATGAAGAGTGTTATATGGAGCGCGTAGTTTTATATAGAATGAGCTTGCGCATTGAAGAGGAGATTATTTCTGTTGTAAGAAAGAAAGAAAAAAAAATATATATGTGTTCAATACAGACTTACAGACACACAATACCTACTACTAATACATCAGGTAGCAACAAAATAAAAACCAAAGAAAAAAATGAAATAAAAAGTAAAAATCCCTATTTAAAAAATAGCAGCAGAGTGTGCCTCGTTGCTGCACCAAAAAGGTCCAGTTCACCAATAATGCCAGACAACTAGTGCTTAGCGCACACAACACACAACAGATTTATACAGCAGCATAACGTGATTATGCATACTTAAATAAAAAAAATTAAGTGTTTTTTGTAAGTTCCTTAGGTAAGGTAGAGGTAAAGGTATAATTTTAATTGCAGAACTAGGTACTTTTATAGATAATAGTAGGTAGTATAGATTTTTTAGTAGGTTTTATAAAATCTTCACAAAATGCATTCACAGGAGCGCCCGTGTGGTGGTCTGGATTACCTACTGCCTATAGGGTAATTGCGTAACAGACAATCAGTAGCAATGGGTATAAATTTGACAGTTCAATAGCGTTCGTTGCGTGATTTACCTTGTTGAGCAGACACATCTTTAGAATATACGGAGCAATGGATTAGTTATTTGCTTCAAAACAATTCAAATTGATAGTAATAAGTATTACCTAGGTATGTTATTCGATTAGGGTCGTGCTTCGGAAAGCATGTTAAGCCGTTGTTCCCGGTTGCCTCTAGTGGCAGTCGTTACGGGTTGTTGGAGCCCTCAAAAGCCTAACTAATCGCCTTCGGGTTGCGGAGGTCAGACGGCAGTCGCTTCACGGAAAATATCGAAGTTTAGCCAAAATCAGCTGTTAGACTAGTAAAGCGGACCCCAGACTCCAAAGCTGAAAAGCTACGGATTCGACTGGGATTAACGCTGAGATGATGATGATGATGTTACTCAATTAGGGTGGTCTTTCCCTCAGAGATGAGGCCATTGTCCTACCATCCAATGTGTTGCTATAACAATACAGAGTGAGTAGGTATATTAATTATAGTGTCTTGAAATAATTTATTGGTCTGTCATGGATAAGTAGGCATTTTGAGGCTTATTTATAAATTGAATTTTAAATGAGAGGGAAAGATTATTGATAAGGTTTTTTACTGATTAAAATAAAGTAGGTAGGTAGGTACGCCATTTTGATATTTATATTTATGAAGATAAAGCTACTTTGTAAATGGCCAGTATATACCTAAGTATCGATTAAATTAAGTGCTTAGGTATAAAATAAAACACTATTTACCTTACCTATATCATTAACAAACATTATGTAGGTTAGTTTCCAAATCTCAATCATATAGGTATATACACAAATGAGGATTTAATTGTGACAGATATATCATAAATTACAGCTGTAATATAGACCTATTTACTACATGCACGGGGCACGTGCCGCTAAGCGCTGTTAACAAACTACTGATTGTAGATAACCTTTGTGTTTACCGACAAACTCACCTTTGCAGTTAGACGAAACAAATTTCAACAGCTTTTGTCTAGCAGTTAGAAGTGGTTAGGTATTTTAGGAGCAGCAAAAATAACTTTGTTGTTGTAGGTAGGTACGTGAAGTATTGACACGTTCAATCAACGCTAGTTCAGGGTAAGTGCAGTGGTTTTTTTCCACGTGAATGACCGTTTATAATGCGTGTTCGTTAATTTGTTAATTTTTTTATGATTTATTTTGCTCCGTCACGATTTTATATAATAGAACCAGCTGTCGCCCGCATGGAACATACCATTCTTTCTTTCTTTTTTGGCTGCGCACGGTTTGTGCATTTAGCCAATGTCACGTAATGAATTATTCATGTCGAAAAAGACGGCCGCGTGAACCGTCTTATGAGGGAGGTTTGAGACAAAGTCATGATATGGCCAGTATGCTGCGATAGTTCACTGTTCTTTATGAATAATTTAGGTACTGAATGCAATTTTTACTACATAAATCACGCACTTTTACCTATTTAGTAAACAACACTATTAATAATTTTAAAAGTCAAATGAAAAATGAGCTTGACACTCAGCTAGACCTGCTGCTGAATTCATTGAACATACCTCAAATGTTAAGTCAGTTAACGATATTAGAAAAATCATCGACATAATATAGGTACCTACTAATGGACATGCCTTAGAGATGAGAATTGTGGTACTCCGAAAGAAAGAGAGGAAAGGAAGTTTCCTCTATCTTTATCTCTCTCATAATCATCAGTCATCTATGAGGAAAGAGATAGTGCTAAGCCGAAAGCATAGGCCATTTCTCTCACTCTTTTTAAACTAAAAAATACGCTTACGGCATGTCTATTAGTATACCTATCTATGAGAAAAATGTTTGATTTTTTCATTCTGCGAGTTCTCTATGAAAATTTAAATTTTAAACTCAGGATTACACAGAAATCCTTACTAATTACTCTCCTTTCCCTATTTCTCATTACATCTAAACGCCTAAAGTGCGGTAATTTCAACTTAATGGCCCAAAATGATTTTAAGAGGGAAGCTCTGCATTGCGAAATCAACACCCTCTGCACATTTCCTGTATCAAGCTCTGAATTATTTTCTATGAGGTGCACAAAACATTATCGACCACACAAGGGGCCATGTTTACCAACAAAAAAGGGGGTTAGTTCCCGCGCATGCGCGAGCCGACGGCGGCGGTGTGCGTCGCTATAAATATGGCGACTGAACGCCCGCCCTTCCTCCATTATGCAACACTGTTTGATCTAGAAACATCCTAATAAATCCCGCCGATCATTAGGAAAAGTTTTAAATAAAAATAACAAGCCATTAATAAAATTTATGAAGTCGACTCTGGTGCCGCCATTTTGAAAAACTCCGCTTATAAGCGATCTTATTAGAACGATGTCATTATCTTTTTCTTGAGATGATTCTGTAGACTAATAAATATCTAGGCAACATTATTAGAATATACGAGCATTCTAATAAGTTATTTAGGAGAATACAAATCTGATATATGGTCAGAATATCGTCTATAGTATGGAAAGACAGAAGACCTGAATTCAAAAAGGAAATCTGAAGGAATGGAGGTTGAAATTATTTACACTTCAAATGAAATTTCCTTATCTTTATATGTATTGTACTATATGTGTAAGATAAACTTTATATTTTAAAATTGTCCCGCATTTATTTTGACTTTGCTTTTACCATTAAATTACAACCGCCAAGATAAGTTTCGTCCAAAAACCATGTATGAAAATAGTATTCAAATTTATTCAGTCCGAAATCTTATTGGAATGCTCATTCGATAGGTACTTGCAATTTGCATTTTTTTGGCAAGAAAACGCCTAATATTTGTAGTTTTTGTGTGGGAAAATTGAAATAAACGGAAAATTCAAGGGCTGGTATAGTTGGCGGGAACGAAAGGAAGGAAGCCATTACGCGGAGCCTAGCGCCATCTATCCAAAATCCTTGGAGGCTTTTCCAAACTACACCGAATGCTGCGGGACGTAGTGGAATACTTTCGTAGCACTGTATTATTTTGTATCGTAGGCGTCAGATTGCGTTGCAAAATTTGTTTTATTTTTTAAATCATTTATATAAATATTATTATACATCTGAGAAATAATAGCACCAGTAGAGTACAAGTGACATAGTATGTCTTTCGTTGTTATAATTGTTGATGAAAGATTTGATGATCTTCTATAATTGACTTTTCGAAGAACGTAAATTTAACAATGTAACAGCACAAAAATATAGTGGGAATCAATTTATATTTTAGTGAAAAAAAAACATGTTTATTCGCGACAGTAAATGAAAATGAAGTTAATAAGCGGTCTAAAAAAAAATATATCGTAACAATGACATTGGAGTATGTTCAGTTTCTTTATGTTAGATTTGTGCGATGACATTTTTATTTATTTCAATTGCTTGATTCGTGTTTTTTATTTTTTGAATGGCATTTTTTGTAAGTTTAAAATAGCATTTTCACTGTAGTGAGATTGATAGATAAATTTAATAAATAAAAAAAAAATACGACAAGGGATTCAAGGTTTAAAAAATAAATAGAAATAAAAAAAATAGAATTTTCCGATATTAAAGCAACGTCCCGCAGCATTTAATCGAAACCAGTTTCCCCGGCGAAGCCTTTCGAAGGACGCACCAGCCTACTTTCTATCTATCTCTTTTTCCAATATCCGATCGCTTCACGCAGGAGCGAGATAGCAAACATTACATCCTCCGCTTGTGTGGCCTGTAACTTCCTGCAGATTAATGAGTTTTTATATTATTAAGTATATAGAAACCTACTGAATATTTATAAAGACAGGTTCTTAATAAGGTAATTAACTCGTTGACAGCGAGCTGCTCTATCTGTCATTTGTATCGAACATATCAGGTAGTGTACATGTGAAACAACCTAACATATGGAAAATTTATTAGTTCCTATCGCAGCTCCGCTGGCGTGGAATTAAATCGGTGTTCAGTTCCGTTGTATCATTAGTCTTGTGTTACCGAAAATTATGACAAACTTTGATGAGAAAGTAAGATACGTAAAGATTTATGACTATCTACACCTATATATATACCTATATAAAAAGAAAGTAATGGTTTGACGAATGGTATATGATAATTACGTAACGTGGGGGATTACGTCAATTTGTGTTTGAGTCTATTTTTAACATGTTATGATGAATCAGCCGTTACATGTTCCCATTGCAGGGAACCAGGCCACTTCTGTGCCATTATCCACAACGCGTACCCAGTGTGCGTTGCCGAATGTCACATGCCTTTTTTCATAGGTTTAGAGGCAGTTTTTATCTAAAGAACATTTAAGTTATCTATCGTCTTTGCCCCACTGCGTCCTTTTATTTATATTTCATTAAGAAAAGGACAGAAGATAATAAGTTAGTTTAGATCTGTCAAATTAGTTCACGCTTGACGTAAGTTGATACCCCTATATTTTTGGTCGCCATGTTTATAATCGTGTCTAAACTGTCTATGGAATGTCTTAATTTGACAGGATTAAACTCAAATGTTGTCATCTATCCTTTTCTTAATGAAATGGAAAGAAAAAGATGTACTTAACTTGAAATTAGTTTAGTTTGTGAACCAGAGAATCGGCGCCTGTGGCTAAAATCTTTTTCAGAACTATTTTTGGGGTCGGCTTCCAGTCTGACCGGATTCAGCCCAATATCAGTATTTGGTGTAGAACGCCTATCTGACCTCCACAACCCAGCTACTAGATAACACGATAGGTAAGACTAGTTGTGAAAATATCAATAATAATTAAATAAGTATGTATGACATATTATCTTTTTAGAAAGGCTGCAATTTCTTTAAAATAAATTATATTTTTATTTATTTATTTATACTTTCGCACAAAGAAATGCAAGTACAGAGGCTGACTTAAAGCCTTAGGATTAGATAGCAAGTGCTTTAGTTAAAAACAATGTTAAGGTGAAGAAAAAAAATCTCATAAAACTATAAATACAAATATTTTTGACATTAAAAGTCAAATGTAGATAGATAAAAAAAAAACAATTCTAAATGTTTATATCAACTCTGAACCATTACGATATTTTAGACGCTCAAAAATTTGATCAGATCTATGATTATATAACTTTTCACTTCACCTTAGCCTGTGGACTCGGGTCCAATTTGCAGGTACCACTCTGATATTTCCCATGAGTGAGCTAAGCGACGAATGAGGGGTTATTGGCAAGAGCAACCTCCCATGGGATTTTGGGCCGAAACTTTTGAAGCCAGTGTTATACCTACCTGCTTATTGAACAATGGGTTTAAGAACGAATTGGACCTTTCTACTTCTTTAGATAGGCTAGGTTTTTCTACCTTTTCCGTTGTTAGAAGACTGCGTTTTGAGTTGACATTAGAAGTTCCTCTAGATTTTAATGACACTTCGGTATCCGCTTGCTACGGATGTTGTAATTAATATTTATCAAGATCCTACTCTCCCTAAACGTGCATATTTTCGTTAAAACATACTTATTTAAACTTACAAATTTATACAGGGAAATTTTAATATTCCCACGGGAAATCCGGACAGTCCTCAAAAAGGACCCCGAGGCAATCGATTCCTCCGAATCATTACTAACGTATAGGCGACCGGTTCGATTTTGGATCGGACATCTCTCTCTATCATCATAACAAATGATAAGGATAGATGCCGATTCGAAACGGTGCTTAATTTCAGCCTGCGGTACCTAAGGCGTAATCAATGAGCTTTATTATTAAAACCGCTTTGTTCGATGTGGGCGGTTAGCGTGGTACACATAGTCTAATGTCTATCATCGCATTTAAATCTTGACTAATACCTTCCCGTTGCTGCGGTTACATCACACGGAGAAGAAAATCTTCAGACATTGGCAGTCCGGTATTAGGAATTTGTACCTTATCGTAATGGGATAAGGTTGAATTTACTAGAAACTTTTGTTATGTACCTACCCAGACTTCAAGTTGCGGATTAAACTTTTAAGTAGGTATGTATCAATAGCACTAAGACAATAATGTTATCAACAATAACCGGCTTATTAATACAAAAAGTAAGTTATAACATTTTGCGTAGGTACGTTATGTTCTTTGGCTTTTAAAACAGTCAGTGAAACTACCATATTCACTTTTTAAATGGTCAGTGAAACTACTTTATTTACTTTTTAAATGGTCAGTGAAACTACGTTATTCACTTTTTAAATGGTCAGTGAAACTACTTTATTTACTTTTTAAATGGTCAGTGAAACTACGTTATTCACTTTTTAAATGGTCAGTGAAACTACGTAATTCACGTTTGCTTTTGTTAACAGTATCTATCTACTTACGTCTTCGAATAAATTAAGTATTCTGTAAATTATCCGACAGAAATAAGTACGGCCAACCGCAAAAAATTTCGAAGAAAAAAATATGTTTTCCGAGCGTCGACGTCGTTTATTTTTACCCACTAGAATACAAATTGGCATTGTTTTAATAAGATGAGGGCGAACTAAGCGTGTCGCGAACAACTCATTATCATTGGGCGAACTGGCGGGTAGGTATCTGTTTTTGCAAATTTGTTTTGATTAAAGTTCTATTTTCAAACGCAAATGTGGAACACCCTACCTCCCATATAGCCCTGAATACGAAATGTCCTACTTAACAAACGTTACCAAACAAGACATCCTAGTTCTTTTAAAATGAGTTTCGTTAGTCGGCCTGTTTTACTTAATTGAACAACTTTTTTTGCCTCTCAACTCGGTCCTTGGAAGCCTCAAAACTAACCAGTTCTGTTAGAAAAATGTACGAAAGTTTTTTAGGCAGCTCGAGTATTCGAGATTAGTTGCCCGACTAGATGTTTCGCCCACATCATAGCGACGCGTTTATTTTGAACATTTGAATAAAGATTTTTTCTTAACAAAAATATGCCTAATGTTTCTGAGTGGGCACCAAAAAATGTTTCATTTTAGAATACCATTCTGGAATTCACCACTTTGGTTTAAAAATATATTCAAGAATGCTAAAGTGTAGGTACCTACCTACTTTATGAAACTTTAAATCCGCTGAGAACTATTCCCACACCAGCGCGCGTCCATAAGGGAGAGTGGTACGAAAGAGCGATGTTAAAAATTTTCAGTGAAATACCAGTTATTGAAGTTTCCATATCAACGTAGAAAGTGCTAGTCGAATTCCTAGCAACACATTTTCAGACTTATGAATTTATTTACGTTGGAATCGCGTCTGACTACAATTTAAGTGTCTTCAAGGCTAGAATGAATAGGCTCTTAATAAACTTTCGCGCTTTACCATCACTAGTCTATAGTGAGAAAAAAAAAAAACTATAGCAAAATTCCTACGAACAACACGAAATCAGAATTTGATATCTGTGTTAAAAAGAACACATAATAGTTAGTCTCGCCA
The DNA here is from genome assembly GCA_037179545.1 of Sesamia inferens. Taxonomy (NCBI): domain Eukaryota; kingdom Metazoa; phylum Arthropoda; class Insecta; order Lepidoptera; family Noctuidae; genus Sesamia; species Sesamia inferens. The sequence goes on from CM073930.1 coordinate 14,383,409, forward strand.
AATGTTTATTTTTCGACCTTCAAAAGTTCAAACGGCCGGCCGACTAAATGGCAATTATGGGCACCTGGTACCACGAGACGAACGCGACAATGCGCTAGGCCCCGCTCCCACTTAAACGCGGCGAACGTAACCCGGGCCCAACACGCGGGGCCCAAACCCCTCGCATCGTCGACGCGAGACGTCAATGAACTTTACTAATCTCCGCACGATACAAATCGACGGAGGCGTCTGAGCCCTTGCACAGCAAAAATGTTAATTCAGGATTCATTCCACGCAGTATCCTTGGCACGCCACTAGAAATAACTAAGATTGAACTTAGCTAAACTTCATTAAGAATGGAACGTAATTTTGAGAAGTTTTACACGAAATTTTGCTACGATAATTGCGTGATACAGTCAAATGTTTCCTAGGCCATTGACCGAATTCGTCGACTGTAATGATATCCAATGACATAATAGCCACGTGACGCACCGCTGGTATGACGTGTAACGTGTTGCCAACCAGCTTACGATAACACTGACGACCGAATATGGAGGAAAAAGTCTTCATAGATTTGTATTATATTGTATCGCATCGAAGTATCTCTAAGGTAACGATACAAAAACTGTTAATTAGTAACATAATTACCTAAAAATGGTACCTACCGCGAGAATAATTAATTCATTTTTGTTTTAAATAATTTCGGAGCGTACCTATTAACTACCATTACGTCGGTGCATTTTTATTGTAATTGATTACGTATCCACCGCCATCCTTGAATTATGAATTAATACACGCTTTTGTAATAATTATCCAAATCGAATTCAATCCGGCCGTACGTAAAGGAAGTCTTTGATAAAGATGTCTATTTTAAGCAGAAGGACGCCGCTCGTGAATATGAACGCTCGTGACAATTTTGTAACTTTATTTATATTCTCAGATGATCATAAGACACATTGCTACACAAAACTAGTGCTGATATTAAATTTAAATTTTTAAATTTGTTTATAAAACACGTTGCCCCACACTAGAAATTTCTCCTGTATTGTTTACAAACATATAAACTCACATACACATACAGTCAGACCCAGAACAACTAATTGTAGGCCATACAAGTATTTGTTTCGTGCAGGAATCGAACCCACGATACGCGGCGCAGCATTCGTTCGTTTAGCCACTGCACCAACCGTATCATCGAATTATAACAATATATTTTTTAACATAACGTTTATATAGACAAGTATAATTAATTAATATATTTTTGTTTATGTCGAAATCAAGACAAACAGTGGATATGCTATTATGAAAACCAAGAATTCAAACCAGTTTCTGTGATAAATGCTTAATCATTATAGTAAGTAGGTATATTATTCTTCTATAATATTATTCTAATTAACCAACTTCATGCAAAATGAAGCAGTTAATTGATGTGAAATATTGGTCTATTTATATATACATACCTACTTGTTTACTTATAAATAAAATGATCATATAATCTGCATAATAGCTCCACCTTCTAAAATTATTAAGTTATAATCTATAAATACTTGAAACTATTTCATTTGGTCTGCTTTTAAAACAGATTATTATTCAGCAATCATTTAAAAAAAAAAAGACTATGAAAGTCAAATTTGCATAATTATTAATGGCATCAACAAATAGATACAATCTTACTTGCAAATTGTTTCTATAAGAGAAAAAAGGATACCTACTTTTTTTAATAATTCTGTTTAGCACACATTTATATTTAAAAAAGTCTTGTTAGAAAATTCACTATCAGCTCTTTGCAGAAGGTCCGGCACATGTTAGTTTCGCAGTGGAAAACCAGATGGCGCTGCGGGTATCGTTGAGAAAAAGTTTTTTGCTAGTATGCGATAACTTCCTCGTTGCTACACGAACTGCACACAACGATAATGCTGACTGTAAGCTTGCGTACAAACGAGGCACACATGCGCAGTATTTACGTTGCGAACACAAACAGCGACCCCAGTCGATGTAAATACACGGGTTTGTACTTCACTGGTGTGCGTGAAAGCGTGTTTACGCAACAAAACACGAGAACTCACACCGACGCAAGTATATGTACAGTAAAGCTTTGCAGAATTTCTGAGGTTTGGATAGATGGCGCGACCTACCTTGACTTCGAAGACTTCAGTTATAGTACGGCGCAGATGTTATCTTATTTTGCTTTACGTTGTTGAGTGACATTGAAGCGACCAATTATGAATAATTACTAGTTGAACGTCTGAAGTTTATAACTTATTTTCTTTTTAATTTTTGTCAAAGGCGCTTGTAGTGTTGGATACAACTTACATTTATTGTAATACCTACCTACCTTTAGGTATTATTAGGTATCGATTTCGTAACGATACAGCTTACGTTGTAAAATCGATTGTTGTTTGGTTTGGGTAGATCCACAGTTACACTTCGCTTGTGAGTGAGTTCTTTGCCTTATCTAGCAATTTACTTTCACTTGACAAACATCAGATACATTTTTGAGTGGAATTCAGTCGTGCATTTTATGGTTTTAGGAGATATATTTGGTAGAGGCAAACTTGTTTTTAGAATCATTTTGATACTTTCGATATTTTTTGTTGGTAATCCATACTTAGAGTAGAGGATCGTGTTTAACTGACATTATACTAACTTGGCATTTTATAAAGTTAGTAAGCTTACTACATACCTACCTAAGTACCTATTAACCTCCATAGCAACCATACTTTGCAAATAACTTTGACGTGTGACGTTGCGTATTGACATTACTATACCTACCTACTGTCATATCAGCATTGACATTGGCAGAATAGTCGACATCGGCTTCCATTGCCATAAATAAAAATAGAATAGAATAGTCATATCAGCATCTGCATAATCAGTTGCAGCTGAGTACCAGCATTTTACATTTAAGCGACTGCCGAAGTGTCCTCGACAACCCAGTTAGGTAGGTACCTACTGGTTAATATGAAACGCCTTGGTAATGTTGTTTGTTAGACTTATTCTTCTAGCGAATGTCAAAGATCGGCAGGCAGGACCAAGACTGTTTAAAGTATTTACTAAGGGAGTTTTAAAGGGAAAGTTGAGATGAGTGTCACGCGCATTTTTCATTGGACTGTCACAATTATTTATAGTGTCATTTACTAAATAAAAGCGCGTGATTTAGGTATGTACCTAGTAAAAAGTGCATTTAGTAAATAATTCATAACGAACATTGAAATATCGCAGCATCGTGGCCACAATATGACTTTGCTTCAAACCTTCCTCATAGACGGTTCATGCGGCCGTCTATTTCAACTATCTTTTTTGTTTTAATAATTATAAACTAGCGCTTGACTGCAATCCCGCCTGATGGTAAGCAGTGATGCAATCGTTGATGGTAAAGCGAGCTAGTTTATTAAACCTATTCACTTAAAAAACTTAGTGAATAGGAAGAAAGACGGCAGTTGAGCGAGGTGATGCAAATTTATAAACCCAACAACACGGCCAATGATGCTACGCCAGAGGGAAATTGATCTGGACCATGATCAAACTCCCGACACAATATCATTTCGCGCATCGTATCCGGCAAGCTTTACAACACAACTGCTCAGACCCGTCCTCCGTACGGCTTCACCAGACATCACGCCGGAACACGACGAATCGCTTGGCGGCAAGACTTTGTCTGGTGGGTGGTAACTTCTGCCGGCAGCCAATCTTATGGCCTACCACCGAGTAAAGTTAAAAAGTAAAGGCGATATCCGCCATTATTGTGAAATAAAATTTTCAAAGAATTTCTATAATTTGTTACACATGTTATTGGCAAAATTTTGGTATCTATTCCATACAGGCCATTGATCAAGATTTGAAATTGAATCTCGGTAGGCATGTAGGTAATGATGGTCATCCATCCAACCTTTAATTCATCCACAGTTCTTTATTTATTAGGTATGCAATTTTCTCGTTATTATTTCAATTATTTTATTGTGTGAGTATTATTTCAATTAATTTATGTTGTTATTCCCATAATCTTTATCATCTGTTAGTATATAGGTAGGAACGTTTGTATGACACGACCATGTAGTCAGGAGGCATGGAGACCTGTAACACAGGTAATCCTCGTACAGGCTCCAGTTTCCACAACATCAATATATCTTGTATACTTAATTATGTTTTAAGCTTATGTTTCATTATGTGGTGAAAAAAAAAAACGTTTATTATTAGACTAGCTGCACCACGCGGTTTCTCCCGCGTAGATTTCGATATGCTCCGCTCCTATTAGTCGCAGCGTGATGCTATATAGCTTAAAGCATTTCTGAATTAAGGAGCTATCCAATGTAAAAAGATTTTTCAAATCAGACCAGTAGTTGTTGCGATTAGCGCGTTCAAACATACAAACAAACAAACTCTCAATACTCAATAATGAATGCTTTATTGCATAATAGTTCATATATTAAAGTATAGAATCAGTTATGGGCCCTGACGGGCACAACAAAGTGTTTTGTTTCATTTTTGTTTCAGGAGAGAGGATGAAGGCGCTCTTGTTGAGAAAACAAAAAGTTATAATTTTGAATTATTACTTTTTTTATCATTTACGAACAGTGTTTTATAATTTTATGGTATTTATATTTTATAGAAGTATTTACATAATGGTTTGGTTAAAATTTATTTTTATATTGCACGATTAACCTTATTACTAGATATTAATTGTAATAAACTACTTAAATATTTATAATTTTATTGTGTAGGTAGATACTCTTGAGCTTTATATATTAGTATAGATAATATTATTAAATAAATTAGTTAAATAGGTTTCTAATCATTTTAGTTACACGATCGTCTATTGTTGATACTGATACAAATATAATATTTACCTACTTATTGACACGTTGCAAGGCGTAGGTTCGAACCCCATCAAGCAGTTTACTTTATATAAATGATTTCATCACCACTGCTCTCAAAACGGTGAAGGAAAACATCGTGAGGAAATCGGCATGTCCTGGAGCCAAAAAACTTCGAAGACATGTGACATCCACCAACCCGTACTGGGCCCGTTTGGTACAATACGGCCCACTCCCTCACATCGTGAGGAGTCCTGTGCCCCAGGAATGGGAGCATTATAGGCTGATTATCTATACTATATACTAATATATAAGTATAAAGCTGAAGAGTTTGTTTGTTTGTTTGTTTGAACGCACTAATCTCAGGAAGTACTGGTCTGATTTGAAAAACTCTTTTTGCATTGGATAGCCCCTTAATTCGGGAATGCTTTAGGCTATATAATATCACGTTGCGACTAATAGGAGCGGAATGGTAAAATTATAGGCTGATTATCTATACCTACTCTATACTAATATAAGTATAAAGCTGAAGAGTTTGTTAGTTTGAACGCACTAATCTCAGGAACTACTGGTCTGATTTGAAAAATTCTTTTTGCGTTATTAACCCATATAGCCCATTAACCCAAGAAGGCTTTAGGCTATATAACATCACGCTGCGACCCATAGGAGCGGAGCATAATAACTAATTACACGCGAACGAAGTCGCTGGCGGCCGCTAGTGTATGTATATTTACTTATTTAAACGTAAATATTATATGGAAACAGTAGGTACCTAGTTCATAATCTTCCTACGGGTAATTACAGATAAGCAACGGTGTCGACTTTGACAGTTCATCAACATTCATTGCGTTTAAGGCTATTGAGCTGATATTTTTTTTGTTAATTTAAGACTCAATGGCTTAGCAATAGGTAGGTATCCTTTAGAATGATTAAATTTTTATTGACAGTATTGCGTAGTTAGGATGCTAGTAATAACTAAAAGTGTGATGCCATGACTATAGATTGGGAACACCACGACAAAAATGTTCTCAGCCTAAAATGTAATTTTTTTATAGACCAAAAATACTCAGCTTGCTATTTTAAAACATCCGGTCTTTTGCAAAAACTGCTCCCGGTGAAATGTCAAAAAATATTGACGTAAATAGGAAAGGTTATGTTCTGACATTTGGCACAAGTAGCAAGGATATTTTTTTTTAAATAATTACAGTTTTACCAAGTACAACACATTCTTGGTTTAAAAAAACATGGCAACTTACTTACCTACTTCAATGCCATTCTGACATACTGTGTCAATGGTGTCTATGTATGTAGTTTAACCCTCTACAGCATATTGGAATTTTCAAAACACCATCCTTACCTACCAACCATCCATTTTTTAATTAATAAGTTTCGTTCTGAGTTTTGCCTTACAAAGTTGCCTATCAAACTACTTGGCGAATCTATAAAATTACAGTTAATGCTTTGTAAAGGTGATACGCTATATCTATGTAGATAGCAGCTGACATAGTTTTATTTAGGTACAAAGCTAAAAACTTCGCTACCAAATAAATTAGAATAAGAAAGGGAGCTATATTAGGGTACGCTGAAAGGACGAAAAGCACTGGGACTTACTGGAACCCTATTACGGTAAAATGGGACCTATAGATAGATATACCTACCTTTAAGTACCTATCTATACTGTATTTTGACTACCTATATTGTAAGCTTTGTTTACAAGAATAGTTTATAAGCATGCCTTTTCATTTACCTACATGAAAACCCCTTTGGAATGAATGTAGAGTTTATGTATCTTTTAAGTAACACAAATAATATAGATAAGTAATAGTAACTACATATACCTACCTGACTGTTATCAATAGATAGATAGGACAGGATTAGTACCAAACTGGTAAAAGGTTTAAAGATTTTTAATCCTACAATTTGTTTGAGCAAAAATATCATACGGTCTATCAATCTTTAAAGCAAACCAGCTACGGAACCCACACGCGTCTAACCAAAAGAAGAAATCGGGCCCCATTGTTATTAATAGCCTGTGACGTCAGAGCATAGCTGTTGATCCGAACCCAAAAAATTCAAGCGGCCATTTTGTGAAATCATATCGATTGGCAGGAAAAAATCCACGGCCGGCCCATAACCGTCCCCTATTGGCCCAGTTTTTAGATGAGGGTGGCACAATAGGGTTAACTTTCCCTATTTTTTTCTGTCTTCCCTTTTCAAATATGAATTCTTTATAAAACCGTCTGATGTGACAGTCTGGTTGTATCGTATTTGGTTTCGTTACGTGATTAATTTGAGCGTATTATTAAAATTCTATCGAGCATTATACCTACCAGTGTCCCGTGATGTGGTAAGATTCATTATTTATTTACATCAGTTTGTATTGACTCGTCCGTCTTGTGAGACTAGAAAAATGCTGAACAGTTTTGCGTGTGGTTTTCCTCTTTAATTGTTATGCATTAAGGTAACTTCAGTTGCAACCTAACTTTCAACCAGTAGGTACTGACTTTGTAATTCGTTGAATTCTTCTTTAAAATTAGAACTAGAAATAAAATAAAATACATAGTATGTTATTGTTTACGAAGTTCCTAATTAATAACAGATTTTTTTGACACATTCTGTCGGCAACTAAGTAATATAGATACACGACGGACGACGGACGGAGGATGGGTCTGAGCAGTTGTGTTGCGATGTGTGCCGGGTACGATGCGCCTAATGTTGTTGTGTTGGGAGTTTGGTCGTGGAGGGTCTTCAGATCAATCTCTCTTTGGCGCAGCATCGTTGGTCGTATTGTTGGGTTTAACATTGCATCACCTCGCTCAACTGCCGTTTTCCTTCCTATTTGCTCAGTTTTTCTGAGTGAATAGGCTTTTAATCAACTAGCGCGCTTTACCATCAGCGATCGCATCACTGCTTACCATCAGGCGGGATTGCGGTCAAGCGCTGGTTCATAATTATTAAAAAGAAAAAAAAGACATACCTATATGGAAAAATGACTTTTAATTTTATAATTAACTCGTAAAGCGTTTGAATAATGTTATCATCTTAATTAAGATCGGTACTTAATTAAGCATACAGAGTGGTTCTGAAAATACGACAATAAATGAAAACACGAACAATGCTGGTTCATGGGAATAATCCTAAACCATAGAAAAACACCTAGCATCAAAAATAAAAAAATGAAAATTTCAAACAACCTAAATCGCATAAAATTGTAAACGGAATAGAACATTCTTTAAAAATATTGGTGCACTGACCTTCGATCGGCCACAGCGCGATCCTGTATCGGCTTGCTCTTTTCGCGCAATTATTATTAAAGTTTGGTACCGCAGGATGCGGCGGTCATTAACCTGTAAGCGGTTCCTCATCAACATGTACATCATGTAGAAAATGTGAAAAATGAAAAATAATTTCCTGTGACTAAACTAATGGACATATTTATATGGTTTTTTATGAGTCGACTGAGTATGTGTTGAGGTACACGATGTTTAATTTATTGTCGTATTGTCAGCACCACTCTGTTTATCAATGTTCATATGACATGATCTGTAACTATCTATCCCCGTGACCTTAAGTTATTTTACAAAACAATTAATTTCATCAAAAGAAAGAAAGAAGTATTGTTTATTCCGCACAAACAAAACACATATTCCAAGTAAATAATAATAACAAAAAATACATAAATTATAATGGGTAGGTTAAGCTTAGTATCTTATAGTCAAAAGCCTCATACTTAAATATTATAACACAATTAGATATAGGTAGGTATAGCCTTATGTAACGATACTAATTTTAAAAGACTTAAGACTGACTTTTCCAACGATAGAATATTTTATCCTAAGAATAGTAATTTAGAGTTTTTGATAATTGAATCCATAAGAAATTGACAGATGTAAATTTTATTCAATAAAAAAATATATATAGGTAGTTATGTAGGTATACATGTTAGTCCACATGTTATTCATAATATTTTAATCATAAATAATAAAGTCATTATTATAATTTACCGGCCATAACAAACATACCGTAATACCTGCTGTGTTAAATGATCCTTGAATATTAACATACTAAGTACCCACACAGATCCATATGTGTTTTTACTGTAGTCATACCTACCTAATTAGACACATTATGAATTCAATCAGCACCCTTAATTACGTAACACTATTACTGTCACCTTGAATAATTTTAAAACACATTGCTAATCCATTGCTTCATATGTTCGAAATATTCATCTATCAACCACGTAAATAACGCAATGAATATTATGGAACTGTCAAAATGAAACCCATTGCTAGGTATGATAATGAGTTACGTAATTATCTGTAGGTATTACTAAGTAAACTTCAGTTATCTATAACTAGGTAGGTACTCATAGATTTAGAAACACTAATGAATTTACGTCTACCATACAGAAGCTTTATGTCATCTATCTAAGTACCTAATATCCCCTCCCCTTTCTCTCAGCACTCACCTAGCTGGGCAGACATGTTTGTAGGTACCTACATACATGTCTGCCCAGCTCCAACTTTATTACTTGCAGCAGACATGCCATATGGTACGCGCTTACTCTTCACGGTGTCAGAAAGATTCTTATAAATAATTTATCTAACGGTGAGTTATAATAAGTCATTCTTCCGATGTCTTTTTAACATAAGTAGGCGAATAAGTAAGAAATAAACTCTACTTATAATTGAATTTCATGATTTAATTCCGATATTTTTTTAGAAATGGAATAAAATTGGCATCTGATAGTTTTTGTAAAGAAAAGCTATCAAAACTTAATAATTATTACTCCAATAGAGTTAACTAGGATAGGATGAATTAGCAATTTTTGAAAAATAGATATACCTATACTCCATGGCTTTGGTAAACTTTTTAGAAGAACATTTTTATTACTTCTTGTAACTGTCAAATATTTGGTTTGTCTTTTTTATTTCATTCCACATACCATTTACCTAAGGGTAAGTAGTCTACTTACACCGCCTGCAGTAGATACCTACATATCTGCTTAATGCAAAACTGAAGAAAGAAATCATTTATGCTTTTGTCATTAATTTCTTTCCTTCAATCACTAGCTACTTTTATCGGCTGCTGTACCTACAAATCTACTTAATGCAAAACTTAATAAAGAAATCTTAATTAATTTTCTTTAGAATAGGTCTTATTTCTCCTTCTATATTATTTAATTAAATAAGTAGGGATATCAATACAATATTATAATCATATATTAACATTTTAAGTATTATAAGCGGATGATTTATTATTTAATTAAAAACACCCGTTAAATTTAATTCGGACCTCAAGGCAGTCTCAGAGGCACAAATCGTGTCTTTCTTTTTAAAACTTTATTTATCTGGAATTCCAACAAAGCTTAACCAGCTGTTGTATTTTCAAAATAAATTGAAGACAAACATTATAAGCGAACCACAGGAGCTAAGAGCACAATAAATTGCAAGGGACACCTGACTTATGAACGTTTACTGTAATTTTCAGGGAGTATTATTATTAAGTTTAATTTCTCATTGTTTGCTAAAGGCTTTGTGGGGTGTTTAATTGTGTGAAGTTAAATGTAAATTAATTAGTGGTGTCCTAAACAATAAAGTTTACGCATAACTGTAGACTGTGCGAATGACTAATAAATTAAATTCTAATCTTATTACCACAAAATAATAGGGTTTAGCAGTTGTTTAGAGTTTAAATACAATATTGTTATAAAACGTTATTTTTTCATTATACGACACCTGACTATAGTTTTTACACCATGTTATATTATTTCCCAAATGTATTTAGAAATTGTTGCAGTGAGGTTACCGAGCGCGCTACGCAGGTTACGGTAAAGCCCGCCCGCGCAACAGCTGACGCCAGAGGTCAACGAATCGCTCGTCCGCCCGAACGGAGCGTTGACCATATTTTTGTTGGGACAATCAAGTAAGATAACAAGCTCATAACTTTTTGGTTTTTCATGATATGTTTCTGAAATTTTGTACATACCTAGATTCTTTACTTAAAAATACTGGGCATGTGTTTCGGGTTTGGCATAAACAAAACGTAATATTGTATAATATAGATTTTGACGTGATAGATACTGACATTAAACACACGTTGAATACCTAAGTGTTTATGTTTTTGTTGTAAGATTTTGTGGGACGATCATGTGGTAAGAGTATGTATTTAAAACAGTCTCCTGCTGCATGCTTAGGTACTAAAAATAGATTGGATCTTTTTTCTAAACGAATAATTTAATTATTAGATAGGTATAAGAACTCCATTGTGACTAATCTTATACCTTTAAACGAGCAATTCTTGTATATATATATATAATTGGAACCTCGGAAACGGCTCCTACGATTTTCATGAAATTTTGTGTGCAGGTGGCTTCGGGGACAATAAGTCGATCTAGCTAGGTTTAATTTTCAGAAAATGTCTTTTATCCATGTTTTGAGGCACTGAACAATTGCTAAACTTCTCATAAGATGCTAAATTTCGCCGTTATTCTTAATGATACGAATAGCTGAGGGGCTTCGGCATCTGATTCGGAGCTCGTAGACTTCGGGTTCAAATCCTTGGCGATATAGTATTTTTTACTTTTATTTTGAAGTTTTAAAAAAAATAATGATGGCGTTGTCTAATGCTTTTTATTACATTTTATTGTTTTTTCCTTTTTTTTTTAGTTTTAATAAAATAATGATGGCGTTGTCTAATGTTTTTTATTACATTTTATATAATTGGAAACGGCGTCAACGAATTTTCTTTTTCGTTTATTAAATCAATGGAAGAAATTATGTTTTGCCTAATTTGTGGAGATGCAAGGTACCAGGGTCGCACAAAAGTGTAGAAGTCGAAACAATTGTGAAATAAATGATGTTGTATATACATAACAATATTTTTTGTTGTAAATATATAATACCCGGAAGAACTTTTATTTTGCCTACTTTTTGGAGGTGCAAAGTACCAGGGTATCACAAAAGTGTAGGAGAAGTCGAAACAATGAAGCTCAATCATTTTAAAGATCAGCCTGAAGAAGCAGTCGAATTTACAACAGAATTTCTCAACAGTGTCAACATTTCAGACTTGCCACAACACGAACTGAAATATTATTATTATTCCTTTATTTCATTATAATACACATATAAATTATATTTTTAAATATTTCTACATAAAAAATATATAAAAAAACATTTAAAAATATAAAAAATAGTAACCCACCGGCATCGGGAACAGGGTCCAAGCTACCGGCGGTCAGGGTTCCAGAGAGAGGAACTTCCTGACAATGCGAGCCGTGTCCAGAAGTACAGCTTTCTGAATCAAGCCTTTGATCCAGCTGCCTAACGTGAGCCTCTTGAGGTGTTGGTCGAGGCTCTTGGCTATTAAGCCATTGCCTGTCACGACTATCGGCACAATGATTGCTGAATCCACCTCCCACATGTCGACAACCTCGTGAGCCAAGTCAAGATACTTGATTTGTTTATCTTTCTCGGCTTTCACGAGGTTCTCATCATGCGGGATGGTTATGTTAACAATCATTGCACGCCGCTCTGATCGATCCACCATCACTATATCAGACTTATTGGCAACAATAGTCCTGTCAGTGATGATGGATCGATCCCAGTACAATGTGATATGACCATTTTCGAGAACTGGGTCGGGCACATACCTGTAGTACGGCACCTCCGATTCCACAAGGTTGTACTTGAGAGCAAGTTGCTGATGAATTATCCTGGCTACAAGGTTGTGTCTATGCAGATACTCTCCGTTAGCTAGACGAGAACACCCGGAGATATATGCCTTATTGATTCCCCCGGCCGGTGACCTACCCGACACAATAAATTCTCAATAAATCTCCGGTAATTGTTCGTCATCATAACTTCGTCCATAATTGCACATACAAAACCTTCGTTTTCCCCAAAAAGGTCACCGAATCGTAGCCAGGCTACGGACGCTTGTAAATCTATATCAGGCCCGTGTAGGGCTCTGAAAAAGCGTCCGTGAAGCTCTTTGCTCTTCTATACCTCCATGCGGTCATTGGTGTCAAGTACTACTGGTTTGCGCCAGTTCTCTTTAGCCAAGGAGAGCGGAGTGAGGCCCTTGTCAACCGCGACCACATCTCGTTGCATCCCCACGTCGGTTTCTAGAAAATATTCCCTGAGACTGCATATCTCGCGATTGTGGAGGGTCTTAGCGTTTAAAAAGCCACGACCTCCACATTTTCGCGGGATATACAGCCTCATAACCGATGATCGTGGGTGATGCATTCGATTTGCAGTCAGCAGTTATTATTATTATTATTGCTAACCTTATGATACCTTGCACCTCCTCAAAGTAGGCAAAATAAAATTCATCCATATAATATGATTTAATAATAATTATTAAGTTCCTGGGCGACCGAGCTTTGCTCGGCATCTTTTTTTGTGTTATAATTATTATTATTGAATTATTTACATCAGACAATTGTTCATAGTCTTCATAAAAACACATAAGTACACAAAATACATTTAAATTATTTATGAACTATTATAAATAAAATTTAAATTAAACTGATAATTAATATAGTACTTTGATTTGATATAGATGACGTTTACATTCATGGTACATGAAGCCAATGTTTGGTTTGAGGTTAGACCCAGAAAATTGCTCTTAAAATATCGTGTCTTTTTTACACGAAAATGCCAAAAAGAACATTAAAAAAAACGCTTACGAACAATTTAACTCCACGAAGCCGTGACTCATCTCAAGAAGCAGAAGAAAACCTCCATGAAAACAATCTGATTTTCGCTCGTCCCACACGTGTTTGTCAGACTTCGCACAGTGAGGACCCATTTGAAGAAGAACTTGATGAAAATCATCAGGTTTCCGCTCATCTCACACGTGCTGCTAAAGTAAGATGCTTGCAAAACTTGACTAACATTTTAAGAACAGAATGGTCTTATTTAGATGTTTCACGAGAGCGTGCAGCACAACGTGTGGCCGCCGAAAATGATGAGCAACGGGAGCGACGTCTGCAAGATATGCGGCAGCGTGATTATTAATGAAAACCCTCAGCATACCCGCAATATAGTATGGAAGGACGTATTAGGTTAAGACCTTAAACTATGTATTGATGATAATATATAACTGATGTAACTGATTGTTAAACTATAAGTACTTATTTATAATAAAATGTTAAACTAAATTGCACTCGTAATTTTATATTTAAATAACAGTTAATAATATTTTTTTATTATTATGTCGGTATGATCGAAAAACATTAGTCAAAAAGTATTATTTAAAAAATTCGCTCGTTATGTATTTTTTGTTTTGAAAATATAGAGACACGCGATGTACCTAACAAAAAAAAAAGATGCCGAGCAAAGCTCGGTCGCCCGGTACTGACTTTGTAAAACACAAACTTTTTCCGAATCTTAGTTACCGAACAAACAATTTAGAAAGAAAAAATACAGATTTTGTTTATTTTCTAAACTATTTTCACTTTCACGGTAAAATGACCGAATGGATTTGTGTGAAATTTGGCACATGAGTAGAATATGACCTGAAGGATATTTCTTATACCAAATTTGCCTCGAGATCGATATCTTATACGGGTGAAACCGCGGGGCAAAATAGCTCTACATACCTATATCAGGAGGTAAATCGAATTAATCGCATGCTTTGAGAACCATAAACTTCCAGTTCTTGGGAGCAGATAGTAATAGCCTGTGTCTGGTATTATTTTATATAATAATGAAGTGTGCCGAAAAGGTTGGCAGCATTGTCACGTCATATGGAAATGCGAGTTTTTGGCGGGAAAGTTAAATGAGTGTCACGCTCATTTTTCATTGGATTTTTAAAATTATTTACAGTGTTGTTTACTAAATAAAAGCGCGTGATTTATGTAGTAAAAAGTGCATTCAGTAAATAATTTCTAAGGAACATTGAAATGTTATAGCATAGTGGCCAAATCATGACTGTACCCCAAACCCCTCCTAGTCAGCTCACGCGGGAAACGCAAGGAGATAGGTTAGGTTAAATTAAGTTAGGATAAGTTACGAAGTTAAAATCCATTTATGTATTCGACTGAAGGACTTGTATCCATGGTCATGCAATAAATTATTATATGGAAATGCTGATTCTTTGGCAGAAAAATTTGAAAAAACTCAACTTATTTCGTTAATTTCTTCTTCTTCAGCCGATAGAGGTCCACTGCTGGACAAGGACCTCCCCCAAGGCTTCTCCACAATGATCGGTCTTATAATTTAACGTATAAGTAGGTCATCAATCATCATATGACCTATCCCGCTCCGGGCTGAGCGGAAAGGCTTGTCAGACTTTTACTGACTAAAACCCACCCCCAGGGCAACGGTTTCTTTTTTAAAGAAACCGCAACCCTGACTTAGGAGGTATCGGTCTTCGTGGACCCCGTCAAGAGGTATTGACATCTCTTTCAGGCGAAACACGACGCGCCATCGACTCAGGCCTGATCAAGCTGCCCACTGCTCACCGCCCAAGTAGGTAGGTATAGCCTTATGTAACGATACGGATTTTAAGCGATTTAAAACTGATTTTTCCAACGACAGTATATTTAATTTACTACCGTTAAATTTCTTGTAAATTATACAGTTAGAAAAAAAAAAACGGAACACTTCTGTTAAACCTGCCATCGAACCGAATTCTTATCATAAATTATAGGTACAGTTCTTGTTTGTTATCAATTAGTTGGAACATTTAAGTACAAGTAATATGTAGGTCGAACGGAGAAATTAAGTAAGTAAATTTCTACACGAGTGTCCACTGTGTAATAATGGGCTACCTGTTAAGAGCCAAGCACTTATCTACTCATCTGTAATTTAAGGTGCGCTTCCACTGGCACAGAATAATATTTAACATAGGTTCTAATACCTATATCTACTGTTTTACTAGATTTCAAAAGTTACATTAGACTGTATTAATTAGTTATATAGTCCAATTTACTGTAAATGGTTACATTGGATTTACTCTGACAATTTATCTAGCCTTTTACTTGTGCTTCTTTGCCAGTCGCGAAAAATAAATCAGCTATTCCCACACACAAATTCAATACGTACTTAACGCAAATTTCAAGAACAGTTGTTACTACAGGGCTAGTCTCATGAAAAAGTTGCTCAGTTTGTTAGTTGTTTGATTAGGAACTTAAAATTACCATGATATTTATCAATAGTAGGTAGGCATATCTGTATATTTTACGAAGGTATCTAATCTGTAAAATCAAAGCATATCTAGTTGAACGATTTTTCTAACGCCAGATAATTTAGAATAAAATAAAAATGATTTAATTTAGATAAAAATGTCCATAGGAAAGGCGATGATTGACATTTTTTCCATACAAATTCTGTCTGACGTTTATTCAACACTAGCTGCGCGCCGCGGTTCCACCCGCGTAGGTTTCGATATGCTCCGCTCCTTTTGCTCGCATAGTAATGTTATATAGTCTGAAGCCTTCCTGGATTAAGGGGCTATCCATCGCAAAAAGAATTTTTCAAACCGGACCAGTAGTTCCTGAGATGAGCGTGTTCAAACAAACTCTTCAGCTTTAGGTATATATTAGTACTTAAGTATATGTAGATAAACACGTAAAAACATGGTAGGTTATCATTTTCATTTACTAATTTATAGTTTATTTATTTTTATAAGTTTGGAAATATTATGTGCAATTTATATTAAAACGTAATAAAACGAAAAGTTCATTAAAAAAAGAAAAAAATGCAGTTAATTTTTTGACAAGTCGGTGTAACTTGACAACGGTGTTCAAGCTCTCGTTCCCCGCTCGCGTAGTGAAAACGCACCTCAACATTAAGCGCGGTACATACCTAACTCCCCCTGCCGATATCTGGTAACAAGTTTACTGCGGTGTGCATTACCTTTATTTATCTAGAGTAGATACAGACGGCCGAGTGCACTTACTGAACAATGTATCCCGGCCGTAATTTATTTGGTGCATTCGACATGTTTATGGAATGGTTATGACTACAGGCTGGCTAGTGTGTCCTAAGCTATAGTTTCCTAGAACAGCGGTGGCCGCTACATAACGTCCACAATTTACCGCCGAATAATGTCACTGAAATATTATTTATGAAAGCAAGCTGGCGTACTTTCCTATTACTAGTGAGCGTTTTTAGAGTAGCTGTTAGGATTTGTAGAGGACAGCCTTTTACTAGGACACCGTAGCTTTAGGATATTCAGAATGTAAAAGGTAAAGCTATATATTGAAATTAGTAGTGCTTTTTCTACGTAAAGTAGGTACTTTTAATAGGAATTTGGATTGCCTACAAGAATTACTTATACCTATTTAAAGGTGTATAACTTTCAAACGAAAGGTGAACCTTTAACGAACTATAATTTGGTGAGATCTAGATTTGAAAAGCCTGGATTTCATCCATATTTATTTTCTTGTAGGGTCTCTATCATTTGGTATCACATGGTTTTTCGAAATACCTAGTTAATATGCATGTTATTTTAGTGTTTCCATTGAAATATGCTGCAATAGGAATTCTTAATAAATAGTTAGCATATAAAAGGCAATAATCATGTAAATTATAAAAGATTTGTGAAACGTGAGTTGTGATAACTCTAAATTGGTTTGTTTACCTCTATTTATTATGGAGCTTGGCGTTGGTATAGCGACCTGCCCCGGCTTCGCACGGGTGCAATGCTGATACTAAATACACTACGAAGATTTTTGGCGGGAAAATCAAGCTGAGTGTCACGCTCGTTTTTCATTGGACTTTTAAAATTATTTATAGTGTTGTTTACTAAATATAAGTGCGTGATTTATGTAGTAAAAAATCCATTTAGTAAATAGTTCATAAAGAACAGTGAAATATCGCAGCATAGTGGCCACATCATGACTTTGCCCCAAACCTCACTCGTAAGACGGGTCATGCGGCCGTCTTTTTCGACATGAATAATTCATAATTACGTGACATTGGCTAAATGCCCAAACCTTGCGAAGCCAAAAAATAAAGAAAGAAATACACTACAGAAAAACTGTGAACGTTGTATAAAAAACATAGCGGCCCGTCCTCTCCCAAAAAATGTCGCCTAACGCGACCCCCGCAATTTTTAACTTTGCAATATCTTCGAAAATATTCATTAAAATCATATGTTGTAAAGGGCAATATAGATCTATATTAAATTAATAATGTATTTAAGGTATTAAATTGGATAAAGAGTAATGCTGTATTATTTAAAATCGCTTCGTAAATTAGCCGGTATTTGTCGTAAATAGTAAAAGCCAAAAAAAAAAATTATTGTGGGATATCCATAGCAGATAGATATATACCATCTCGGACTTTTCTGTAGACCTTTTCAATGTGTACAATATTTAGTACATTATTTTGATAAATCTCCTAGGGTTCAGCCTGCGTTTCACTGCAAACGCCAAATAATAGTATTTATCTACAATTTAATGGATGTTATTATACATAGTTATAAACCTTCTTCATTAATCACTCTATCTACTAAAAAAAACACATCAAAATCTATTGCGTAGGTAGTTTTAAGTTTTAATCATACAAAGGGGCATAGGGAAAGAGAAAGTGACTTTGTTTTATAAAATGTGATGATTACATAATTATTATAGGTGATACTTAATAAAGTTAGAGAAGTTTTCAAATGTTTGTATTTTTTTTTATCGCAACATAAATTGTATAAAAACATCATTTTATTTAACTTTATGTAGGCAGGTATTTCCTACAAGTCGTTGCATGAATCACACTAGGGCTCAGTCACTTGTTGCGTGGGAGCATAATCTGTCACTTGTCTCGTAAATAATGTGATAAATCGGTTTATAATCAATTTTGTTGTCTGACTTGACTACGATAAATAATTGTACAAGCTATAAAGTACCTTGATGGACATATACCTATATTTCTGTTGTCTGTACAAGGAAAATGAGGTTGGTTGAAAGTGGGATGACATTTAATTTGGTTTTGTAAGTTTTTAGTTGGGTAATCCATGACAGATCGTTTGGCTGACCTCCACGACCACCAATAGGTTTTTACCATATATACTTACAACATTATTTTTTGTTCATGCGAAACCCGACACAAGTGTCCAATATTTTTAGGTAAAGAATCTATGTACAAATTTTCAAACAGATATAATGAAAAACTTCAAAGTTATGAGCTTGCTATCTTACTTGGTTGTCTCAACGAAAATATGGTCGCACTAGGGCGCGCGAGCGCGGTGCGTTGACCTCTGGCGTCTGCTATTGAGCGCGTGCAAATAATAATATTATAGATCATAGGATCTATCGTAAGCTGCGTGGAGGGATCGGTAACCATACTGCAACAATTTCTAAATGTATTTGGGAAAAATATAACACGGTGTAAAAATGATTGGGATCGATTCAATTGCTTATTCTGGACAAACTATATTCAGGTTTCGCATAAATAAAAAATGACATTGTATACAAACTCACGGCTTTTCCATAAGGGGGCTGGCCTTATTTAGATAATGAAAGAATAATAGACATTTTGCTCAACCAGATACTAACAGCGAACATTTTTTTTTTCTTTCCTTGGAAAAGAAACGCTCAACTTTGTCCTTCCAAATCTTCCCAAAAATAAACGAATCACTATCTTACAAGCAACGTGACTGTTGTCGAAGTGTATTAAATTAGAACAAAGCAGTGTATATCGTTCCCCCGACGACACACGGGGCGTCAAATATCACCCAGATACGTTTTAATCACCCAGATACGTTTTAAACCTTCACGCTTACATAATACCTACATTCATTGCAAGGGAGAGGATGTGCGAAGGATAGGAGATGACAACCCAATGTGGGGGAGGATTTTCCTGTAATTAACATCTCTACTGAGATCTACGGCTGAGATAATGTTGGGTCAGCTTAACTTAATTAAATTGGGCGAGTTTTTAGGTTGAAGTTCTGATTAGCAGATCAATATATAGGTATATTTCCACACAGATATACACAAACTATTATTGGTATCTACCTAACACTGTTGTTCATTCTGGTTTACGTTCACATGAAAGTAAACCTTGTGTTTAATAATCTTGTGTTTTCGTCCTCACCACTTAGGTGACACATTGAACTGGCTAAATTTAGCGAAGAGGAAAAGGTTACAAATTACTTGTATCTCGGAAAATGGATGCTTTCCAGTCGGACGCTTTCAAATACACAACTAGACATCAAATCCGTATAAAATCAATGAAACGCTACAACCAAGTAAAAAGGTTTAAAATCAATACATTTACTAGTAGACAAAATAAATAAAAATCCAATCCATTGTAAATATCAATTTTATTCGTTAAATTTTAGGTCTTCAATCCACGAGAACACGTGTTTTGACAATTTTTTTATCTACATTATTTTGCGATCAGCTTTGTAGATGGAAAAAGCTAATGAAACAAAACAGAAAAGCAATTAAACCTTGACATGAAGGCTCGAAGGCCCACATTCAAAATTATTTGAGTCTTAAATCTCTTAAGATGACTTAAGTTTCTTACATCTTTGGTTGGCAAACATCTCGAGGGGCGAATGGTAATCAAACCGAGTCGGAAGTCGGAGTTACCGCAATCCCGGCCCGTCTTACCTAAAAACCACTTAAGATTGCTCTACCTACCCTGCATAGCCTTCCGAACGATGAACCAATATAGAAGCAAATGTAGGTATCTACAAGAAAACTTTAAGAGAAACTCAAACTGTCTAAAGAAATAAAATAATATTAAGCATGATATATATATATGTAAATACATATGGTGTATCTCTAGGATTCTATCCTTATTCCCAAAGACTTTATCTATGTGAAGTGTCAGGCGTCTTAATATTGTTATTTGCCACAGCCTACTAAATCCCAACAAAAATTCAGCAGTGAAACAACAGGATACAAAACATGGAAGAAGGGAAAAATATACACTGTAATGTTATTCAGAAATCCATGTGAAATGTATGAGTGTGGGCCTCTATTGCTTTGGGCTTTGCTGGGATAATTTTCGTTCCCTATTGTTTTGCTGGATTTCCGCCCGATGCCTTCGAGAGAATAAGAGGCTTAGCTTGTGGGAAAATATTTTGTTTTCTCTTATTTTTTTCCAAGAATGTAATATGCTTTCCTTCTTGTTTATCCTACTGTATTGACAACTCGATTCCTTTATTTGGATTTTATGAAGTTTCTACAAGGTGAGTTTTTGTTATATAACATACCTACTTACCTACTGCACCTATATAATTTATAAAATAATGAAATATAAAAACCTAAACACATTTTATGTTGCCAATATACATATATTTTCATCTCATCAGCAAAATAAACGGGCTCAGTAAAAAGCCATGCACTTGTCGCAAAATTATCCTCAAATGTAAACGAATTAATTATTCACGCATGCTTAATTATGCGCTGGGAGATCACGCAATCCAATTTAACCAGATTGCTTGGGTCCTAGCGATGCGTGTTTTGCAAAAAAACGTTGTGCCTCGATGTGGCTGTAGTTACGGAAAACTTCAAGTGGACATAAATAAGGGTCGCAATATTCGGCGGTCCCATCACGACGGGCGGTGCGCTACTCTCAATTTTACAAAACAAAACCCTCCGTATAATTTTATTCTTTATGTTTTCCGTTTTAGGGCAGAAACTCCTTCAGCAACCCGCTGAATACATCTTTAAATAACAATAAAAGATAATCAACTTTCGGTGTTCCCGTACAGGGACCATTTTCGCTAAACACGATCGCGATTCAAGGAGATACTTGAAACGGAATTTCTTCGCGAAACTGTACACTCGTAGCATCAGTTTTTGGAACAACATGGATTAAATAAATTCTTTCCACAGTCATTTGTTGGAAATTACGAATCAAATTTGCGTGCATAGTGGTTTTGTTTCCCGATAAGTTAACATTAAGGTCATGTTTTCTTATGACTTTCTTGTGTGGGTGTTTCCGACGTCATGATTATGTTTATTTTAGTGTTTTTAATTACCGTTATTTCAAGAAACTTTTAATCCCATTTCGAATAACTAATGATAATTGAATGAAAAGTTAATAATTACTTAAGTATACGCATTTCGCGAAAATCTTGCGGACATTTTGAATTTGTTTCAAAACTAAACTTACTGATGATTGATATGTAATTTATTTTGCTTATATCGGTTATTTAAATCGCAAAGATTTATAATGAATTTAAAAAACTTATAACACTTTCTCTAGTAAGTAAATAAACAATATACCTACTGTACCTATGTTTTGGTCCGCCTTCGGTCTTAGGTAAATAAATAGGGGTCAGAGCAGGAAAATTACCACAACATTTTTGGAAGAATTTGATTAGTGTTAAAAGCCATATCAGAGGTATCTCCCCTCATAGTCTCGCGTGGTTTATTCCGTAAACATTCGGTTTTTATGTTTCCATTCGCCCATCGACATTCAATTTCTGTATGCAGTCGAGTCCCTGTCTCGCAATTCGACAAAATAACTGAACCATTCGGGAATCGGTACTTTTACACCTTGATACAGCTCCAGAGATTTTTCCCTTTGTCCATTCCATTCCATACATATCCACTCGGATCACGTATAGCGTAAGTATACCTTGAGACACGATGGTTTTCCTTTCGGCTCCATTTGTTCGCCCAAGAGACTTATTACACTGTGTACACGCTACAAGAAGAATATTTTGTTCAAATATAATCAAGGGATGCCGCTTTGTCCAAACAATGTTTTTGTTTTTGTTCAATGTTATATGAAAGGATATTCGGGCACGACCGTCGCTGTCGCAAATGCAAATGTTTAACTTGATATTGGATCGGGCGGGTTGTGTAAGTAGATGTGTGATGATATTGGGGGTTTTTGGTATACCTATTTATTACATAGGCTTAGTATGTGTTTTAGGAATGATTTTATAAGCATATGGAAAATTTTTCGAAACTATTCTTCAGTAAATATCATAATCTTTTTAGTAAAATTTAATACGGTAAATGTATGATGTTTACCTATCATCATCATTTCAGCTGAAAGACGTCCACTGCTAGACATAGGCGTCCCCCAAGGTTCTCCACGACGACCGGTCCTGCGTCTCCCGCATCCAGCGGTTTCCCGCGACCTTCACCAGGTCGTCGGTCCACCTTGTCGGGGGCCTACCCACGCTACGTCTTCCGGTGCGGAAGACGTAGATGTTCTTCCTAGATGTTTACCTATACAATTTCATAATCTGTAAACCCATTAAAAACGTCCCATCCACAGTTTTTAAATTGTTTAAAAATCTATGTAATAACATAGGTACCTACCTATATGGGAACTATCAAATTCGCTACATCAATTCACGATCATCGAATGTTTGCTACCTGCAATAAAAATAAAAACTTTAATAGAGATCAATCGTGTATATCTAAATCGATGACATAGCAAAAGGCGGTTGGAAGTATAATAATTTCTATAGGTACGTAAATTTAAAATTCTATAAAACGTAGGTCGGAATATATTAAACATACCTATTCAGGGTTCTGTGTGTAAACAAAGTAAACCGTCCTGTCGACGGCCGTTGGAGCCTCAATAATATAAAACATGAGCCCATACCCGTCCCTCCTATAAAGGGTGTATCTGACATCGACACACAAACGAGTACCATGGATCCAGTACATGATTCTGAAACCCCTAGTAGTGGAATTTTTCGTCGGCTATATCATGATTTAAAAAAAAAATAGTTTTTTTCACTTTAGACCGTTCATAATTGCTATACTTTTATAACCTAATAAGATTTTAGAGTAAAAAATAATTAATTCGCTATTTACACAAAAAAACCCAATGAAAACAAAACTCGAACGAATGACGATGATGAATGACGAACAAGTTCGCATCAGGGATCAACGTCATATCTACAAACCCGCACGGCGGCACGCTTGCAACGTTCAAAGGCCAAGCCGACACTTTTTTTTAAACACTATAAATTCTGTAACCGTTCATTGACAACATAAATGACTATTATAATTTTATTAGTGGCATGCGGTCTAGCCTTTTCGCGAAGTTTGCGTTACGATGTCAGATACACCCTGTGTTTGTATCACTCACCCTACTTACCTATGAACGTAAGGAACGAAGTTGTTCGTACAATATCGTTTCGAATAAAAGTTTGCTTGAAATATTTTAAATAAAATAGTGTAGAACAGGTGACGTGGGCAATATTGAAATAGGTACTGTTTTGAGAAATACACTGTAGGTAAATGTTGTAGGCAAAGCCTTCTTTTATGATATTACTAGAGTTGACCGTTAGTTTTAATAAATATCTTTACATAAGAAAGAAAATTAATCTATCAAAACATAACTGTACAATGTCAACCCGTTGGTCTCTTGACAATATTCAAGTGAGATGTTACAAGTAGCGCTACCTATTGGCGTTCTTGATATAAGTATTAAGCACTCTCCCTCCGTAACTTTGAAGATTACATACATTTGATGTGTAGTGAAGCCGTACGAAGGGCGGGTTTGAACAGTTGTGTTGCGATATGTGCAGTGTACGATGCGCCAAATGTTGTTTCGGAGTTTGGTTGTGGAGGGTGTCCAGATCAACCTCCCTCTAGTGGAGCATGGTTGGTCGTGTTCTTGGGTTTAACATTGCATCACCTCGCTCAACTGCCGTCTTCCGAAGTAAATAGGCTCTCACACCGCCAACTAACGTCCTAAGCTATGGCTCGCCAATATTTCGCGTAGTTTCCTCCTTTCGTATCGCGTGGTCCATCCGTCAGCTGGCAGTATGGCCTGCGCTCAATAAACTAGCGCGCTTTACCATCAACGATTGCATTACTGCTCACCATCAGGCGGGATTGCGTTCAAGCAGTGGTTTATAAATATAAAAAGAACCATTTTAGACTAGTACACGAGATTATTGAACAACATCTATTTGTAGGTACATTTTTTTTTTAAATAATTATAAACTAGCGCTTGACTGCAATCCCGCCTGATGTTAAGCAGTGATGCTATCGTTGATGGTAAAGCGCGCTAGTTTATTAAACCCATTCACTTAAAAAACTCAGTGAATAGGAAGGAAGACGGTAGTTGAGCGAGGTGGTACAATGTTAAACCCAACAACACGACCAACGATGCTGCGCCAGAGGGAGATTGATGTGGAGACATTCCAAACTCCCAACACGACAACATTTGGCGCATCGTACCCGGCACACATCGCAACACAACTGCTGAGACCTGTCCTCCGTACGGCTTCACCAGACATCATGCCGGAACACGACGAATCGCTTGGCGGCAAGACTTTGTCTGGTGGGTGGTAACTTCTACCGGCAGCCGATGTGGCCTACCACCGAGAAAATATAACATATGTAAACATATGTAATCTACAAGTTTTTCCGCACAAGAATATATATACAGCAAGGGTGTAGCTAGGTACTTGTTAAAAAACCTACCGACCGGCCCTCGCTTCGGAAATCTCGATGTCAAATCGTACGTAACACCTGTGGTTACGTACGACTTGATATCGAGATTTCCTTAATACTTAAGCCGAAACAAACTTGATATAAATGTATGATACAATGCCGCGAGGTTATCGACACACTAATAGTAAGAATTACTTTCATTTTGACATTTCAACAACATTTAATGCGTTATGTACTTTGTTGAACAGACAAATTTATCGAACATATAAAGCAGTGGATTAGCAAAATCCTTCAAAGTTATTAAGATGGTAATCCATAATATCTTACGCAAGTTTGGTGCTGGAATAAATTCTCTAAATAATAGTGAAAATTGTACCAAAATAAATGCATTGTTAGTTTAGAAGAACTAAGTGTTTTCTTGGACACCAATGACTGAAGGTGAAGGAAAAAATCTTGAGGTAACCTGGACTTTTAAGTCTGAAATTGCCAACCCGCATTGAGCAAGCGTGGTGATTACGCTAAATCCTTCTCTGTATGAGAGGAGACCTGTGCCCAGCAGTGGGACTATTAAAAAAGGTCGATGATGATGATGAAGTGTTTATGCAAACAGACACGAAAAGCAACTTTGTTTTACGTAGATATAGGTCCTACCTGGGTACCTACTTTTTTGGTTTAATGAAACGTTGTCCCACACTAGGAATTTCTCTTGTAACGTGGGTGCGTTTACAAACATATAGGTTACTAGCTTTCCGCCCGCGGCTTCGCCCGCGTGGAATTCGGTTATATCGCGCTTTTTAGATTTCCCTCGGGAATATGATTTTTTTTTCAATAAGAAGTTGCCTATGTTCTTTCTCAGGGTCTAAAGATTGTCTGTGACAAATTTCATCAAAATCGATCGACAGGTTTAAGCGGGAAAGCGTGACAAACAGAGAGATAGAATTACTTTCGCATTTATAATATTAGTATGGATAAACTCACAAACAGCCAGACGCAGAACAACTACTTGCAGGTCACACAAACATTTGTTCCAAGCGGGAATCGAAGCCGTGACACTGCGCCAAAACAAACCACCTATTGATTGTAACATAAGCAATTGGCTTTCTAACTTTCAAGATATAAGTGCTCTATCAATTTAATCAAAATGCTAAGGCTACCCTGAAGCTAAAGAACAGTAGGATTGATGAAGAAATCATTGTTTGTGGAGAAAATGGAAATTTTTGGCAAGGTCACGTAGGTGACCAGGAGCTGTCAAAATGTCGATCCCAGTCAACTCGAAAATAAACCGCTGTCAAAGACTAACTAGGAAGAAAACAGATACCTATATTAGGTACACAGCTCATTCGAAAATCTTTACAGATATAGGTATTTGTTTTCAACTAGGTAGCTATGCCTAATTATGCGCTTGCATGTCGGAGAAGAAATTGGTTTCTATGGGTTTTCAATTTTTTGCACGGAACCCTAATTCTTTTCTTAAAGTTAATTTTAATAACCCTACCATAGGGTTATTAAAATAACAGAGCTATCTGCCAGAATATTTTTGTGAAAATCGATGCAGCCGTTTCTTAGGAAACCGTAGGACAATAAGTACTAACAGACACATCATTTAAATTTTGTGTTTATGTGATATTGATGATGACATAACTTTGCGTAGCATCGCGGTTGTATTTTTCAATAAACATTACGTAGATATTTTTATTTGATTATTTAAGGGAGTTCCAATTAGCATTCTTACTGAACCAATTACCATGTTACTGGCAACCACGTAAAAAAAGGTAAGTGGCAAAAATTACACGATTATTTCAATTTTTTTATATTTCCTCTTAATTTTTTGCGCGTGTAGCAACAACCCTTAATAATATTTTAATGTTTATAGAAATAAATAAATAAATAAATATATACGGACAAATCACACAGATTGAGCTAGCCCCAAAGTAAGTTCGAGACTTGTGTTATGGGATACTAACTCAACGATACTATATTTTATAATAGATACATATATAGATAAACATCCAAGACCCAGGCCAATCAGGAAAATATCGTTTCCCATCATGACCTGGCCGGGGATCGAACCCGGGGCCTCCACGTCGCAGTCAGGCGTGGTGACCGCTGCGCCACGGAGACCGACGAATATAATAGAGTAGATAGATACATTATTACCTATAGCTATAGATACCCTAATTATTGATTTTAATTGATTTATAAATTGACGAAAACAAAATCCCTTATGAAGGAGGAATCCTTTACCGTAGTTACTAAGACGTAGTAAATAATATTACCTAGATTACTTGAAGGTACCTAAAGAATATAATACAGTCTTTCATGAACCTCGTTCACCGAATAACTAGCCCTCTTACTAAGCAAAATTACACAGTAGTGGCTAAAAATTATGGTTCATATTACATGAAGAACTTATAAAATACACACTTTCGTCCCGATATAAACATTGGTTGTTACCATAAAACTAACAAGCTTGTCTAGGTAGGTATAACAACCGCCATATTCTTTGACGCGCTTCGGACAACTTCGGCATTGGTCGGTTTTGATCGGATTATTATACAAGGGCCTAAATAACGCACTGTGGCGGGCGCAGATTATCTCGATGTAACACTTGTCACGTTTTTATTATCTTTGTATGTTAATACTGTCCACAATCTGATGCTAAAGTTGATTTACATTCATATTTTCGGTGCAGATCGATTTGAAATCCTATGGTTTGTTTTTCGATTTATAAAAGTCAATTTTTAGTTTTAAATATAATTTTGTTTGGCAGCCTCTCTGTGTAATGAGAATATCGTAAATGTCAAGCCCAATATATGCCTAGAAAGATTATTTTCTTACGTAGGTACCTTTCAAAGCTTGCGCAAAATCCGTCGACTCGAAGATTTTCCATTTTCTACTTTATCGTCCAGATAATATCAAGTAACTATTCCGTTGAATTAAGTAGAAAGATATCTACAAAGATAAAGCGGCCGCCAAAGGCTAGAATATACTAAAATTACCATAAATATATTCTTATGTTTATGAAAATGATAGCCGACGGTCTATGTCGAGTCAGCGGAACCAAGTTTTGTCTACTATTTTCCTTAACAGAATATTGTTTAAGTGTAACTATCTTACTAATATTGTATAGTTCCCTTTCGTTTGTTTGCCTGAGAATCGAGGAAAATTGCTTCATAGATTGTTGTGAAAACTACACACACAACAACAGATCTACGGTTTGTTGTGCAAGCTATGCCAGTGATTAGTAGGTACCTACACATACACACAGATACACATATATACAGATATTATTGTTTTTAAATTTACAAAAAGAAAAAGCGTAAATAAAGTATGATTTCAGAATGGCCATTCTCGGGTTTTGAAGAACGTTGACATTTAGACTAAGACTAATCATAGTCTCAGTCTAAATCTCTCAAAAAAGTTTACAATCATAGGCTCTTATTTACCATTTGTTGAGATAAGACCGCGACCAAGTTTTTAACTTTTTTAGCGATCGGAATTGACTTTCAGATGTTTGATTAATGTGTTTATTATTATTATTACCTACGGGCTTTTAATAGTGAATCTTGTTTCTAGGATATGCCTGAGACAAATGCCAATCTTAATTTTCTAATTTTATGGTCAAGTTTTTTTAGTTTATCAAAATTATTTCTTTGTTTCAGAGATTGAATATAGGTATTGACTTTGCTCAAGTACTATATCTGCTTTACCCGGGGTACCGGGCAAAGCGAATATTTTCGTAGTTTTTAAATTTTAATTACTGTCGATTATTGTTTAAATATTAATAGTAACTGATGTTCGTATTTGTAAAAGCAATAAATAAAGACTGATTTCTGATCATTATTTTGTTTTTGTATTGTATAC
This sequence comes from Sesamia inferens, assembly GCA_037179545.1. NCBI lineage: Eukaryota > Metazoa > Arthropoda > Insecta > Lepidoptera > Noctuidae > Sesamia > Sesamia inferens. Next base: position 14,412,407 of record CM073930.1, read on the forward strand.
CTTTTCTGCTATGACCTTAAATACCTTAAGGTATCCACTTTGCCCGGCCTTCTCCTACATGTCTATAAAAATAATATTTCTATATTTTTCCACGCCATAGAAATCCTGGAGGTCTACACTTATCTATTGATAACTTATAGTAAACCTTCACATTCTGTGGGTGCTATGAGGAGACGGGCCACTAACGGCCAGCGCATGACGTCACTAGAATCCTCTTTCATTGCCACTCGTGCCTGACATAAAATGACGTCAGGCTATTCAGCTGTTCTCCGTAACTTAAACAATCGTGTTTGTTGTTACTTTTCAAGTTTAGAATATGTTATATGGCTACAACATTCCGGACTACCGGATTTCTAGAATTATTCATAGATTTTCTAAAAAATAAAAAGGCAGTTTAAAAAAAAAGGCGTGTAAGTTTTTTTAGAGCAAGCTTTTTAGTAATATTTAAACATAAAAGGAGTAAGCCATTTTCGTTAAAAGAAAAAAAAATAAGTACAAAAGAAAATTTTTCAGATTAAAAAGAAGTTGCAAATAATTTCTTGACCTCTCTACGCTACGCGCACTATAAGTAACTCATGCTTAAAATATCTTCAACATTTTCTGTTTTAAATTTAAAATTCTCTTTCAGATACCCGTCTCGTGGCCAGCAGCGGTGCAGAACATTTTGGCACGACTCAGCAACACTGAAGTGTACCTAAGCGGTCGTGAACCCGCTCCCCGAACGTGTATTAGAACTCGACAGCTTTATTTGAGTTACAAAAATAAGGCTCTGCAAAATTTTGCAAAACCACAACCAGAAAAGTTCTTGAAATTTCACTACTACCTACTATTTTTAGTTTTGGCCTAATTAGTATTTCCAATGCATAAGTTTCATTAAATGTTTAACAAAAGGTCAATAATATAAATCTATCATTAAAGCTGCACCTACGACGTTATCTCTTTAAATCCGTACGTGAGTAAGTAATAGGATTTATCAACAAGTACCAGTTGTATCACGGCATGTCAGGTAACGGTATTGTACCTGCAAGTCCCTCCGCATTTACCTCCCCCTTCCCCTCCGCGTATCATTGACATGCAAATGAAACGGGCTACGCTCGCGGACCCAACGGTTATTTATCTCTGATTGGCTCGCTTCATTCTGCTTTGACAGACAGGTTCCAATTTCGAACGGAACCCGGTGCGGTGTTTACATAATTAAATATGTAAATGAATATGCTTGTGGATTTCGGATCGCGGATACCGATAACTACTTTAAATTCATATTTGGAACTTTTGTGTAGTATTTATTAACTCTTAGTAAATGGTGAAGGGACCAGTCTGTTGGACTGCAATACCTAAAAATTATTTAAAAAAAAACATATTTTTAGCCTAAATCTAATAATATCTTAAACATAAAATAAACTTATGTTATAGAAGATAAAAAATAAAGACATTAATTAATATTGAAATATAAAATTCTCTTCACTCTTCATTAATTCAAGAATAGTATTATCGAGTACAAAATTTAACATGAAAATCGCAACTCAAATCGGAACGAATCTTAACTGTATTATTATGTAAACAAACAGACTGAGTTTGCCTTCAATACCTTCAAACCAGCCGATGGGAGACGAAGATAAGGGCTTGCACAGAAATACCATTCATGTCAATCAGCCGTATAAGTAAATTACAATCTTTACGAATCGAATAAGCGATAAATAACCCTTTGAAGCCGCGGCGCGATTGACAACCATAATTTTGCCTTTATTTTATTCCCTTCCCACGTTTTTTTGCGTTATCTATTCGATACCCCATAGCACTGGAAGGGTTGACGCTTCGCATAATATTCAGTAAGTAATAGAGAAAAAGAATCTTGGCATTTTAAAACACTACAGCGTGTTTTGCCAATCATAGATAGACAAAAAAAAACCACATTGAAAAAAAAAGATTTTATTAAAAAAAATATTCGTGTTGTAATTGCTTGTAGGTTACATTTAATTAAGAAAGTATCAAGAACCATCTAAAGTATTATTACGAGTAACAGCATTCTCATTAGTCGCGAGGACCAAGTCTTGATCGTTCGGTCCCTTTGTAGTGCAATAAACATGATTGCTCGATGGAGAACAATTATTTTGTTATTTATGACATCAATTGCGCCTGGCTGCTTACATAATATCCCTTTACAGACACGAGTACACGTGTTTTATTTATAGGTAGATTATTTTATATTATCTATGCACTTGTGTGAGCGTTTGTACGTAGAGTTGCTAGGTGAGTATAATTTATGGTTAATATGATCCGCACTTTAATTAGTGAATAAGACTTGGTCTATTTCAGTTTATTTATATTCTAATTTATAAAATAAGCAAGCAAACGTCATTTTAATACGGTTGAATGCAAATGAGTATTGCAAATAAACCCGGTGAATCGTTGGGTTGGTATATCTAATTTACTTAGATGTAGGTAGATTGTACAGTAAATACATTGTTTTCAGCGAATGTGTTTTAATCAAGATAAATTACTTAGTCGCCAAACCCGTGTACGAAACGTGTTGCTAATTAAATTGAACACGGATCTCTTTTTGAATGCGGAAAAAGTTGGGGCGAACTCCACAATTTTTAAAACAGGAAAAATATGACAACAGTTTTAAAGAAACTCGGTTTAAATGTCGTAGTATAAGATTAGCCTGGTTTAACTTACAATATTAGTTGGGTACTTTTATCTCGGAAAGTTTCCGGGCGATTCGGCGTGGTTCTTAACCCGGATTACCAAATACTGGCCGAAGTTCGGCAGTTAAGGGACTTGTAAGTGGTTTAACTCTTGAAATCCATGGTGACTGACGCTCGCTACGGTTAGGTGGCAGAAATGTAGGAAAATAACTTTTAAAGATGATAAACTATGTCTAACTAGTCTTGTATAATATATTATTTAAAAGAGAAGTTATTTATTTTTGCAGTTATTGGTACCTCGAATTTTCTTATTTTGTAAAGATTTTTATTTTGTCGACGTTATAAACTACTAACTTCTTGACCGCGATTGCTGCTGATGATATTCGCGACTTCTAAGTATTCACTCTAGTCTTGAAGACACTTTGAATGTCTCCATCACATTTAATTTAAAAAAAAAAAAACATTTAGGTATGTCTGCATATTTCTTATTTTACAGAATCACACAAGCAAGTTTTCAAAATATAATCCAATTTTGCTAGCTACTTAAATGTTATTAGGTAAAAAAAATGTACTGATGGTATCTGTACAGTTTGTTTTGGAATGAAATGCTTTTGTCTACCTAATAGAAGTTATACATAAGAAAAACTCCTATCAAACAGAAACTTTTAATCAATTTAGGAATCAGATTCCACATCTATCTAGACGATTGCATAGTAAGATTATGTTGCCATCAATTCTATGCGTGTACCGGGGGTGAAAGAAAAAGAACTTTTGGGGGTAAAGGGGGGTGAAATGTCTATTTTTCGCAAGTCACGTATCGGTTCAAGCTTATCCGGCGTTAGGTTTGATGATAATAAGTGATACCGCCAAATATGTTTTACAAGGATGTAAAGAAGAGGACTAGATTTGGTAAGATTCACAATATTAAGAGCTACTAATTTTACATAAATTTTCATTCCGTTTTTTTTTAAACCAATAACTGTTCATAAGTTATAGAGATCGGTAGTGTCCATAAGTTAGGTATAGAGGTCGGAAGTGTGTATACCTACATAGAGCACGATTTAAAAAAACACCAACGATTATTTATTGCTATATATTTGCAAAAATAAAATGTCAGCCTCCGTGGCGTAGCGGTAGCGAACGCGGCCGCTGCACAAGGCGGCGCGGGTTCAGTGCAAATATTTGTACTTATGCATGAATATGAATATTTGCACTGGTCTGGTCGAGAAAAAATTGGTGTGGAGAACTGTAGGGAACTTTCCTGGTTGGCCTGGGTCTTGGCGGTTTATTTGGATTTATACGGCTAATCACACAGATTGAGCTAGCCCCAAAGTAAGTTCGAGACTTGTGTTATGGGATACTAACTCAACGATACTATATTTATAATAGATACATATATAGATAAACATCCAAGACCCAGGCCAATCAGGAAAGTTCCCTATAGTTCTCCACACCAATTTTTTCTTCTTCAAGGTAAGTAGAACACAGCAAGCCAGCAAACAAAGTGTTTTCGTCGGCATTCATACATACCTATGTACGCACTCAGTAGGTAGGCGTATAGCTACTACTATGTACTGTGATGTGTTTTATGCCTTCCTACATAGGTCAGGGTCGTTGTTTACAAGTGTAAGTTGTACGGTCGGTCAGTTTACATGCAACCGTGTTTGTACTATTCCACTGAGGACCTAGGGAGGTATCTGAGGACTGTATAGCAACTAGATTTCAACAATCAAATAGTTGTATCAATAGCTTCATAATTTAAAAGAGTGTCCATGGAGTTTCTTGCCCGTTCTTCTCCATAGGTACCTATTCTTTGGAATGGGCGACTAGCTTCATCTTACTGACTGACCGACCTTCTGACAATTCAAAAGTACCTACCTGTAACTGGTTTATTTGAAATAAATGCTTTGATTTTGATTTTTAGAAACCTGAATAAAATATCAATTGTTGCAATCGTATGCAAGTTATTTATGACTCTATTAATATTAATATTGAGATATTTATTGCTCAAATGAACGAGAAGTTAGATGCATGACAAAAAATGGTACGTAAATTTTTGCTACACGCATTCATGTCACAGTAGGTATCTACTGCCAGAAAAAAAAAAGAAAATTTTTAAACAACAAGGAAATATCATTCACAGAATTTACAATTCATAAATTTACTACCTACGTAATACGGCCGCTAACTTACAGTCGCGTAGGTAGCGCATCTATTTCTTACAATATCTGGAGCCGAAGCATTCAAGAGGCGTCCTCGTAGAGTCAATATCAATAAATGGGAAGCTGGGAAATTGGATGTGTTGCGGCTCGTGGCTCGGCCGACACGCTACGTAATAAGATAGTAATGAGACATTCTTGCCACTCGTAAAAATATGGTCGTTGGCTCCCGATCTATGACTAAATATTTAACTAACTCGCTGTGTCCCGTGTGTCTAAATATAGACTTTGTGTCAGTTGGCTTTATTATTACTTTAACTTGCATTTATCGAGAGCTAGAAAGCTTTTTTTACTTGGTACCAACAGTAAAATGCACCTATACACTTAACATTAACATTGCACTTAACATTAGGGTAATACGAAGATTCTTCCGATATTTTTGTATACACAATATTGCTTATGAAGTTTAAAATTAATATATTTGTAGGTACCCAGATAGGTACCTATATTCATATCAACCCTTCGAATAAGCCTATGTCAGTCTGACGTAATGTATTTTTAATTATTTCTATAATTACGGCGTTCAACCGGTTAATATTTCCATTAAAAAATCATACAAGTAACCTGTGCCTCAAATTATTCTCATATTAAATATTCTGAATAGTGAAGACGAATGCCTATTAATTCCTTCAGATTCTCATTTCGTAGTGATCTGTGATCCTGCCTGACGATAAGCAGTGATGCAATACTTTATGGTAAAGCGCACTAGTTTATTATGAGCCTATTCATTCTAGCCTTGAAGTCATTTAAATTGTAATCAGGCAGGAAGACCTCTGCAGCTAACATTTCCATAGATATTTAAATTCATAATGCATAAAATATATATCTATACTTATCTAAAAATAAATGGGTTCCTGCAATTTACGTTTGTTTTTATTTACTTCGAACCTTGACTCAATTTAATCATCACGAGCTAAATAGGGCAAAGAGTTAATATCTACTCTCTTGCAAAAGTACAATTAGGTCCTCTCTACCTTTGTTTGCATTTCATTTGCAAATAGGGCAAAGGTGCCTACTTACCGACTTTAAGAACAACAGCCCTTTCCTTATAGGTACCTACTTACATCAACACTAAAAACAATGGTTCAAACATACCGTCCGCAATCCGTCTACATCCATTTTCCGTCGAATCCAACCGTCAACCGGTTTGTTCTGTAAAAGAAGAGAATCACAGTATTAATTAATTGCTCCAACTCGTTTGTAACTATCCTAGTAAATTGTGTGTAACCGATTGCATCAGCCTACAAAGATTGATTTGACATTGACACGCCGCGCATGCGTATTGCCCTAATTCCGTGTAAGGTTCCCGTGGGTGAGAGACGGCGAGATATAATTTTACATATGATAGAGGGAGATAACTATGGGGTGCACAGGAACTGCTGGCAGAGACGGGTCGGTAACATGGCCGACGGCTATTGCATTTGCATGCATTTTAAAGAATTGTGTTTGATGCAGAAGGCCTGGCCCTGTGGAAACGTTACGTGGAACTTTCTAATTTTAAATCTTTGTAATATTCTTTAGAAACCATGATGCTTCTAATTCCTTGCAATATTAATTTTAAAAAGAAAGTTTTTTTTTTAATTATTAAAAGAGAAGTGGACAGCATCGTTATGAATGTTACTGTTTATAATGGAAGAAAGTTTAATAGGAATCTCTTGTTATACAGGTTTAAAAGTATGACGTCGTCGGTGCGTTAACCTTTAAATGTATGGATCGAAGCGGCCCCGGAAAATGTCCAAATACAATACACACCCAAACATAGGTTGTCAGCAGTTAAATAAAACATACTTATCAGTGTAACATCGTAACTTTATTTTGAAATACTTAATTATGACGAAGTTACCTAATCGAAACCCTAATTTTATTCCGATATTCGATAAAGTATGTAACATGTGTTCAGATAAAATGCAGATATTTGAATGTAAATGATTCTACAAGCGATTTACATAATATCGATCTGGAGGAATACAATTCGAGGCTTGTTGTTTGAAATTCAACGTGTAAAGATAAAATGGCATTGAACTTTATTGTACTATCTTACTATCTATCGTATATTAGTTGCATTTACATTTGTATGACCATAATTTATTTATTGAATAGATTCTCTTTAGTTTCTTCACTCATAGTAACAAGATATTGGTACAAAAATTTAATCTGTTTAAGAAATCATACTTTGGTGGCATGTAAGTACCTACATGTATAAACTGTGGTAAATTGAATGAAAACTCATTAGTTTCTTTTACTAGCTATAGAATAAGTAACTGCAAATATTAGCCTGAACATAAAATTGATTCAGTAAGTAAACCGTAAATTGTAGGATCAACAGATTAGAAATTTTAAAGGCATTAGATACAAAACATCCATGCCCACGTGACACACGAAATATTTTCTAACATATACACACGCACACATACCTACATATATATTGAGGTAGATAGATAGGGAAGGTCTCCATATCTTGCCATTTGTACCCAACTTCCCTACCTGTCCTTACCATATCTACACTGTCACCGACCCACATATCCGCCGAGCGACCTCTCATAATAGATTGAATTCGTACAATTCAATAAAGGTGTTCAATTTCGAAAGAGAAGGAGGGATACCCAGACGATCATGAAATTCCATGAATATTCCATTCGTCTTGTAATAAGTTCAGAAACTTTAATTTGGAACAGCGCTAAAACAGAAGCATTTCCATGGAAAGACCCTGGCAGCTAATCGCTTCAATTTGGCGAAAGTAAATAAAAGTTTAAACAGATTAAACCCAGTAACGAGGGCAGCCGGGGAGGGGTATGAGGAGGCACAATTATCTCGTCCTATTTTCCCTTCTAATTTCACGTTAGGTCTACCCTTGAAGAGACTTTGCAGACGTGCGCGGAAAAACCGCAAAGTTTAACTGAAACCGCTTTATTTCTAAATGTGGCTCAATTTACATTTAAATCTGATAACAGGCTAAAATTATTATTATGCTATACAATTAATATCGCGATACATCTTAAATTAATCAATCTAGATTCTTATTAAATGATAACGGTATGAAAATATGCAATAATGAATTTTAAAATGCACGCAAAAAGAAAGCGTTAAGAATGCTTTGACACAGTTTTGATAATACCTGGGGTTTCACCCGCGTAGATTTCGATATGTTTTTATTTTTTTAGTTATTTATGCTCCGCTCCTATTAGATTAGCGCGTTCAGTTCAAACAAACTCTTCAGCTACTGGTGCCGATCCTCTTTGTAATGAAATGAAATGAAATGAAATCGTTTATTAAGCAAGTAGGATCACCGATCACTTTTACACGTCATATGTTTTTTTTTTCTTTTTTTTTTTAAACTAGATGAAGCCGGCATTTCCTAACTGACTACCTCTGAGAAGAAATAGCCGAAACAAACTCAGGGATCATCGTCTTTGTTCAAACACTAAAAAAAATTTTAATTAAGTGCATCTTTTTCTTTCCATTTCGTTAAGAAAAGGATAGAAGATAACATTTTAGTTTAATCCTGTCAAATTAAGATACTCCAATAAGCAGTTTAGACGTGATTATAAACATGGCGACTAAAAATACGCCATTTTACGTCGGGAGCGCACTAATTGACAGATCTAAACTGACATTTTATCTTCTGTCTTTTTCTTAATGAAATAGAAAGAAATGGATGCACTGAACTTAAATTTAATTTAGTTTGGGAACAAGGGAATCGGGGCATTATATTAGTATAGATAGGTTAACTTTTCTTGATTTTTTTTTTTAGCAGCATATTAAAATTTTGAAAAAATAGGTAACAATTATTGTACGCAAAGAGCGAGCGAATCAGAAACAAATTGACCCCGATATAAAAGCAATTTATTGTTTCAATAACTAATGGTAAAAAGTTTTTTTGATTAGTATATTAATCTATAAATTAGTATAGGTATAAATCTTGTGCTTCCTATGATATTTTTTAAAAATATATGGAGGAAGTTTTATTAAAAAAGCTTGGGACTGAGCTGCTCGCTCTGTTAAGCATTGTTATTAAGCAATAGGTACCTATGCGTAATTATAACGTATATTATTATAAACATTTTCATTTTTAATGTCTGGTCTTGAAAACAGACGATGATCCCTGAGTTTGTTTCGGCTATTTCTTCTCAGAGTAGAAAATGCCGGCATCAACTAGTAAAAAAAAAAAACATGTGACGTGTAAAAGTGATCAGTGACCCTACTTGCTTAATAAACGATATAATTTCATTAAGGGCGCTTGCACCGACAATTGCCTAACATGCTTAGTGCTAAATTAAAACATCTTTCTTTTTCTGTTATTAATTTGAAGATGGAAGAGAGATTTTAAACATGTTTAGAGATAAATTTATTTAGTATTTTGTAGAGCGTTTTGCGTTTAAACATATCTTTATTTATTCGTGATATTGCGATTAGTCGCTCGTCCGTAGACACAATCGCTATCTTCTTACAGAACCGTTTCCACACGCCTTCAGTTTTTCTCACCATTGAGTTTCACACTTGTGGGTTTTTGGGTTCAACGACACTTATACGCATTAAATGATAAAGCTTGCGGGGACCATGAAGAAATAGAGGGTTAAAATATCCTCCCCTTGTGTGATCTAGTTCAAAATTATTTTGGTTAATGGTTAGACTACATTTTCTTTTTAATAATTATAAACTAGCGCTTGACCGCAATCCCGCCTGATGGTAAGCAGTGACGCGTTCGTTGATGGTAAAGCACGCTAGTTTATTAAGAGCCTATTCACTCAGAAAAACTCAGCGAATAGGAAGGAAGACGCCAGTTGAGCGAGGTGATGCAATGTTAAACCCAAAAACACGACCAACGATGCCGCGCCAAAGGGAGATTGATCTGAAGACCCTCCACGACCAAACTCCCAACACAACAACATTAGGCGCATCGTACCCAGCACACATCGCAATACAACTGCTCAGACTTATCCTCCGTACGGCTTAGACTTGTGCAATGCAAATTAATTCAAATAGAGTCTGACAGTGTCTATGTGAAAATGACAAATACCTATCTTTTATATTAATTAACTGACCTAGTTTGTCTTAGTTGGCTCACCCACTTAGTCAATTACTCATCAGATAAGCCACTGACGCACTCCAGATTTAGTTTCACTCTCAACTAGCTATAAGGTATGCAGTAATAGAGCCTACTTAGCAATTCAAATGATTAATGCAATTCAAACTTGTAAAAACACAGAAATATTAATGCAAATCGGGGTGAAAATTCTTACGGTTCTTCTCATTTCTTTTAGCCGAACGATGAAAATATTATAATATTTTACAAGAGCAAGAGTTGTAACATTAGCATAGAAATCGCCGTAAGTTGATATCATTGAACTTTATTAAGGAAAACTCGAGATAAACACCCCATGCTGATGCGATCCCATAATCTCATCCAATTATGCTTTGATTTTATTCTGACAGATGTACCTACTTATGATTTCATAAACGATATGTTGCAAGCTCAAAACGACGATTCATGTCTTATTTCGAAATGTCAACTGTATTTTTGGTGCCAGATTCAGCCTAAGTTTAGGTATTGGTTGACCGCGATAGGTCAAAGAGGTCATATTGAAATTCACAATATCTTTAATGGAAAGTCCACACCCTATTCTGATGACATGATAAATAACCTGTCATGAAATCGACATACAACTCGCGCGAGTTAAATGTGCACCTCCCTCTGTGACGTCAATCGGCCGGTACTTACCGTTTGTAAAAAATGAGAATTAAGTATGTAAAAAAAATACAAATTACATTTTTTTTTTATTTTAATAAAAGGTCGTTTTGATGATAAAGCGTCATAATTCTTGATCATTTTACACATACTTATAGACTGAAATATAATGTTGGTGCAACCGACAGGTTTCACTAACGCGTTGAAAATGTAAAAAAAAACTTAATAAGAAAATAACAAAGCAAAAAAAAACTCCATAGAAACAGTAGTAACAACAGGGGATTTAAACTGTATTTAGACATTTGTACCAAAGATGCTAACGCTACTCATCGCTTACGGCAATTGAGGGCGCCGTGCAGGAAGCGGGAGCGATTATAATATTATCGCTTAGAGATCATGGCGAATATTTGACAGGCCCGTTTTAATCTGTATATTTATTATTCTATCTTCACTTGATAAGTCTGAGAGCTCTAGCTGTATACCTATAAGTTAACAGTTGGCCACATTATAGTAGATTACTTTAATTCGAATTTGTTTATGTCAAATTCTGTGAGGAGCATAAACATTCGCTTTTGAGATGTGTGTCCCTTTATATATTACCTATGAAAATTAGAAGACTTAGTTGGTTTTTGCTGCCTGATTCTCACGTTACACTTTAATGTAAGGTTTTTTGTAGTTCCAACGTTCGTACAAGTTACCGCCCTATACAAACGTTAATAGAATCAATCTGCTTCAGTTCGTGGATGTGACGTACATACGAAGGCTGCGTCAGTCGCCCCTACATCGTGCCTCTATTTACATGTTTTTCTAATCAACATCCTGATTCCTGATATTGGGTTCAACCGTGACTTGCATTGAGCGGGCATTATTAGCCCCGAGGTACGGGATTGTCTTTGTGAAGATTAAAACATGTATTTCCATAATATTACAGACAATACGACGCTAAGAATAAGTCTCTGTTATAAGTAGGTATTCTGCGAAAGCACGTATTGTTTGAGATGAGTGTCTCGTTGTATTAGATGTGTTTTCTTTGGTTATGACCGTTAGCTATGTGTAAAAATTATGGTAACCATCAGACGTCGTAAAATGTTCAAGAGTTTCTACAAGGTTTAAGATTTTCAAACATGTTCAACATAAAATTGGGTGAAAAACAGGCTAGTGATTATTATTGAAACAGTAAGGTATCTGTTATATTTTAAAATAAGAGTTTTCAATCTTCTTCTTCTGAAAGTGTCAATGGTAAAATTTCCTTCTATGTTTTTTGGCATAAAAGTAAGCAGCAATTAACGCATCCAAGGGTCTTTATGCTGCAAGAGGCATGCGGCAAAAGATAGAAGGATAGTCTAGCCTACTTGGGTAGTCTTTTTAATGTTTTAATGTTTTCCAAGCAGCCCATGGAAATTTGTTCCCGGATTAGGCTAGTTATTTTTAGAAAACTAGACATCTTAAATTTCTTGCATTAAATATTACCTATAAATACCTTAGCAATACATAGGTAGGTACGACTTATCGATTCGCCATAATTCAGTTCAGTCAAATACAAAAGTTTAGTCAATATAGTTTTATCTATCCAATAGAGAAACGAAAGTCTCGAACGCCCAAAACTTTTACGTCTAGCATCACGCAGGGTTTCAGACAAAACAAATGGAAGTGAGCAACAAAAGTTGGAAGTATTTGCATTCTGCACATCCTGGGAAGGCTTCAGTATGAATAGTAGTGTTGGGAATAATTGTGACTATACTGTAACTTCATGCTTGGCTACTAACTACTTCGAGCGAAGTGTTTGTTGTATGGTCTAAGTATAAGTGATGGCGTAGGGACTGATTATTTTTTGCCTTCCGATAAAACAGTTGTGATGTTATGTTATATATAGTTAGTATACAGTGAAATATATAAAAAAATATAATTCTGCTGTTTTAAGTCTAAGTGACAATACCATATATGTTATTCGTAGTTACTAGGTAATATTCATATTATCAATAGACTTTGGCAAACGCTTCTATTGATTTTACAAGTCAAATCTAAGAAAGGATGTAGTACTTAAAAGAACATTGGTAAATTCATTTCATTTAAATTTTTGAGAACTTGTGTTAATTTGACCTATGTTGCCGCTTAGATAATTAAAATTATGAGTCTATCAAATGCTTGATGATTTAGGATTGATCATTAACGTCAAAGTAATTATTTCAAAATTAGTAAAAACAAAAATAAATTAAGGTCGATCCAGACGAAGCGTTTCGCCTCCTCCTTTATACCAACAATTTGCAAACGGCGGTGTTTCCGTCGGACTACTATTTTGATTGTCTTCAAGGCTAGAGTGAATAGGCTCTTAATAAACTAGTGCGTTTTACCATCAACGATTACGTCACTACTTACCATCAGGCGGGCATGCACAATGGTCCGCTGAAGGGACTGAGTGCGGAAACCAAACCAGTAACAGTAACCATCAGGCGGGATTGCGGTCAAGCGATAGTTTATAATATATATAAAAAAATGCTTTCATCGTAGTAGGTTCTGTAATCTATATGGTGTACATAATAAAGAGTATTCTATTCTATTCTATTCTATTCACTCTAGCCTTGAAGACACTCAAATTGTAGTCAAAAGGAAACACTGCCGCTGGCAAATTGTTCCAGTCCCTCGATGTACGCGGTATAAAGGAGGAGGCGAAACGCTTCATCCGGATCGTAAATTACAATTCGTAGATTTTTATTTAAGATAAATATCATAGTAACTAGTTTTAATGAAATTTTCACCTGACTGTGAAAACACCAAACAAACTGGAAGCCCATAATGTTTTATTTTTCTAACCATTATCATAAAAGTCGTAGACAGCCTAAAGTAGGTACTTCTCACACAATAACAATTAAAATATGTAAATAAAAAAACTCGTTTGCCTTTTTACAAAAGGTAATAAAGCTCGCCGCTTTGGCTTTCACTTTCAACAAAAAGTTTAAAATTGAATTGAACTAGGTTTCACTTTCTGTATTCATAAAAAGATGTTACCAATTCATAATACAGGTAAACAGTATTTTGTTACATTTTTTATTGCTAACAATGGCTACTGTTTTGGTTCTTTTATTATGTTGTCTTATTTGCCTTTTTACAAAAGGTGTGACTGAGCTTTTTAGCTTCCGAAGTAAACAAAACAGTAAATCTTCAAAAACGTATGACATTCCGAAGACGATGATTTCAAAGGGCTACTTACTTCGTCATGCAACAATTTATAGTCACAATAGGATTGTCATATCCTGACCTAAAAACCTAAAAACCTTTTTTTAGGCTTAATGCTATTAAGAAAATTTCTCTGGAATTATTGTAAACAACTCTTAATATATTTGTGATCTATTATAAAAATAGATTACAGTAAGAATTAATAGAGATAAAATATAATCAGTTTATACTCATATATGTAAGGTGATCTTGTAAAGGTCAAACGCACCCATAACATGCGGCAAGCACAGAACTATTTGAAGGGGCGGTGTCTAGCCTATGTCCAGCAACGGACCTCTATTGGCTCAATTAATAATGATACTTATACTAAATTAATTATTTTTTTCAGAAACGCTGATTTCCTACACAAAGACCACACGTCTCACCGGCGTTTGTACCGGGATGTGTGCCTATAAAGCGAGAGTTTTTAGTTACCGCCCATTCGGGCTAAGTTCGCCCACGGGTCAGAATTATCCGGGCTCAGATCTCCATCCAGACGTATGGTAACGTGCAGGTAGATCCAGATGACGTCATTATGAGACCCGTGCTTAGGAATATGTTGGTTTGCTTCGTTTGTTTACATAGAGTTAGAAGAAAGTGTTCTCTGTTTAGTTTTAACGGTTATATAAATTTTGCTACCTTTTGCTCGCGACTTCTTCTGCATGAAGGAGGCTAGAAGTCATGCCTACCCTAAGTTACACCGAAATCCATTCAGCCGTTAAGGTGTGAAAATGTTGTTTATTTATAGTTACCCATGCATAGAATTGATCAAATATGATAATTGGTTGGTCACTGAAAATTTAACCTTGACATGCAATTTTAGTTTACATCTAATCAAGAACCTATACTCAGAGGTATGAGGAACAGGGAGTTAATTTCACTCATCCTCCATACGAACCAAACGGGTTATGGGCTTCTTATCAGCAAATGATATCGCATCCAATGTCCCGGAATCAATCCAGTTCTAGTTGCACGGTAAACTTTATTTGCGCGAAATAGGTAGTATAATTTTGCCTGACTTCAGAATGACGCATAGTTCTCTTATGGCGGCGTAGATGTCGCCACAAGCCTAACGAAAGAACTGAAAACGACCTAAATAATAGGTTAGCCACAGGTAAAATAACTGCGCTTTCTAGGTTACACGTTACTCAATCCAACATCTCTGATAAGAAGAAGTGTGTTAAGGAAAAGCCACGCGAATACAACTTTTATGTAGAAATTTTATGGTTCAAATTTTTCTCAGCAGGTAATAACGCTATAAAATACGATAACGTAATGGATTGATATGGGCTTATACGCCAAAGTTAAACGAGTGATACATCGCCCGTTTAACTTTGATTTAGGCATAAAAATTTTGCATAGATATAACGTGTTACTCTATATAGGTACCTACATAGAACAATCTTTACAGATGTAACCGACAGCGAATAGTTCTTCATTGCCAGTCAATATAATAAAAATATCTATCATACTTATCCCATATTTTTCTATAACCTGAATGTCGGACTAAATAGAATATTTTTTTTTTACCCAGGAAACATCTCTATTCCTACCCCCACGAGACCTAGCTTGGGAAACTTCACTATGTTTTCCCCTAATTTATAGAACATACGTCATAAAATGTTCCTCGTTGTGTATAAATTATGCAGGCAAACTGTTTGAAAGGTAAGTCAAAAATAACCCAGTAGGTAGGTACAATGGCGTGTCCCAGTCCCATGAACACGAGATGAAATATTGTTTCAGCCAAAAAACACGACAGACCATTTTTTCAACCATTTCTCCTACTACAGTTCATTCTCACGCGATTCTCACCTAAATGACTAATGTCGTTCTTGAACATTTTTAAAATACAACTTCCTTATTACTATTGTTGCTGAAATAAATGCAGAAAAAGGAAGGTTTTCTGCCTTAATTTGGAAAAATTGCTTAGGTTTAGATTTTTGCTAAGCTTTTTCATTTACTTTTTTCCTTGTGATATTAATTAGAATTAAAGCTCTTTTACACTGTAGGTAGTCTAAGCTTCGGCACTCAGAGGTGTTTTTTCTCAAGGCTATTTACTTCTGGTACTGGATTCTCAACCTTCGGCCCAACACCAAGAGTTGAAAGTACAGTGCGCGATAAAACTCCCGCAATATTCTTAACACCGTACGAACAATAAAATACGCCTTCCAACACACCTTACTCCTCCATTATTTTAGGATAGACAGGCAAGACTCGAATACTAGAAATCCATGAAACGCCATAAGCTTCTAAAAATTCCAGTATTTACTTAAGAAGTCTTCTTTTCATTTTATCAGTCTAAATTTATATATAGTAAATATACATAGGTATACAAATATAACACAAGAATATCAAACTCGTAGAGAAAGATAGCACGAACGAAACGAAACTATCCCCTTGTATACAAATTCCGAACACTCGGCTCCAATACATTTTGCATGAAGCTCTGTAAGAAAACTTGGTATTCGTGCTTGGGACAAAGTTGGGTTTTTATTTAACTATTTTTATATAAAACAAGCTTGCATTTGGTTCAGAGATGTCAGCGTTATTTTTGTTGGCATGCATGTTAGGTAAATAAATATATGGCAGGTGTAGGTATATGTTTGGGAATGAAACTGCAACGAGTAGGTGTGGACAAGAGGATGTACCAAAGTCGGAAAGGTCATTTTCATTATCACCTACCACCATGATGTCTTAGAATGAAGAAATCGAAGATATCTACGATACATCTCCCCTGCTGGCACACACAGACACACAGACAGGATGTCTGTGTCGCAGCAATGGGAACGTTAAGTATAATCTGATTATACTTTATGTGATCTTACGTATTCCTTTATTACAAGTTAGATTAACAAGTTATCGAAATTCGAATTGTCAAATATTTGTCTTCCCTTCATCCCAGCTTTGGAGTCTAGGGTCCGCTTTACCAGTCTAACTGCTCATTTTGGCTAAACTTCGATATTTTCCATGAAGCGATTGCCGTCTGTCCTCCACTCTCCGAAGGCGATATCGAAGCATTGCAGTTAGAGCAATTGTAGGACTTTTGAGGGCTCCAACAACACGTAACGACTGCCATTAGATGTTCGTGTGGCAACCGGGACCAACGGCTTAACGTGCTTTCCGAGGCACGACCAGACCAGTGCAAATATTCATATTCATGCATACAAATATTTGCACTGCGCGGGGATCGAAACCGCGCCTCCTGGCACAGTGGCTACGTTCGCTATCGCTATGCCACGGAGGCTGTCAAATATTTGTATGACTTACAATTAGTTGTTCCAGGTCCGACTGTTTATGTATGTGAGTATATATTTTGTAAACGCACCCACTATACGTGTTTTTTTAAATCTGTAATTAAAATTTACCGATTGTTTTTTTTAATATTGTACTACTTTGGCTAAATGTATGTTAAAAAAAACAATTTTAGTATACATCTAATCGCGAAGTCTTTTAATTGGCTTTTTGTCAACTATTGTTTCCTTTTTGTTTGCTTTTTTTAGCTTTAATTCATCTATGTTCAAATAAATAAATAAAACAATAAATACTATATAACACGAAGCATTTATCTGATACCTACAATTTTTCAGTCTAATGGACAAGATACCTGACGGCGCTATTTATTTTATAACCACATTGTTAAATATTCTAATAAAATATACTCATTATGAATATAATAATATATTGCTATAAGTATAGACTTATTACCTACCCAAAGGGTCAAGGGGCTTAAGACACGCGTCAGTATTATTACCCATTGCCCACTCAAAATAACATCCAGCAAAAATCTCAAAAGGAAAGTTATTGTATAGTAGCATTGGCTTTCCTTTTGACGTGTTTTAATAGTGTATTCTGATTACCCCACCAATCAGTCAATGTGTTTAATTACTATCTAATATTGAACCTACCCCGACACGTCATCAACAAACAACCTCAAACCAATATGCTAAACGCACCTAATTTAGCTCTACTTCACCATCCCTTGTTGAAAAAGAAACAGTAACATAACTCTGTAGCGCCATTGGACGAGACTAATAGAAATTCTCGACGGATCCCAACGGTCTAGACGAGGTGAGTTTATAAAAACAACGGAGTGGCTACACAAGAGAACGTCGGACGCGGCAACACAAAGCTGTGAATGGATGCATTAGCTGACTTGAATTACTAATTACAATGTGCTGTGGCGCCTTTAAATGCGCTGTCTGATGTGGGAATTAGAATAACTAATAAAATGTAAGTTATACCAAATTTTCTTAGCGGGTTTCTTAGGAGGTATGTTGCGGTCTAACATGGAAATGCTTTGAGAATGGACTGAAGTAATCTGATTGCTATTTTGAATGGCAATGGCACTGGCAATTTGAGACAAGTCCCATCAATAGTCAAGTATCAGGAGATATTATGTCATGCATAATATTCATAAAATGTGTATTCCAGCAAAAACATATATTGGTAAACTAAATGTAATGGAATATTATAGAAAATTCTTCCTCAGTACCATCTTTACAGTAACACAAATCGCAAAAAATATGCAAATCTATTATATTTATTGCACTACTATCGGAAACTATGACAACCTAAACGGCGTAGGCGCCAAGCCGCATACAGATATTAGTTCCAAATTTGAATTTGTTGTTTAAAATATATGTGACTAATGGCGTCTACGATATTGGGAATTCTAAGGACTCCTAATGTGATACTGGCATAATTATGTAGTATTAAAAAATATTTCCGCATCGAACTATACAAAGGAGGTTTTGTTCATCGCATAAATAAAATAGAACCTTCTTTCTTAGAGGTCACAGGACTAGACTTGTTTGTTTCCTTCTTCATCACGGTAAATTATCTAATAAAGAATTAGTGAATATAAGAACATTGACAAACAACGTTCCAACTACCTAGTGGTAAATATTATGTTATTGTTTACTTCTTTGCTTGCTGATTCTTTGGACAAAAATAGAAGGATTTGTTGTAGCCTGTGATCTGATATAATTAATATCTATAATAGCACCTGCTTATGATAACAGATGGTAGTTTATGTAAACAATAAAATTATTAACATACTTTTTTATTGCCCAATAAGCTGATTAGCAATATAAATATGGAGGTATTAATTATGCAAAAAAGAAACAAACATGCATATGCCAGGTTTTCTTTGTTTGGTATTTGTTTATTTTATATATTAGGTAACTACATATTTGTTATTCACAGTCCAATAAGGTTTAATCCAGGTATTGGGTTCCGTTTAAACAGAAGTATGATTCCAATAAAACGTTTTCATTTCATTCTCATCCTTTCAAATTATGTAAGTAATTCTATAGGGAAAAATGAAAGATAAAAATATTAAACTTTTCCGGGAACTGCTAAAGCGTAACAAGTAACATAAGTTCTAGTTTTGGTATTGGAGGTTCCTACCTAGGTAAAACTCTCCCGTGAGGTATATGGTTCATTGGATATTTCTATTAGAAATCAATGACCAATAAATGACAAAAGGCGTCCGTCTGTTCCATTGGGACTAATGCCAACATTGGCGAAGGATAAGCCTGCAACTTTACCCAACCCTCCTGAACATGTTCTGAGGGAGTTACCTGATCAATAAGTTTTAAACAATACTAGGAAAGTGATTGATTTATGATATACCTACTTGTGCTATACTTAGGTATACACATTTGAAACTAAATATACATAATAGTACTAGGTGAATAACTAATCGAAATTAAAAATGGATTTTTTGCATGAATCGATTTATCATCAGTTAAAACCTATTTTCATAAAAAAACATCTATTTTTTATTTTGTCGGATACCACCTTTGTCCACTTAACTCTTCAATTGCGATATTCATACAAGTTATTAGAGAGTTAAAAAAATGTATCAATATTCTTTATAAGTAACAAGATTTCGAATAGTCTACGTAAAGCCAAAATATAAAGCTATAAATCTCCAGTAGGTATGTATAACTGGTTTATCATTGTGCGGAAAGTCAATGCGAGGTCAACTGAAACTGGAAATAATTCAAAAATCTAAAACTTTTCAGTTAAAACAATCTACCGATATCGCATTTCAATAACAAGACTTGGTACGAGAAATCGAAATCCGCTCGAACGTGGAGACGGCACGATTACAATTTATGTACTTACTTACCTACGCACAGTAACGTGTACCAAACAGATTGATACCTACTTATACTAGAAGGCGGTTTACACTACTTTATTGTTAAAATGGAAGCTGCTATTGAAGTTTGCGTTTATTTTATAGACACATTGATAGGTTGGTGGTGTGAATTGAATGATATAGATATAGTATACAGTATGTTAAGAAAACCCTGTACGACCCACGAGGATAATAAAGGTTAGGTAAACACATGACCTAATATAATATAAAATTTTACGTAATCATCATAGTACCAATACAAATGAATTTTGAAATAATCTTTTTTTCTCGCGAATTAATTCCAACTTCCCCGAAATTTGGTAATTTTAAAAAAAGTGACAACACCAGTATTATTATGAGCGAATAGCGATTTGACCATGTGCCGCGTGCCCTGCCGCCCGCCGCCCGCGGAAGGATGCTTACGCACATTTATTAAGTTATCTCTTTTTGCGAAATAATATTTATTTTTTTAGGGGGATTTTTTTTAACTTTAGCCCGGTTTTGTATCCATTAGTAGAATCAGTTATCCATATCTAACAACACCTTCACGGGTCGGACAGGGTTTTCTTAACATACTGTATATTTGTGTCTGGCTTTCTGGTTGGTGTTTACGTATTTTGAATGTTGGGAATGGATAGGGGTACAGACATCAAGCTACTACAATCTATCAGATTTCTTTATTGGATTTTCAACTTTATCTCTAAACTATTAAGGCTCAAGGTTGATTGGGAATAATTGGAAGTTTGGGGTAGCTTGACCTGCTGTCGTCTGTACCTATAGTTAAAGACAGGAAAATTGATTGCTAAACAAATCTATAGTTACTATGAACTGTCCGTATAGTAAAATTACGAGTATATACCTAGGTAACTGTCATTATTTGACAGTTTTATGAAATGGCTACCTATAAAAAGTATCTATCTTTCAACTTGCAAATTGACTCTTAGTCAATTTAAAGAACATCTAATTTACCTGATTGTACAACAGACGGCTGTAATTATTCAACAAATTGATGATTCTCTAACTTTTAAAAACATTAATTTGTACAAGTTTCCTGAAGATACTTTGTGTTAGGGATTTCATATGAAATAATTATTACACAAATATTTCTAGGTTGTTTGCATAAGATCTCTTAACGATAAGACCGCCCATTGTGTCACCCTTTGTAAAATCTTCAAATGTATGTTCTGTAATTTATTATATACCATATAATAAAGAGTATTCTACGTATATTCTTACATCATAATTTTCTATAAGTTCCTAGATTTGTGACGACTTTTAAAAGTTTATTAAGTTAGTAAATTGTTCAAAACGACTACTTTTGGTTATAATGGCAGATATACCTACCTATCTATGAAGTCATGAATTTTCATGTACCTACTCGGACAACTTCTAGTCGAGATAAACCATCCAAGGTTCTTATGTAAAGGCTTCCGCTAACAGACATGACGTGTCAGCACGACACGAACCAAGTAAGTAGAACCATTTCTATAAAAAAACTTCAAGGAAACTGTTTTAACAGAATCACTTCCCACTGTCGCGCCTTGTCTATCTGAGGTAATCTTTAATCTTCATTGTAGGTACATAGTTGATGCATAGGTATACTCGTACAGAAATGGAAAGTTATTTTAAAAAAATTACTATATTTACGTAGTTGGCAATAATTTGTAGTACCTACGCAATAAATTTTGTGATACAATCAGCGCAATGTACTGTATAGTGCAATATATGAACATAACACGAAACACAAAACAAAGTTGCACAAAACTGAATCTTGTTTATAGATACGACTTTCAGAGACGACGAGAAATAACTTTAATTAAATTAAGAAATTTATTGATATAGTCGCTTAGTGATGTCGGTATTTGGAGACAGCGGGGTCATTTGGCAGCGGTCCTTACTTCGGGGCAAGTTATCGCGGCACGCTCCGCTCGTCCGTCTGCGCACCAATCGGGAGGTGCGGCTCGATGTCTCACATGGCACATCTTGGGAATGTTAGGGGACCACACATGATGATTTGTTTACGCTGTGTAAATTTGTTTCAGGTTGTTTTTTTAGGTATAAATAAATGGTGTTTAATAAGCTTGGTGTAAGGCTTATAGAATAAGGGGAATGGGGCGTTGCACCTTTTCAAAACTCAACGATAGGTATTTATTCATAATTTTACTTGTTTTATCAAGCAAAGATGGTATATTGCTTTGTTTTTTTTATCAAATGTTTTCCCCAAAGTGTCTTATTTTTCAAGCAAACAAGTCCCCAGACATAATTTGAAATTCACCAGAGTATCAACAAACATATGACACACAACACGTAATCAAAATTCAAGCCAGATTACGTATACTTTGTACCCGACGAAAGCGAACAAAAATATACAAAAATAATATAAACAGCGAAAAACATGGCGCTCAATTGGTCGTTGCTGTTCCCTCACAAATTGGGCGCCTGTCGCCGTCTCCTATTCGCATATTGGCCGATATTACGCTCTCGATGCGCGCCTATATGTTGCCAACACGATGTTATAGGTACATGTGGGTACAGCATGGTGTTTACACGGCAGCGACGATATTTGCTTCGGAACAAACTTTATTCGTGACGTATTGCGACTAAAACGTGTTACACTTGATATCTATAAGAAAGTTGATCATGTTATCGGAAAGTCCTGCCCTAGTTTCGCCTCCTTTTATTAGAAAAATATTCAATATCTATTTATACTTACTTCTATTGGTCTTCTATGGTTTCGGTAAGTTTTGGGAGATTTATCTGTAAGCGTTTTTACGAATCGACTTATTTTCTTTAGGTAGGTACTCTCTCTCTAACGTTCGGGAAAACAGCAAATTTCCTGTCTAATAACCGATTATTTGCGGATTGACAATAGTAAAAGTATTTGAAAATATCTGCATAATAAGTAGGTACTAAGTACTCTACTGTAACCATTCACGAATTATTTTAGAACAGTAATTAGGATACCTAAGCTAAAACAAACTACCTATTCCTACGCTTTCCACAAAAACAGAAAAATTCAAGAAAAACATTTAGTTAAAACCAAACTTTTAGAACAAAAATAAAACTTTCTTCAAGCAACATGGAGTTTTATTTTCCCTGTGTATGTGAGCGAATGATTTCAGATTTCACCGTGGTTCGGAGCGGACTCTGAAATTGGCCAGACTAAAATAACGAACGGACGTGCTCTGAAACTGTAAGGAATTATTTTTAAGTTCGCCCACTGTTGCGAATACACAAACAAAGATCTCGGAATTACATACTTGAAATAAATAAAATACTGCATACATGTTGGTACAGATGCACTATACTGAGTTGCTTCCAATAAGAGACACCTATAGCGATGACATTCCTTGTACCTACCGCTGAGCTTGTTATATTTCATCATCCTCATTTACCATGAAAAGAGGATGATAGGATACAGCCTCTTTAGATTAACATATTAAAATCACCTAACGGCCTATCTAGTTTGGTAATAACTTAACATATGTTTCTATTAAAAAAAAACTATTCAGCGTTTCATTGTAGTGATTTCTGTGATACCGTTTAACTGAAATATGACTGATTATAACATCTCCAACATATCTAATGTGCGGGTACCTGATAAACAAGAATATACCTTCAGAAAGTCACCTTTGTTTGAACATAATAAAGAAGTAACTAAGCTCAGTAATCAATGGGAGGCATGTCCGTCAGAGGACGGTTAGGGGCATCCCTAATCCGACCCACATCTAAGTATAAATATGTATACAGTGAGCCGATGTTGTTTCCTCAAGGAAATCTACCGTTCAATGTATCTATAGATATACTTGCCTACCCCTTGTGATTAATGTAGCTGGTAGGTGTTGATTAAAGTAATTAGGGAAGATAGAAGCTATTTGACAGCAAGTTTCGGAGCTAAATGAAATTGATTTTTAATTAAATGTGGGGTTCAGTGTTTTTAACAGAATATTTTATACCTGTGTATCTAGTTGTTGGGTAATTTGACTCCACTAAGGGCGGATATTTTGACCTGTAGAACAACTAAACTAAAATAGTACCTAAATAATGGTGAACTTTTTAGTTTATGTATGTTTATTTTACCATTACCAATGATATTATTTTATTAGGTAAACTAAACATTGCCAAAATACATATTTTGAAATAATTTAACCATTATTAGGATGACAGTTAGTGAATCCATTTAGTTTGGTCGTTGAAATTTGATACCCACAGTAGTCATTTTCTTTAAAAGCATGGAAAATGTGAGTGCATTTTCTCGCACAATGAAACAACTTACTAGATATTCATTTATCTCATGAGAAGAGTTTTGAGAGAAAGTCTAAGCACCCAGAATATAAACCAACAGAACATAATCAGCGTATAGGGGAGAGTGGGGTAATTGCGAACACTTAAGGGAGAATTGAAATAGAACAAAACCATACCAAGTTACGAATACTATTTATTGCCAAAAGTTTACTTAAACTAATCAATCTTCTGTTCTCATACTTAACGTAGATATATTTTCAAAATAAAATCAACTAGTATCAAAAAAACAAAACCCTTGTATCCGGGATTACCCCACAGCACGTGGGGTAAGTACAGACACAGTGTGGGGTAATCTCGGATGCGTTGGGGTAATAACGAATGTGGTCTAACTCCTACAAAAATCACAGAGAAAACCCTTTGAAGTGCTTTCACCACTTGTGCAGTTTTCGTGGGCCCACAACCTACATTTGTGACATTCAATCCAGTCTTCACCTGGAGGATCTTCATACTTTTCGGCACAAATCAGACAATAATACTCTTTCTCCGTCGTAGCTCCTTTATCGACTTTCTTCTTTTTGCGTGGTACATTCCTCTTTTGCTTCTCAATTTCATAATTCTCATCTGCAAATGCTCTAAGATTTTTCACTCCTTTTTTTCCTTTATTTGTATTTACGGTCTTTTCAGTTTCTTTTATCTGCTCTTTATATTTCTTTTATCTGCTCTTTATATTTCTTTTTTGTTCTTTTTCCTCAAGACTGTCTTTCATCGGAGTGCTCGTTATTACAGTAGAATGTTTTTTTCTGGAAGTTTGTTTACTCTTTTGTTGTGGCATTATGGGAACATTAACAATATTTGTAAGTGGAATGGATTCATTTAAGTTAACCAAAGGTGTGGCTGGTCTTTGCTGCTCAATTGATGTTGGTAATATTTGTGAATCAGGGGTCACTGCTCTTTGTAAAATGCTGGGATTTTCCAGTGATGATGTTGCTGCATCTACAAACTGTTCATCAAATTTAGTTGTATCTATGGGTCAAATACCAGCTGCGCGGAATCCGTTTGCTGCTTTCTCTATATTGCTGATGCGGTTAAAAGCCTTCGTAAAAAGTTCTACGACCTCATACTGTGTAATTTTTCGGCCCACATTTGAAGCCATGTATAAGTCGCATTCTCTATTATAAGCAGTCTTAATGGGTCCGAAATATGTTAGGTCTAGTGGTTGCATGCGATGGGATGTATGAGGTGGAAGAGACAATAATATTATTCCACTCTGGCGACAAAGCAGATAGCAAGCAAGGCTAATGTGGCTTTCATGGTTGTCTAGGATAAGCAAAATTGGTTCTTCAAGAGTTGGTTTAGCAAAAGATATGAAATGATGTAACCAATCCACGAATAGGTGCTCGTTAATCCAACCAGAATCGCTAACTGCTGCGATCATGTCAGCATTGCCTCCTCGCAACAAATGAGCATTCATTCGCTTCCTTTTAAAAATAAAAAATGGGGGAACATAGGCTTCCAGAAGCACTGAATGCGCAAACAACTGTTGTTGTCGTGCCTCGTTCACCCCTTGTTGCCATACCGACTTGTTTTTGACCTTTTGGCGCCAAAATTCTTGAATTCCTTTGGACATTAGAAATACCGGTCTCGTCCACATTGTAAATACGATTACCATCAAAGTGATATTTTGCTTGCACGGCTTCTAAATTGTTAAAAAACATTTTTACCTCCGTTTCATTAAACGCTGTTATTCTATTGATAGAAGTAGACTCAGGCTTACGAAGCGAAATTTCAGGGTGTCTCTTTTTAAATCCATAAAACCAGTCTTTTCCTGCCATTTGAGATGTTTTGTCAAAATTATGTTTCAATTGATTCACTTCTGCAAATTTAAAAGCTATTTTTCGCACCATTTCTATTGTTAAGCCATAAAATACTTTGCTGCATTTAATTATATGTTGTTCTAATTCAGTTTCTTGTGCATCAGTAAATATAGCTTTTCTTCCAGTTTTAGGTTCATTTATTATTTCTTTCTTGAGATAGTCATGTATAGTACTTTTTGGAACAGAATAAATAATAGATGCCTTTCCTAACGACAGTATTTTGTTCCTTACATCGTGAACGGCTTTTTCTAAATCTTCTAATTTGTATTTGGTCTCAGTCTTCCTTTGGTAACGTCGTGGCATCTAAAAATAGATATAGTAAGTAAGTATACATATTTATAACACAACAGTTAAGAGTCTGTTAAAACAATATTTTAGGTTAGGTACAAGGAAACAAAAACTACCGCAGTTAACCGGTGGAAACAAATATTTTAAATAAAAGATAAAAATCAATCTATGTAGGGGTACCTAATTGCGGACGTTCGAGATTGCCCCATCTAAGTCGTCCGTCATTAGCCGATTCACAGAAATATCCAGAACTATTTTTTTATTTGAGGTTAGAATCGAGTGATGCAAGTGCTGAGTACTTTAAAACCTTATCTAATTACATGTCGATATACATAAAAGATACCAGATTCCTATGTCATTAATGCCATAATATACAACTTTTCAAAATTACACTAAAATTAGATGAAATTGTAGAAAAAAAACTCAATTTTACATACCTTGCAAAGTGTGCGCAGCCTCACTCCCTTACTCACAGTCCGGCACTACGTTCGAACTCGACTCGCGATTGAAGCATTGAGAATATCTGCTATCCTTTTCTAACACACCTAAACTGATGTGTCCGGCATTACCCGCCGTCCGTGATTACCCCACCCTCCCCTAAAAGTTCCCGCTGTTGAGACACGGCTCTCCTCTCTACGGAAGATACTGCGCCTTAATCCACCAAGCGGGCATAGTGTGGGTTGGAGTATTAGGTAGGTACCTACATATCTTTTAATCTTTGGTTCTAAGATCTGCCAATATCGGGAAATCTTAGAGCCAAATATGTCACGTTATTTTGCTTCACCATTTTGGGAGGAGTGATGATGAAACTAGGTAAATAAAAAGCACCATAATTACGTAACACAATATAACTATCAGTTGTATTCCTTTCGAAGCATATTGCTAATCCATTGCTTCATATGTTCGAAAACATGTCTGCTCAACAACGTGAATAACGCAATGAAT
This sequence comes from Sesamia inferens, assembly GCA_037179545.1. NCBI lineage: Eukaryota > Metazoa > Arthropoda > Insecta > Lepidoptera > Noctuidae > Sesamia > Sesamia inferens. Next base: position 14,439,670 of record CM073930.1, read on the forward strand.
ATTAGGTACACTATCAGTAGCAATGTTACACAATTACCCTGCAGATTGGTCGGGCCCAGTACCACACGACTACCGCTGCTTCAACATAAGATACCGTTTCATACCTAACTAGCGGTCGCCAGTGACTTCGTCCGCGTGGAGTTAATTATGCTCCGCTCCTATTGGTCGCAGCGTGATATTATACAATATGTTAAGAAAACCCTGTCCGACCCGTGAAGGTGTTGTTAGGTATCGATAACTGATTCTACTAATGGATACAAAACCGGGCTAAACTTAAAAAAAAATCCCTTAAAAAAATTAATATTATTTCGCAAAAAGAGGTAACTTAACAAATGTGCATTAACCACCCTTCCGCGGGCGGCGGGCGGCAGGGCATGCGGCACGTGGTCGCATCGCTATTCGCTCATAATAATACCGGTGTTGTCACGTTTTTAAAATTTACCAAATTTCGGGGAAGTTGGAATTAATTCGCGGGAAAAAAAGATTATTTCAAAATTCATTTGTATTGGTACTATGATGATTACGTAAAATTTTATATTATATTTGGTCATGTGTTTACCTAACCATTATTATCCTTATGGGTCGGATAGGGTTTTCTTAACATACTGTACCTATAGCCTAAAGCCTTCCCAGATTTTTTTAGAATTTTTCTAATCGGACCAGTAGTTCCTGAGATTAGGTAACGCGTTCAAACAAACAAACTCTTCAGCTTATATATTAGTATCTATAGATATCACCCATTTATAAAATAATTTCAGGATAACTGCGTAATACCTACGCTATCAGTAGCAATGGATTGCTCATCAAAATTCATTGCGTTATTTACGTATTTAAGTGAACACATTTTTCGAACATTTGTAGCAATGGATAGTTGTGAATAATTAGGGTACCGGTCCATTGTAAGCGCAAAAGCCTTAAATGTCCTATCGAACAACAATTTGTAGATAAGTTTTTCCAAACAGCAATAAAGGCAAAGATGGCATAAGCAAATAAAATAAATGATTTCATAATAATAATCAATTATAATTTGTCAAATAGAACTGTGTTGAAGTACCTACTTAAATATAATTGCTTTTACCTATATAGATAGGTATACATCTCTTATAGGATTAAAATGATAAAAGTTTAAAAAAAAAACAGTTTGATATGTAAGCACCTTTAGTTGGTACCTACGAGTATAACCAATATACACATGGTAGGTATTTATTATATATTTCTTTTATACCAATTCACAAAATTTCTTTTCTAGAGTGAAGAGGCTCTTAATAAACTATGGCGCTTTACCATCAACGATTGCATCACTGCTTACCATAAGGCTGGATTGCGGTCAAGCACTAGTTTATAATTTACCTATATAAAAAAAAAGATTAATATTAATTTTATTTTGAAAAAAAAATAGAAAAGTTTAGACCAACAGAAAGAAGGAGTACACTATCAAATGCTATTTAGGTGTGCAGTGAATTCCAATCGCTTCATACTTATGTAAAAAGAAAAATTAAGTACTAAGTAGGTACCTTTATAGATATATTACGTTGATGTTCAATTAATTAGGTATGTAAATAATAGGGTAAACTTGCCATATTCGTACCCCTTAAGAGGAAACCATCATATTTATAAAATTAGGGAAGATAAATTAGTTTTAATTAAAAGTAATTTTTGTTTGCCTTATGCTTTATTGGTTCTATAATCAAATTTAACATAAACCTTGTAAACTTCTTGAAAATAAACAATTAAAAAAAAAACTAATAAAGTACGATTTAAGAGCATTCATCCCAAATCGTACTGCTATATCCTTAATTCGTACTTTGAGATCTATTCATTGGTATACAGTATTGAGAATCAGCATTATAATCAACAATGTGTTATTAAAACAAGTAGTATTTAATTTTTAACAAATTTGACGGATGGTCTTCGCCAATTCTCGGCAATCATCGCATTTATACTCTTTGGCTTTTTTATTGGTTCCTGCACAAAGTTCATGTACCCACGTCTCACATTGTGTGCACTGGATCATGGTTTCTCTTATGTCTTCTTGACATAATGTGCAGTACCAACTGCCATTTTCATCTTGTTCTTCTTTCTTTTTCTTATTTTCCTTTTGTGATGTCTTACTGGTAGTAGTTTTACTTTTCATAACACTTAGATTTTTTGATACTTACATTCTTCTTTTTCGACTCTTCTATTTTACCTCGAGCTCTTTTTTTATAGGGACTCTCTGTAATAACAATAGCACCTGTAGTTTTTCTTTTCATTGGCCTTGAATTACCAGGAATAACACGTAACGGAGATATATAGCTTCCAGCGTCGTTCTAATTGACTGTGCTGTAAAATCCTCTATGTTTGTATCTGAAGAAAATTCTTTCTTTTTTTGTTCTAGACATTGTTTTTATCATTCTGGATATCCCAGGAAAATTTGGGGACATAGCTCGCTCAGTCTGTTCTTGCACAGAAATCTCATTTATCGTGTATTTTAAATACACCACAAACTTCGTTGAATTTTAATTCCCCATTGTTATATTTTCTAATTGCTTCTTCCATGTCTTCTTTACTCCAAGAATAATATTTTCTTTTTATCATGGTGTTCTATAATAGAACATGTTTTTGTTTAATATTTTTTTAAACTTTTATGATTATTTTTTCAATCAAAAATCTACTTTAACAACTTGTCATAAACAGTTTAAGAATTGGTCAATTATCAAATTCAGAATCATAAATAGTTTTCCTAAATCGTACCAGTACGTTTTAAGAATTTAACTCGAGTACGAAATAGGAGCAAGAGCCAAACAAATTTTAAATTAACCGCCAAAAAAATTGAAAACAGTTAAGAGTATGAAAACACGTCAGATGAAATCGCTAATATACACATAAAATCATGTTAAAACTTAAAATAGGTAATACGCGTCCTTGTTTGAATAAAACTCTTACGAAATGTGCAAAAATATTACAACAATAGTTGACTAAAACTTATTTTTTCAATATTTTTGTCGAGAACAACTTCACAGGTGTTATCTGTCAGGTGCGGAAATGGCCGACTGTTATTTCTATTTTCTGACACTAGAGGCGCTGATAGCTGTTACCAAAGCCGAGTTTTAAGTGGAGTACGAATTTGGCGTAAGTACGAATTAGGCAAGTTTACCCTATTCATATTAATGGTTATATTAGGATTGCATCTGTCAGCACCTGGTTATGAATGTTTATTTATCTAAGAATTTAACTAATTAAGTATAGTATACCACACGTGCATATCTTAGAGATCCACCTAGCTAATTTAAAAGCCCTAAATATTCATATGCATGGATTACCACTAGGAAGGTAAGTACCTAGACATAGCTGCCAATAATAACAAGCAGAATATAGACATACCTTTATTAAATAAAGAAAATTATTAAAAAACAATAAAAAACGAACCACCGAACACTATTATTACTATTATTTACCTATTCCATTTAATGTAAAAGCTCAGAAACTTCATAGGTAAGTAGGTACATAAATGCATGTGTATAAATACAAGTACATATCTCTTTCAATCCATTTACGTTCCCTTCTGCCAATCTCTCCGAATCCAGCTTTGCCAAAGCTGCGGTACCATAGATGCGCCATCAGCTTCAAATTTGAAATTGGAACGAAGGAATGGAACAGCCCCGGTAATGGAACAAGTTAGATGAAAGGGGGCGGGAGGGACGCTCACTTGATCGTCACACTCCGAGCCACGCTGACGTAAAGATGGTAAAACTTTGAAATCATCTAGATTTTAGAGACTTACTTTTGAACGTGGGTTATTTATTTTTTTAGTCTGTGGATCATAGTTTTTGACATAAAATGGAAAAGTTATTAAAAGCTATATAAGTTTTTTTTACCTATTTACCTATGTAGGCTATAATTATAACTTCTTTGATATTTTATGACATAACTGATTAGGTACTTAGTTATTCGAAGGAATAAACGTGTTTGAAAATGCGTAGTTAAATTATAAAAAAAAAAAAATCTGAAGACCGATTCTCCTGATTAAAAATATTCAAATCTATTCGCAATGTCATCTCAGCGACAGACGATGCCAATAACTTGTCAAAAAGCAGAGAAACTAGAAGTAAGTAAGTATTTTTGACGGATTGCGACTGAAATTGGGCTGTAAACATTCTTAAAATAACGTGAATTCTCACATTGTCTTGATAAGGTTGAATTTCTATTAAGAATTTCGCACACATAATATAGGCACCTTTTTTTCGTAATTAGAATAGTACAGTAACTCACCCATAATAGATGTTGATAACACTAAAGTCAAGAACTTATGTTATACTTAGAGTCAGTTTATTAAAAAAAAGAATTTTTTTTAAGAATATTTCCTAATAAAAAATCATAGATACTTTATAGCACAACGCAACACTTTGTACAGGTAGGTTCGACTATGTGCAAGTTAATTTTTGCCTCCACATATCAACGTCACGCATTACGTGATTTGCCATGCCAATTGTCTGGTTCGAGTATGCTGATAACCCGTAGGTACAAAACGCAACGTTTTAATGCTCATATTTCTCATGTATAGAGAAATGATTTTAAACGTGGTTTTCTTTTTTAATATTTAATTACTGTTTTCTCTAAATATTACATTCGTAATTTTGAACTGGCTAGTGAAAATATCGTAAGACAAAACCAACCAAAGACGATATTTTCACTAGCCAGTTGCTTGCTTACTTGTTTGCTTACTTTTCCATCAAGGTATACACCTTGATGGAAAAGTAAGAAGTAGGTACCTATGTATTTTGTTGTTCCTGTCATGTATTGTTTGTTCGGACAAGAAAAGTTTCCAGTTAGGCTTCTCACTAGACATTATCGCCAATAAAATATTAATTTATTTTTGTTCATTTGATTTTAAACCTTGAAACATTTCTTTAAAATATGACAGTTTAAGCTAAGCTCGTACGTAGAGTTGCTTTTCGTTTAAACACAAAAGATTACCTATTCTATATTCTTAGAGCTTATTCTTATCTATTTTCCACGTGACTTAGTCTAATAAGTGCAAGGCAACAAAAGGAGTCCCGTCTAATAAGAAAACTAATTTAAAACTTTGGTGGCACAGCAGCGCCGAATGCGTAAAGTTGGCGCCACTCGGTCGAGATCGGAACCATCGGAACAGCGCCACCGCGCGGCGAACGGCTGAAGCTTTTCAATTGCTGTTTTTACGACTTACAGCCCCGTTAGTGTGCGTGGAAGCTTCTACGCACACTTACGCACCAAACGAGTTCACTTTTGTGCGTGTAGTGGAGTTTTATGTGTTTGTGTTACGGCCCATGTACAAAAGGTTGTACCATTGCCGGTTGAGTTCCATAGTTGTTATCTATTGGCTGGATAGATGGCATTGGGTGTAGCACCAGGACCCATGCGTTGTATTAAACTTGGTATACATTTGTGCACTCACCTAGAAATATTGCTGGCGATGTTGGCGTGTTTTTCACACGTTTCTGTGAACACGTCTGGACAATATTCGGGCCGGGGGCACGTGCATGCGAGTGGGTAGTGGCGGTGTATTTAGGCACACGGGGCACTGTATGTATTTAATTAAAACCGTAAAGACGTGTTGGCCAACGCGTGGTTTTCTCATAACTGTGATAATTTGCGGCTATATTTTTACACAAAGCAAAAAAACCAACCGCGTAGAAATATGAAGTGAAACTGCATCAGCCATTGTTTTGTTTGCCAATTTATACGGGTCGGTTACACTTGCGACTTTTATTGAAGTATTACCGATAAAAGGAGTCATAATAGGTTTTATAGCCAGATTTTAATGGCGATGTGTTGAACAGATTTGCAGTTTGCACTTTGTTCATTGGGTTACGAGAGCCACCACCTTTAGGTAGGTACCTTACCAAGATATGATCAAATTTATATTTAAAAAAAAAACATTGATAATTCAATCAATATAAGTACGTGATTGAATACGCTGTTTGATAGCTACGCAAGCACCTAGGTAATTAGGTACATTTTATCGCATTCAGTAGTAATACAATAGTTTTTCAAATAACAAGGAAAAGGTCTAAACCTACCTATGAAAGGCATTATTTGTTTTTTTTAAAAAAAAAACTACATTTTCAAACAACGAGAGAGAGATTACAAGATTTAGACGTACCTACCTATTATGAAAGAAATATACTAGATAGTTTTATAATCATTTTCCAAGGTACCTAAATATCTCGATTAAGTAAGCATCACAATTAAAAAAAAATCTTATCTCTACCCATTTTGATAATGTCATGTCAGATCACATTGACTTTACATTTAAGCCATCATAATGATTTCTTTAATCCTAACCGACGTTAAGTACAAAAAAGCGACTTCAAAATATCACAGAATATCTGAAAGGATAACTTATCAAAGACCAATTATATAACCAATACAGTATAGAACAAAAAAAAAACTTAACAGAAATAAATCATTTTCAAATAAGTATAAGAAAATTCTATTTCCATTGATCTAGTTTTCAATTTCCATCAATCGATTCCAATCTTGATAGTGTCCTCGATTGATTTTTCAATCGAGATCTTTTGATTAGCTATTCTCGACAACAATAGGAGGTTCTTATCTCGACTGTTTATCAGGTTTAATATGCGTAGAAAGTCGGCTTCGTTATCAACAACGGAGGTTGCTCCATTTCGTTATCGCGGATTTGCGCTTTGAAACTGTTATTGTATTAGGTATATGGTGTGTGGAGATTAGGAGCAGTACTGAAATTTACTTTTGTTTTTGAGCTGTAAGTAGTAGATATTAAACAGTTGATTTTTCATTTGTAGGTTTGGTCTGTAAATAAGTAACAACAGTCACGTGATATTTATTAGGTAGGTACCTACCTATATTTTGTTTATTATTCAGGTGTTTATGCAGACAGAAAATCGAAAAACAAGGCAATCTAAGAAAAATATATACTAGAAATATATATATATATATATAAACTAAAATTTACGTCTCAATACTAAACCCTAAAAAATATCAGTGTATTAGTCTATGGCGTGTATAGAATTTAAAAAAAATCTCTGGTAAGTGTTTTGACGGGAAAGCCAAGATGAGTGCCACGCTCATTTTTCATTGGACTTTTAAATTATTTATAGTGTCGTTCTTAATACTAAAAAACGAAATGTGTAAAGTTCGCCTTGCCTAACGTTAGAAATCTAGGACCCAACATCGTTTCAGACGAAGAGGTGCTTGAAACTGTGGGCTCGGTAGTTTTTCTGGGAATAACAGTAGATGCCAAACTTCAGTGGGGACCACACATATCAACCCTAGCAGGAAGGCTCAGTGCGGCCGCCTACGCCGTCAGAAAAGTAAGACAATATACTGACGTTGATACAGCTCGTTTAGTTTAGTTTAGCTATTTCCACAGCGATATGTCCTACGGTAGGTATTCTACTGCAAAACTGCTGACATACAAAACATATTTGTACTCCAAAAACGATCTGTCCGAGCAATTTACCAGCTCGGTGTCAGATTTTCTCTGAGAAATTTCTTTAAGGAATACCAATAGGTATTCTCATGGTTGCTTCGCAATTCATCTTAGCCAACATCTTATATGTTAAGCAAAATATTCACGTGTACACCAAAAACTGTGATATTCATAATATTAACACCAGAAATAAGGACAAACTGCAAGCCCCTTTTCACCGACTTCAAAAGGTTCATAACTCTTTTGTTGGGCTTGGTATAACTTTTTGTAACAAGATATCCTCTGCTTTGCCTTACAATGCATTTAAAGCACAAATCAAATCCAAGCTTTGTTCAAAGGCATATTATTCCGTAAATGATTATTTAAATGATAAGAATAGCTGGTCGCTCTGATTAACTCAGGACAATGTTTGTGTTCTTTCTCCGGAATTAGCTTACTGATACCTTATAGCTATGAGTTCATATAATTTACTTTTTTACAATACATAAATATGTAAGCTGCCCTTTATGCCTGGGGCTTTTATCTGAGTAATAAGTTTTTAGTTATTTACATTTTCATTTAAATATAGATATATAGGTATATTGTTTTGCTTTGCTGGTATTTTGGCGTGGTACCTGGCATATGATAAATAATTTCATTGTTGTTGTATTTTCTTGTTCATCATTATATACAGTATTGTATAAAGTCATCTGTTTTTCTTTTTAAATGAACAGACAGCTGTGCTGCTGGGGAGTTTCTTCCGTCACTTCTTCTTCCCAGCGAAAGCACTAGGAAGTGTCGATGGGTGGGCGTTTTGGGGAATTTTGTCTATGTAATGTTGACGTTCAAAAAGTGCTGTTCAAAAATAAATGACTTTTGATTGATTGATTAAAATACTAGTCAGCTATCGTACCTACATGGCACGCGCGCATTAGATAGATCAACACTTTATCGTCGCCTTGCACAAATTATAGTATTACGACAGTACCTAATCAGCGTTATATTGCGTAGGTAAGTATAGACTGTACTAATTTACATATCATTCATGTAGCATTTGCTACAAATTAGTTGAAGGCAGTGTATATGGATGAAGACAGTTAAATTGCCATTTAATAACTAGTGTTTAGTTTTACAGATTATTTCATGCGGTATTCATCTTGAAAAATGTAAAGTTTTTTTTTTTTATATATAAATTGTAATCTAGCGCTTGACCGCACTTCCGCCTAATTGATAAAGCGCAATAGTTTATTAAGAGCCTATTCACTCTAGGCGTGAAGACACTCAAATTGTAGTCCGACGGAAACACCGCCGCAGGCAAATTGTTCCAGTCCCTCGATATAAAGGAAGAGGCGAAACGCTTTGTCCGGATCGTAGAGGTGTTAACACCGTAAGGGTGGAAACTCGCCGTACGACGGGTTGTCCGATAGTGGAACGGAGACTGGGGAATTAAATCATGCAATTTCCTCGCACAATGCCCAAATGCATCCTATAGAACACCGAAAGGCTGGCCACTCTACGCCTTTGCTCTAGGCCTTGGAGACCATCTTGAGTTAAAACAGGGTCACCAATCAGCCTCTTCGTACGCCTCTCCACTGAATCCAAAGTGGTCTGCCTTTCGGTTATTATTATTATCTATTATATATTATGCCTACCTATTATTCTCTTGCAACATACCTATAAACTGTTTACTCTACCTAAATAAGGGACGTGCATTAAGGAAACTTATATGCGGTCCACATTCTAACATTCCACTTGTCATATTTCGTGACCTTGGCCAAATTAAGACGGCAGACAGCAATTTGCTTACGAAGACACCCACTCAATCACTCACACTCACACTTACCCTAACTCACACACAAAGGCAAAATGTCGCGTACATATAGATAAACCCCTCTCCACGCCATAAGCTGCACATAAGTTCACAATTCCCTTGGGCACATCTTTTTATACAAAATTCCTAAATGAAAAGGGTGTAGGATGAAGGTCGCTAGGTGAACAGTCGAGGGTATGGTATAATACTAAACAGACTCTACAAATGCCTAAGTACCTACGAAATGTAGCTTAAAAAAATATTGTTTTTACATACCTACTTATATACTATTATTAGGTATCTACTTGTTTTCGTTTATAAGTTTGTATGTTGTCTCCCTTGTTTCAAAGTGATGTCAAAAAAAAAAATCATATGTTCCATCAGTCGTGGAATAGCGATTTAGGTACATACATTAATTATTCTGAATATTTTCAAAGATATTTTAGGCTAATTTTGGAGCCTGTTTATATAGATCGCTTTAAAGTTGTATATCAGACTTTAAATGATTATAAACAGTAGGATTACAACTTTTATCGCCACCTACTCAGATATAAGTAGTATTAAATTTATACCAAATTCAATATAGGATATTATTAGGAAGCACATGCATGGTCACAACGGCTGTGACCGACCTCACACACCAGCTGATCAGCCAAGCAGTTAAATCTTTACGGCCATGACGTCACAACTTTTTTCCCAAATGATTTACAACCCATAAACCTTCCACAATAACTGTACCGATTGTTTAACAGTTAACCGCAATATTTAAACCCTTTCTAGGTAAGAACTTTGAAGACCGTTATTTAGAGCAGTTATTCAAAAGCTTTTTGCTCCAGTTTCTTTTATTGTCATTTAAAAACGAGTCGAGGAAGTCGTTAAGTTACGCAATTATATGCAAAAAAGGGTTATTGATTTTGTTCGACGGACATTGTTGATTTTTTCCGTTGGAGACTAAGTTTTGTCTAAGATTTTCTTTGTAAACTATTGTTCGGTGATGTTATGCGCAACGTGCATTGGGTTTATCTGAAACCGTAAAATGAAATACAAAGTTTTTAAGCTTTTCAAAAATAGCTTGTGTTAGTGATGTAGACTCCATGTTGCGCCTTAAGAGATGATTTTTTTTTATGTCTTTTAAATTAAAATCAATGATGCCACTATTTAACTAAGATTTAATCCCTATTCCTTAGGCGGGACTTAACATATACCTAATGATGTAACTGGCGAAAATTGGTAGGTAATAAGTACCTATATGTGCATGCCTACCTACCCCTAGCAGCATTACGTGTTGTTACCTATGTATATATGTTTAACTGACATTGATTTTATTTAAGAATTGATATAGGTTTTGCTAAAACATAACCCCACCAAACTTAGTACCTACATATTACCTACTGTTATAAAAACTAAAGACATCAAATAGCTATGTAGGTATTATGAATCATTAAAATACAAAATATTAATGAGGACGTTCCTTTAATAAGCCATCAATGAAAGAGAAACAAACAATAAAACAAAAAGTGTCATAAAACATCCAATTATGTGCCTACATTTATTTATCTATAGGGTAGAAACTGGAGTTGTTGGGGGACAATATTCTGTAGATAATAATTGGCTATAAAAGCTTGTAATTGTATCGTGGGTGGCTAAAAAAGGAAATACTGAAACTAAAACGACTTGTGATGATTGTAAAGGGATGTTATTATAATATAAGTAGGTAGAACAAGTCATAGCTAAGTAGTAAAATTGATTAAATAAGGAAATAATAAAGGCAAAAAATACAGTTATGTCAGTGACAGGTATACTTAATATAAATATGAGTTAGTATCATGTCATTTTATATTGCCGCCTAAACACAGCAAAATTTCCTATTAATACCGCACTATCACATCCTACCTACTACCTATTTAGATATTATCGCAGGTATGCTGGAAGACATTTCACCTGTAGAGATATAAGTACCTACTTTTTCTCTTCTGTTTTTTTATCAATTGACATTTACCTAATACAAACCCCTTTACTGATATTTCTGAGGCGGAATTTGTGAATACATTTCGCCTTGGAAAGCAAAAAAAAACTTTTATTTTATTAGCCGAATGTTGTGCACGTAAATTATTGACAGTTACACTAGAATAAGACCTTTAAAGTTTTAAATAACCATGTTTGTATTTGTGTTGTTGATGTGCCTTAAATCAATAAATAAATTAGCTTTTTGATACTAGTGATCACTATGTTCAGTTAGTGTAGTATAGTAGCTAGTGTTTTTTTTTTTTGTTTAATATGAAATGGTAATTAAAACTCATTTATTTATTAAAAAAAAAAAAACATTGGACTCCAGTCTAATCATCTGGCTTCTTTCAGTCCTACTTGATTTTACCTTTCTCTACCTACAGGATGTTGCCACAATAGGTCGGGAGCGTCGGAGCTTGATCCACTCAGGCGCCGTGCGTCGTCGCAATGTTTTTTGTAACATTCTAAATATATATATGCGCTGTTGTCTGAAAACATAAATCATGAACTCGTTACGATTTACGAGCCAGCTCGAGCGTAGAAACGATTGGAGATTTAATTTTAGGGTTAACCATACTGATAGGCTTCAGCGAGGATTTAAACTAATACCTCTTGTCTACAGAATAATAAAGCTTTAAATTTTTATAGAACTTCAAACGTTTTATTTTTAGGTATCTTCAATCAAACGGTTCAACAATCTTTAGGGATTTCATCAGAACACATTTCAAGAACAAGCGTCCTTTATAATATTTTTGAGATGTGCTATTAGTCCTAGGTACATGCTACGAAATGAAATGTCCAATTGTCTTTGAATACCGTGGGATTAATGACCAATGAATGAACAATTAATTAAAATTGTTTTAATTAATTAATAAACTAAAAAAATTAATAAACCAATGTAACTTTTCTAAAAAGTTATATGTACTTTCTAAGTATATCTTGGACACCAATGACTGAAGGTGAAGGAAAACATCTTGAGGAAACCTGGACTTTAAGTCTAAAATCGCCAACCCGCATTGAGCAAGCGTGGTGATTACGCTCATTCCTTCTCTGTATGAGAGGAGACCTGTGCCCAGCAGTGGGACGATAAAAAGGTTGACGATGACCGTGGGATTATAATTAGAATAGTATACATAGATATACGCATCTACTTTATTTTGATATAGGTATACCAAGCTACAGATTTTTTTAAAAACAGATATTCAAAATGGATGCCCTCTCCAGCAAAAAATAATAGTTTTCACGACATAATATCATGTGTAAATTGACACAAATAAACTGCCGAGTTGACGCTTAAATGAGACAGAACGTGTTAAAATGTGACAGAAATGGACGCATTAAAATGTCATTTCATCTTGAAAAATGTGTTATTTATTTTTTCATAACAGGTTTTTCAGTTATTGCTAAAGGAATTATTATTTGCGAGTACCTAGCTAAATGATTATTTTAAATGTAGTCGACTCATCACTTTGGAATTCAATGGCAGGTTAATCGAGAGAAGGTAAACTACAGTCCTTGCATTAGTACCTACTACTTACTCATTAGTTTTTTTTTTTATTTTATTAATTAATACATGTCAGTCCCATTGGGCCTTACAATTAATAATATTAAACAACAATAAACAACTTACTCTATAGGACCTTATAAATATTACAAAGCGTAATAATACGAACTTAATTAATTTATAAGCAGCTTACACATTAGTTGTTACCTTTAATTTTGGGAGACAGTGATCCTTATTCACATTTCAATAAGGTTACTATCAGAGGGAACAAATGTAAAAAACTTATTTTTTTAATAATACTCGTAATAAAATAGTGCTTGACCGCAATCCCCCCTGATGGTAAGCAGTGATGCCATCTTTGATGGTAAAACGCGCTAGTTTATTAACCCATATTCACTTTAAAAACTTGGTGAATAGGAAGAAAGACAGCAGTTGAGCGAGGTGATGCAATTTTAAACCCAACAACACGACTAATGATGCTGCGCCAGAGGGAGATTGATCTGGAGACCCTCTACGACCAAACTCCCGACACAAGAACATTTAGTGCATCGTACCAGGCACACATCGCAACACAACTGCTTAGACCCGTCTTTTGTACGGCTTCACCAGACATCATGCCGCAGCACGACGAATCGCTTGGCGGCAACACTTTATCTGGTGGGTGGTAACTCCTGCCGGCTGCTCATACTATGGCCTACCAACGAGTAACGTACTGTTAGACTGCATCAGCCCACTGACATGAGGTCTCGAGCCGTGACTTTCAGCCCTTTTGATATAACACTAAAGTTTAGTTTTTTTCCAGCTCGTGCCACATTTATATACTTGTTTCGTGAAGGTTTCGTGCTGTCTCAGAGCTCCACGTAGTGTTTTTTTTACCCTACAGCTTATTGTTCGTGCGGTAGACACTGCCAACCCGGGCTGGGTTGGTCACTTCAGCTTAGAGACATTTTGAACAATGTTAGTTAGGTACCTACCTATCAAAACGCAGTAGCGAATTAGTTGTGTAATTTTCCTCTGTAACAACAACATAAAGCTTGTCTAAAATACATTCGCTAGTCAAAACTCATACTTTGCTGACATGAACAACGCCTAGCGCACTCGCTAAGATACATCTTAATAAACAGCAAACTTTATTCAATAATAATAATTTGACGTGTATTTAACAAAGTTTTAAATACATGTCTTTATTTAAATATAAGACCGGTGTTTACGTTAACTGCACGTGTCACTAACTTTCTCCGCTTTACTTGTGTAATAAAACCTCAACCTAATCGCATTCAAGGGCTTTAAGCGACCATGACCCACGCTGAGTGACGGCGAAGGATATAACTGTTAACATACTTATTGTACGCTATGCTAAGCTTGTCGGTAAACAATATATCTCGATTCATGGCAGTTAGTGTCACTCTTCGTGTAGCGAACAAGATCTTGATTTGATAATGTATGTTTATGGCACTCTTCTTTTGCTTTACAGTGTTTTTATCCGAACGAATTATCTGCTTGAATAAAGAGTATGTAGACTTCTCAATATTTAAGTATTTATTCTTACCATTCCATCAAGAAGAAAATGCGTAAATCCATTAGGCATGAAATACAGCTGATAAATAAAACTGCCCTCGATGCTTGATTTTAGAGTTAAGTCATTGCGATTAATTATAGGAAAGGTTGAGGAACACCTATAAATAATAATCTAGCATAAACATGAAGAAAATGGACCAGTTATAAAATGAAATTGACGAATAGACCTGCATAATTTTAATTTAGATAGACAAATGGCTCGTCAAACAAATTTAAATTCATTGACTCGTACAAAACATGGTCAAAAGGTCAGTGGTTAACTGTACGATTTATATTTTTCTGCCTAGCTGTTGAAATTGTATGAGTAAATGAGTCACGTAGCGTATGCCAATGATGTTTTGGGTGTATCGTCGCGATTAGATGCATAAGTTCTATCCATATGCGCATGGATAACCATAGTTTGTTCAGCTTCCTTTATCATTTATATTATAATGAACAAATTTCTTAGCTCAATGCACTTTATAGGTTTTAAAAATTAATTAAATTATAGTATTAGATTAATAAGCTGATTGTACTTTTTAAATATACCTATGTCTTTATAAATATATTCTTAAGCCTTGAGATGATATATATTTAAAAGAGTACAATCAACTTTGTAATTTTGTTGAAATAATGAAGCTCGAGGGAACGAAAATATTTTCTGCCAGGATGATAAGTAAAATCATAATGTTTTATAAAAAAAAAGCTGGTCTTGAGATTGTTCTGGAAATAAAAGAACGAGGGAAAACGTAGGTAGGTACTAAACTTTTCTTGACATATAATTAACAAAAACAAAGAAGATTGCTAAAATAAAAACTTATCTTTTACAATCAAATGTTTAAGACGACTTTGTCGAAATATGGAGTCTAACACCGTACTTTAGTGTATGGGTCAATTACATAAACGACTCCTAGAATGATACTCTAAAGAGCTGCCACTTACAGAACCCTACTATAAATGTACAACAACAATTGTAAACAAAACTAGTTTGCTAGCAGTTGCCCCTTTATGTTGTAGGTACTTTATTATGTATCTAATAAGTAAAGATACTTAGGTGCTGTAAAGTTATCCGTGGAAAAGATAAATATATACCTACTTTTTTTTGTAAAAAGAAGAAAAGCTTTTTTGCTAATATAATATAATCCAAAGCTTTGCTGTCAAAAAGGCATTGGTAGACTAAGTTGAATGTCCTTTAAAGATGTTGGCAGCAAATTTTAACGCCAAGACCCTAAAAAAAATTTGTCATGGTAGTGCACTACGAAAATCGTTGAAATTGATTAAAATTTTTTACGACGAAAGTTTCGCTAGCTTTAAATGTGCTGACTGTAGGTACATATAATTCTTCAACTTTTACTACTGTGGAAGCATTTGGTGGTACGTGTCACATTCTTTACATTTTTCTCTGATATTGTCGCAGTCTGAGAAGGTAAAACTCTGCACATCAATATATTACAAACAAAATTTATTCACCGATCAGCTTTGAAAACCGATAACTTTCCAATTCTCCATGTCTCCCGACAATTTGCCCGAAATCAACTTACAAAATACGTAAGTTATTATCTGATTCGTGTTCGGGCGAAGTCGCTTGTTGTTACATTAGTTTGGAGGGAGCAATCCAATTTAAACTTTGCCTTTCGAAGTTAAGGTCGATGTTTGTGGTTGTGGGTGTGATAAGGGTGGGATAATGGGGTCATATGACGGCGTGAGGTGTAATACTGGATATACGCACATACACGCAGAGGCGTGTACCCAAAGTGTCAGAACATTGGCGTCGTGTATTTGTCAGGGATACGTACACTGCTTCCTACGATCCTACGATTTTATCTCAAACCACAAATAAACAAGAAAGATGTTTTTCTGCAAATGACTTTCTATTCCACGTGCCAGAAGGTTAGATGGACAACTGCCCAGAGTCCAGTCTTAATCGTCCGTCTAACTAGACGGACGATTAAGACTCTCTTAAATGTTAAAATTAAGGAAGGGGACGCACCCCCCCGGCCTAATTTTATTTATCTAGGAGAATCCTCATTCTCACATAGAGACACAATTTTTTTTAAACTACGTACTTACCCACTTAAGCTAAAAACTCATAGAAAACATGAATTACAACAGTTTTACTTTATGTAAGAAATAAATAGATTTATTTTAGTGAAAGCCCGAGAAGTGTCACCCATTAAGAACAATCATAATTATTTCAGCGCACTAATTATACAGTTGTAGTTGAACAAGCAGTTGCCTGCTACAATGAATAGTTTTATTTAGTGCAAACACGTAATATTATCCTCTTCAATTGCATGAAAACGTTATGTAATTGCTCCTATTCATTATGTTAGCCCCTATTATATTACAGACATTGTTGCCAAGTATCTGACTACTGCACAGTTAAATTGTACTATATATTGTCTACTGTGTAAATAAATTACTTTAGTAGATGGTGTTTAGGTCCTAGAATTAAAAGAGATATATTTGTTATGCTATAGCCCTGCAACTTTGTGTTTCCCACTGCAGTTTGATTATTTCGGGATTGAGTTCCCTAAACTCCTTTCTTAAATAACACTTCTTTTGAGACAGCAAAATCAGTCGTTCCGTTTATGCTTAGTATTTCAGTCTTCTTTTTCTTGTTCAGCCTATAGAGGTTCAGTGCTGCTGCACAAATGCCTCAATACATTCCACAATGACCGGCTATCGGTCCATCTTGCTGGGGGCCTCCTTGCGCTGCGTCTGCCGGTACGAGGCCGCCACTTCAGAATCTTACTACCCCATCGGCCATCGGTTCTACGAGCAACGTGCCCCGCACGCTGCCACTTATTTTTAGCGGCTCGAAGGGCTATGTCAGTGACTTTGGTTCTTATGCGGACCTCCTCATTTTTGATTCAATCGCGCGAGAAAATCCGAGCATAGTTCTTACTGTCAGTCTAGCACGAAACTATTGTACGTTCTCTATAGACCATTTTTTTTCACAATAAACAGAAGACTCCGTAGATATGGCAGCATACTGGAGCTGGAAGTCATTTTATTCAGCAGTGGGATGTTCCAGCCTAACAGTAAAAGTAAACAATCTCCGTACCTAAAACAAGACCACGCCTTTACGTAACATCAAGGAGGCAGTGTACACGATCCATCTCTCTTCCATATTGGCCGGTCCGTCATTACGCAGGATCGGTCTATCCAAAGCATAGCCACGCCATTACACGGGCCGTAAGTCGGATGGGCCGGCCGACCCGATCAACTAATGACGATGTAAGAATTTTGTGACGCATCTCATTACCCACATCGTATTATCTACGGTACGTTAGCTGAATTAACATAATTATGAGAGACTTTATTTATTTATTTATATGTCTATCTGGCTGGTTCGTCAATTAAAGGTATAATATATTCTGGGATATGAAAAAAAATACGGCAGTATTCGAATGAAGGCGAACGTCTGTGTTCGGAATGATCAAGTATGAATGAAAAGAATGGTGGTATCTATGTTTCATGTTTCAGATTGTTCTAAATCACTCTTAGCGTTGAGATCGTCCATTGTAAAATTTGCTTCAGTAGAAACTGTTTATTATTACTCCGGTTATATTGACCAAGCGCCTAATATGACGTAATTACCCAACGAAGTTTGGTTTTCATACAAAGTTTCTATTGTAATTCTTTTCACTTTCGTTTATTATGACCCAAATGTAATAAGGTTATAATAAGAGGTTTACAATGACGAACATGAATCTTTACCTTTGATAGTATTCGGGACTGTCACATGATACCAGACGAATGAAATGAAGAAGCAAAAATAGACAAAATTTACAGAATTCTTAATTAAAAAATGAAAAATATGCTTAGATGCATTTTTATGTGCTTTTTTTATTTTAGATTTAATATGTCATCATCAATGTTTTTCTATTAAAATAAATATTTACCAAAATGGGAGGCCAAAAATGCTTCATATGTCGTGTTTGTCAACTCCCCTCGAAGTCATTATAAACGGATGTCACTGTACGTAATAAAAAGTTTCTATTACAGTCCGATTTTAGTTAAAGTAGAACCTTGTTGATATACCTACCTACGTTAAAAAGTACAAAATAATCCTTGCAGACGTTGACGTCCCCAGTCAAATTAGACGGATTGTAAGATGTCTAGACACATTGATTAGATAAGTGCTGACTAACAAACTTGCTGAAAGTAATCGTTAAAGATATCTTAATTGTATTTAGTCCATATTCGAATGGTAGAGAGTTTCACCAATGAAAGATTTTTTAGAACAAGACAATGGGTAGTTGAGGAAGTTCACCTTTGTTTAATATCAACAGAAGGTTGTGTGATAACATAAACAATACGACACGAAGAAAATAACACGTAGACATAGTATAAGGAAGTAAAGTTTGTAGGCCATAGCCGGCCTTAATAAAAACTTTATGAAGCCCTATGATAGCCCTATTATTAAACAGCAAAATAATTACGAAAACAAATAATATAATTCATGAAAATAATTCGCTACTTCATGTATATTTTATTAAATTATTAATGCATGTTTTTGAATAAATATTTCTATAAACATTTTATCCCCTTTCCCCTTTACAACCGCAGCGTAAGAGGGTGGATGGCATTTTCTGTTTTGAAGACTCCGGCATAAACAGGCACTATTCTCAAAATAAGAGCGTTTCCTACTCGAGTGTTGTGCCAAGCAATATTCTGGAAACTTTATAGTATACGTACCTTATTCTTGGTTTATATTTCCGCATGATATGAGCTTTAAAGTTTTTGGTAAACAATAGATACTTGTAGCTAAATTATCTATTTTATTTTGTCGTAAGTAAAGATACTCTGCTAAACAATCTTGCATGAAATCTTTTATACAAAAAACTTCTTTTTTATAAACTTTTCAGATAGTCTATTATTGGTAGGTAAAGCCTATGTAGGAACATTGGGATGAAAAGTCAAAAAATCCTATGTATTATTCCTGGTTATAAACTATCTATGTGCCAAATTTCATCCAAATTCATTTAGTAATTTTTGAGTAAAAGAGTAGCAAACTTACATCCATACTTATTAACAAACTTTTGCTTTTAGTAAAAATATTAGTAGGTTCATTTTAATTCCCAAGTATTCACCTACAACTAACGTTAATATATTTAACTGTTAACTGTCCAATGATCGTAAATATAAGTTACTTAATATTGAGATTGTCATATCTTTGGAGATCTGTAATGAATATTATGACTCCGGAAGTTTGAGCCACCGATGTGGGTGGGCCCCGCGGGAGCCTTGAGTGGTTCCGTTTTACAAAGCCTTCCGCCTTTTCTATCTAACGATTCACTTTATGAATTCTCCCATTTTGATCTGACGTAAGATAGCCTTCTGCTCAAAAAGTGTACGATCGGTGAGTTTGTGTCGAAAGAGAATGTAACCTTTAGGTAGATATAAAAGTTTCTGTTACTTACTTTGTATGTTTTATAAAGTAAGTACACACACACATATATATAAACTCACATCTTCGGGCAGAAACTACAGAACGCCACCTGCTACGCTCCTGATATACTCCTTTTGTCATGTTAGCGTTCATACATGTCAAACACATACGCCGGCTACAAGTACTAGCAAGGACCTTTCTGAAAAACATCACCATTAATTTCTCGGTGGTAGACCATAACATCGGCTGCCGGCAGAAGTTACCACCCACCAGACTAAGTCTTAAAAATGATAATGATATCTGGTAAAGCCGTACGGAGGACGGATCTGAGCAGTTGTGTTGCGATGTGTGCCAGGTATGATGCGCCAAATGTTGTTGTGTCGGGAGTTTGGTCGTGGAAGGTCTCCAGATCAATCGTCCCTTTGGCGCAACATCGTTGGTCGTGTTGTTGAGTTTATCATTGCATCACCTCGCTCAACTGCAGTCTTCCTTTCTATTCACTCAGTTTTTTTTTCTTAGTGAATAGACTCTTTATAAACTAGCGCGCTTTACCATCAACGATTGCTTGACTGCTTACAATCAAGTGGGATTGCGGTCAATCACTAGTTTATAATTAAAAAACAAAGAGTTATATGATTTAATGGGCGTCCTCTTCCAGCGTTTCCTATCACATGTACCTACCTAGTAAGTAGGTAGGTACATTTTGTATTGAAGGAAATAGTTACTTAATACATACTGACAGCCTCCGTGCCGTAGCGGTAGCGAACGCGGCCGCTGCGCAAGGAGGCTCGGGTTCGATCCTCGCGCAGTGCAAATATTTACTTACTAGCTTTCCGCCCGCGGCTTCGCCCGCGTTAACTTCGGTTATATCGAGCTTTTTAGATTTCTCTCGGGAATATCAATTCTTTTTCGGGATAAAAAATACCCTATTATTTAATCCGGACTTCTAACTTTACGTCTGCAAAATTTTAAAGCAATCGGTTCAGGAGTTACGGCGTGAAAGTCGTACAAACAAACTCACTTTCCGATGTATAATATTAGTAAGGATATATTTGGTGTACACATACAAATATTCCAGTAATCTCCCTTGGGAACTTGACATTTTTTTAGGACCAAAAGTAGCCTATGTTACTCTCCATCTTTTCAACTAACTGTATGTCAAAAATCAGGTCGATTGATTGCTTAGCTATGGCGTGAAGGAAGGACAAACAAACAAACAAACACACTTTCACATTTATAATATTAATATAATAATAATAGTATAATATTAGTATGCATGAATATGAATATTTGCACTGGTCTGGTCGTGCCTCGGAAAGGACGTTAAGCTGTTGGTCCCGGTTGCCATACGAACATCTAATGGCAGTCGTTACGGGTTGTTGAAGCCCTCAAAAGTCTTACAATTTGTCTAACTGCAATACTTCGATATCGCCTTCGGGTTGTGGAGATCAGACGGCAGTCGCTTCATGGAAAATAACGAAGTTTAGCCAGAAATGAACTGTTAGACTGGTAAAGCGGACCCTAGACTCCAAAGCTGAAAAGCTTCGGATACGACTGGGATTAACGCTGAGATGAAGAGTTACTTAATACATACCTAGAAAGAAGCTACAATCAATCGTCTACTCTATATGCAGTTGGCTCTTAACAAGGCTCAAGCACTTACTAGAGTTACGTCGATCTATCAATCCATACTATTATGCAAGTCGTCCTTTAATGTCGTCGTTAGTAGTGAAGCCACGAACTCATGGACAGTTACCGCGTAGTGTGGAGGCAACTACTTACATAAGTGATAAATTCTCCTTGATAACTCGATTCCTTTTACTCTTGTTGTGTGGGAGTTGGGCCTTGGTGAGAATGTGTAGGGTTATGGTATGTAATGTATAGAATTACCTCCGTAAGTGGTTAAACGTCTGCCGTACCCTGGCAGTCAAGTTAAAGTCAAGTTTTTTTTTTTAATGCATTCTCTATACTAATAGGTACTAGTTGTTGCTAAGAGAAGAAAAAAATCAAACGACAATTTTCTTTTTTTTTTTCTAGTGTGACCTTGCTTTTAATTTAGAGAGAGAGATTTATTAGAATATTTAAAGGTTTTGTCATTTTTATCCTCCGAAAAACGCGACCATACCTCGTAGAATAGCCCCTCGATAATCTTACATCAGTGCCTAGATCCGTCATCGGTCAATTAGTAAGGTCCTCTGGCAAACATGTCGTAAATTAGTCCACACAAACAGAGTTAATGAGAGCCGGCAAACACTCCGAGTGTCAAGTACTTGTAGCCAATAAGGGCGATCAGAGCCGTGTCCCGATTGTTTGGTTACGCTATTTCGTGTCTCTTGAGTGGATATTTGTTTTGTACGTCACTATTGTGATACATACATACTTATTTGGTATTCTGTTTTCATTGTTTTTGGAGATAGGTTATCTCATACTAAAGGTAGGTTGAAATGAAAAGTAGAAATGAAAGTAAAAATATTAAATCTGCAGGGTAATTGTGTAACACACTACCTATCAATAACAATGGGTTTCATCTTGAGAGTTCGACAACATCCATTGCATTATTTTGTTGAGCAGACGCATTTTCCGAACATAAAGAACTAAGTATGGATTAGCAATTGGTTTCAACATGATTCCAAATGATAGTAATGGTGTGTTACACAATTAGGATGCTGATTATTGTGTATACAATACAATATGTAACAAAAACCCTGTTGTTCCTTCAACCTACGTTTTAAGAATCGGCATACGGACGTAACAAAGCACGTAATTTACAAAAATTGTTCAACAAATATAATTAAAATAAATGTTTAATTACTAATATTTATAATCTGTACCTAACTGATTTTTTAGCTCCAAAATTATGCATGAAGAAACTAGACATAAGTAGAACGTTCCCGCCAATTTATTTAACTTATAAAATCAGATATTCAAAAAAAAAAATATCGAATTTGTCGGTTTTAATAGGTAATTGATTGTGACCCCTCGACTAGACAATGATTACTGTTTTCTAATTATAACTTCATTAATAATGTGCTTGTAGGTAAAATTATATGTCCCTGAAAGGAACAACAGGGTTTTTGTTAGGTACATAGTGTATAATGTAGTTTAAAGTTGAATTATCAAATCTCAATCTCCAGTCAAGGGCTATTTATTTGCATCATAAATAAATATCCAAATTGCCATTTAACACATTTGTTATGATTCTGAACATAAATTCCAAATTTATTCAAATGAGAATATTGCAAATAAACACCACAGTCAAATGGTTGTGGTTTTATTTTATACCCTTTTATGAAAATTCACATTTCACAAGTATTCTTCTATAGTAGCGTAGGGGTATCTCTTTCTTGTGCAATAAACAAAGCATTTGTAACTAATAGGTACCTATCTACATTCAACTATTCTTTAGAAGTTTCTAGACGCATCATCATGTTTGTTCAAAGGCGACTGCACAAAGTGTGGAGTTTAAATTCTATACCACTTAGCTGAGACCTTTCAATCTGAATACATTTCCGTCCTTCCAGTATTTAGTTATACGAATGAGGAGAGCTGGGGGAGGTCTTCAAACACCGGTTGTGTATCTTCAAGAATATCAGTTGGACAAACACACGGGAGGGGGTTGAGTTCTGTAAGTGGTGGGGGGCGGGGTGGTGTTTACTACGCTCTAGGGAGGTGAGCGGAGAAATGAAATTGGCAGATATTTCGGTGATGTGTCACACACGTGTAGGTAAGCTTGGCTAGCAATGAAAGTTTTGCGAGGTTTTTCCACTTTCGACACGAGCAGAATAAAGTAAAAGGCGGAATGTATTTAGGTACCCTTTATACATACGTAAGGAATGAGAACCCTTCCGTTATATCCTTCGTAGAAAATATATTGCCTGTTTTCTGAGCTCGCCTTCCCGCACGAAATATTGGTATGCAGTAAAGAACTAACAAAATAAATAAGGCAAAATAATATCGGAAAAAGGTTCTCTCGCTGATCAATGTTGCAGGGAGTAGTTTGAACTCTTGCCTTTTACAACAACATCTGAACGTAATATAGTTCGAACAAAATGTATTGATAAAAAAAAGTATAGTAAGTATTAGCATCTAAGATAGAATAGTTGTTGTAATATTCTAAGATACAATGTGGAGTTAACTTCCACTATTGTATTTACTACAGAGGACCTATGTATGCATGCAGATGCATAGGTACTCTGTAGTAAATACAAGGCATTTATTGAATCAGTTCTAACCTTCTGCTGTAACAAACCGAAACGTGGTGGACTAGTGGTTAAATAATAATAATAATAAATCATTTTATTTAAGGCAATTTACAATTATATATAGATATATATACAATTATATATACATTTCACCCATAGGTAGTGACTACATGTCATGCATAATAAATAATAATAAACATTAAGCATTTTTGGCTGCTTTAAATTTACAGTATACTGTAAATTACAATTTTATAGGCAGGCAATTTTAAAACACCAGCCTCTCATATGAGTATGCGGGTTTGATTCCAGGTCAGGCAAGTACCAATGTAACTTTTCTAAGTTATATATACCTACTTTCTAAGTATCTTGGACATCAATGACTGATTAAAAGGTGAAGGAAAACATCTTGAGGAAACCTGGACTTTAAGTCTGAAACCGCCAACCCGCATTGAGCAAGCGTGGTGATTACGCTTAATCCTTTTCTGTATGAGATGGCTGATGATGATGATGTAACAGACCTCATGTAGTAATTACCTACAAATTGTAATGTTTCGTGTCACTTCTAAGTATAATGTATAAATATAATCATGATGATGAAAATGTCTCACTTCTAAGTAAGTAGAACGTATAAATATATTGACTCAAGAATGTCAACAATGTGTGTGTTTTCCTAGAAAAGCAAAAAGAATAATAGTCGTGTTTGTCGAAGCGCGAGATATACTTAGTTCTTCAACTTCAAAGATTTCTCCCACAGATTACCGATAAAACAATGGTGGTGTTATTTGGATAAAAGAGAAAAGGGAAGTACCTACCTATTATATTTTTATAAAGTAGATATTAAGGGAAGTACTATAATTTTATAAAACACTAGTGACCGCCAGCGACTTCGTTCGCGAGGAGTTAGTTATGCTCCGCTCCTATTATTCGCAGCATGATGATATAAACCTAGCCTAAAGCCTTCCTGCATTAATGGGCTGTCCAACGCAAAAAGATTTTTTCAAATCGGACCAGTAGTTCATGAGATTAGCGCGTTCAAACAAACAAACAAACTCTTCAGCTTTATATGTTAGTATACATAGATTTCTACTAGATTGCTTCTGTATTTTTTAACATATTAATAAACATTATTACATAAAATGTTTGCTATTCTGTATTCATTTGGTTAAGTGAGTTTTATTGTTTGTAACTTTACATGTTAACCTTAGAATCCCGTACTTTATACCCTCTGTTTTCGTAAAAATATTTTCTATAAAGAATTTATGTTCTCCGAAAAATATTAGAAGCCAAACAAACAAGTTTTGCGTTCCATGTTTTGTTCCAAACAATAAAGAAATAAAGCCGGGCATAATAACAAAGAAACTTACCGAGTTTGTAGATATTGCTGAGATGAAAGAGTATAAATAAAAATATGGCGATACATCTCTGGGTATGACAGACAGGTCGATACTGAGTTGTGTAATAACAGACTATGAACTGTTAAAAGTAGCAGCTAGTTTCTTCACTGTAACTAATTGAACTGACGTTTATACATCAACGTGTGGAGAAAATAAAATGACTACAATGTTTAATTGCGCACATGTTTATTTACAGCATGGTTAGTTTAGTGGTTAAGCTATTGAATGCTGCGCTGCGTGACGCGGGTTTGATTCGCACACGGAGTAAATATTTGTAGTTGTTCTGGGTCTGGCTGTTTGTGTATGTGAGTTTATATGTTTGTAAACGCACCCACGATACAGGAAAAATTCCTAGTGTGGTATAACGTCTTTTAAAATTTAAAAAAATTAAACTCCTTTTGAACTGTACAGAACATGATTTATAGTGTATCGTTAGGCCTCTGCCTCGAATCTGGCGGGCAGCGGGGCGGCGGCGGCGGCGGCGAGTGAGCGGCAGGATCTTATGCGTAAAATCAAACGGACCGGTTCTCGAAAATAGCGGCGCGGTTAGCGGGGCGGTGGCGGGCAGCGAGCGGTGTACTTCTTGCGCTTGAATCTTGCGGGCAGCGGGCGGCAGCGAGCGGTGATCGAGCGTTACGAATAAATTTGAATCAAAAAGATGTTGCCGCCATTGTTCAGACATTTCTTTCGCGAATAAAAACAAATATCTCTTCGACACAATCGTGAACACAACAATACGCAGCTATAGTGACGCGCGATCTGCCCGCTAGTTTCGAGAACGGGTTTTCGATGCCCGCCCGGCTCCCGCGCCGCTGTCGCCGCCGCCCCGCTGCCCGCAAGATTCGAGGCAGCGGCCTTAGTAGCTGTTTAGTTCTGTGATGTTGAATTTGTTGCAGTTTTCAATTTACTCATTTTACTCATATACATAAGTACCTAAACACCCGTATTCCATAAAAGGCATATAACCATAAGCCTCTTGGCATTGACAACGATCGAATTGAATGTCTTGCAATGGACCCATTTACTTTTTGTTCATTTACATAATTTTACCTATTGTTATACTACGCAAGGAGCAAGATCTCACATATTCCAAGTGAACATTTCTTTGATAATTTCTATGTTCAAAACTTTCTATTTTTACAAAAAAAAAGTAGAACATGACTGTATTTTTAAATATGAAAAAAAAAAATCTATTGTATTGGTAAAAGTAGTTCAAAAGGTCATGAAGAAAATAAAAGAAACGTAAATTAATGGTCTGTAAGTTTTGGCTAACATGTTCTTTTAAAATAAGTTGTGGAAAATACACCTTCTACTTACCTATATAGCAACGGAGGAAAGTATTTGTAGATTATTTTTATTACATATAGGTGCCTTCTCACTTTCTCCTGAATATTACCTACTCGGTGGATCTCATGGTGGATACATAGAGACTCATAAAACCAAGAAAACTCGCATTCTTTTTATGCGTTTTGTTTAAATACAAACGCGCGGAACCGATCCCGTTAGTTTTATTAGGTATACCTTCTATACAAGAGATAGATGAGAGAATTTCCTTCGGTACTAAAGAATAGGCTGTATCGGAAACGAGTTAAATAACAAACCTCTTTGTTTTGTTTTAAAGCCCCAAGGAAAATAACAAGACGGCGGAATATTGATGAGCTTCGTCCATGGAGTGGATTTCTATTCGCTTGATTTTATATGTAAAAACGTTTTGAGTTCTCTCAGCGTGAGTTTTCGGTGTTTGTCAGTTTACAAGATGCGAGTATTGCTTTCCTGCTTTTTATTGGCCGATAGGAAATGACGAAATATTACTTTTACTCGATTTCGGTACTATAATAGCTTATTTTGTCGCGTGGGAGACGCTTTCAACGTAAACATGATGAAAATTGTGCAAGCCATAATATTGTCAGATTTATGTACATAGTATATTTTTATATTCATAATATACATATTTTGATATAGATCAATAAAGTAAAAGCGAACAAAATCAGTAAACGTTGAGAAAAAATCACGAATAACATAAAAGAGAGATGGGCGAAATCTGAATTCATATCATGCCTTATCAGAATGTCTTCCGAGCGGATAAGTTTGATCGCGTGCGGGGAGGAAACGTGCATCTGTGGCCGAAACATCTCATTTTCTTTACAGCTACAATTCTATCCCAGGCTACTTACTTGATAGGTTTGGAAAAATAGAGTCTGATTAAAAAGAAAACTGGAGACACTTTCTCGGCAAATTCTAAGTACATTATTTGTCATCGTAAAGTATATTTACTGTTAATCGAGGAATACATTTGCTGTAATAAGAGAGGAGATGGCTTAAAACACAATAGCTAGGTAGCATTTCGGACGAAACATCGACAAGTTAATGAAAGACATTTGTATGTAACGGACTTGAGCAAGCTTCCTCCGGGGCCCGATAATAGTACCTATTGCGTGTTTTTATAGGAATTCTGCCTGACTGTTGCTATTTGGACAGCAGTGGAGGAAGTGTACATAAATATTATACGAGGACGCTGCCTATTTAATGAATAATGGAATTTTACCTGAAAATACTTTTAAATTGAGGCAAAATAATAAAAAATAAAAGAAATCAATACGGACCGCCATTTACATACTAATATTTCTTTATTTTCATTTTTTTTTATCTATAATTGACTTGAGGAAACGCCCCCGAATAAAGCTTGAAAAGTAAAGTATTGCTTTCAAAATACAGAATAGGAACCTTCACCATTCCGGTACAAACGGCCGGCCGTAGCATTCGTCCCGAGAGGTAGCCATTTGGCTCGCGCGCTCTTGGATACTTCTCCGCCTCCGTTTCAAATAAACTGTGTACAGTTTTCAGCCAGAGTCGAGAACAGCATTTTAGCCGAGCGTCGTAAAGCGAAGGATCTCGAAACCCGTTACCACGCGACTCCCTGCGACATCTAAATTCAAATTTTTCTTCTCAACTCTGGCAAAACCTTACGACCCCCTATCTGCATAAAACGAGATGAATTTCATTTTACGTAACGTTCACACTATTTTTATGCTGGTGACTGTAAATCGATTTTGCTTACTTACAGGTACCTTTTGATATTTACCTTGGAATTACTTCCATTTGATCCTACATACATGAAACAAGATAGGTACGGTGTTTCACAATCCGGGAGCTTAAAAGGGAACCATTATCGTAACTAGTTTGGCAGCTCTCATTACGTAACTCCGAAGTTACTTACCTACGTTCATGAGCTTCACTATCCATTTACCATCAGGTGGGCATCACGAGTCTTTGCTTTTCATATCACATAAAAATATCTTTAGTGTTAACGTAAGGTACCCATATCAGCGCATATTTACATAGACATTTTTATATTAAATGAACAAATACAGAGACCGGTCCAATCGACTGTAACTGTCATGGTTGCCTACAAAATGCATCCCACTTTCAACTTGCCGACTAATTAAAATGTTACATTGTATTTAAAACGTCTGAACCTCGCGACTGTGTACTTTAATACAGAAGGCTAACGTATTAATTAAAGCTGGAAATACTTGTGTCTGGCATGCATTCAACTCAATGGCTGCGCGTCGAAATACTTATATGAATATTTGTTTTCTTTGTGCCGACCACCAAGCATGTAAGTTCACAATAAACATAAATTACTCGAGAATCCTACATTGATAAGCTCCAGTTATTTAATCTTTCAATTTAATATCATGACCCGTTAACTAGACGCTTGTGACACCGAGTATAGCGGACGACAAAATGATATGAATCTCTTTTCGATGCTCTACAGTTATAAGTGTCCAGATAGAGCTGGTAGGTGCCTCCATCTACTACGCACTACACTGCGGACATTCTGAGATAATATAATAATTTGGCAGGCGTCATATAAGTTCATGACAAAATCTCGTCTACTTTTTCTTGTGGCAAATCTCTAAAGTTTCCAACCTAAAGCATTGTGAATAGACCCGTAAAACAACGAACAACCATTCATTTAGGGATCTCCAAGTTACGTCAGCGGCTTATGAATAAAGAGGGGTCGGCTGACGGAAAAATAGGGGGTTATTCAAAAGGAAAAGTTTTTTTTTGCGTAAAAAAGGACGACTAAGCGGTGGATTATCGTCCATTCGCTGACAAGAGTTTTGTGGAACTCGTGGCCGAGTTATACGAACAAGCTTTTTATTATCGCTTACTGGAAATGTTGGGGAAAATGCGGATAAGAAAAACAATTATCACCACGCTCCTTTTGGTGTTTACACTGGCTGTATTTACCCGACCAAGCTTGCTCATGACTTAAATTTTAAACAGGGACAATGAGCCATTTCCTGGACTGGTTTGGGTGAGTGCCCGGTTTAATATTATTGTGGTCCGTAGCGCCGACATGAAACCCGCGTTTGTGAAAAATGTTAAAAATCTAATCAACCTTGATTTATTTAAAAAAACAAAAACTAAACCACTTAAATTTAAGTTGGCATTGGACTGGAAACTAGCAGGATTCCTATCAGGTAACAAATTACGAACTTATTTGGGCACGATAAATAAGCAATTGCCGTCATACAAACGTATAGTTCTCACGAAAAGGTGTACGATTTGGGCGGATGACGTTATAATTATTTTCCACATGTGGGTCAGCGATTCGTTCCGGGACATTAGCGATGGCCGGAGAGCCGGGACCAAATCCCGGCCGGGTAACGAGATCTCCGCCTCAGCGTGAAATTGTGAAATTACCGGGACGCCTAAAGCCAAACTATACCTAAATACAACTAATTAGGTAAAACGGGTTCGAATCATAATTTATAACACATGTTACGATTAGTATAGGAAAATTGTTAAAGGATCATTGTTTTTCAAGCAATAAGGGCGTTATAAATGATTAATATAACTTGAAACATAACTTATTCATATCCATTCTT
The DNA here is from genome assembly GCA_037179545.1 of Sesamia inferens. Classification (NCBI taxonomy): domain Eukaryota; kingdom Metazoa; phylum Arthropoda; class Insecta; order Lepidoptera; family Noctuidae; genus Sesamia; species Sesamia inferens. Next base: position 14,469,851 of record CM073930.1, read on the forward strand.
TATTTTAGTTTAGATTAACTTAATTTTTTTTAATTAATAACTTTTTTCCACGATATAAGTACTTTATACTTATATCGTGGAAAAAAGTTATTAAAACTTACTCCGTTTCTCGTTTTCCCTTAACTTTCCATTAAATCGTACGGTTTAATCGTATAATTGAGTAGTTATACTTACTTCGAATTAGCAACATAATAGCACTATGTCGAAAGAAGTAGGTACACATTTATACTTATTCAAGAAATTATACCTCACCCCAGAGCATCTTTATAGAAATGTTTAAAGCATATTTTGTGCTTACGCAAACACAACGTTGTTCTGCGAAACTGTGAGATAATGCCTCCACTAGGGACCTCATCCAATGCGCTCGGTGTCCTCTGATAAAAGAAAATGTCTTCAGCTCGGCACGAAGAAGGTGTTATGTCTTGCGTACCTAAATAAATGTATGTGTGAGGTAAATATATAAGTAAATAGCGTTTTTCTATATTGCTTTTTATTATGGCGACTCTTAATTAATTCTTTTCTTACAAAAAAGTAGAATTGCTTGAATCCTTGTATAAAAATAAAACCTCAATAATACTAAAAGTGGAAATTTTAACTGATTACCAATATTTTACACTAACTTTTTATTTTTTTTTCTTTTTTTTATACTAACACTAAATACCTACTTAATTTTTACCTTACGAAGAATTAAAAAAAAAAATGAGCTTTCAAAAGTAGGTATTATTTCGATGACTAACATTTTATTGAAGTCTAGAAAATCTACTAAAATATGTTTCTAACATTTTATTTTATGGTAGTATTAAGTCAGAGACAACGTTTAGCTACGTCATGCCTGCCAGCTAAGTAATTTAATTAAGTGAAGGGTACGGGTGGGAGATATAACCTATTGTACTTCACACCCACACGACCTTACACAATAAGCATAGTACACAACTCACAGATTTATTAAGGATGTAGTTTGAAAATATGCGTCATTAATATGCAGACAAATTATTTCTGTTAAATGCACAATGTGTGATTTACATTTATAGACAAAAGAAGGATGGGTCCATATTGTAAATTGAAATTGTTTTTTTTTTTTTTTTTGATTTAACACTAAAGCAATCTTTGTTCCTTCCTCCATTCATCCATTCAGTAGGCTTAGTATGAGTTTTCATTACGAAACTCGATCGTCGATATCGAGCATGTTTGACTCATCGATTGGCCCGCTTCAAGGTTATAAGAACTCTCAACCAATGAGAGCGCCAAACGCGCTCGATATCGACGATCGAGTTTCGTAATGAAAACTCATACTAGGCCTACAGAAACAATAAATACTCTTTACTACAGTCAAATTCTTTGTTTAAAAAAATAAGTTAGGTAAATGAATCGCCGTTTCCTATCTAACTACTAGGTATGAGAAGAAAGGTCGAAACAAGCTCAGAGGTTACAGATCAGACATATTCTTTGTCAGATCATGTAAATTGATGTCTGAAAACTAAGTAGGTATGTTGGCATCGGCTTTTAATCTAACCGGGTGACCTCCACAACCCAATTAAGTACTTGGTAATAGAACACCGTTTGCTGTGACTGATTGTAGGACTTTCGGGTTTCTGAGCCGTAACGACTGTCAAAGACCCTAATTGAGCAACACCCTATTACTATCAGTTGGAATCATTTCGAAATATATTGCTTATCCATTGCTCCATGTGTACGAAATTGTGTCTGTATTGTCTAAATTAAATACTTTGCTGCAGATATTGTGTTTCCCAATCAGCCTCTGTATTCGACTTTACAAACCTATATTAGCAAGAAGTAGGTACCTTCTGTAGGTAGCTGTGTAAAATAAATTACTTAAGCCTCTTAGGTAGGTACACCGTTATTTCTTCATCCAATTTAACATAATCTTTAACATTTTACGAAAGCTATTTTATACCGGAGAATATCAAAGACATTTTAGCAGACAGAGACGGCCTTATCAAAATTCAATATCTTTATTTTGTGTTGGAAAAGGACGGTGCACCCAACTCAACTAATCTCGAAGGAACAATGTTGCGTCTCAATCCGAAACAATTTATTGCTGAACGTCTCAACTCATACCACCACTTTACAAATATAAACTTTATTACAGAGCGACAAAGTTTAACATCGTATGTGTTTTATTGTCTTGTGAGTCGTTTCATTATGGACATGGAGATCTCATTCTGTGTAAGCTGCTCCTTACAATGTAAGTATCTGAGACAAGTCCAAATGTCGGGAGCAAGTATTTACGCATATTTCTTGTTATTTATATCATTTATACGCATAGCAATTATACCGCCAATTATAGTGATGATAAGTTTAATTTGATCATCATATTAAAATACACTTTCGTTGACCTACCGCAGCGCTTCGAATATGGCCGAATACCAAACCAAGCTGCAGCTGTATTCAAATGACTCCACTATTCATATCTTAAATTTTCTGGAGGTAATGCGTATTATTTAACATAATGATGTGTAATAAACATTGCATTTAATTAGCTTTTATCTCAACACATGTTTTACCCAGTTCTTTAATTTATTGAATCGTATTTTTCAAATCTACGGATTATTCTACTATAATAAAAAAGTGAAACACGATGTAAGCCAGTAATAGTAAAATACTAGCGGGACAATCAATAACAAAAATGTACGGAGTCCGTATTAGCGGCGTGAGTTAGTTAAATAAATCAAGCGGCGAACGGTCGCGACTCGCACCGCCCCTCTCAGCAAAACTCAAGATGGCCGCCATCGCACCGCACAGCTGACTATTCTCTCACATTTTTTTAGCATACCGACCATTTTGTCGCCTTAATTCTTTTTTTTTTAACACTTTACGGATTTCTGCCTGTTACATTATACCAATTTGAATAGATGTTTACGTGACATGCTGAGAAATTGTTTCCTTGTTTTCCACATTATGTAGGTTATGCATGGTACCAAATATGACTTGGATGAGTTCCAAATTACACCCACAAAGTTGCTCATTTCACTGATCTTGCAGTAAAATACAGCTGTAATGATCAAATGTTTGTAGATAGCTCAGTGGGCAAATGATTAAATAATGTGTTTTTATTGTGACGTACTTACCTCGTTTTAACACGTCTACCTACTTGGTACCTACTGAAAAATCGTGGTGCCCTAATGAATTGTTATTGATTAAGATTTAAATAATTATTCAGGTGTTTTATTTTTGCTTGAACATACAGCATTGCTGCTGGGTACTTCGTTTCGCCACAATTTCCTAGAGAAAGCAATAGGGAGTGGTGAGCTTTTTGTTGGCGGGCGTTAATGGGTTCTATATTTTAGAATTTTGACATTCACAAAGAGCTAATTGTCAGCCTAGTTTGACTAAATGACTTTTGATTTTGTTTAAAATATTATTAAATAAGACATTTGAATAATTCAAAAAAAATATTTTAACATATTCTCTCATATTTAAATTATTTTTAAGTTCTGGCTTTGTATGAACTTCGTTTTTAGAGCTTAAATGAATGTATCAAAGATATAACGGCGCATTTGGATCCTATAGCTGCAGTGTTTCTATCGCACGCCTACGTGGATTTAATAACTCCTAAATCTTCCTAAAGGATAATATTTGACTTCACTCTGTACAAGTTCCCTTGTTCCATCTTTATGATATTAGGTTAAGTTCGCTCCAAAAGGATTAAGGCGGCTCTTAATTCAACGCTCCCGGGCCGGAATAAATTTAACGTTTTGAGGAGCTTATGAAGAAAAACTTGAGATGAACAGACGGGTAAGCTCTCTCGTTTAAAATATCGTTATATTCATGCGGAGTGTTATAATGAACAGAGTATGTAAAAGTTTGAATACAGATTGAACGCGAGTGTACCCACATAATATAGTTGATTTTATACCGTATGTTAAATGTATATTTTAGTTTTTGTCCTGAATTACCGCTGCTTTCAGGTTTCGACTCAATACTAAAGCTTTAAATTCGGCTGCATTTTACCCGTCCGAACATCGCGCCAACAGTTTAATTGCCGTGCGAAATTTATGTGCGCTACGAATTATACCTGCAAAACATAGGCATACGTTGGTAATGGGTACGCAGCCTCCGCAGCGCAGATACACACGGTAATTTGAACGGATCTCTCGATATTTCATTTTATTTTCCTCCTCAATTTTATTTTATTTTCGCAGAGCGGAACGCCTCTAGCTGAATGGAAGGTAATTGTGGGCTACGCAGCGAAGGGTTCGCTTCAGGGAATAATTGTGCGAATATAGCAGAGCCTCTGGGAGTGTTTAATGCCAGGCTATGTCGAGGCCGCATTTTACTGGGCCTGCGCGTTATGCTTAATGCTGGACCAAGGACGAAAATTATCTCAGTAACGAGTTTCGTAAAAGCTGCGATGGGAACTAATGATGCTATTGGGTCCCCTGACTTGTTATATGAATATTTTTATAGGGCATAACTTTAATTTTGCAAGAGGACGATTAATTTTAACGGACGTGATGAAGAACATTTCGTGACGGACCAGAGCGGGGCGTACAAAGTGCTTTCACTGATAAATGTTAAAAGCGGTGGAAGGGTTCGCGATAAACTTAAGGTAAAAGCATACTCACCGATGTGGAAGCACTGGCGTCACATGGGACTTGAACCTCGGACACACTGCACACCACTGAATATTTAAAATAATGAAAAGCCCGGACAACAGACCGGGGTGTTCCCTTTTAAAAATGCACTGCACTTGGGGTTTTACTGCGGCCGTGCAGGTTGGTCGGGCAGAAATTTTCAAGACCAGGATAACAGTCTCATAAAGGAGGTGGTTCCTGAAATCCACCAGTTGGATATAAACACATCGGCGTTAGACGCAGAAAGCAGTGGATACAGTTAAACTGAATTATCTGCAGTGCTGAAACATGAGATCTGGATTTACTTCTTCCGCCAGGATTGATGGTCATCAATCTGTTGGCAGAGATGTTTATTTTTGCTCTGTATGAAAACCCAGCAAGTTATCGTGTGTCAAACTGGCTTTTCCGTCTACCTAGCTACAACTGTGTAAACAAATAACTGGCGTACACAATCTTGACCCACCTAATTTAATTAAGTATTTTTATTTTACATATTTTATCAATAATTATTGTATTAGCACAACCTCCTTTATAATCAACAGAAGGAATGCGATCTAAATGTTAGCAGAATAAATTAATGACTTGATACTGAAATTAGACCTGAGTCTTATCTAAAACGACTTAATTTCCAGTTCTTATGAATAATTTAGATTTTGAAGGCCATTAACAAAGTTTTTCTGAGGAGAATGCACAGTTTTAAGCATTTTTTATCTTAATTAGACATTTTCATAAACAGTTAACAGTTAACCTAGTTTCAAATTTAAATGCCTTAATATGCGAAACTGGCATTATATTTTTATCAGAATGAAAATAATATAACAGATACACAAAATTGTATTTAGAAAAAAAAAATACTAAATTTTTTTTCGGTCTCTAATATCACCTAAGTAGCTGTAATATTTTAATTTGTAGGTATTTAATCTGTATACTTGCTTATGTATTTATAACCTGGATAATTACTTAACTATTAGTACTAGTTTTTCATTCAACTTTTTTGTCTTCTTTGTTTGGTTTGTTTGTGTAACTTCTACTATGGGAAATACCTAAGTAGGTAGAAGGTAGGTATAGAAATAGGTGAGTATCTATTTGTGTACCTTCCGCGTACTTATATCCTAAAACAGAACACCAACAAACTTTCTAATTAAAAAAATAAAAGATTTTTCTATAAAAAAAAACACGTAACAGGATGTCACAAAAACGCAATCACGAAAATAGAGCGGCTCTTTCTAATTAATTCTAATTAGCCGGCGGTAGGTGGCTCTATTACATCTAAAAGGAAACGGGGAGGGTTCGGAAAAGCGTCAATGTACCGTAACGTTAATTTAATACCACTTCGCTTCAGAATTAGTAGCTACCACGGTCTATTTGAATAATTTTGTCGTCAATTTGAGCCAAAAAGCGGCATCTATCACAATTTGTATACCTACGCTGATACACAAAATATAGACCAGTTTTTGTTGTGGACTGTACTTATATTATCAGATGATCTCGTTTATTTTCCCTTTAGATTAAAATATTACCTAATGTTTTACTGTTATGTTACATCGTATAACTAATTTCAACTTAACAGTTATTATATAAATAAGTATCTAGTCACGCAACTCAGAAACTTGGCTTGTAGGTAACTTACAATCCATTACTAAGCAATCATCGTAGTAACTTCTTAGGAAACAATGTTGTAAAACGCTTCTGCTTATATGTTGAAAATTATATACAACGTTGCAGTATGTAATGCTTGAACATAAATATTAATGTGACATATCAAAAAATATGAGTAGATACAAATCAAAACCATTTCATCGCGAAGCTTCCTGCAAAAGATTACTAAAAGTAACAACAATTTGTAAATAAATTATAATACCTCATTTATTTACAAGAAAGTTAATGATATTAGATAATTCTAGAGATAGTAGATATTTAATTAATTAGTAGAATACAACATCATGATAAAGTCGTAACTTTTAACTTAATGATTTATTGCTGACATTCAGTTTTATTGACATTTAAATGATCAACTTTAACGGAGACAGAATCGGATTCAGAAAAAAATAAATAAACAGTAGCTTGCGTCAAGTAATAAATATGTATCAGAATGTAAGAATATTTTCGTTTCTTTTTTCAAAATGTTGAACAATCACGTGATCCGAAAGTATTGTCAGGAATTACCTACTGTCAAGCCACCATTCAACCTCAATACGGGGTTAGAAACCATTGGTGATTCTCCAAAACCATTTGAAATATCCCATTTCACATAACGTTCCTATAATGTGCAAATTGGCATCACTGGTTACCGGATACTTTGCATAATCAAATTGACTCCATCTAAACGCAGTTTTGATGCAAATGAAACCGAAAATGTTCACAAATTAGTGCTGTGGATTATGCAGGGGGACTTTGACTCCATAATGGGCTTTGTGATTGGTCCCTGCATTTGTGCAACCGCCGCTTATCTTAATATTTTGATAATTCGATTTGATTTAAAAATAAGAGAGTATTTGTATTTATATGGTGCACATAATAAAGAGTAGATATTGTTTTTATTTATTTTTAAAAATTCTTCTTATTTCGTCGAGTTTTCAGTAGGTAGGTACCTATTGTATTATAAGCACATCAAAATCTACTTGACCGATTTTTATAAAATTTTATTTGCATTTTGAGTAGTCTGTGAATTGACTACTTAACTACCATATAATTGTCATACCTACCACTAAGTGACAAAAGTTGGCCACCGCTAACTTTTTTTGGACAGTTTTCAAATCTGTAGCAGTTTGTAATCGGCGATAGAATGCAGAATAGAATTGCATTTACCATGCTTTTTATGTAACTAAATACATAGTAAACCTAGGACTAAAAAAATAAATTGGTAAGGTTGTAGAAGTTTTTTATACGATACCTCCTTATAAAACGGAGCAGCAAAAGAATAAACGTAACTTTTGTGATAAAACTATTTTGCTGCACTTACGTATCTACCTAAATAAGTAGCTAGCTACCCACTGCTTACTATATTAATACTTAGTAAGTAGCTGACGGCACGACGTTACATAAATAGGTGGGTGTAATCTACAAAGAAAATTATAAATCGCTAAAATATTTAAAAAATAAAAACTTTGTGACAACAGAAGATGTTTTATAAAGCCTCTTTTTTCTTTTTCATTGATTAAAATAGTATTGTCTAATAATCAGCCAGTCAGTTACCTATAGTTACAACTTCATATAAATATTGTGGTTGGGCCTTTTTAGTAAACTGACTCGGTTGTTAGAAAGACAAGAAAACTTAAATTTAAGGAGTTTTAGCTGGAAAGTTAAGCTGAGTGTCACGTTCATTTATCATTGGACTTTTTAAATGATTTATAGTGTTGTTAACTAAATAAAAGTGCGTGATTTATGTAGCAAAAACTGAATCCAATAAATAATTCGTAAAGAACATAGAGATATCGCAGCATAGTGGCCTCATCATGACTTTGCCTTAAACCTCCCTCGTAAACGGTTCACGTGGCCGTCTTTTTAGACATTAATAATTCATTACGTGATATTGGCTAAATGCACAAACCGTGCGAAGCCAAAAACGAAAGGAAAAAACTCTTGATTACTTCAGAAAAAATCAATTTAGGGTAAGAATATTATATTTTGCACCATAGGTGTACATGTAACAAAACCACGGGTCCATATCAGGTCTTTTTGGTAAACTCACCAAGTCACGTATTGTCGGCCAGAAGCCATGACAGCCCGCCAAAGACGTCTGTTAGGACAGAGGAGTTCGTGTGTTGATATATAATACCCAAGCTCAGTAGCCCTAACCCAATATACGATTCGGAATATTTAATATTCTTAAACTGTCATAGCTAGACGCAGGACCAGCCAACGTGCTTGGAATGACAAAGAGGTCCAACACCAATGGCTTATTTTTATCTTCTATAATAAGCTATAGAGTATACGTGGGTAGCGTATGTATGTATGTGGTTAATATTATTTGAATATTAGGTAGGTACGTTCACACAAAGGCTACCGGTACCAATTCGTCAATCTTAAATCTACCACGAAAACAATTGTTCGATAGGTACCAATTGTCTTCTTAATAATTTATTCACAGATGTGTGTTGGTGGGTGAGATATCAAATCACGGAACAGGATTTAAAAAATAAAACATGACATCATTTCTACAGCAATAGGTTAGTATTCAATACTTCAATTTCATAAAAGGTGTTAAGTCTTGAAAATACTTAGGTAGGTTTTAAAGTATGCATTCCGGTTCCACCCACATCATATCTTATCATTCTGCTTAATATAATAAAAATAAAAAAAAAACCGGTTTTTATCAAATAAGGTTGCATTTTCTGCTATTGGTAAAACTGTATCTACAGATGCGTGGTGTACCTCCTCCCTAATTTCTTAACTGGATTGACGAGGTAAAGTCCCGGGCGATAGACGTCTCTTTCTTGAACCTAAAAATTGATATGCTTTTGTCTCTTTCTCACTTAGGTGTTGGGATACACATGGTAAAAAATAAATTTAGTTGTCATATTTCTTTAATATCAGTAGATTACGAGACAAGTAGGTTATTAATTAATTAAAATTCATAATATTTTTAAAGAGTTATCATAAGAAAAATCAAGAAGTAGTAAGAATCTAACCTGTCGTCAAATAAGTAATGTTGGACATTACTTATTTAACGACAAGTTAAATTTTTAGTCACAGAATTCATATATTGTTCTTTTATTTTCTGTCGAGAATTGGAATGGAGCCGGTTAATTATTGTTAAGATTTTAGAACTCATATACGTTACATTTTAATGCCAAATTTAAACTAAAACTTCCACACTCCTTTTTAACCACTCGTTCGTCCCTTTAATCAATGATTCGATCCTCTAAAGCGTGTCCTACATACCTTTATGAGAAACTGTTATTACATTCTGGCCCTACGTAAGTTCTTAGATATATTATATAAGGCAACAGTTGAAAAGTGAGCGTCGACAGCGATTGATATACGGCGGGCAAACGCGTGCTGACTCACAACTATCGAATTGTACGCTTCGGGGTTGGTGCAAGTTGTAGGCGAACAGCGAGAAGAGGACGCGGAAGCGATTTATTTCATTTATATACTAAACACGTTTTGAAAATCTGTTTGGTGCAAAGCGACAAATGAGGTCTATGGTGGAACGAGTGCACCTAGGCGTTGAATGTGGGCAAGTTTTGATTATACTAATATATAAAGCTGAAGAGTTTGTTTGTTTGAACGCGCGTATCTCAGGAACTACTAATCCGATTTGAAAAACGCTGCGACCAATGGGAGCGCAGCATATAAAAAACATGCGAACGAACTTGCGGACGGCCGCTAGTACCTACTTTATACCTACTTTATATGCATTAAATATTATTTTTACGATAATGGGTAAAACATAGCGTATGTAGTTCACAACGCAAGTCTAGGTAACGAATGACATACAAGGTATCGAAATAGCATGGACATTAGGCTGTCATTAACTTGTGATATTGGCAGCTTCAATTTAAACTCATTGTGTGTTTTAATGAAATTAAAATATTTCTGGACAACGTACATAATTATTATTATTTTTGTTCTGGTAAAATATGATAATCATAGGTAGGTATTACAAACTCTGTATGATCGAATCAGATGTGGAGATCCGCAGAAGAACCAAAGGCACCAACATAGCTCTACGAGGCACTAAAATTAAGTGGCACATTTCTCGTAGAATAGATGGCTGATGGGGCAGTAAGGTTCTGGAGTGGCAGCCATGCACCGTAAGACGCAGTGTAGGTAGGTAAACAAGTCGACCGATGACCTGCTGAAGGTCACGGGAAGCCAATGCCAGCTGGCAGGACAAGACCGGTCATTGTGAAAACACTTGGGGAAGGCCTTTGTCCATTGCAGCATTGGAGCTCTATAGGAAAGAAGAAGAAGACATCCTCCGTGGCGCAGCGGTCAACACGCCTGCCTGCGACGTGGAGGCCCCGGGTTCGATCCCCGGCCAGGTCATGATGGAAAACGATCTTTTCCTGATTGACCTGGGTCTTGGATGTTTTATCTATGTATCTATTATAAATATAGTATCGTTGAGTTAGTATTCCATAACACAAGTCTCGAACTTACTTTGGGGCTAGCTCAATCTGTGTGATTTGACCGTATATATATATATAGTACCGGGCGACCGAGCTTTGCTCGGCATCTTTTTTTTTTGTTAGGTACATCGCGTGTCTCTATATTTTCAAAACAAAAAATACATAACGAGCGAATTTTTTAAATAATACTTTTTGACTAATGTTTTTCGATCATACCGACATAATAATAAAAAAATATTATTAACTGTTATTTAAATATAAAATTACGAGTGCAATTTAGTTTAACATTTTATTATAAATAAGTACTTATAGTTTAACAATCAGTTACATCAGTTATATATTATCATCAATACATAGTTTAAGGTCTTAACCTAATACGTCCTTCCATACTATATTGCGGGTATGCTGAGGGTTTTCATTAATAATCACGCTGCCGCATATCTTGCAGACGTCGCTCCCGTTGCTCATCATTTTCGGCGGCCACACGTTGTGCTGCACGCTCTCGTGAAACATCTAAATAAGACCATTCTGTTCTTAAAATGTTAGTCAAGTTTTGCAAGCATCTTACTTTAGCAGCACGTGTGAGATGAGCGGAAACCTGATGATTTTCATCAAGTTCTTCTTCAAATGGGTCCTCACTGTGCGAAGTCTGACAAACACGTGTGGGACGAGCGAAAATCAGATTGTTTTCATGGAGGTTTTCTTCTGCTTCTTGAGATGAGTCACGGCTTCGTGGAGTTAAATTGTTCGTAAGCGTTTTTTTTAATGTTCTTTTTGGCATTTTCGTGTAAAAAAGACACGATATTTTAAGAGCAATTTTCTGGGTCTAACCTCAAACCAAACATTGGCTTCATGTACCATGAATGTAAACGTCATCTATATCAAATCAAAGTACTATATTAATTATCAGTTTAATTTAAATTTTATTTATAATAGTTCATAAATAATTTAAATGTATTTTGTGTACTTATGTGTTTTTATGAAGACTATGAACAATTGTCTGATGTAAATAATTCAATAATAATAATTATAACACAAAAAAAGATGCCGAGCAAAGCTCGGTCGCCCAGGAACTTAATAATTATTATTAAATCATATTATATGGATGAATTTTATTTTGCCTACTTTGAGGAGGTGCAAGGTATCATAAGGTTAGCAATAATAATAATAATAACTGCTGACTGCAAATCGAATGCATCACCCACGATCATCGGTTATGAGGCTGTATATCCCGCGAAAATGTGGAGGTCGTGGCTTTTTAAACGCTAAGACCCTCCACAATCGCGAGATATGCAGTCTCAGGGAATATTTTCTAGAAACCGACGTGGGGATGCAACGAGATGTGGTCGCGGTTGACAAGGGCCTCACTCCGCTCTCCTTGGCTAAAGAGAACTGGCGCAAACCAGTAGTACTTGACACCAATGACCGCATGGAGGTATAGAAGAGCAAAGAGCTTCACGGACGCTTTTTCAGAGCCCTACACGGGCCTGATATAGATTTACAAGCGTCCGTAGCCTGGCTACGATTCGGTGACCTTTTTGGGGAAAACGAAGGTTTTGTATGTGCAATTATGGACGAAGTTATGATGACGAACAATTACCGGAGATTTATTGAGAATTTATTGTGTCGGGTAGGTCACCGGCCGGGGGAATCAATAAGGCATATATCTCCGGGTGTTCTCGTCTAGCTAACGGAGAGTATCTGCATAGACACAACCTTGTAGCCAGGATAATTCATCAGCAACTTGCTCTCAAGTACAACCTTGTGGAATCGGAGGTGCCGTACTACAGGTATGTGCCCGACCCAGTTCTCGAAAATGGTCATATCACATTGTACTGGGATCGATCCATCATCACTGACAGGACTATTGTTGCCAATAAGTCTGATATAGTGATGGTGGATCGATCAGAGCGGCGTGCAATGATTGTTAACATAACCATCCCGCATGATGAGAACCTCGTGAAAGCCGAGAAAGATAAACAAATCAAGTATCTTGACTTGGCTCACGAGGTTGTCGACATGTGGGAGGTGGATTCAGCAATCATTGTGCCGATAGTCGTGACAGGCAATGGCTTAATAGCCAAGAGCCTCGACCAACACCTCAAGAGGCTCACGTTAGGCAGCTGGATCAAAGGCTTGATTCAGAAAGCTGTACTTCTGGACACGGCTCGCATTGTCAGGAAGTTCCTCTCTCTGGAACCCTGACCGCCGGTAGCTTGGACCCTGTTCCCGATGCCGGTGGGTTACTATTTTTTATATTTTTAAATGTTTTTTTATATATTTTTTATGTAGAAATATTTAAAAATATAATTTATATGTGTATTATAATGAAATAAAGGAATAATAATAATATTTCAGTTCGTGTTGTGGCAAGTCTGAAATGTTGACACTGTTGAGAAATTCTGTTGTAAATTCGACTGCTTCTTCAGGCTGATCTTTAAAATGATTGAGCTTCATTGTTTCGACTTCTCCTACACTTTTGTGATACCCTGGTACTTTGCACCTCCAAAAAGTAGGCAAAATAAAAGTTCTTCCGGGTATTATATATTTACAACAAAAAATATTGTTATGTATATACAACATCATTTATTTCACAATTGTTTCGACTTCTACACTTTTGTGCGACCCTGGTACCTTGCATCTCCACAAATTAGGCAAAACATAATTTCTTCCATTGATTTAATAAACGAAAAAGAAAATTCGTTGACGCCGTTTCCAATTATATAAAATGTAATAAAAAACATTAGACAACGCCATCATTATTTTATTAAAACTAAAAAAAAAAGGAAAAAACAATAAAATGTAATAAAAAGCATTAGACAACGCCATCATTATTTTTTTTAAAACTTCAAAATAAAAGTAAAAAATACTATATCGCCAAGGATTTGAACCCGAAGTCTACGAGCTCCGAATCAGATGCCGAAGCCCCTCAGCTATTCGTATCATTAAGAATAACGGCGAAATTTAGCATCTTATGAGAAGTTTAGCAATTGTTCAGTGCCTCAAAACATGGATAAAAGACATTTTCTGAAAATTAAACCTAGCTAGATCGACTTATTGTCCCCGAAGCCACCTGCACACAAAATTTCATGAAAATCGTAGGAGCCGTTTCCGAGGTTCCAATTATATATATATATACAAGAATTGCTCGTTTAAAGGTATAAGATATACTTATCAATCATCATTAAAATATATATTTTTCCTCACTTGGACCCCAGCACAAGACCTCCTCATACGTGGAATTTTTACGTAAGCTACTACCCAAGCTACTCCCGTCGAAGGGAATTTATTTTGAAGGCAAGTATTGAAGTGGTATGATGCGGTAACTTAAATATAAGCTGCAGTATATAAAACAGGCGTTGAGTTTATAAATTAAGGTAGAGAAAAGTAGGGACAGAATAATGCTTCTTTTAATTTACCTTGATTTATGTTCCTAGGTAGGTGTTCAATTTGGGTATTACCAAACCGTACTGGGCCAGCGTGGTTTGCGACTCATTTCCTCTCAGTTGAGAGGAGGCCTGTGTCTCAATAGTTCGAAAATTATAGGCCGATTATGATGATGAAACACATTTTTAGATTTATCTTACCTATGCGCAAATGAGGAGATGGTTTCCAGTCTTAATACCGGTATTTAACATGGAGCGATCTGACCTCCGATGGAGCGATCGAATTGCCTATCTAATCCCTTGGTAAGACTGTCAGACTTTGCGTTAACAGCCATAGATCCATTATTGACAGCCCGCACCATAGACAGATAGTTACCCATCCACGGACCAACCGCGACAAGCGTAGTTTAACCTGGTGCAGGTTTAACGCACTTTATATCGTGTAAACTAATAGGTACTTATTTATGGCTTTATTTTAATTTCAATGTCTTATCTAATTATCTTAGTAAAGCAGCATTGGAGGCAGTCCTTTGCCCCGCACCCTAATTGCGTAACACACAATTACTATCAGTTGGAATCATTTCGAAGCAAATTCCTAATCCATTGCTCCATTTGTTCGAAAATTTGTCTGTTCAACAACGTAAATACCGCAATGAATATTGTAGAACTGCCAAAATGAAACCCATAGTGCGTTACGTAATTACCCTGCTAATCGATCGAACCGCCGCTGTTATTTCTAGTAGCCACTAGCCCCTCCAAAAAGGTGTTTATAACTCACATAAATTAAAAGAAACACTCTGGGATTTTTATTAGGTACGAAAGTGACAATGCCAGTTCGGACATATTTAAATACGGCAGATCTACCGTCTGACTAAAAAGATTGAAGCGCGAAATTCTACAACAAGCTTATCACAGCCAACTTTATTATGATTACTAATGAAAATTCCACCCCGTTCTTTTGTATTTTTGCTCTAAACATAAAAACAAAGCAACATAGCATGACGGGTCGGGAGAGAGAGCGAGACTGCAGGGCTGGTCGTCACGCAGTCGTCACGTAGTCGTAACGCTCCGGGCGAGCGTCGCCGCCACCAATCTAAATAATTGACCCGTCCGCTGTCCGTCCGACTGTGCAACTCCTTAGTTCAACTAACGAATGAATGGAGACGGCCTTCCAAGCTTTACGTCCTGATAATAAACATACACCTACTCTTATGCAATTTAAAAGTTCATTTTATTTACCAAGGGACGATAAAAATCTTGTTTCATGTTGAAAGTATTTACTGGCAATTCTGTCAATTGTGGTCTTTTTTTTTAATAAATTCGATGTCAATGACTTGGTTTTTCTCTCTCAATATTGTTCACGCTTGTAGATAGCTACTGCTTTTTATGTACCTCTCCCGGCCATTGTTCATAAAGTAAAAGTCCATCTACGTTTTCACGATTGTTGGAAAAACTTCGCGAACGGTCGGCTCTACGCCATTCCATTTTCTTATATAACAGTAAAGGGTGGAAGTAAGAAGTAAAAAGAGGAAAAAAGTATATTATTAGTCTCTTACCGAAATGGAATTGGAACATTTCGTAGAAAATTCCAGAAAATATTCACTTCGCTTTACTTAGCTGAGGGTAGCCATTATACTTTCGCTACTTTTACCTACCTACACAATTTAATAGAATTTCTTGCTTCTTGCAATATTTTCGCTATACATTTTATTTGATATCTATTTGCGTCTGCTCAGTATAAAACGATAATCGAACTACGTGTAGATACGTAAGTATAGCCTCCATACCCATTTAACAGGCTGTTTTTCTAAAAAAAAATGTTTTTTTTTGGACATAATTAACCAAGGATATTTACAAAATTTTAATAGAAATGGGTTTAATAGTGATGGGACTAAGCTAAAGTTCAACTGAGACGTAAAAATACTATTATAACATCTATTAAAAACCTTACGGCTTAACGGGCGCTAAATTTTGACGCTTTCCCTAAAGTTCTAACCTTTACCAACATTGAAGTTGGATGTAATCCACTCGAAATGGTTGTTTCAGGGAGAACGTTAAAACTTTATATCCATTGTAGTACAATCTATTGGATTATTATTTTCCAACGGTCAGCTCCGAATATATAAAGCCAAAAACTATCTCAAGTATCCTTTAACATCAGGTGTTAGTTTAGGTTAGGTATTAATCAAATTACTTCGACCCCACTTCGTTATAATCATGCGCACAAAAATCGAATTTAGTTTTTATGAGTCTCCCAAGCCGTTAATAATCTAACCAATCGTCGCGGACTATTTCGAAAATCGAACTGTCAAACGTCAATGTAATGAAGACTTTATATATTTTTATGTTTTCTTTGACGATGCCGCCAAGACGAATGGAGTAAAGGTAAAATAATAGTACTGGCTTTGGATGGGACCAGGCTTCATTGTATAGCCATCTGAAGGGAGAAGTTACGACCGCGACAGGTGTGATGCCGAATTAACTTCTTATATAAAGTCGCTTTTTATACAACACCGACTGCTTAATGAGGCCAAGGGATCACGGTAATGAAACGCGAGGTGTCTCGGACTTTTCTTCTCGGCCTCTTTTCCCGGCTTAATTAAGATCTTTTTGGGGATTAAAGCTTGATTTCTCGACATACTATCCCGTAGTTATTATAATGACAGACATTAAAATGCGTAGTTTTAAAGCTTTCTAACGAGCGACCAACCTGCACGGGATGAAGCTACATCATGACACACGGCACAGTACCTGCAACAAAAGTAAACGATTAACTTACCGAGCTGTTTCATATATAATATAGATAGCTATTTTAAATAATATGGAAAATCAATGTCACTGTAAATTAAGTTGAACGCACAAAACGCACGCACCGAAAACTCATTTTATTTCTGATCGGGTGACAGTTTGGACGCGTCTGTTATCTGATGAGTAGTCATTGAACTCCAAATGGGATTTCAAAACGAAAAATGTGAGACAAACGGTCGGGAGAGTGCGAGCGACACTGATCGAGTGTGCAGACAAGAACGCGACATGTTTCATTCAATCAAGGCAAAGTGAATGCATTGTGTGTCACTGACCCGCCCTGAAACATGTGTCTGTACCTGCCCACAATCAATATTCATGAGCCATTGCAGTTATGTCGGACATGAAGGCTTTTATGGTGAATGTCACTTTACTTTACGCTACGTGAGGCATTAACCGCCATAACTAGTTATGCTTATCTCGGTGAATTTGAGCCTAATAGATATCCAGATAGCATAATCTTGAGAGAAGTGGGTCTTTACCCACGACATGTTTTGTAGTTACATAAATATTACGGACTGATGAAGATCTTTTTATGACTTAGGTGTCAATATACTATATTTTTTCTTTTTAATTATACTATTATAGTAGGTATATGAATAGAATTATAAAACAAGGTTGAATAAATATATTATTAGTGTAGCCAATTCTCGATTCCAAATAAAGATACCAATTTTTTGATAGTTAAATTATGGAATATGAAGTCTTCAGGTTAAAAAAAAACGTAGTCGCTCACAATGGGCCTCATACGAAGGCTTAGAGTCACACAAAGGGCAATGGAAAGAGCTATGGTCGGAGTTTCTCTGCGTGATCGAATCAGAAATGAGGAGATCCGCAGGAGAACCGAAGTCACCGATATAGCTCTGCGAGTCGCTAAACTTAAGTGGTTGTAGGCAGGGCACATTGCTCATAGAACCGATGGCCGATGAGGCAGTAAGGTTCTGGAGTGGCGGCCACATACTAGAAGACGCAGCGTAGGGAGGCCCCCAACAAGGTGGACCGATGACCTGGTGAAGGTCGCGGGAAGTCGATGGATGCGGGCAGCACAAGACCGGTCAGCGTGGAAAGCCTTGGGGAGGCCTTTGTCCAGCAGTGGACATCCATAGGCTGAAGAAGAAGAAGAAGAAGGTTAAAAAAGGAAAATATTAATGGAAGGTATTATATAAATAGCGGCTATCATGTAGTTAAATACGTAGGGAATCGTTTGAAAACTATAGCCAGAGGAAAATAATGTGGTATAAAATCAAGAATTTCAATCACCTAACACCCCATTTTGAAACGTTCAAACAAGATTTTCACAGTTTCGTTAATTTATTTCAAAGTGCCTTCTAACATTTCTTCTAATCAGCGCCACTGAAATATATTTGTTTGATGACAGAAGTCAATGGAAATGTTTATTTTGGGAAGAAAATAAGCTTAAGACTAAGTCCGCTGTTAAATACCGAACGTGATACAATTTGAAAAGTTATTTTTGCTTACGTAACTGTCAAATATTGTGATGCTGAAAAATATATTACCTTTTAATTATTAGACATACTTTTTTTTAAATAAATATTAAAAAAAGAACTAAAACTACCTATTAGGTACATAAAGAGATGGGTTATGTTTAACACATAAATTCGAATAACTTTTTGCTTTTCACGACCAATGAGATCATATAGGTACATTTAGACAAGATCTGGTGTCGGCATTAAAAATGCCTGTATAACATAATGACATATTAAGTTAATGTGGGCTTAATGGAAACGTCTTCGCGTCAATGATATACGCGAAGCCTTAAAACAATAAAAGGAAAGAGAATTAGAAAAATAAAAGTGAAAAAACGCATACCTATTAAAGAGCTTATTTCTTTTTAATTAAAAAAAAACATGTTTTATTTACTGCTGCCTCAAAATAAAAAAAAATAGATAAGCAAAAGAATTGTGTACTGTACAATGAGTACTAATTGAAGTAGTTTAAATACCTACCTACATTAGTGAATTAACGTTACTAACATAAATACGATAAATAGAAAGCTCACATTTCATGATGGTATTATGTGCTTAATGCTGTGCATATTTTTCAACAGCTTATAATCGGCCGCATGGAAACACGCAATGCAATTTTGTTTCACAATTCTGCTACTGAGTTTAAAAAGTTATTTTTTACCTAATACATGAATAAACGTTGGTACAGAAAACCCTACAAAAATATTTGTTCTGTAATTATCTCGACTAGTCTACCTTTGCTAATATCTGAGAACGCGTGATGGAGTGATCTAACGTATAGTATAGATCATAGAAATACAAGCCTATTTTGTAGTACCGATTAAATTATGGATTAAAAATTCTTTATGTAATAAAAGATGATCTGCAACCAGAGTAAGAAATCCTGTGGCAGCAACGTTCATGCTAATTCTGAAACACGAAGAATACTGAAGCTCATTTCTTTTCTCGTTTATCTGCAACCAATACCTACCTAAGGTTGGTAATTGGTTGCACAGCATAAAAACTAATTGAACTGCAGGAAAACGTCATCGGGCGATAAAATTACAATTCATGAAGGCGCCAGATGTAGGCACACGAGTTTATTGCTGAAGCGCAAATTGAAAATGGAGGCGGCGGACAATTGCCTCCAAGTTATTGTTTAGCTATTAAGAATTGATGGGAAAATTTATGAGTAAACAAATGCGGTAGGTACACTCCTCTTACCTAGGTGGGGGATGACAACATAAAAATTGAGAGACACTGGTTTTGAAGACTGATGAAAATAGGGAACGTGAAATATTTTATTTACCCCTTCAATTGAATAAAATGAATGCCTTCATTGCCTTGAAAGAGAAATATACATTTCGTTCCTAAGCCTACTTAAAGTATGCATTTAGATAGACTTATTAGATACATTTTAGAAGCTACAACGCAATAAAAATATAATAGGTAAAGATGAAGTTACATTGTAATGGTCTACTGCTAGATTAAAAATAAGTCCTTGAAATTATAACCACAACAGGCACGTGGCAAATTCACATAATTCGTAAAGACATTTTGGCATTCAGCCAGTTGCTTACCAAAAATAAATTGGAGATCTCAGATTGTCTATCGACAAAAAATTGTAACCAAAAATATGCAATGATTTAACCATCAGTCTATACAGTAGGCCTAGTATGAGTTTTCAATACGAAACTCGATCGTTCATATCGAGTGCATTTGGCGCTCTCATTGGCTGAGAGTTCTTACGACCTTCAAGCGGGCCAATCGCTGAGTCAAACGCGCTCGATATCGACGAACGAGTTTCGTAATGAAAACTCATACTAGGCCTACTCTAACTAGTAATCCTGCACACTAATTTCGTAATACACTATTAATGTTAATCATTTTAAAGGATATTGCTTATCCTTTGCTTCATATGTTCAAAATATCTATCTAGTTAACAACGTTAATACCGCAATCAATGTTCCTCAGACGTCAAAATGAAAACCACAATCCCGTTATTGTGTGACGAAATTCACCCTCAAATTGTTCTCTGCTTGTGATCGTTGTATATGTAGGTACTTCATTTTATATTATTTTGTTAATATGAAGCGTGTGTTAAAAATAAAATAAATTTTGTTTTTAATGCCTCAAATCTCTCACTCAAAATCGAGCATAGTCAGAAGTTAATAAAACCCTTCATTAAAACGTTGATACATATTACCTATTACCTTAATTCGAAAAGTTCATCACAATATAGTAGACAATTTCATCGGTGTTTACCGTGTAAATATATAGCAACTGTGAGATTACTTCAAAGAGCAAAGTTGCTGTGGTCTGTAGGAATAAACGAAATAATGTTTAATATTTCACCAGAACAATTTCATACATCCGAGATGAAAGTAATGAAAACATGTCGCGGGCAACGAATTTACGCCAGAATTCTTTCTTGGAACCAGCTCGTCTGTTGCTCCTGCAAAGAATAATAAAAGTGATATTTGACCCAATCTAGCTACAACAGGATAAATGTTACTTTTTCATTTATTTGTGTAATTTTCCCTGCACAACTCATTATTATTTATTCTTTTCTCCATGTATGTTATTGTAGGTCTAGCTTATAGCTAGCTAAGTATTTTTTATGAGTTGTTGATGTTTTTTGTGTGCATTGCCAAACATAGGTACAAACATTTTTAAAAGAGATGCAGATTTTATGATATAAGTTTGTAATAAATTATTATAATTTTAATTGGCCATTTTAAATGATTTAGGTAACAAATACTTGCGGTGCTGATCGGTACCTACGTTCACGGTAATTATCAGGAATATAAAAAAGTGATAGCTGCGGGAATGGTCATTAGATAACGAGATAAGCTAAAGTAATCACAATAATTATGCTAATTTTAAAACAGTTCAGTACAGTAAGTGTGTTTTCAAATTCTGATCGAGCAATTAAATCAATTATGTCTCCCGAATGTGGGTACAGGAATTCGAGGCGCGTGTTCCATTTTTGTTCGTGGACGAAAGCGTTGGAGTATTTATAAATGATACTTTTTTATCCGTATTACGCGGTCCCGCCTCTACAAAGTATGGTATCGATTGGACGAGCGCTGGCGAGTGGCATCGAGCCGTCCGAAGCATCTCACCGTGCTATTCTTGTATCTTTCGGATCCGAAGGAATTATTATCATCCACGGTTATCGGACCGGTCAGCAGTCATATTTCGTTCGATGTTACGACTCGCATGATCAGTGTACGAGTTATCGATATGTAATTAAAGCCGGTTCACCATCGATATTCACGATTACGGCTCTATAATGAAGCGATTTAAAGACGAGTTGAATCGATTTTTTTAAATTAATGTACTTGTTTTGTCGAGTAATAGGGTACCTGTATTATGCCAACATTGTATTGCACCGAGTGAGGTTGGTTAGGAAACATAATTAAAACGAGTTGATAAAGTAAATTAAGTTTTCCATGTAAAACGTTTTTATAATTCCTCGTACAACTAAGAACAAGATATGTGAACGTGTGGGGTTCTGAATACCTACTGTTGCGATAAATACTTTGGTTAATTTATGTATTTGTTATGACTATTACCGAATGTTCCTTCCACCTATACACGTATAATCTTAGCATGGATACGATCGCGTAGAACACAAATTAACTCACTTTATGAACCAAATGTTGCTTATAAATTATGATATTGTATACACCTGTTTGTTTGACAGGTGGTAGACACATGCAAAGCTTTCACAAGAAAGATGTATTTATTGTTTCTTTCTGTTTACTCATCGACATTATTTAGTAGTCAGCTTTCTGTGTATCACAGTAATTAATGTATGTATCTTTCTATATTATCTACTCTCTACAAATGTCTTGTATTATGTCTATCAATAATATGTCATATCAATATTACTCCCTCAATTTTTACTTATATTACGAAGTGAATATAAATATCGGGTCGGTACGCTGATTTGAATAAATTCTCAATAGAAATAAAGCGCTTGATGGGTGTCCCGCCAACTGCAAAGAATAATCTAAATTATTTGACACTTCTTTTTACAATGAAACCAATATATAAGCAAATTTTGTATATAAAATGATTTTTATGTCCGTTTATATGAAGTAGAGTTCACCCATGACTGTCACCTCAGTAAACCTGTTTTAAATATTGAATAAGTACCTACACAATAAAATATTTAAAAATATTATACCTACCTAAATAACTGAATCAGTCAAAATAACGAAGCCTGTTTAAAATGCCGATAAAGGATATATTTACCTATTTACAGAAGACCGTTTTTAACAAAAAAAAAAAAAAAACAAGTGGAAATTTTATAATTATTTATCTATTTCACATTGAATATTATAAAAACTCTCGGCTTATAAGTAGTCTGTATATGATTATTAAATTCACAGCGCAAAAATTACCAACGTTTCGTTTTAATTTTTTCTGATTTCAAGATTTGCGAATTTGCGTCATACCTAAGCTGAAAACAAATGAAAAAGTATGTATATGTATTCGGAACAAATGATAATTATAAAACAACACTGAACCAGAGCCATACAATACCTGGATTTGCGATTCAATATTTTATCTACGATCGGTATAAAAGTAAAAATCGTGATTGGATACCCAAAATTTTTACTAACGGATACTTTTGGCGCACTAAAAACTTTTTTATGTTTAAATCAGTTTGTATGGGATTTGTCTAATCAGTTTGAAAAACTCTGCAGAAGTTGTAAAATAAACTTAGATACATACACACACATATCTACATCTATACCTATTTATCAACGTGGAACTGCACGCTTGCTATATCTACGCCGTAGTTTTTCCAATCATACCGGCATAAAATGCGAATTGTTCCTCGTATACGTGTACCAAGTATTACTACGGTATTCCGATGCTATGTTCTCATAACTTTGTCTCAAGACATTAGGTACTAGGCTCGGAACCAATAGCGGAAGCAGATAGATACTGACGGCTTGCAATAACAATAATGCGGGAACGAAGCTGGGCGACCTGCCAGGGTTCTATCGATCCATACCACAACACCGCACCAGAAGAATAAGACCTGCCAAAATATATTCCGGATCCCCTTCTTGAAAGGTTCTCTCATGATAGAGGGGGGGCGCAGAAGGTCAAAGTAATCTGGCCTCGCAGATACACAAGTAGGTCAGAGGGAAAATTTACAAACACTACTCCCCGCGAGTGTGGTTTTTTTTTTTTTTTTGCGAAATAAACTGAGAAAATTCTTTCCGGGTCAATGCAAATGGGGATGTTTACTTGATCGAGCAAGATACGATGATATTGAGGTGTATTTTAGTGGAGGGAGGAATAGTGTTCGGGGTGAATGTCGGTTTTGTATAATAAAATTGTAGGGGGGCAAAAATGCGACCCAGTTGGAATATTTGGAATATTTTTAAAGGAATCATTTGAATATCTAATTATTATACTATTAGCTACAAGTAATTATGATGTAGATACTTAGAGATATTGGTATATAATACCTAACTTATGAATATTTTACATTGAAGTAAATAGTTTGAACTTAGGTACAAAACTTCCTTATAAATAATGATTCCTTAGAAATATCATGTATTCAAGATTTTTATATTTGATTACAAAATATTATACTAATGTCTGCTATTAAGTTATAATAGATATCAAATAAGTATAACTTAATACCACTAAAGATTCATCGCCTTGTAAATTTTATGGTTGCAATTTATACATATCTAAGTACAATCTCAACACCTCGCAAAAGCTTGTAATTGCCTACATTTGGCATCGTATTCAAATTTCCCATCAAAAGCTCACCTCTTAACATTATCTAAACACGAGATCTCTTTGTTAAACTGACAGCCACATTACCTTAAGAAATATTAGACCCACTTGTAACCAAATTTGATATTTTTTTTTTACCAACGGCAATAAATCGTTGAGGCTAAAGTACGAACCGACTTATTTTCGAGTTACGTCAAGTTTGTTCTCAAGATAAGTACTACCTATCCAATCCAACATACCATCCAGTTTTGAAGGACCTATAAAAGGGGGCCGCATTTCCTCATTACGACTTTATTTTGCTATCTCAAGAGGAGGCAGGAGATATCAAGATATATTGGGCGAATATAAAGGTACTAGAGAAAGGGACCCGTGGGTCGACAATCAAGCGAACTCCAGATAAAATATTTAAAGGTCGCCTTAAATGCTAGCCTTTCTAAACCACTCGAAGCAGGACCATTTACGTTCTTCGTTTGGGAATGGATTTTGTATAAACTATGCCATTAGTAGAACTTCATTTTGACATAGAGTTGAAATGATTTTAAGTGTATTTTGTTTAAAATATGGTGAAGTCAAGGTGTGTTACATAACAGCCTATCCTTTTTGTTGGGGAACATTTTTTGTTTATTTATTTTTTTTATTTAACTATTATTCAGTTCGTGTTTTGGCTTTATTACGGTAATCATTAGCCTAATTGGTAGGAATTCGTATTAAGAAAACTTTTTATGAAACAAAATTATTAATGAAAACAGAATAATTTACAAAAATTAACTCGTCTCACGTTTGATCGCAGCGTGACTTCAATATCTTGGTCAGTTATGGAAATACGGTCAATTATTTCTGTAGATATTTTACTTTAACTACCAACCTACACCTTTTCTGTCTACACATAATTTAAAATTTACTACTTTAACAATTAAAAGCATGTTAAAGAGACGTCTCATTTTTAAATAGTGAGTAGGTACAGTATCTAGCTCCATTAGCATAACCTTTACACCTATAGGTATAAATAATTATTTATACTAAGAATAGAATACTTATACTCTACTCTATTTTTTTTCTCTTTTTCTTTAGATAGCTAGGTATAGTGAAGAGAATAAAATTTTTCTTGAAACCCGTCCTTAAATACATGCACCATTAGGTATAATCTATTTAATGACACATAGATATATAAAAGACACTCTATTCAAATGAGCCGGTTAAAAACAAATTCTCAATGCATATTAAGGATTAAGGTACATTAATTATGAATATTATGCCAAGATAATGTTCATATTCATTTTTCATTTCATAACTAAAGTCACTAAGCCTTTAGTTCTAAGAGTTGTTTTGCAAAAGTTCGCTCTGACTGACTGAAGTCATTACCAGGAACAAGTAAGGCTAGTACATGATATAATAACTACGTACGTTGACTTAGATAATTATCTACCTAGGCATGTGTGTATAAGTTCAAGGTACCAGGTGTGGCGTAGCCAGTTTATACGCCATGGTATAATGGAAGTGAAACATGCTGCTGAATAAGACAGTTTAAAGAGTGCAAGGCGAATAGAAAACCAATAAATAATTTGTTACTTACTTATTTAATTTTCTTCGATTAAGATTTGTGGAATTAAATGGTTGTAAACAAATTATTTAATTAATGATAATGTAGAATGATAGGCCTAGTATTTGCAAAACACGCCAACCCTAATATGTCAACCGTTAAAGGTAAACTGATCAAGCGCATGTTCATTCGTACAACAATTTTGTATTTAATGACTGAAGATGATCTAGTTTAACTAGTAATCAGCAGAAATAACAACAAAAAATGTGAAATAAAATCTTTTTTTTAAACATACTTATTATCTTTTCACATTGTGCTTCGAACACACGAAAGGTCATTTTTTTAAAGAAATTTGTTTCAAGAGTTTCCGTGTAAGAAAGCACTACCATCGTGCCATTTGGACTGTTCCTATCGCAATCATAACAGCTCAACACGCAATAATGAAAACTTCTAAGGAGTAAACTGTTTCAAATACCAAACATTTCACCATTTCATGTTAGCCACAGGAAGTCCACTGCTGGTCATAGGCCTGCCCAAGGGATTTCCAAAAAGACGGGTTGGACGCGGCCTGCATTCAGCGCTTCCCTGCGGTTTTGGTCTGGTCATCCGACCACCTATGCGCTTGCCGGCAAGTGGTCGCCATTCAAGAGCCTTTCTGTCCCATCTGCGTGCTATACGTAGAGCCGATGGCCCTTTGAACTTGTACCCACCCACTACAACTTTAAAGAGCTAATCCGCTGGACTATGTCGGCGACTTTCGTTCTTCTACGTACCTCCTCATTCCTGATTCGATCACGTAGAGAAACACCTAGCATAGCCCTTTCCATAGCTCTCTGGCCGACCTTAGGCTTTCTTATGAGGCCAATAGTGAGGGACCACGTTACAACTACAATGACGTATCAAACACCTACTCATTAGTATGTAAATTGGTTAAACAGTATTTATAAGGTTAAACACATAAGCATATGAACGATGAAATAATTTACACGCGGGTCATGCCATAGAAAAATGCGTACCTTCATATGTAGGTAATGAATCTTTTATCATACTGTATTCGGTTGCTAAATATCGCAAGAATCATGCGTGCATTATCAAAATAAATAATTCAAAATACAATAAACAAGTGAATCAACCAATTGCCAAGTCCATTCCCTTTTCCTACGTTTCCCTTAAAGCCTAGCCAAAACCAAACTAGTGGTTGAAGTTAAGGAAATATACTGTTACGGGATTCTGTTCTCTATTCTGAAGTTTCAAAGGTTATATTTAGCGTGGTAATTGTTTCTTGTATGGGTTATTTGCGTTGCGTAGGCAAGTTTTGCGTCGGCAGAGACTGTCCGACGGCACGCGATATTGCGTGCTCTAAAGCCCGCCCAAATAGCTTGTGTTTCTACCTGTGGTTTCAGTTCTAAAGTAACTTGACAACGTTTATATTTTGTTAAATTTTACGTAAATAGCCTTAATTAAATACTCATTGCTGATACTTTGTAAGGCGAAGTTTGTAACGAGTGTAGTTTGTGTTAAGGGAGAATTAAGTATTATTTATACCTAAAGTTAAGTGCTTGAAATGGTGTAATAACCTACTATTTTTATACTTTGCCTACAAAAAAATATACCTTCAGTCAAAAAGATTAGGTAACCTAAAGTTAATCAATAAATAAGTACCTACTAAATTTTTACTATAGGATTTTTTTACTAGGTAGCAGGAAGTACCTTTTTTATATTTTACACTTTACTCCCATGAAAATTAAGTATAAATATTACAATGCCGAGATTAAAAATCAACTGAATAACTAATGGCAAAAGAGCAGTGCCGCTTCGTATCACAACAATTAAGCCTACCAATCCCCCGGTTCATTGGATTCAAATAAGGCAAGCTGTCAATGCAGGCGCCACACCTAAACTAAATAATACATTCAGGTAGGTATACGACCACCAAATTGTTTGTCTAAATAAGGCCTGACACAGAACATAACAACTTGAATGTTAATTGACTACCGGTGATTGCAGCTCAACTGTGTGAATACAAATAATTGTATTAATTGGTACCTATCCTGTCACGATTTTCTTGAAGGATATTTTAGATTATGAGCAGAAGATATTTAGTACCTATATAGGTTATAAAGTCGGCTTTTAGACAAATATCCTTTCTTAAAATAGGTACCTCTATCTCCTCTAAGCAACTCCTAAAACTAAGTTCTTAACATGTATTTATAAAATGTAATTCACTATTAAGAAGTAGATAGGTATCGTATTGAATCTTAGATATATATTTCAACGTAAGGAAGACTTGAATCGAGAGATTATTTTTTATCTTTTGTTAATTGAAGCATTGTTGTAAAAAAAAAAGGAAAAACAATTTCAGAGTTCAATAATGAGTTTCAGTTTATTACAGTTAAATTTCTTGTACCTACTCTCTTTCCTTGAAATAACAACACTCTAGATAAAAAATAACTGATAACTGGTAACTGATAGACATATGTATATAATTGATATATAGACTTGTAAAAGTGTTTATACAAACCTACTTTCAGAAAATAAATCATTTATCATTCTTAAATCATTGAAAAAATATAATATTTTTTTTTAATAATTATAAACTAGCGCTTGACCGCAATCCCGCCTGATGGTAAGCAGTGAAGCGATCGTTGATGGTAAAGCGCGCTAGTTTATTCAGAGCCTATTCACTCAGAAAAACTGAGCAGATAGGAAGGAAGACGGCAGTTGAGCGAGGTGATGCAATGTTAAACCCAACAACACAACCAACGATGCTGCGCCAAAGGGAGATTGATCTGAAGACCCTCCACGACCAAACTCCCAACACAACAACATTAGGCGCATCGTACCCGGCACACATCGCAACACAACTACTCAGACCCGTCCTCCGTACGGCTTCACCAGACATCATGCCGGAGCACGACAAATCGCTTGGCGGCAAGGCTTTGTCTGGTGGGTGGTAACTTCTGCCGGCGGCCGATGTTATCGCCTACCACCGAGTATACATATATAATATGGAATGATACAGATACGGTATCTAACGAAATCAATGTACTTTTTGGCATTTTATAATAAATATATAATATAGGTACAAACTAGGCAAGTACCAATGTAACTTTTCTAAAGTTATATGTACTTTCTAAATATATCTTGGACACCAATGACTGAAGGTGAAGGAAAACATCTTGAGGAAACCTGGACTTTATAGGTCTGAAATCGCCAACCCGCATTGAACAAGCGTGGTGATTACACTCAATCCTTCTCTGTATGAGAGAAGACCTGTGCCCAGCAGTGCCAGAACATAAAAGGTTGATGATGATAGTAACTATTTAGTTCAAAAGCAGAGCTTTTTATTGAATAAGCTCTACTATTGAACAAAATAGTTTAATAAAAATCTTACTAACCTTCCTTGTTTAACAATCAATAGAATAGGTACACATTGAGTATGGTCAAGAAAAACATCTAGATATACTGCTTTGTTGTTGTTGCGTGTCTAAATTTACTTACAATATCTATCAGATATTATTATCGATGTGCTTACGCAATTCCATTAATTAATAATTATAATTGATTTGTTTACGAGTTTTTTGTACCTAGGTAGGTATAGCTATTTATTTACACCACTCGATATAATTATTCACTCTATACACTCGATATAAAAAAATCCGATTGAATAGAATATTAATAATCTTTGACTTTGATAAAGTTTATTTATATCCTAAATATTCAAATGTCAATGGAAATCACTTTGTGAGTTCTGATTTCCACTAATAACATGAGAAATTTTGTCATTGACGTGAGACGTCTTTTTTGATTTTAGCTATAAGTTTGATTTGGAAACTTTAGGAATTATGTAGATCTTGGATTTTGGTAGCGTTTGATGTTGATATTAATAACCCTTCATACCCTGTCATAATACCTGTATACCTATAGATATGTTTATGTACCTATATAATATTACATAGGTACGTATCTTATATATACTATTATATGACAATTGTCTTGTATTAACTTAGGTATAGCAATATTTAGATGCAAACCTACCTAAATAGAGACTATTTATGTATAGTACTTACCTTTGTAGTTATTGCTCGGAGTTAATTATACATCAGTTTAAAACGTTAATATCTATGACTTTTAATACCTATAAATAATAAGTTAATTGTCGAAATTGAATTGAAAAAATGTTATGTGTATTATGTAATACTTAATTTTATTTATAAAGTAGGAGAGTAACGAGTCAAACTTATATACCTAAGTTAAAGCTCAAAGTTTACTTAATAAGGTTGGTTATTCCCTACAATTAAATCCGAATTTATACAAAATACTAACAAGTGCAGACAAATAAATATTTGCGTCATAATTGTTTTATCAAGTCATACAATTCAATACCAAGCTATTAATTGGTTTATAATATTTCTTACTCTGTAATTAATAAACGCTATTCTCACCGATAAAACCACTTTTTCCTTGACACTTCTTTATCGCCTCACCGCACACATACACACGACACTTATAAATACTTTATCATTTACACACATACCTACTTGCTTTTATTGCGAAGTCACGGATTGGTGATTAATTCTAACAAACATACGCGCTGTGCAAGCTAAATAATCGTACTGAGACGCATTCCCCAGTAATGTTGTTCGGTTATTTTAGAAATAAGAGCATTAGTAAAAACGATTGTCACACTACCATTGTATATTTATATTGCCCTATAAACGGATCTTCCCTTATAGTATTGTGCCGTAACCCGTTGCACATAAAAAGGTAACGTTTTTACAATGAGTTTTTAGTCTACTTTTTACGTGTTACCGCAGTTACGAAACAAAGTGGGAGTCATAATTAGGATAAAGATTATAAAAAATTACGGTATTCATCGCTGTTTTGAGTAAAAAATTGTAACAAGCTTCGCTTAGGAACTGAGTGCTAAAAAATTGCCTTTTGAACCCTTTTTTCATGATACATTTGCCGTTACTTCGGTTTCATAGGCAAGTGTTTTGTTTTTTAATGTTTTTTAGAAATATTAAATATGCAATTTAGTATTATTGTTTAATATTTATTAATGATAAGTAGCGACAGCAAAGTTATCGAATTTTACTAAGGTAAGGCGTTGGTATGGTTAAATTCTCAGATAGGCCTATGTTTGCTACAACTTATAGAAGTTTTCACTAATTGAATAACATTTTAAGTCTGCGTCAATGAAATCGTTTGAACAACGAAAACTAATTAAAAATATAAAAAAGAGCTTAAGCATTTTTTTTTTAAATTTCAATGTAACTTAAAATAAAAACCTTAATATATTCAAAGCGATTTTTCATAGTAGGTAGGTAGGTACCTATTCAATATTCAAACATTTAGCGAATTTGTAAGTCGGCACTCAGTACAAAGATTTTTGTATTTTTTTAGTAGGTAGGTAGGTAGGTACTTATTAAGTATATCCTTTTATTTATCTTTATTTTGTCATACCGGTTTCTATGACCTCAAAGAAGCACTTATGTCCTTCATCAATACATTTTTCTCATTTAAAACTTCTTTATTTTTCACACCATCAGTTTTATCTTAGCGTTAGAACTTGCCTAACTTTAAACGTTTTCAAAACCTTTAAACGCCAAAAAGGATTTATATAGGTATTAATAAATCCTTTATAACTTTGAACGCCAAAATATATTAATAAATCCTTTTTTAAATCAGTTTCATAACTTTTTTTTTTTGTTTTTGTACATAGGCAACAAAAGTTATGACACCTAAAACTCTGTATATTTTTGTCTTAAGATGTAAAACCGTTAGAATTTCATAGGATACGGAAACTATATCTGCCAATACCTACTTCAAATACCATTAAGAAATAATAAAGTCATATGAAAGCAAGTAAGCATAATTAAATTGTTTTTTTAATCTCCTTCAAAAACAATGGGTAATTAGGTATACTTACTTAACTAATGATGAATTTGAACCTTTTGTATTTTTATATTCTATTGTGTATCTAAATGCCGTTTGTCCTCTTTTGCATCTCTGATTAATTATTTCTTACTTCCACATGAACTGTGCCTAAATGCGTTATAAAATAATCTTCGACCTACGTTAAGTTACCTATTTCTTTGAAAATATCTTCAAATTTTAAGTAAGTAGGTACTGCAAGTTAAAATTATGTTTCAATTTTCCTTTCCTAATAATATTTGTGTCAAAAATTGCATCTTCAACTTTATAAATTATAAGATTTTAATATCCATATAGTTTTTTTTTTTTACCAATCATGTGTTCTTGCATTTGTTTGGAATATCTAAAAAAGAAATACCCAAAATTTTAGGTTAGTCAGAGCATAAGAATAAATTACACTTTTATGTCAAAAGAAATTTAAATAAAACATACCTACCTATTTAACTAAGTTTTTTTTTTTTAAGTCAATGAGTTTATAATAAAAAAAAGCTTTCACGGGAGCAGAAGAAATATAAATTCAATTACTTGCGAACATATCCGTAACCATCCGTTTCCTAGCCCAATGAAAGATATAAAAAGCATGTTAGCCTGGAAAATATAAAACGTTAATCAGTATTACATAGGTAGGCTACCGCGATCTTTTACATAAGATATCCCGATTTACCTCGCGGCCCTCCGGTTTTTTCAGGTATGAATATGTGTGTGTTTCTAATTGGCAACACGGGAGGGAAACTATGTGTGCGTGAGCTCGCTACGTAGTTCTGCCACTCGATACGAGATGGCGCTGTTAGTTCGAAAATTGTAAGCGGATGTAAGGATGAGTTTTATATTTTCAAAAATGTATTTATGGGTATCGATTTGCAACACTATTTTATGATAGACTATTTGAAAAATAATTTTTTTATTGGTTAATAATGTTAATAAAATATAAATAAGTAAATAGAATTCGCTGCAAAGACAGAGTTTTGTATTAAATTAATAACATTTACATATTTTTTTAATATTTTCTCTTGAAAAATAATAAATTGCACAACCAAATGAACTAAAACTAAATTCTGTTCAGGAAAGTCATACACAGTGCTGCCACTGATAAAGCGGTAAGAGCCGGAACTAACGACCGTTCCCCTTCGATTGCCATCACGTAAAAGATGTCGCCTTCCACGGAGCTATAAAACGTAACCTATTAAGTTTAAAGACCTTTTTGCGATAACAAGCGACTGTCGCTTACGGCAATTTGCTATCAAATAAACGCTTAATATAATACATTCATGATTCTTTAGAAGATTCGCGCCAAAAGTTTTTTAATGAGAACGAATGAATGAGAATTAAGATTTTCCACTTTAAAAGTAGATAACTTTTAAATCTTAAAATGTAAAATATTTTGACATTCCTTATAATATTGTTGGTAGGTAAAATTAGTTGGAAATTATTTGACTCAATTAATGGCTCCCATTCCCGTTGTTCACAAACTGAACTTCATTTATTAATTCCCTGTATCTTTCTCTTTATATTGTATTAAAAAAGGACGAAAGATTATTATTAGTTCAGTCCTGTCAAATTATTTCGTGCCTGACATAAATCGACGATAATTAGGTAGGCACCTATGTTATCTTCTATCCTTTTCATAAAGAAAAATAGAAATTGCACTGAACATAAGTTAAGTTGTTAACAAAAAAGTCGGTTCCAATTCAACAATTTTAATATTATTAACACAGGTTTTATTAGAGTGGATAACTTATCGAATAATGAGCTCAAAATTGAAACAATAACTCATAAATCAAAAATGATAATCTTAGAAAATTGTAACAGTCTTTTTTATGTTGTATTAAATTTTTATAGGTATAATATTTACCGAACAATTAGAGGTATGTCCCTACTGATTAATTCTCTAATTGCAAAACAAACCGTAGGTTATTAACCTACTTCGGTAGATTAGTGATAGACTAATAATTATAAAAATATTTTTAGTTAGAACCTCTTTGTTAGATACAAAAACTTGTAAAGTTTTAATATTTTCGTCTACATAGAAGAAAATATTCATACACAATTACCTACAATATAATTTGCAATTATTTTTTTCTGACACGTAGGTACCTAATCCATCAACAACAGGCCTTTATTTTACCATCTCGTCGTGAAAACTTAGGTGCTGTAAGCGTGGAGTGACCTGTCAACCCATCTAATGCTAGGGATGACACTATTTACATCTCACTTCACATAGCTTTGGTACATTTTCCATAATAGATCGACAGCAATGATTGGTTGTTTTAGGCTTCCTATTGTATGATGTAAGACATCTAAGCGATAGGCACGCCACGATAGCGGCAATAAGTCACCTCTTTGAAGATTGACTAGAGAGGAGCTACGACGCCCTCATCTTCCACCTGACGCAGGTCCTCTCCGAACACGGTTGTTTCGGGAGGTTCGCCAGGGTGTCAGAGGACACGGTGGAGCATACGATAGAGGGGGGCCATGCTTGGGTAGAGCCTCGCCGTGTCCTCGTGGCGGCGATCGGCGGCGATCCGTACCTGGTCCAGGTCATGGTCCAGAGTGAGGTGCATGGTAGACCGTCATCTCCTTCTGCGAAGGAAACTGGCAAAGAAGGAGGCGGAGCGCATGAAGGAGCGGGAAACCTAGCGCCTTCACGCCTCTAGCCGCCGCAGGAGACGCCATGGTCGGCTGACAACTTCAAAATCTTGGACATCGCAGGCACGGCTTGCTGCCCACTGGTGGCTGCCCGGTAAGGGTTAGGCCCGGGTTGACGGCGCGCTGTGTTTCACGCGCGCCTCAAAGAGATGTCAGTACATCGCGACGGGATCCACGAAGACCGATACCTCCTGGGTCAAAGTTGCTGGTTGGTTAAAAAAGAAATCGTCGTGTGAATTACGTCGTATCCCGGCATGATGTCTGGTGAAGCCATATGGAGGACGGATCCGAGCAGTTGTGTTGTGATGTGTACCGGGTACGATGCGCCAAATGTTGTTGTGTCGGGAGTTTGGTCGTGGAGGGTCTCCAGATCAATCTCCCTTTGGAGCAACATCGTTAGTCGTGCTGTTAGCTTTAACATTGCATCACCTCGCTCAACTGCCTTCTTCCTTCCTATTCACTCAGTGTTGTTTTGAGTGAATAGGCTTAATAAACTTTTTTATTACCATCAGGCGGGATAGCGGTCAAGCATTAGTTTATAATTATTAAAAAAAATAAAAAAATACCTAATAGTTTTGTGACTATGTAATTTAACTGTGTGTGGTCCGACACAAACGTTAAAAAACATAAACAATTTCTAATAAATTACTCGTGTAAGCGAATAGAAGCAAAAACTATTAAGCTCATACTACTAAAAGAAAAAAAAACTAAATGTACCTAATAGGTTACCACACCTTGTGTTAGGCATATAAAAACTAATATGCTCATAAAGCGTGAGGAGTTGAATACCAAATATACACAGTGCTCTTAGGGCATATCATTGGATATCAAACTCCTCGTCAAACTGTCAAACTGTCGTCCTCCGTGGCGTAGCGGTTAACATGCCTGTCTGCGACGTGGAGGTTCCGGGTTCGATCCCCCGCCAGTTCATGATGGAAAACGATCTTTTCCTGATAGGCCTGGGTCTTGGATGTTTATCTATATATGTACCTATCTATTATAAAATATAGTATCGTTGAGTTAGTATCCCATAACACAAGTCTCGAACTTACTTTGGGGCTAGCTCAATCTGTGTGATTTGTCCGTATGTATTTATTTAATTTATTTAAACTTAAATGAGAATTAGATAAATTGTCGAAAAAGCTTAGTTTTGCAGAAATCGTCATCAATAATTCTAATTAGATTTAACTGATTTAGAGTTAGCTCATTTACTATACTATAGTTATTTATTATAATGTGATGTCGAACGGTATTCTGTTTTGGGGAAAGACTGCCAATATTCAGATTATTTTAGTTTTAATCTAAAAGATAATTCGGTCAATTTATATGATAAGTTCTAGACACTTC
The DNA here is from genome assembly GCA_037179545.1 of Sesamia inferens. Lineage (NCBI taxonomy): Eukaryota > Metazoa > Arthropoda > Insecta > Lepidoptera > Noctuidae > Sesamia > Sesamia inferens. The sequence continues at coordinate 14,505,422 of CM073930.1, forward strand.
CTCATACACAAATTTGTTACATAAGATTTTTACAAATATGCAGAGAAGTCACCACTTCTTAGCATATTTGTGAAAATCTTTTGTACTTATGCATAATATAAATATAAGAAATTTCAACTTGAACAAATTTGTTGCTCCTACATTCAGACTCAAAAAAATGGATGGCTCGTTGAGATGCCTAATGCAGTACCTATAGGTACATTTTTATAACAAACTTCTTAATCACATTTTGACTTTCAAATTCATTGAGTTAAGGAAGTCAATAAAGATATCTAAATTTTACAGAATAGTTTTTTAAATGGTTACTACAAATCTTAAGTCCCCCAGTGGTGGACACCACTGGGGGACTTCCCCCTATTTGGTATCTAAATAGTATGCATGAATGACTGTCCAAAAACCTGGATCATCTAAAGAGAGGTCAAAATTAAATATTGCGTAGCACTTACTACGGCGTAGGCGCCTGCTACGGACATCCCCGTTAATCTATCAATTCACATCATTGTAATAGCAACAGTCATAAAATAATAAATTACTATGTAAAAAATAAGTAAATAACAACCGAACGGCTTCGGCCTGTTTCATATACCCTAGGTATATCATATTCATATTTTTTTTCAATCATCATCATCATCCATCCGTGCCACAGCTGGGCACTGGTCTCCTCTCATACAGAGAAGGATTTAGCGTAATTGTTTAGGGTTGGCGATTTCAGACTTAACATCCAGTTTTTTTCAATAACCAACTTAATTAGTCTCAGAATCAGTTTTGCCAAGGGGGTTAGTATTACCCAGTACCTAACTGAGTCGTCAGATAGGCAGTCGGTTTGTAAAAACTATTAGGTACCTATTGCTACCGTCCGGTTAGACTAGAGGCTGACATTTATATAGCTGGAAAAAGGCTAGGCAAATAAATAATAACCGGGTTATAGACACGAAGCAGTGTCTGTGCTTGTGGTCAAGTCACGCTTTAACATTGGCATAATAATTATACAAGTTATACAATTACGCACGCCTCGTTATTTTTTAAGGAAACTTCTAGAGTAACTATTCTAGAATCTTCGACTTCTTTAACCGTGGTGCGGGAACGGTTGGAAAAAGTTTAGTGTTCTAAGGCAATAATACTTTTCATTAATTTCTTACTGTCTCTCATATAAGAAACAAAAACGTTATGGTTGTCTTGCTGATTATAATCTGCAATAAACATGTCATAAAAATAGATGTAAAAAGGTGTATTGAGTGTGAAGTCGTTATACTTACTTAAAGTTAGTTGAAACTCAGGTAGTTATGTAAGACAATGGATGTGAACATATATACTTGGTATATAGGACTTACTTGAGGATATGAAAGCATGATTGCTGTGAATCAACAGGTGCTATAATAAAATTGATAATAATAACTAAAGCTGTGGAACAATCAAGCAAGCGTGATACAAGCCGTCAAGGTAGAAGACTGATGGTCTTCTTCTGCTCAGCCTAAAGGCCTCCCCAAGGCTTTCACTCCATTGGGGGCATTGCCATATTCCACACGCTTGGCAGGCTGGTTGGGAATCGCAGTAATTTGTTATTCCACAGGAGAAACGCTGGCGTCCGCTTCCCTGGTGAGAGTTGACTGACTGATGGTCTAGGATCTCCGGATTTTCTTTTAATTTCAACTAAGTAAGTATAGTATAGCGTAATCAATCTGAAATTTTTCCATAGCTGGGACACAGGCTTGCTCAACAATGTCCTCAACACTGAGCTCTCGCGGGTACGGCTAGGCCGATGTCACATTTCTTTGAAGCTTCTAATGTTGTACAAAGCACAGGTCCGTTCGTGAGTGAAGTACTGTAGCCATATTTGGGCTGATGCTGCTAAGTGTCACCTGGCCACTTTGGATTCAGTGGAGAGGCGTGCGAAGTGGCTGATTGGTGACCCTGATTTAACTCAAGATGGTCTCCAAAGCCTAGAGCACAGGCGTAGAGTAGCCAGCCTTTCGGTGTTCTATAGGATACATTTTGGGGAGTGTGCGAGGGAATTGCCTGATTTAATTCCCCATCTCCGTTCCACCATCGGACGACCCGTCGTACGGCGAGTTTCCACCCTTATATTGTTAACACCACTACGATCCGGACGAAGCGTTTCGCCTCCTCCTTTACACTGCGTACATCGAGGGACTGGAACAATTTACCAGCGGCGGTGTTTCCGTCGGACTACAATTTGAGTGTCTTCAAGGCTAGAGTAAATAGACTCTTAATAAACTAGTACGGTTTACCAGCAACGATTGCGTCATCAGGCGGGATTGCGGTCAAGCGCTAGTTTATAATTTATTATTATTATTTCTAAGTAACACATGCCGATTTCCTCGCGATGTTCTTGTTAATCGTTTTTAATGTAGTAGTAATGTGTCTAGAGTAGGGATGTAACGGAGGTACCTAGTTATATCGGAACCGAAACCGGAGTCGGAGTTTTTAAATTTGATTTATTGGAGTCGGAACCGGAGGCGGAGGCAGGCTCAGAAGTGATGGCAGGAGAGAGATTTTTTAACCAACTTCAAAAAGGAGGAGGTCACTCAATTCGACCGTATACAATGTTTTTTTTTATGTTGTTCGCGGATAACTTCGACGTTTATGAACCGATTTTGATAATTCATTTATTTGTTGGAAAGAAGATATTTCCAAGGTGGTCCCATGATAAGGACATCAAGGGGAACTTTCGAAAATTCTAGGGACGGCTAGTACATTTTTTAGTTTTTTCATTAGGTATTTCACTGCAATTTATTAAGGGCCTGCAGTAGATCTGATGATGGAGCCGGGAGATAGGCGAAGGAACTCCTCTACGATTCACGGCAGCTACCTTGTGTTTGTGCTTGATTAATTTGTATTGATAAGAACGTTATACCTAGATGGGTTGTGACTGTCATTAAGGGGCTGATGATGAAAACAAAGGACAGTTCAGGGAACTCCTCAGAAATTTACATTAGCTACCATGTGTTTGGTCTCAATTCATTTATATTGATTGATGAGAAGTTTGCATCTATGAAGATCTATAGTAGATCTGATGATATGCAGTCGAGGGAATTCCTCAAAAATGTACAGCATTGAAGTTTAATATAGGACAACCACTAGGTACCTACTCGTCACGCTTATGCAACAATTAAGTGACTGAATTTTAGTTGCGTAATCGCGTCATGTCTAGCATTGCTCATATTTTCAGTTTACCTAATAATTTCGAGTCGAGTAATTTCGTTTATGAACCAAAATTACGGGTAAAAATGAAAGTAAACAAAATTACGTCGTTTTCATACTGTACTTTTCACAACTAAAAAGTGTAAAATAAAAACTTTATTAACAAAAAAAAAAAAAACCAACTTCCAAAAACACTACTTAGATACAAAGTGAAAAATAACTAATTTCGAAAGTCGGTGTCAAAAACAAATATACCAAAACCAAAGACACCGACTTCCGAAATTTGTTAATTTTCACTTTGTAGTGGTAAAAAAGTTTTTATTATTTTTAAACACAAAAATCATTCAGTCATTTTCTTTAACACAAACAATGAAAAGAAAATTGACCTCTGCAAATGAACAAGAAATTAAATGAAGTTAATTAAATCCCAAAGTAGCATATTATATTACATTAAATGAACAAAAGCTTTGAAACAAATTAAATCAAATGAGTTGATTCCAAAAATAGTGCGAAATCAAAACAAAACCTATGAACGTGTCGTGTGCGTAATAAACTTACAACAAGTGTAAATTGACGATAGAGTGCACGTAGATTCAGTTGATTCCCCGCGCGACATGTATCAAGCTGTTCATAACAGTGGACAGGCCGCCCCTGCCGCTATTTTATACTTTAACCTCCGATTTAAAAGTATCGGAACTGAAGTCGGAACCGAAGGTACGATCATAATCGGAAGTTCCGACTTAACGGAGTCGGTGTCAAAGCTCCGTAACATAGGGATGTTACGGAGCTTTGACACCGACTCCGAGGGGGTCTGGAGTATGAAAATCTGTTAAGTATACCTACTTAGGTACTTAGGTATAATGACTGCAGACAATAAGATGCAGCCATTAATTAAAGCATCTAAATATACCTATGTGTGTTGGCACTAGTATGGGTGCCCAGATTACTTTACTGGGTTCAAACTGATCTCAGTCAAGTTATAGGCATACCTGTCATTTACATTTTTCCTCATTATTCATTATTGTAATTTAAAACTTACTCTGATTGTGCATTCTTTTTACTGATCCTATGACCTCAGTTCTTTTATTTCTAAAATTTACCTAACTAATTCATGATCTTTAGGTACTTTATATAAATACCTGCTCATAAATTACTATAGTTGTAGTTATTTAAGCTTTTAGTCTTTATAGTCCCATGTAAGTATAAAAAGAAAAGTATGTTTGATTGAATGTTTGTTAATTAATCACTCCTTTACGGAATTAAAAAATAATTGCGCGCTATTAGATGCTTGACATGCTTTAGGACCCAGAATGTTTATTTCGGCCGTATAAACATAGCACCGGAAAAAAATGTTCTATGTAAAACTACCTACCTAAAAGGTGGAAAAAAATTAATGCGATTATGGCTAGGCAAGCTATTATGTAATTTTTTTTTATAACAATAGGTAGATTTTATTGTGTTCCTTAAAACAAATACCCACTTAATGTTATATCATGATTATCAAGATTTGTATCAAACTGTTTCCAAGCATACTTATTGCCAGCGTTATTTCTGTACCTAGCAAGCTTATGTGGAAGAAAACCATTATTAAACCTAATTCTTACCGTGGGTAAAGTGAAATGTGTTTAGGGAAAATTACGGCGAATGAAAAAGGAGTGGAAACTACCCTAGTAAGTTATATTTGTTTGACATGAACGTCAGTTGTATGCATGTTCTAAAGACATAAATGTTCTAATAATCGTTGAATGAGTTGTTGCATTGATTAATACTTTTGTAAACTTTTGTCAGGGGTTGTAGGTAGGTATCTACCGATGGTTATTTAAATATCAAAAATGAGTACCTAGGTATGTTAAAGCTTTCTGGTTGTTGGATGCCAGAATATTGTAACTTATACCTACCTAGGTATTATGATTGACCATATATACATAACCATGTAGGTATGAATTAGGTACCTACCTACATGATTCCAATCCATTAGGTACCTGCATGATTCTATTCAGCCCAATGGCTAAAAATTTTACATTAGAATCTTTAGCAGCTTATCAAAAAATAAGAGTTGTTAAGTAGGTAATATATAAAAGTGCAATGCGTCACCGTGCCTGTATAGATTTATCCAAGTAGGTAGGTAGGCATATTATGATATAGATACTTAAAGTCCATCATTGAAATTCTGGATTCCCATTTTATTGTGGACGCAATCAATATTTTTTTGTAAATATGTTTGTACAATAAATATCTTTAATTTCAAACAATAAATACTATAAATACTACATTCTTGATTAACTTAGTAGGTATGTTTTTAAATTTACCTATTATTACCTATTATATCTAGTCATCTATACAATGTGTAACGGAAAGAGACACATAAACATACAGACTCGATCGTCGATATCGAGCGCGTTTGGCGCTCTCATTGGTTGAGACTTCTTACAATCTTGAAGCGGGCCAATCGATGAGTCAAACGTGCTCAATATCGACGACCGAGTTTCATAATGAAAACTCATAGATACTAGGCCTACTGACGTCACGCAAATTCTGCATCGGGCAGACAGAGTTTACCGAGCAACTAGCCAATATATTTTGATATCATTTAAAGAAGCCGTATGTATACACCTACCTACCCTTTTCATTGCAATAGATGTTTTCTATTAGGGCTCATCTTGAAAGAACCACCAGTTGACGTAATTATGCCTTCGTTACCTATACTTAAGTTACACAAAAACATTGTTTAGATGTAAAAAGGAACACAAAAACACGAAACACGTGTCTTGTGTTTTATGTAAGTACTAGGTCTATTTATGTTTTGCACATTCTCGCATGCAAGGAGACTGTATTTCATCTACAAATCTACCTACTTTAGAAACCTACTTATTTCTATTACTAACTAAGAAGCTCATGCATTGCGTGTAAACGAGATATTAAAACATCATTGTATTTTTACACATGTCATATAAAATTTATGGAAGGCAGTAGGTACTTACTTAGCTATTAAAAACCAATTGTTTTTGTAATAAGTTTCTGCATACATACGAATACCTAGATAATGGAGCTACATAAAGGAAGTTATCAAGTGATATTAAAACTCCTTTTTAGGGTTCCGTTCCCAAATGGCAAAAAAATGGATCCTTATAGATCCGTCAGGTCTGTCTGTCCGTCTGTCCATCCGTATGTCAGTCATTTTTTTTTCGAAACTGTAAGAGCTATACCTACTGTTGGTAGGTAGATGTATTCTGTGAACCGCATTAAGATTTTGATGCAAAAATAAAAAAAAATATAATAAATACTGGGGACTCCCCATACTAACTTAGAACTGAAACTCAAAAATTTTTTTTTCATCAAAACATACGTGTGGTGTAGGTATCTATGGATAGGTCTTCAAAAATGATATCGAGGTTTCTAATTTTTTTTTTCTAAACTGAATAGTTTGCGTGACAGACGCATCTAAAAAAAACCTTTTGAACGAGATCTAGTAAGTAGGTTTTTTTAATACCTCGTAAATCGTAAACCGCTTATTACCGCGTAATCTTTCATACAAATAACTTAAATCCTTTAATTTCATAAATAAATGATACAGAACCCTTTGTGCGTGAGATGCCGACATGCACTTGGCCGGTTTTATTTGTTTGATACCCTCTATTTCCTTATCTTACTTACATCATAATGAGAAGTTTAGCTAGAAGCTACACTTGCGGCGGTTAGTGAGTGGATGAGTGACCATATTTACATACCAAGACCCCACCGTGCTTCAGAAAGCACGTTAACCCGATGGGTCTGGCTGTCGTAGATCTTGATAGTCGTCAGAAGCAGGAAAGTCAGAGACAAGATAACCCAATAGGAAATAGGGTTGTAGAGGTAGGTAATTGCTCGATGTAAAATATTCAGATTTGCAGCCGTATCCGGTTATACTGAACCCCACTGTATTTGATTAAAGACTACTTAAGTCATATCATTACTTATAAGATTTTTCACACAAATAACGCGCTAATACCGCAAATTATGTCACCCTTTGTAAAATCTTTATATTTATGTTCTGTAATCTATATGGTGTACATAATAAAGAGTAAGTATTCTATTCTAATAGTAAGTATCGCAAGGATGATAAGGTATCTAATTGATGACTTAACTGGTAAGTCTCTTGTCGGCTCTTATCCTGGAAAGCATCTGGATGCGTTAAAAAGCATAATTGGACGTAATTATGCAAAATGGATCCAGCTCTAAAAACTTTCTTTTGAGAAAATAGAAATTGAAGTGAAATTGATATACCTACCTATTAAAATAAAATGGCAGTAGGTAAGTAGTTTGTTTTAAATTCCTTTTAAATAATGGGTATTGTCCTGTACTTTTGCGGCTTGGATATTTATCGCATAGGTACCTACCTATAGGTAGTAAAGTTGATGTGTAGATGCCACTTATGACAGTACTTCAAAAACGGTTTTTGTGGGTTGGATCCATTTTGCATAACTTAACTTCTGTGAGACGTTTCATAAGTCCATATGGACAACTGCATAACAATGTGAAATAATGTGTGGTGTAGATAGATACCTACCATGTGAAATAATTTTATCATGTGATTTCAGTAGCTTAAAACTATTATACCTAAGGTATCTAAAAATGAAAAGCCTGTACAAAAATATGTACTTACCTACTTATATGCCGTTTGGTTGTCTGAAAGAGATCGTATAAGCGATAAGGCCGCCCATTGTATGTTTTTTTTTGTTTTGAATGTTTTTGCTCGATGTTTAATTGTTGTACAATAAAAAATATATAAATAAATATACCTATATATGAAATCGGTGTTGCAAACAAAAGGTATTACCTACAACAACAACGGTCTACAAATTGCTCATTTATTTCTACGTAGGTACTAAGTAGCTACTTAGATAAACAAGATACATACCTACCTACATGCTATTTTTTATCTAATAGGTAGATATCTGATCTAACTAACAAAAATAAATGGCGTTTTGTGTGACAGCTATAAGACTAATATTAATTCATTGTTGCATGCACAGGCTTTTATGAATTGATTGTATTTATAACACTCACTCTCTCCTCTGAACCAGTCATGACAATATAAAATATAAGTGAATAGGTAGGTAGGTACCTACTTACTGCATTGTCACGACTAGTTAGGTAGGTATAAGTATTATACTGGTAGGTAGAGATGATTAGGTACTGTGCTTACCTATCAATAGAGAACTATATATTATTTCCTACCAACATAATACCTAGGCACCTAGATGCTTTATAGGTTATAGCTATTTTATTTTATTTTACCTTACTTAAATATGGTGGTAGGCCATAACATCGTCTGCCAGACACCACCTACCAGACAAACTCTTGCTTCAAGTGATTCGTCGTATTCTGGCATGATGTCTAATGGAACAGTAACTACGGAGGACGGGTCTAAACAATTGTGTTGCGATGTGTGCCGGGTACGATTCGCCAAATATTGTTGTGTCGGGAGTTTGGTAATGGAGGGTCTCCAGATCAATCTCCCTCTGGCGCAGCATCTCACTCAAGTGCCGTACCTATTCCTTGCTATTCACTGAGTTTTTTGAGTGAATAGGCTCTTAATAAATTAGCATGCTTTAACATCAACGATTGCGTCACTGCTTACCATCAGCGGGATTGCGGTTAAGCACTAGTTTATTATTATTAAAAAGAATAAAAAGTACCTAACATGTTAAGTAAAAAGTTAGCTTCTAGTTGGTAATTTGCTGCCTATTTATTTGATGGTTTATCTACGGATTAGCAGACTAGGTAAGTAGGTACTTAGGTATAGTATAACTAAAAGAAAATGATTAAAATTTAGGTAGGTACCTACAAGAAGTAGAAAGAAAAAGTTCGCTCTTAGCGATAAAACCACCCATTGTGTCAGCCTTTATAGAATCTTCATATTTTTGTACTTAATTTATATAGGTATATACTAGGTGTTCATAATAAGGATTATTTCATTTTATTCTACCTAGGCAATAAATTCGTAAAATATTGTCGTAGATAATCAGAAAAATAAAATACCTAGGCATATAAAACTTTCTATTACCGGCATTAGAAGCTTGCCTACTATATAAAATTCTTGCCTAAATAACCTATGTAAATACTGCATAGCAATACAATATGGTACTGGAACAGAATAGGTAAGTATTTACCAGCAGGCACTACCATAGGTACAAATTTTATAATACCAGTAGGTAAGTATAGATAATTCAACAATTTTGCTGCTTCATTTCATCCACTAAAACCCACAGTTTATTCAAATAATACCTATAGAGCACGCCAGTTTCCTTCCATACCGCTATAATCGTACTTTAATACTACGATCCTACTAAAAGAGGAACTAAACCACACGCTCCGCCTATTTCATGATGGTGGTACTTCTACCTCCTTAACATCCCATACAAACTGTCACTACTAACAGACATCTGTTTATCTCCCACTGAACGAGATATCTACATATAACACTACACGCAACAAAAAGAGATGACAGCTATCGTGCGAAAGAGATAACTATATTTTAAGGTGCACGCCGCAGCGGCAAGGTAACATCTTTAACAGAAACTAAATAAGAATTATTTGCATTGCAAGTGCAACCTTATCACATAGTGAGAGGGTTGTATTTAGTTCGCGCGAATGCACTGACTGTATCATTCAAATGGAAGCCGACGTGAAGAGTAGAGGTATAGTCCGGGTGCATAAATTAGACAAGGATAGAGAATATATGGAATTCACTGGCCATGTTGCAATAAAGTTTTATCCAAATTCTCAGTTAGGTAGTTTGTAGTGCGCTTAAAAGATGGCGCTACGCATATTTATTCAACTGATTTAGTGAATATAAATAACTAAACCTTTCTTATCTACTGTGGTAAGCATTCAAATATTTTATATTTAAGTTATTTTTCTAAAGAAAATCATGCAAAAGCTTACTAAAAACATGCTTAAATATAGGAAAAATAAATCACAGTTTGCCCTCTTTTCTTGAAAACTAACAACTGCAAAAAACTGACAAAAACTACGAAGAGTGTAACTATTTTTCTAAAACATATTCATAAGCTGATAAGAACTTCTAAGTACATATCTTCGTACGAGTACTACTTACTTATCTCTTTGCATTTTTGCCTTAATTTTCCTAGGTGTTCTACTTATTTAACTTTTCTATTGAAAATAGATTAGGTACGATAATGTAAAAATCAAATCTCAAATACTTAAAGTTTAAAGTTTAATTCATAAATGCTTGTAAAATGCGGCACACTACCGGAAAAATATATTTTGACGCTCAATTCGGACTTTTCCCATTGATTGTATTTATTAAAGTAGCTCTTAAATATTCTAATTCACTGGTAAACAGACGTATGCGGTTATTTAGGCAAATAATTGGTTAGTAATGAGTCAATTTAAGTCACAAAACACGTGTTAACCAAAGAATCGTGCTGAAAATTTCAGTCAAAAGCGTTTTAAACACAGTATTCTGTCGGAACAAAGCTACTTCTACCACAAATATTTTTTGGAACACTGGCAGAGAGTCGTTCCGCGTAAAATATTCAAATTCAGTACTCACAATTTGTTTTTGTGCGTCGTGTAAACGTCAAAGTTGGTGATATGATAACACGCGAGCGCGCCGCGACGACGCGCGTTCACGACCGCGTCACTACACCGACGACCAGCGAAATAACCTTGTTTTTACACGAAATAACCCGAGTATTCACACAAAAAACACCTTCATATTTCGGTAAAAGTACGGAGCGAGCCGAGATGTGTCGTCCGTGGCCGCGTTCGCATCTAAACGGCCCGAGTTTTATGTTAGATTACAGACGTAACTTTTATAGATCCTCGGTGCTATATAACGCGGTGGGCGGGTTCAGGGGAGTGTGGCCCTTACGTGGTGAGAGCAGGGGCTATAATGGCGTGTGTTGGTCGTTGCACGGGTGTCATTAAATGTCGCGCGACGAGGGGCTAGGGGGGTGGAGGTGTGCGAGTAAAGTTTTGGGTATTGATTGAATATGAGACGGATTAGTGGCTAATGATCAACAATTGGCTGTTGGGCGCCTTAATTGGCGCTTTGTTTGGTCGTGAGGCACCATACCACGCTTTCCTCAACCCCTGCTTACGCCACGTTACCGACTACAAAGTTGCATACCTATTTATAAAGTAGGTATCTAGTGCCGAGGTCGTAAAAACTAGAATGAATAGCTTGAACGAATTAAATACCTACTTGAAAGGACGTTACTTTTGTTTTCAAAATAATCTCACACGCTTTTACGTTTTTCAATTCATTACCTATGTTCTAAATAAATGTATGTTTAAGTCCAATAAGAAAGAGTGGTTCGTCACCTTTCTACCCACTTACCGACATTTGACTAGAAATAATAATTCATATGTATATATAATAAAATATACGTATAGAAATGAAAATAACCTATAGGTAAAAATGCCTGATTCCCTTACTAACACAAAATACTTAAGAAGGTAATCATTAGCAGTTGTTTAACTTAAACATCTTTTAAACACGCATTATTAGGTAGGTATATGGACTTTGACGTATCTACCTACCTACTTAACACTGACACTAAACGCATGTTGAACAAATGTTTAAGTTTTTGTGGTAAGTAAGACCCTATATAAAATAATACTTAGCTGTTATTAAATCTGTAGGTATTAACGTAATGAATAAACTCTCAACAGTGCATAAACGTTACTCAAATGCAAATGAATTACTTGTTTACTTTATAAAACAGACTACAAACACTAATCTCTACTTTAGCTGTAAATAAATATGCTCTACATACCTAGTCTCTACCTAGAGTCTCGTATAGTACGTAATTGAAACACGTGTAGTAAATATGAGACAAGAGGTTAAGTCACGATGTTATCTCTACGAAAATAGGTATAATAGATGTAGAGATACGCCTACTAGGTAGAGACGTTCTCGGAATGCGACATTGCCCCAGCTCTGGATGGAGTCCACTCACGATACGGACGAGGTAGTGTTACCACAAATAATGTTGCCGGATTTGGGATCGCAGTTTTAAAGAGGGTTGGATTTAGAATATGATTCACACTTGGAGAGTAACATAAGTTGAAATAGAATCTATTAAAATACATGGAATATTTATTTACTTTAGATTGAAATTATGATTTATGAAAGTTTAGAGTGTTAGGTTCAATGGTAATGGTAATAAGTATTACACTAACTTTTCTGAAGATTTCATCAGTGTTTTGTCTTAATCCATAGTTTTACTTGTCTGTATCTGGTTAATTAAGTTAGGTACTATGCGGTTTGAAATCTGTAGTGGGTGACTAAGTATCTAATATGAAATTATGATTTATGAAAGTTATTACAAGACATAGCAATAGGTACTTTTGTATTGCATTAACTTTTTCTGAAGGATTCACCAGAGTTTTGTCTTAGACTCTTAATCCATTGTTTAACTTATCTGTATCTGGTTATTTAAGTTACTTTGCGTTTTGAAATCTGTAGTAGGTATCTAGATGACGAAATAGGTGGGTAGGTATCTAATATCTAGCTAATTATTTGTTTTCAATTATCTAGGTATCAAAATATGCAAAACGTAAATCTTGGTGCAAACATTGTAGGTAGGTATGTAGGGGAGAGCGGGGTTCAAAGTTCCGATTTTTAGAAAATTGCTAAAATCTTCATGAAAAATAAGAATTGTTAGATAGCTTATTCGCATACAGATAGAATGTTTATCCCCGTATCAGGATGTATTCAGTTTTTGTGCCTAAGTATAATAGTCTTTTTTCTAGAAAAAAAATTTTCTTGATTTCTGGACCGGAACAACCAACCCCGTCGTGGGTCGTGTGTTCCTTCATTGAGGTAAGTTGTTCCGCTTACATTGTTGACCACTATCAAAATAATTTGTCAAAATTAATAAAACAAATGTTATATAAATTTATAAAACATTATTAAAAAAGTTATATGCAAAAAAAACAAGAAAGGACAAAAATTGCTAACAACGGTTTCTATATAATTCTGTAAGTTTCGTTCTTAATCATAATAATTACGAGTAAAAATCATAATATCACTAGTTTCTATTAGAAATATTTATAATCAATAATTAACAAGTTTTATGTTATTAAAAACATAAATAAACTCTATTCAAATACAAGTTGAGTCTTCAATAGGTTTTTCATCAGACACAGTCCTCTCCTCACTTGGCCGTGAATCAGTATAGGAATCGCAGCAAATTAAGCCATTCTAGATCATTCTCGGCATATCTTTAACTGCTATTTCTTTCCTGTATCACTCTTTTTCATTTTTCCTTCTTTTCCCTGCACCTTTTTCTATCCTTCATTTCTCTTTTGTTTTTTTTACTGTTATTCAGCCAACGCATTTTTTTCTGGTGTGTCTGTTAACGCTGCTATCTTCCTAATACGTCTCTTTGTCAGTGTCACTATCCGCAATCTGGGAAATGCTTCATAATTTCAGGGGGAAATGATTGAAAAACGGTCGGTATTGTAGGCTTTGACTGAGGTTTTGAGTCTATATCCATGATAATGGCCTGGCTTTATGTCTACATAGTTGTAAAATTGGAAGGACCTGGCTGTTCATCATTTTGCTCTGAATCTACTTCTGGACTATTGGAGGTTTCTCTTCGATCATCATATTGGCTTGATACTTTTGACATTGTAGAGGTCCCTGGTTGGAGATCTAGACTTTCTACAGCGCTCCTAAAATTAGCATCACACAATGGACGTCAACGGTCAGGGACGTCTGAAGAGACAAAATCATTGTGTGTAAAAATATTGGGATTGTATGGCTTTATTCTGTCTTCTTAAATGCTTTTATTATGTTCGTAGGAGTTGCTGTTCGAGGCCACCTGAATACTTTTACGATTACTGGTAGATCCCCGATCAATATTTCGTTTCTGGGTACGCATCCTACAACAAAATAAATTGTTTAGTTTGTATCAATCACAAATCAACTCAAATTCACAAATCAAATCGTTACTATACAGAACTAAATCTCAGATGGGGTAAGTTGTTCCGAGGAACAATCAGCCCCACAATTAAAGAACATCCAACCAATTTATCCCTTCTGCCATATGGAGCCATCATCAGATAAAAATATTAAAACAAAGCCAAAAATAACACAACCATATGAATTCCTGAACATATTTACTATAATCAATACAAAAATGTATGAATAGCTATAATATTTGACCTAATAGACCAAAAAGAATGAAGAAGAAAATTTTTACTTACCTACATGACAAGTTAGAAGCTCTATGCACACACGAACTCATCTGTCGCCGTTGGAGTTACCAAATCGTGGCCGTTCGTAACAATCTTCACATCGGAACAACTTACCCCGGGAACTTTCAACCCCGCTCTCCTCTACCTACCTACACCATGCAGACATAGGAAGTTTAGATGTAGAAATGCGACTAATAATACTTATTGTAAACGTAAAAGCAGGATGTGTGTATATTTGTTATTCTTTCACGCAAAAACTACTAAATATGTTTAGATGAAATTTAGCACACAAATGGATATTCCCACCGAAGACGGGGGAAACAGCTAGTATTTTATAATAGCAAATACATTCCAGTGAATTAGCTCTATTTTTAACTTTTATAAACCTATCCCATAAGTTTACCTACAAGCCTTGCTTTTAAGTACAGTTTATCGTCAATTTTAACAGATTGACTATTTCAAGTAAGTAGTCAGTTAATTTTGGCAGAAGAATAGGTAAATATGACAGCATAACAAAATTAATTTAGAAAGGCGTTAAAACGCCGTCTTTATTTACATTATCTGATTATTAAAGATGGATTGGTTTTATCAATCTCCTGTATTTATGTGAAAATGTATGAAAATTAGATGTTTTTTTTTAAAGATTGATACTAAGAATATGTTGTGACCATTCTTAAAATTATGAGAATCACCTAGCCGTCTGATAGCGTCTGTCAGTTTTGACAGCTTTTCTTATTCATAGAAAATATATGAACTGTCATATTTGATGGAGGTTTTGGCGGGAAAGCTACGATGATCAAGCTGATGATTTATGTAGTAAAAGGTGCTGTCAATAAATAATTCATAAAGAACATTGAAATATCGCAGCATAGTGGCTACATCATGACTTTGCCACAAACCTCCCTCGTAGACGGTTCACGCGGCCGTGTTTTTCAACTGTCATTGGCGATATCCGCCATTATTGTGAAATAAAATTTTCAAAGAGTTTCTATAATTTGTTACACCTGTTTTTGGCAAAATTGTGGTATCTATTCCACAGGGGCCATTTATCAAGAGTTGAAGTTGAAGTCATATTTGATAAAGATTAAATAATAACTTCATTTTCAGAGCACAGACCCATAGAAATCTTAACCTAGAGGTTAAAATTACTTACAATTATTTAGGTACTATGACTCGCCACCCCTACACGAGACATGGCCGACTGATATTGAAGGAGACAGTATTTCGCTCAGAATACTTTTGTTACCTACACGTAAAAAGGCCAGAAAAATAAATCGTAGTAGGTACATATTAAAAATCAGCCTTACCTACCTAGTACTAACATTCTCATTCAATCAAAAATACCTAAACGCTACACTGTGCCGATAGGCATATTTAAATAGGAAGTGGTGAAACACTATAGCATAAAATTAAAATAAATAATAAAGCAATATCTACAATGAGCTATGTAAGTAGGTACTTATCTCTAGGTAGGTATCTAACAAGTTTGATATCCAAAAAAGTAAGTAGGTATGTTATAATTTTTGTACACCAATTTAGTTTTTCAGCTTTCCGGCAAGTTAAAGCTACAACGGCCACGTCAGCGTAGCGTTGGTACCTACCTATGATATTTTGCTAAAGCATAAACGTTATGAGGATTGATTTAATTATCATGTTGTACCTAATTTTTATTCTAGTACGAGTTATTCTATCGATACGTGTGTTGTTATTATCCTAATATTTAGTTAGAATATTTACTGTTTCCATATCGCATGGTCACACGACTTCTCAGGTTTACAAGAGATGGAAGTTATGTCTATGAGTAGCATTACGTTACCATGACTATGGACATACAAAGTTAATTCTATTAGACCTAGCCACATTAGCATGTGTTTTGTTTTCTAGACATGTGAGTAGACCTTGACGTTGACCTTGGAATTTTGGTAAAATATTATTTTCTCACGTTAAGAGAAGAAATATGAAAAAAAATATATTTCATTTCCGCAGGTTTACAAACAAGAAGAGAAATATGTTTAAAAAAATATACGTATTGAATCAATAATTATGTCCAATTAGACTTCTTCTCAACCAAGCCATCATACGTTTAAATTACTTACTGAAAATGCACTTAAAACCTACTCACGAATATACCCAATTTCCCTCTTCCAGATACTCACACAAACACACACCCTACAAGCCAATTATAAAAAAGAACCATCGTCTGGTAACACTTTCAAACACACTACACGTAGGTACACATCGACACGTCTCCGAGTGTCAGATCGATCGCAACCTCGAGCACAATCAACCTGACACCATTTGTATTCGCAGCGCACGCCTCTACTGCACTGGCGGGCAGGAAAATGACACGTCGTCTGATTTATTTTAAGTAGGTGATAGGTATTGCGAAAAGAGGATAATGCCTTGTAGAAATGTGTGTTTTACAATTGATTCTTGATTAGGTTGAGACAGTTGAAGTATTTCGATGAATTGATGTATGAATTTTGAATTATACTGTAATCTAATGTGTAATAATTTTGGCAGTCTAATGACATAATTATGTGCTTACAGGTAAAATAATTACACTTACTTTACATTTTCTTATTGACGTCAAAGCGAATGGGTTATGTCAAATAGTTAATAGGTACATAGGTAGATATGTGTTACTAATAACTCATTGATATCATTACTCTTGAGATATCAGTTTTTACTTTATCTAAGTATATTACTTACTGGAGCTATTATCATAGTTCATAAAGTTGTCACAACTATAAATCAATATAATCAAACGTTAACCATTGTTACATTATTTATGCAGAAATTGAAAACAATAATTTAAAAATAAATAAAAAAGAACGTTTTTCATCTTGAGCGACGGAAAAAGTTTTATTAACATTTTCACAGCAATTTTTTTTTTCAGAATTTCTTCAGTTAAGTCAGTTAATTTGTCCACCACTACACAATAAATGCTCGGCCGGTTGGATCCTGCAAATTCGGCAAACTGTACGTCATCGCATATATAGCCTACATGCCTGCATATAGTTATATATATACCTATGTATATGCTACCTGCCGTCCGTCAACCTACGCCGTCTGAATAACAAACTGTTTTAAAGGGAGGGCTTTATTCGCACGTTTTAAAGGACGGATGTGTTTGTAGGTACCTACCTGCCTATTTGTTTTTATAGACGTCTGATATGAAACTCGTCGAGTTTATATTAGTAGGTAAGTAGTTATATATAGGTTTATCTACAGAATTTCATGTTGTTCTGTACAAACTGAATTATAATACATGTTATATATATAGCGAAGATAACTAATACGGATAAAATGCCTATCAATGATGCAAACTAACTTCATTTAAGGACATCAACGTAATTATAGTTTTAACTGTGTATTATTTTCCCTCTAAAATAAATATTGATTTCTTTGAAGGAAATCGTTTGAAAGCAGCGTGATACAAAAAACACCGCCCAATTACACATTACACATTCACCAATTTTATCTTTACATAATATGCTCATCACTACCATTATCATTTCATTAAAATTCATCAATCCAACTCGGGAGTAGAAAACTCAACCCTTTGGCAAAACAAAGGAGGAAATTTCCTGCCACAGAGAGAGCTATTAAGGGGTCTTAAGACTAGTCCGGGTTTAGTTCCCTCCGAGGTATTGCCAAAAACAAAGAGGTTTGCAGACGGGCGCTGTGGGTGTGCGGGGTGCACCCCAGTCCGCGGGGGGAAGGGGGGACTGACGTTAAGGGGTAGGTGCGATGGGGGTAGCCTCCGCGGCTGTAACAGTTTTACGATCGGATATGCGGTGTGCTCATGCGCGTTGCAGCCTCAGCTTTCGTATTTGCATCAGATTATCGACGAATGTCCAGTCATGAGAATTTATTTAGTAGATGTGTACCTAGTTGGTGTGTGACAACTTAATTAGTTAGATAATTAACGTTCAAGGATGATGAACCAACTGACACAGTACATTAGGTACTTAATGAGCAACGTAGTCGAAGGATGAAAAACCAACAAGGTAAAGAACAATTAAAATATAAAATTAAGTAAGTCTTCACTGAACTGGATAGCATTGTAATAATAACGCATACAATGAACCTATATTTTATATACTGACTACCATGCTTCAAACCTTCAATTTGAAAATACACAATTTTAATTGATCCTGAGCCAAAAGCAGTAAATCAGTGACGTACAACAACATATAAAATGACGCGACGCCGACGCAGCGGTCAACGACATCGCCTGGAGTACAACTGCCTCTTAGACGCTATAGAACTATTAGACGCTTGTATAGTCTACAAAAATATTGGTATACAGGCAGGTACTTTATCATATCTACATTTAAGTTTTTGACTGAGCGGTATTGTTTAAACGCTTTAGATTAGATTAATCTCCACTGTGAATTCTGGCTTACAGTAATTTTTATACTTGGAAATAGCGTGGTGGGCGTTTCCTAAAATCCTCATCTTTACCCATGTTATTGACGATTCAGTCAAACAGGTATTTTGTTTGAGTAGCTGAGCATAAATAAATAAATAAATAAATAAATACGGACACACACACGGAATCACACAGATTGAGCTAGCCCCAAGGTAAGTTCGAGACTTGTGTTATGGGATACTAACTCAGCGATACTATATTTATAATAGATATGAAATGAAATCGTTTATTAAGCAAGTAGGATCACCGATCACTTTTACATGTTATGTTTTTTTTATTAACTAGATGAAGCCGGCATTTCCTAACTGACTACCTCTGAGAAGAAATAGCCGAAACAAACTCAGGGATCATCGCCTTTTTTCAAGTCCAGACATTAAAAATGTGAATGTTTACAATAATTTACCTTATAATTACGCATATTGCTAAATAACAGAGCGAGCAGCTCAGTCCCAAGCTTTTTTGTCTTCTAAATAATCTGTGATTTTATAATACCCCTTTTTGCAAAGTTTGACCTTTATATAGTTTTTAAATCGTATATCGTACATATCGTATCGATACATATATAGATAAACATCCAAGGCCCAGGCCAATCAGGAAAAGATCGTTTTCCATCAGACCTGGCCGGGGATCGAACGCACGTCGCAGGCAGGCGTATTGACCACTGCGCAACGGAGGCCGACAAAAGTAAGTAAGATACTTAGACAACTCAGATTTTATGTTAAGGTTAGTCAAAAGTGTTTATAGCACACCTACTAATATTGCTTACGTAGCTAGTACCAGGGTCTTCGTTTGTTACCTATACCGCAATCTGTTTTGTTGATTGTACAACATAACAAATATAATAGGTATGAGTAGGTGGGTATATATAAGCAATCTTGATACCATAGTAGTAACTTTATACTGCTAGGATTAGATTTCAGTTACGGAGTTTCACCAATTTAATTAATATAGATTTGAGACACTTATTATTTGACGAAATAGATAATTTTTAGCCAGTTAGTGGTTGGAGTAATGAAAACTTTCGTTAAAACTACTGAACAAAGGAAAAGTATTTGCACACCTCTGTAAATACTGAATTAAAAATAAGCCGTATCAGTTAAAATATGACCAGTTTCAACCGACGCACAGCATCCGTTCACGAACATGCCGCATGCATCAACACAAGCTCAACTAAATTTTGTAGAGGACAGAATGAGGCCTGCATTCTTCTAAAGGCTAACCTTTCGGCCAATACCTTTTATAGCCGTTAATGTAAATGTATTTGCCCTACGTTGATTTTATTAAATGAGGGTGGAACCGTATTACAGTGGGGGTTTAGAACCTACTAATCTGTACAGCCTAAAGTTTTAAAATCTTTGACCGGTGTGTGTTGCCAGTGATGACATATGGAACTGAAACGTGGTCGCTCACAATGGGCCTCATACGAAGGCTCAAAGTCACACAAAGGGCGATGGAAGAACTATGCTCGGAGTTTCTCTGCGCGATCGAATCAGAAATGAGGACATCCGCAGAAGAACCAAAGTCACAAGCGTAGCTTTTCGAGTTGCTAAAATGAAGTGGCATTGGGCCGGGCACATTGCTCGTAAAACTGATGGCAGATGGCGCACTAAGGTTCTGGAGTGACGGCTACAAGACCGGGAGAGGCCTTGGTCCAGCAGTAGACATCTATATGCTGAAGAAGAAGACGAAGGTTCTGTACGGCTGGTACTCTTGTGTTAGATACAGAATAGCAGTATGGTTTTGTAATTGTTTCACCGTGAAAAGTTAGGTAGATACTAATGTGAAGTGAGATGTAATTTTAACTAATGTTAGAGGTTGACACTATTGACATTCCACTCTAAACTATATATACATAAGCTGTATATATATGAAATACAGCAGGATTGTACCTTCACCCAATAGCTAATTGAATAAAAAACGTTTTCAGAAGTTTTAAAGGAATTTTCAACAACAACAACCATTTATTTTTCTAACACCCAGGACAAAAATGCTAAAACAAAATAAGATAAATACATAATGATGTATTATTAATGACTAAACTTAACTTAGACCTGTCTTCTGTTCTAAAGCTAACATATTCTCAAGCTTAAGATTTTAAAAATCTTTAGAAACAATTAGGAAAAATAAAGTAAGTAGGTATACCTATTAAGAAAAATCTTATTAAAACGTATATTTAGGTATATTCACACATAAAAGATATACTTATTGCTTTCGTTAATTTGAAACTTCCATAATAAAGAATATATTATGCAAGAATCGATTAAAAAATCAAAACTTTCCTTTCCCTGATGTTATCTATTGATGATATCCACGATATAGCTATGTACTGTGCATACACACACTTCAACTTTTGATGAGGGTCAATGAACTGTACATCCATAACTATTATTTGATTACATCTGTCTATATATTACAATTTATTCAATTGCATTGGACAGGAGAGTGTCCCGTTTCAATTGTCCTTTTACTGATGGCGACAATATTAATTAAGGGTTCAGAAGGGTAGCAGTTAATTATTGTTGTGACAATAATGTGGAAGTAACCCAGTTAAGAAAGAAAAGTCTTTAATAAACTTGTTAATTGAATTCTTCGCTGGTTGGATTTGTCGTAGAGATAAAATGGAAAATGTTTATGCCAACTTGCCTTGTGTACAAGAAATGGATCCAAATCTAGGCAGACCACTGCTCTCAAAACGGTGAAGATTGTGTGGCCTCTGGCATATGCTAGACCCAAAAATACCAATTCGTCATATGTAAGTACCGACGCTCACTGAGCCCACTGTTCAGAATACAGGCCACTTCCAATGGAAGAGAAGATGTCTTTGTCCCAAGAGTTGTAACATTATAGGCTGATTTTGCTTATGCATGCCAACTTAGATCACAATATTGAATTCTTCTGAAATTAAACTGATACAAGCCTTACCTACTCAGCCCTACCCAGCGTATAAAACCTACGGCCAAAAACACACATTACTAATAGTTTTTAAATGACTTTGGTTACTACAATAAAAAAACCATGCATAATTTTAATACATTGACATAAAATTCAAAGTAAACATTCACAGCAAATAAACTTGAAATAAAACACCTTAAAAAGACATCTGCGCTCAAGAACCTACATACAATATCCTAAATAAAGGTTACTCACAAACAAGCCTATCTATATCTCCACCGTATAATATCAACAGGTAAAAAACGACATTGGGAAGCAACCAAGAATAAACAAGAATATATTCCGAATAAATGTGTTATAAGTACAAGAGAGGCTGGTTGGTATTCATAAAGGAAACTAAAGCCGATCCAACGATACCGTGGCTCGGGTTTTATCCGAGAATTTAAGAGACAAGGATGACATTGTCGACGATACGGCAACAACGTTGCATCGTCCACTTGCCCACTTCTGATTTTATGCTTCAGCTGATATCAAAGCATTTACATACAACTTTATATTTCAACGACGCTACCCTTTTAAACACATTCCCAATTTATTTTTTCTTTTTCTTTGCCCTGTTTAATTGAGAATCGCGTGTGTGTTTTTTTATTTCTATTTAGTTTTATTTAAGCGCCTCATGCGATGGAAAACGTTTCGTAATTAAGGCCACATATTTTTGCATATAATTAGTTAAAACATTGTTGCTTTGAAAGGTAGTGTTGATTTTATATTTGCTTGACTTTGATCATATTTGTGTGAATCGGACACGGCTACTTAATTAGTTTGTGAAATCTAACCTAAGTATGTAGATATTTTCTTGTCTTCAATACTTATAACAGAAAACAGTTTTGCTGATATATGTTATTTTTTTATAATTATATAGGTAAGTAAGTGTTTAGACCCATATTATAACTTATTTATTTATATGTTGGATAAGTAACATTGTTGCTAAATACCTATAGTAGATATTATCATTAGGTAGGTACTTGGATTCCGTCACACTGCAAGTATGTACCTAACTTATATGTATCATACATTCATAATCTTATTTCGCATAACTGTAATAAACTAACAATACATATTAGTTAAGTATTTATTTTAATTCATTAAAAAAAAACTATTTTACATACATGGGTCAATAAAGCGACTATGTATGGCCATATATGATATTCTGACGAAACATTTTTATTTCGCTTCAAAAAATTATACAATCTTTTATCTTTAATATTTAAATAATCAGAATATTTAAACGCACATAATTTTTATAGCACTCCTATCTAATGGCACTGAATTCGATTATATATCAATTATGCCTGATTTGGCATAATTAATAAATAATTAAATGTTAGGAATCATTAATTTATAACTTAATTATTTAATAAAGCTTACCGTTTTGGAACTGGATTTATTTTTTGATGCTACCTACAGACGAATGGAACTTTCCTAGCAAATGTTACCTATGTTAAAACTCAGCAAAACAGTAGATTAACATGATAGGTATGATTTGATAGTGTAGGTATTTTTGGAATTTTATAATAGATGCTAAGAATTAAATAAGAGGGACAGAAATAACCGGAGTGATATTTGTTTATTTAATAATATAAAAAATAGAAACCGAGTAACGGTTCCGATTTCAATCAAATATTTTGCTTAGTAAGTAATTAAGAGTTCGAAAACAAGTGTTAATCGATTCTTGGAGCAAATTGTATATATTTTACAACTGTTGCTTTGAATTGGATGCTAGAAATAGCTACCATAAAAGTCATTACTTCCTTATTAGTAATAAGCTCTACCTATAGCTAAATTTTGATCAAAGATGGACGGATTATTGTACCTTGTGAAATTCCTTTTGTTAGGTTGGATGTACAGTTTTATAAGCAATCAACATTGGTACTTTTTTATTGAACCTCATAGGTATATAACATGATGAATAAAGTCAAACGCTTTTCAAAAATCTTTACCTCATTCATGTGTTAAACAATGCTATAAGATTTATTACTTTAAACATGTTTATTATCATTTAATCTTATTTATTCATGTGATCTTATCATCTCATAAGCATGCTTATACTTAAGTAGTATAGCTTAATAAGGCCAAACCCATTTTTTATGAATACCTAATGCCGAATAAAAAATATATTGTTTACTTTAATCGTTTCATGTTTAGGTATCAGACCAAATACTTACTAAATAGATAGTATTGGAGAAAAAAATCTACACCCACCTACTCATTTGTATATTCATTGTAAAACGCCTGTTCGAAATTCCGGTTTAAATTCAATTAGATTTCATATAGGTACTTGTTGTGTTTAACGCATGTAAAGGCTTATACTCAATGATTTGTTATCACTCTCTTCAATTCTCTTCATTGGGTACTGTATTTTACCTACTACTGTAGTAGTTTGCCGTAAATTCAAACAAACACTTCCACACACAGAATATCCACTGTACATAGGCAGGTCCATACATTCACTGATGACCTAATATATAACAGAGTTCACTCACAAAGTTTGCTTTATTTAAATCACAAGGGACTTCCATCGTCAAGGAACGTCAACAACATTTTGTTTGTATTTTCAAAGTTGACGGAGACTAGAGACTGGAAGTTTGCCCATCTATAAATGATTTGCATGTAAATAGCCGCTCCTGCCGAGTGCCGAGTAACACTCCGAGACACACTTTCTAACTTGTTATATTTTTTTACGACAACTGGGAATTCTAATTTACATAACATGGAAAAAATGGCGCGAATTTTATTGTTTTGACTGAATTAGGTAAAACTGACGCAGTAATTTTTAATAAAATGATTAACGGAATAAAAGATATGGATTTCATTGGTCAACTAGTCTAATAAGAACATCTTATTAAATCAAAATAAAGAAAATCCGAAATAATATAGGTAATTTAGTCTCCTAGCTGATAAATATATCCTGTCCTTCTATAACATTCCTGACACCGAATCTTAAATAAATGCTTACCTAAATATACTTACCAACCTACGCATTTTTCAACCACAAAAACGGAAGAAAATAACTCTACCCAGCTGTGGAAGTCCCAAAGCTATCATCCACATTCCTGACTCGCTCAAGACACTCGTGTCCACATCTCCAAGGCAAATATACGGGACTGCGCCACTTAGGATCACAGCCCCTTGTTATGTAAATGAGGTGAAACTACTTACAGATGGAGGATGGACAGCGGCCGTGATGGTTGTTTAGTTCTGTGATTGGATGAATTTGAGTAGGTTGGGTTAATCGAATCAGTCTGAAAATTTTGAAACTTACTTGTATTATTAGGTACTTAGCTGAAATAATTTCCGGAACATACTTATTAGAAGTTTCAATCACGAGGGCAAGTATTTAAATCTCTATATGAGATCATGTTTATTAAATCGTTTGATTTTGAAGTTTTATTTTAACTATATGGGTTGTAACTTTCATACTCACTCTCTCTTGGTCTCTATACCTATACCTACCTATGTATATTGCTCATGTATGAGTAATCTCTTGACAGAAACAGTAAGTAAAAAGAACATGATATTATCAGCACAATATTTCTCACCTTTAAAACCTTTTAGTAAGAATATTTTTCCATTAACGCCTTTATATTATATTTATAATACCAGTTCCTTAATTGGTCCTACACTTGACTCTTAACACATGTACCAATAAAGAACTAAGATTATTAACCTGATACAGCACCAAGAGAAATCTTTGGATCCAAAGTATAAACTCCAAAATCTTTATCGAAACTTTTAAGATTATTATCGTACTGGAAAGCTGGCATTCGATGACATTTTTATGCAAATAAGGATCAATACACGGAAACATTGACAATGACCCTCTCAAATCGTTTTAAAGAAATTGTTTTCAAACAGACTCCAGCAAGTTGTTATGGTAATTTCGTGAAAGTTGTGATGTGAAAGTATGGAAGGATGATTTGAAACAAACCCTTTGTCGTTTGCATAACAATGGGGTTTGTCAAAGGATTCGTTACAGTTGCATAAAGTAGAACAATTCCGTGACTGCTGCTTGCTTATTTAATGTATAAACAGTGTATGTACTTAATAAGATTTTGACAAGTAGAAGCATAATTAATAAAACTAAAAATCAAACTACAGCGCAACCACGTGGAAAAATTCATTCAAGTAACATTAAATTTTTAGTTTAATTCTTTACAAGAAAGCTATGAAGATAAAATGTGTTTATATACGAGGTAAATATTTTAGATACCACAGACAATAACTAAAGTTATTTAAATTATTTATTCAAACTACTACTCAGCTAGCCATTTAGTTCACACGCTTTACTAAATATTTATGTGGTTCAAGGTATTGGCATTCAAAAACTGCATTAATTACAAAGTTTCCAATCACTTCGTTAGAATAGTTTCCAATTAATAAATAAACAACTGTATTTTATTCATAGACGTGTTCTTGCACTTTATACAGTAACAGTAATTATGTAATGAATGCAATGGGTACAAATAAAAGCGCCCACATCATGCCCATCACTAATATTTAAATTACACTTAGTATATAGGTAACAAACTATTTGCCGATACATAAATGAATAATGTTAATTGTATTCAATTATCGTAAATCTACGTATGATCGTGTCTACCTAGCTATCAAACTTTACTAGTACAGTCATAAAACTTAGGTAGGTATCTATACAATGGCAAGGTGACTGAACGCCGTGCGTCAATGTTATCAATCTTTATTGGCAATACTTGACATAATGTAATGCAATAACGTACTAGAAACTGAGCACAAACATATAATACAACTAAAGGAGGTTATCTTGGATGAGAACCGGTCGGCAGTGGTCGCTAGTCGCAAGCTCAGTGTTACTATGTTAAGCATGGAGTGATGACGCGTCGAGGACGCTGCGGTATATAGATATATACTAAGTAGGTACTCACGTGTCGGTGGTTCCCGTCGCATAGCAACAAGTCGCGTCGCAGTCACCGCCGCCGACACATCGGAAGCACTGCACTATTGCACCAGTCCACCGGTTCCCTTCCGACTTGCCACTATCACTCGCGTATCTACGCTCGCGAATGCAGACTGATTTTTTCTCGCGTAACGGCCCATTAAACTTGTAGATTTCTATCTCACTCGAGAACACGATAGCATTAAGAGGCGAGACAAAGAAAGGTTGCGGTTTATGGGTTGTTGATAGAATTGGTATCCGCTCGGTAACATACCGCCGCCGTGTTGCATATTTTTTTAAGATGTAACCTTGTAATGGTGCGTGCGGAAACGCGGAAAACCAGTAGCGAAATTTTCTTTAAAAGATAAAAACGGGTTTCTGTAGGTATGACTAAAACAGAAACATGATTTTAAGAGCATCATCAGTCTGTTCCTAGCCTATATCTATTAGTATCAATCAATAGGTACGTAATAGGTACAGTACGTAGGTAATATCTACACCAACTTAATAAACAACCCCCAAAAGGCTGTGTTTGACCGCTGCAGCCGATTAACAATTTTAGTAAACAGTTGTTACGTTGAATAATCAGTTAACTATTTTAAAATGGGTAATAATGTTACTTGAGGTACCCGTTCAGTCTATGTTAGCAGACAGCGCGTGTAACATTTAGGTACGCAATTCTCTATTGGCATGGCGCATAAATGACGCACGTATGCGTTCGTTCGTGCGTTATTTATAATACAAACAAAGATAATACAGTATAAGGCTAAGACACAATACCTACACAAACTTGCATTAAATATCTATTAGGTAACTGAATCAGTTATGTATTCTACTCGTATTAGATCAAGGTTAAAGATTGATTAAAATATCAGAAAAATCAGTTCAGATGTCGTGCTAAGAAACATAGGCGCTACCCACAAAGAATCTTGGTTTATAGAAGCATTTACCACACACGATGAACGTCCTGCGATAACCATAATAACAGTTATTTGAATAAATGACCAATAACCAAATAAATAACGAAACTCACCTAACTGCACTGGAACGAATTCCAAATAACTTGCTACACCAACCTACACAATTTCGTAGATGCCTTGCTACGAGCTACAAAAACGTACTACGAAAAAAATTTGAATCGACCGAGAAACGGTAATATCGCCCTCACAAGGTTACGTCGTTAGGAATTATAACACCGAAAGATGTTTAGGAAATATAGGCGTCACCGAGAGCGCAGCCGTACATCTCGCTTATATCGCCTCAACCAGCATTGGAGAGCAGAACATCAAACAACGTTATGGCCCCCGGACGTGCCGGCCGCTCTGCCTGCGGAAAAAGGACGGAACTACCCGACAGAACGAGACAACACATGTTTTTGCACTTTCGATACTTTTATTATTCGCAACACAAACAAACATTTGGATCGAATATAACTCCGCGAATGAAATCAAGTTTTGTTGAGATCAAAGTTTGGTCGCAACTTTTTAGGTAAACATTCAGATGGCGCTCGGCGTGGGCGGTGCGTCAACATCGCCACTTAGCGACGGAGTTTGTTTAATAAACTTATAGCGTGTTTGTTAAGATTTTATCCAAATTTATATCGTTTGCTGTTTATATTTACACGCCTTTTTGGCTTAGGTCATGTAAAGACATTTTATATTATATTAAAATCTCGGATGTGCTAACTAAGTTTATCGTAAGAATGAAGTTGATTGTAAAATTATTGAGAAAAAAAATAAATATAAATTTACGTAAGACAAAAACCGTCTCTTTGTTTTACTTTTGTCTACTTTGCACTTTTATTATTATAGAAGTGCTCAATGCTTCGAATGACAATAAAAATAGTTTTTAGCCACATTTATCAAAGTCTAAACATTTTGACTTGTAGTTGGTAGGTGTATCCTACTAGTAGATACCTATAAATTAATAATTGTCTAGTATATAAACTATCAATTCCACTAATAATTACTGCACGTTCAATTATGTGCTAAATTCTCAAATAGAATTACAAATGGCTTAGTCGGTAGGTATATATTAAAATACTTATCTTTATATACCAAACTCAAGCCAAGCGTTTTATTTACATTCGAGCAAATTGAATCCTTGGTTCAACGCCAAGAGGAAGCTCGTTCACATATTCATCCAGCCGCCGAGGGAGGGAGGCCTTGGAGGGACGGAGATTCGATTTGCCTAATAGCAGGCGCGAGGTACGGAGGGCACACTCAATTACTCGAAGTGGAGGTGTCCCGAGGCGCCCCGAACATAATTACATTATCTGATAAACGGTTAGCGTCCCAATTTCCCACATGTGTAAATTTTCTTTTTTAGCTCCCTAATAAAATGGAATTTACGTTGGCATGGGAAATTGATTGAAACACTCACTGATTTGGAAATCTAAGTGTTTTACTGCCCGTCCTATTTATTTTTTTGACCTATATGTTCGTTAAATAAGGTACTTTTATATAAAAGAAGCATTTTTACCTTTAAGATAATGTGATACGGTTTTGCCAACATAATGTGAGAAGGTAATTTAAATAAACTAAAAACTCAAAGCAATTGAACCCGAATTCTACGGACCGGGCAGCAATAAACGCTAAAGTTTACACCGAGTAACTGTGTTCCTTGTCTCGTTTCACTGTAATTTGGACGCTTTTTTACATAATACAGGCAATCAAGAAAGAAATTTAGTGAGTGCAGAATTCTTTCTTGGTATTAGTTGTTGCTGATATGACTGATTATAAGGAGAAGGAAAACGTCTTGTGGAAACCTGGACTTTAAGTCTGAAATCGCCAACCCGCATTGCGCAAGCGTGGTGATTACGCTCAATCCTTCTCTGTATGAGAGGAGACCTGTGCCCAGCAGTAGGGCGACAAAAAGGTTGATGATGTTGATGATTAGTTGCTAAGAATATTCGTAAATTTGTTTATGCCGCCCTAAAATGATTGTTGTAGGTATACCTACCTACGGCTTTCGACGATTACAGGTCGTTCACGCCTGGATTCCAGTTGATAATTTTACGTAGGTAAGTGTGACCATAAAAGCCTGAAATGGTCACAAAGTGGTAATGTTTCGTCATATTAAACTGGTTTTTAAGGATTTTGGCTTTTAACTTGTATGTAATAATTTCAATTTTATCTTTACTTACACCTACATAGTACTTAAGTACTGTTTTTAGTTATATTTACTATATCATGTACTTTATTGTTCATATATTTTGTTATATATCTTTTTTATTAGTATATTTTGCGTTTGAAGCTATAAAAAGTCCATTTTTATGTGGCCAGGTCAATGCTTAAATTATATAGTTATGGAATTTACTTAAGACAAAAATTATTAAATATAAAAATGAAACGTTCTCATGTTCTTACAGCATATTGCAGCCGGTGAGTTATTAATGTTAAAGACTGTGTCAACGAAGTAATACTTATTAGGTACTTACTTACTTAAGTATCTACTTGGTATGCTGATTGTAATATAGTGCGGTGGTAGGTCATAATATCAACTGCCGGCAGAAGTTATCACCTAACAGACAAAGTCTTGCCGCCAAGGGATTCGTTGTGTTCCGGCATGATGTCTGGTCAAGCCGTACGGAGGAGGGGTCTGAGCAGTTGTGTTGCGATGTGTGCCGGGTACGATGAACGAAATGTTGTTGTGTCGGGAGTTTGGTCATGGAGGGTCTCCAGATCAATCTCCGTCTGGCGAATCATTGTTGGGCTTAACATTGCATTACGTCGCTCAACTGCCGTCTTCCTTCCTATTCACTAAGTTTTTTAAGTGAATGGGCTTGATAAAGTAGCGCGCTTTACCATCAACTATTGCATCACTGCTTACCATCGGGAGGGATTGCAGTCAAGCACTAGTTTATAATTATTGAAAAAAAAACTTACATCTATAACTTATAAAGGTACAAAGAAATCCGTGTCACTCTACATATTTTGTTTTAACATATTAGGTAAGAGAGACACGGATTTATTTCTTCACGGATAGTCAATGACTTTCTTAATTTCGATCAAATCTTTTAACTAAACTTATCTTGGTAGTCAATGATATTGTTATTATATGTAGTACGTAGGTATAGCTACTTAATTCTTGATTGACTTCCAAACAAATACAGGTATTTAGATAAGTATTGTAATTAGCTGCAATGCTACGATATCGCCTTCGACTTATGGAGGTCAGACGGCAGTCACTTCACAGAAAATATCGAAGTATAGCCAAAATCAGCAGTTAGGCTGGTAAAGCGTGGGATCCGCTTTACCAGTCTAACTGCTGATTTTGGCTCCAAAGCTGAAAACGCTTCAAAGGCGACTGGGATTAACGTTGAGATGATGTTGAAATAAGTATTTTCACATGAATCAATTAATTTCAAATATGGGTTTTAATATTCAATATATATATATATATATATCTAAATATACAGTATGTTAAGAAAACCCTGTCCAACCCATAAGGATAATAAAGGTTAGGTAAACACATGACCAAATATAATATAAAATTTCACGTATTCATCATAGTACCAATACAAATGAATTTTGAAATAATCTTTTTTCCCTCGAATTAATTCCAATTTCCCCGAAATTTGGTAATTTTTAAAAAATGACAACACCGGTATTATTATGAGCGAATAGAGACGCGACCACGTGCCGCGTGCCCTGCCGCCCGCCCCTCGCGGGCGGCAGGCGAAGGGTGATTAACGCGCATTTTTTAAGTTACCTCTTTTTGCGAAATAATATTTATATTTTTAGGGGGATTTTTTTTTTTTTTAAGTTTAGCCCGGTTTTGTATGCATTAGTAGAATCAGTTATCGATACCTAACAACACCTTCACGGGTCGGACAGGGTTTTCTTAACATACTGTATATCTATAGACGAATCACACAGATTGAGCTAGCCCCAAAGTAAGTTCGAGACTTGTGTTATGGGATACTAACTCAACGATACTATATTTATAATAGATACATATATAGAAAAACATCCAAGACCCAGGCCAATCAGGAAAAGATTGTTTTCCATCTTGACCTGGCCAGGGATCGAACCCGGGGCCTCCACGTGGCAGGCAGGCGTGTTGATCGCTGCGCCACGGAGGACGACATTCGACATTATTATTAGAATCTATTGTAAGTATTGGACAACTACTTACCTACCAATCAGGACAACACTACGCACTTTTAAAATCATGACCTTCCTAATTTACACCACCACAGACTAAGTACTACAAATTATTCGCTTCCTCGTTGCTTTCTATCTAAAGGCACCCATCATCCTATAATCCGCCATTAAATTCCCACTGTTGAGACACAGGCATCCTCTCGTTAAAACAGAGGGATCTACCTAATCCACCACGCGAGCAGAGTGTGGTTTGGTAGATGTTACTCTTTGAATTCAATGTTTCTATTAACTATGTAAGATAAATAGTGAAACTAAATGCATGGGTAGTTCGTTATTATTTTGGAGTCGCACTTTCAGACAATACAACAAAAACAGTACAACTATCTTCTAGATACACAGTATAAAAAGCAATTTTACCGCAATTCCGCCTGATGGTAAGCAGTGATGCATTCGTTGATGGTAAAGCGTGCTAGTTTATTAAGAGCCTATTCACTCTAGCCTCGAAGACACTCACTCGAAGTTTGACAGAAACACCGCCGCTGACAAACTGGTCTTGATGTACGCGGTATAAAAGAGGGGGCGAAACGCTTCGTCCGGATCGCAGTGGTGTTAACAACGTAAGAGTGGAAAGTCGCCGTATGACGTCCGATGGTAGAACGGAGAGAGGGGAGTTAAATCATGCAATTTCCTCGAACACTCACCAAAATGCATCCTATAGAACACCGAAAGGCTGGCTACTCTACGCCTGTGCTCCAGTACAGTACAGTGAAGTTAAAGTTTGGCTTCTTTGTTTATACTTGCCTCGTGATGGCTAAACATGGTACAGTGCATGCAGGTTTTTTTCATCGTTTAGAGAGCCGTGGAATGAATAAATAAATAAAATAAAATAAAGCACCTCTCTGGGTTCAACCTACATGTGAAAGTATTATTTTCAATTAAAAAAAATAAATAAATATATACGGACAAATCACACAGATTGAGCTAGCCCCAAAGTAAGTTCGAGACTTGTGTTATGGGATACTAACTCAACGATACTATATTTTATAATAGATACATATATAGATAAACATCCAAGACCCAGGCCAATCTCTCTTTTTTTCCTGCCCATTATTGCATACCTCTACCTTTATACAATAAAGTAAATGTGTCTTACCAAAATCAATTATTTTAAGCCGACAGTACCTACCTGCTTAGCTACCCTCTTATGTCTAAAGTAGCATTGTAAATACAATAAATTAGTTTAATCCTGCAATGGCTGTCAACATTTTATATCCGTTTAAACACTAATAAAACGAAGAGAAAATCACAACTCTGAATATCAACTAGAAGGGATACTTAACTACCAGGCTTAGCAATAAATAATATGGACAAGATGACTATTGCATATTAACAAGTCGGTGCATACTTCTGAGGCTAACATACCCATAACACGAGCCTTCAATAACACTAAACAACTGATTTCATTACAACCGCACATTTACTTTGTGCTCCCAACGTACATTGTTGCCATAATATTATTGCTTAAGATATCAGACAGGAATAAAAATGCAGTAGAAAGTGTAAAATACTGTCAATATTTTATTCATAAAATTATCGTTGCAGAGGTGCGCGCGCGCGGATTTACAGGGCTCTGAGAGGACGCGGGGTTGACGTCGGCCAATGGAAGCGAGTTCCACATTTAAACTGTAATGCGTCCAGTGAGATAGAGACGTGATCTTTTCGTTGGTTTGTGTTTTTGCGGTGTTGTGTGGAGTGGGGGGGAGTTCTTGATACACTGGTGGTGTAATATGAAGTTGTCTCGGTTCGGTTCATTTATATGCTAATCGGCGAGGAGGCGGCGTGTTCACAATAACCGGTAGGGCCGCAGGCACAGTGTAGGTGCATACCACTCCGGTTACTTTGTCGATTATCACGGGAATAGGCACAGAATTTATAGGGGTATTGATTCGAATTTCTGTTCAGAATTTCTGGGTTTTTCTTATGTTCGCATAAGAAGTCTTGTCCAGGTCGTACGTTAGAACTTGTTATAAAACGCAAAGGTAGCATTTTCGTGAGAACAGCTTAACTTTTGAAATTAAATTTAATACGTACAGTGCCTCCAAAAGTTAGCTGTCATTTCTCCACATCAGTTGTGGAGGTTCCATGCCCAGCTGCTTTGCCAGGCTTGTCTGAGATATTCCCTAGCATAATTTTCACAGATGGGTGGTTGGGGGCTTCTAGATGCTGCTCTTTAGAACGCTCTTAACAACATTCAAGTAAAAATTGGCCTATGCTTTTTCCAAATAGTATTGTCCATGCCTACTTAAGTTCCTATAGGAAAATATATTTTAGTAGGAGCCAATTTACTTACCTAAGTAGGTAGATACCTACATGTCAGTCTGACGAAGCTTAGTCATTAATCAATGAGTTTATATTTAGATCACCTAAGTACACAATCTACTTACAGTTCATATCTAGTAATGTATATAATGACTCTGCAGTCTCGGCTACAACGACAATAATGAGAAATAACGTCAGAATTCATTCGTTTGATAGAGTAAAGTTTTATCTTATCTTTAAACAAGCAGTACTTATACCTATATAAGTATGACTATATATATATTTATTCACAGGTAGGTATGTTTTTAAGGGATATTGATAATGTCCAACTAAATGATTACAATTAAATTGAGGAACCTTCATTTTATTAATACCTAATAGGTAGGTACCTAAGCTTATGCCTTACTTACCCTTCTTACTACTTATCTTTTTTTTTTTTGTTGCGATGGGAAATCATCAAATGACTTCTCCCGCTCTGGGCGGAGCGGAAGGGCGTGTCAGATTGTTACTGACTAAAACCCACCCGTGTTTCTTCACTTGCCTGTGCTACGGCCAGGGCCACGGTTTCTTGTTTAACCAACCCGCAACCCTGACCCAGGAGGCATCGGTCTTCGTGGACCCCGTCACGATGTGCTGACATCTCTTTGAGGCGCGCGTGAAACACGACGCGCCGTCGACTCGGGCCTGTTCCTTACCAGGCGGCGAGCTGCCCACTGCTCACCGCCCGCAGGCCCGCGCCTACGGTGGCTGGGAGTTAGGTGTCGTCTCCCGACCAGGGCGTCTCCTGCGGCGGCTAGTGGCGTGAGGGCGCTGGGATTCCCGTTGCCTCACGCGCTCAGCCGACCCTTCTTACTACCTTAGCCCACTACCTGTACACAGGTCTCCAACATTGGGGAAGAAATGGGTCATAGCTCATACCACCATAGATATCGCCGCTGCGTCGGTTGTTAGATGTCACCTGTCATCGACTGTTTTGGTTCTAAGGTTTCCTTTCGTGTTTTCTTTCATCTTGTTGAAAGCAGTGGTGGTGAAAATATTTAGGTATTTACACATAGTAAAGCATTTCAATGGGTTCGTCCCCACACTAGAAATGAAAATATTACAAAGTAGGTAGGTACATACTTAAATACAAACCAGAAGTAACACATTTTCACAAAAAAAAAAAAAAGTTTTTTTCTTATTAAATTTATGAGACTTCTGGTCTGTATTTAGAAATCGGCATATCCTGGAAACTTTATATTAAACAGGATTTTAAAAAGGTCCTCGAATAAATACTTTTAAGCGGCATCATACCTAATGTCAGTTAAATTTGTGTAGGAGTAGGAATCATTTGATTGTAATGATAATTCCTAGCGCCTGAAAATGTTTAGAATTTAGTATCTAGGTAGGTACTACCTTATAGAGCTGTATCCACTGAAATTAATTATCTGTTCTCAGTACATAGGTATCTAAGTAGATAAATAGCCTTTAAAGTTAAGAAATAATCTGCTAGTTTACTTCTTAACTTTAAAGGGTACCTATAATGTATAACAATCAATCAGTCAAGTGACTCAGCCTTTTGAAGCCCACTGCTGGGCATAGGCTTCTGCCAGGCTCCGACACACCACCCTATGCTTCGCCTTCAGCATCTACCTTCTTTAAGTGATTCTTTCAGCTTTGGGAGGTTATTTTTACACTTTTTTATTAACTTATATTGTTCCTTTGCTGGACAAAGCTCTCCCTCAAATTTCCCCAATTTTCTGTAGAATCCTACGGCCAGTCGACACATTATTGGTACACAATTAATACTCAATAAAAATTCCAATAAAAAAAAACACTACTTACAAGGTGAAAAATAACTAATTTCGGAAGTCGGTGGCAAAAACGAATATATGACCAAGAAGGTCATAGTGTCTTTGGTCTTTGTATTTCGTTTTGGCTACCAACTTCCGAAATTAGTTATTTTTCACTTTGCAGTGTTTTTTTTTTTTTGGTAAGTCGGTTGTTTTTTTTTAAATGTTTTTATTTTACAATTTTTAGTTGTCAAAACTAAGTATTGTTCAGCTGCATCTATGAATCGTTGAGGAGCTCCCTCGCCTGTCTCCCGGCTCCATCATCAGGTCTACTCCAGACCCTTATTCAATTGTAGTGTTTTAAAATACCTAATGAATACTACCTAAAATTTACAGATGCACTAGCCGTCCCTACAATTTTTGAAAGTCCCCCTTGATTCTTCTGGTCTTTCACCATCAAACCCTAATGTCCTTATCATGGGACCACCTTGGGATTGTACTCTTTCCAAAAAAAAAAAAATGTTATTAAAATCGGTTCATAAACGACGAAGTTATCGGCGAACAACATAAAAAAAGCATAGGTATATACGGTCGAATTGAATAACCTCCTCCTTTTTGAAGTCAAAAAAGTAAAAGTTAAAGTAGTTAAAGTAAAAGTTTTTGAAGAAAAAATTAAGTTCCCTAAAGGATTACAAATATGAAAGTCGGTACCTAACAACTATCCTACAGCCTATAACTCAGGGTATAGGTACATACGATATTGAAAGAGTTTCCAGTTTTATCTCTACATGTTCGAAAGTTACGAGAAAGAATACCGTCTGCAGTAGGCTAAGTACTTCATCATCATCATCATCATCATCATTTCAGCCGAACGACGTCCACTGCTGGACATAGGCCTCCCCCAAGGTTCTCCACGACGACCGGTTCTGCGCCTCCCGCATCCAGCGGTTTCCCGCGACCTTTACCAGGTCGTCGGTCCACCTTGTCGGGGGCCTACCCACGCTACGTCTTCCGGTGCGTGGTCGCCACTCGAGAACCCGTCGGCCCCATCGGGCATCGGTCCTACGGGCGATATGTCCAGCCCACTGCCACTTTAGTGTTGCAATTCTTCGGGCTATGTCGGTTACTCTCGTTCTTCTGCGGATCTCCTCATTCCTGATTCGATCGCGCAGTGAAACCCCAAGCAGCCGTAGTAGCCAAACTATCGTTACTAGACGCAAAGAATTATGGAAGAGATTTATCGTGATATTAATAACTACTAGTAGTACGGTTTATCCAAATTAGGTCACCAAATACCTCTTAGGTTTCCGTTCTTATCCATATTATATTTCAAAAATTCCAACTCTCATGATTTAAAACATTCAAAATCTAGTTTCAAATTCTTCTCAGCAACAAATGCTTATCAAAATCTAAGGAAATTCGAAGATTTTTTTACAGCTTGACACCGACCGAGATCAAACTTTCTTCAAATACGAGAATTGCCCACCTGAAATCGCAAATTAGAATGTATTTGTTTTACAAGGAGGTGACATAGAGGTAGCAAGCTAAACCACGACCGCTACGGCCTGAATTCCTCTTATGCAAATATCGATCACGTACGACAGCTAGTGCTCCGTGTGGTACCGGGCTTAGAATAGTACCATCCCATGTCCTCCAGTGGGTGTCGAAAGAGGCGACTAAGAGAACTCTCCCCCCTCTCCCTTCCAATGATGCACACGACCAAGCCCAGGCTCCTAGTCCCCGGCAGTTATGCTATTCCCTGGTGATTGTGGTAGCGTCCAAGGTAACAGCGGGGCAAGGGGTGCGAAGACTCTCCGGAGGAGATCCGGCTACCACAAACAACGACGGATCGACCTGGCAACACTGAAAATGCGCACACTGCGGACCTACGAGAGGGTTATTGAACTGGAGGAAGAATTGAGCAATACGATACTATTTGTATCAATAGCTTGATAATTTAAGAGTGTCCATGGAGTTTCTTGTCCGTTCTTCTCCATAGGTACCTACTCTTTGGAATGGGCGACTAGCTTCATCTTACTGACTGACCGACTTTCTGACAATTCAAAAGTGCCTGTAACTGGTTTATTTGAAATAAATGCTTTGATTTGATTTGATGATGGGGTGTCCTGGCATTATCTGAAGTCCGAAGAGAGGGTGAGGACTCGATAATCCTTAAATTCGGTAACTTGCTATTTTTCCGAGAGGGCGACCATCAGTCCCAAGATGGTGTCGGGTTCCTCGTCCACAGGTCCCTTGTGGATAATGTAGTGAAGATCGAGAGTGTTCGACCAGGGTAGCGTTTCTGGTACACAGAATAACCAGATGGTATTCGCTAAAGGTCATTCATTCATATGCCCCGACCTCGGCACACTCCGACGATGAAGTAGAGACTATGTATGAGGACATCTCTAAAGCCATACATAGCTCTAAAATTCACTACAGCGTTATCATGGCGGACTTCAAACGCTAAGCTTGGTAAACGGAGCGGTGAAGAGCTCGGACTGGGAAATTTTGGATTTCGGAACCACCGAGGCCACATGTTAGCTGGCTTTGTGGAGAAGGAGGCACTCTTTATGATGAACTCCTTCTTCAAAATGAGTGAACAGCGGAAGGGTACTTAGATCAGTCCTGATGGGGTCACCAAGAACGAGATATGCTTCATCATGACGACAAAAAGGCACATATTCAATTATGTCTCAGTGATCAACTCGCTCAAATGCGGCAGCGATCACCTATATATATATATATATAGTATAGTCAGAGGCACATTGAATCTGAACATAGTGTCCGAAACACCTCACCTGATGAAGTCTACGCTCCGGCCAGCACCCACCTAGATGAAGAGATTGCCTAAGTGACGACGTGGACGAGTACAATGACGGGTTTGTAGACTTGGTCTCGACCGTACGGACAGCTTCTGCTGTCCGTAAATTCATATATCAATAGATACATACAATACAATGTGATATACCATACCTACAGTACCTATATTTCAAAAAAGAATGTTAAAAAAAGAAACAGTGCGCACAGTGGTGCGCTCTCACAATGCACTTATACCATGCTCGTCGGTCGATCGACAAACGCTGCGACACCGACGCGCGTGATAAGCGGCACGTAGCAACGTACGCGCCGCTGACGACAGCGTCGCAGTATGGTAGACATACGCGTGACCTACATACGCGACCGACATCAGTGCAGGAGTAATGCAGGACAGAACACTACGTATATTTGTACGCGTAACCGAAGTACGCTACCAACAGATTTGTTTTCACTAAGACTTGTTTTAACTAAGACAAGTCTTAGTACTGCCTTGATACTGCATGGTGTACAAACTCATAAGGAGCTACCTACTTTTTATAGTCGATCGGTTACTATTAAAGACTTGATTTAATTTTCCCTACAATTATTTAATTATCATTCGCTAGTTAACATTGTAAAATAATAGCCCCAACATCGACTCTTAATCTACCAATTAAGGAGTACCTGAATACCTGATTAAATGAGTGGACTTGATTTTATTACAATAATATTACCATGTAGGTAACTTAACGTTATAGAGACAAGTAATATTTGCCGGTAATTTTTATCAACTATCTTCGACCAAATGATCCCATTAGCAATGTAATAGGCAGGTACCACTTAAGTATCAACATACATTTTTTTTTAAATAACTTTCGTGGTTAGTAGGCGATACTTACTTAGTAGGTAAATAGTAGGTAGAAATGTTGAAGTTGGCAGAAAAATGTGAATGTAACCTAAGGTAGGTACGGTCGAGTAAAAGAGGACTGGTACTGCAGAACCCCACCCTGTTCCAAGTTAAACAAATATTAACTTTATTTCAATGTAATTTAAGTTGATTTCAGAGTGGAAACTGGGCCTCACACGAAGGCTCAGAGTCACATAAAGGGCGATGGAAAAAGCTATGCTCGGAGTTTCTCTGCGCGATCGAATCAGAAATGCTCCTCATTTCTGATCTGCAGAAGAATCAAAGTCATCGACATAGCTCGCTAAAATTGAGTGGCAGTGGACATGGCACATTGCTCGTAGAACCGATGGCTGATGGGGCAGTAAGGTTCTGGAGTGGCGGCCACGTACCGAAAGACGCAGCGTAGGGAGGCCCTCAACAAGTTAGACCGATTACCTGTTTAAGGTCGCGGGTAGCCGATGGAATCGGGTAGCACAAGACCGGCCATCGTGGAAAGCCTTCCGAGAGGCCTTTTTCCAGCTGTATACCTATATAGGCTGAAGAAGAAGAAGAAGTATTCTTAAAAAGGTAATGGACAAAAGTTAGAAAGTTGTAGCGTAAACTAAATTTTATTGTGAAGGAATTCAAGTCGTTTTTCTATTAATTCATATTTCTATACAGTTTTGGAAAATATATGGCAATTTTTTATTGGTAGGTAGATATCAAGTCACAGGTAACATCCCAGCTCGGATTTTTTGGAATCATTTCTCCTCTACTGATATTTTTCTCCTGACAGTTCGTTTTGTTTTTCTATGTAGTAGTAGTAGTTAAGTATTCTTGTATTTTAAGTTTATTTCCTAGCTATTTATACCATATTTTACACCTGCCTTGTTTCTACGTCACTGTAAGTTCGACTGGCAGTAAATGTCTCAAGAATTAACTTTTTTTTTTTAATATTTATAAACTAGCGCTTGACCGCAATCCCGCCTGATGGTAAGCAGTGATGCGATCATTGATAGTAAAGCGCGCTAGTTTATTAAGAGCCTATTCACTCAGAAAAACTAAGCGAATAGGAAGGAAGACGGCAGTTGAGCGAGGTGATGCAATGTTAAATCCAACAACACGACCAACGATGCTGCGCCAAAGGGAGATTGATCTGAAGACCCTCCACGACCAAACTTTCAACACAACAACATTAGGCGCATCGTACCCGGTACACATCGCAACACAACTGCTCAGACCCGTCCTCCGTACGGCTTCACCAGACATAATGCCGGAACCCGACAAATCGCTTGGCGGCAAGGCTTTGTCTGGTGGGTGGTAACTTCTGCCGGCGGCCGGTGTTATGGCCTACCACCGAGAAAACTTCGCCTTTGTACAATGTTTTTACATATGCATAAACATTTGATAAATAGATGCCTATCAATAATTTTTATAAGTTATGTAAGAGTTTACTTCAACTGCCAATGAAATAATTTATTAAGTAAGGAGTCTTGAAATAAGTTCTTTCTAAGTAAGTAGGTACGTAACCCAAGAAAACTATAAATGACCAAAATGCCTTGGAAGTTAGGTAGGCCTTTGGAGTGGGATGCTATCTGTGTCGACACCCTCGCGCCATCCCGTCTTCCAAGGACAATTTTATTGGGAAATATATGTTTGAGCCGTTTGGGGTTTCTGGTCTTCGCCAAGAGGTTGACTGAGTCTTCACGTGACCAGAGGGCTGGTCTATTTTTAACCTAAAGAATCAGCAATACCTTCCTTTGTAGTAATGCTGCCAGCCTTTTAGGCTCTTATCCCATGGACAACAATGTGGACGAATTTTATGAAGCCCAATTGTTTACCTAATATTTCTATGTGTTTTTTGTGTTTTATTTGCTTTTTTTTTTGTTAGCTAGTTTATTTCTAATGTAAAAAATGCAATTTATGCTGGTATACTCAGGAAAATAAACTGCATTTTCTACTATAATGTGTCTATAAAGTCGTGAAAAATAAATTAGGGTGCTGCGGTCGTGCATATAGCAACCCTGTTGACTTATCTGAAATCATTTTGATACTAGTACATTATTTTGTACTAGAAGTAAAACTGATTTTAAAGAAAACATAAATCTGTGGTGTCTGGCGTTTAAATAAAATGAGTACAACAAAAAAAAATCATAGGTACATATTTATTATTATATTTTTAACGTGTTTTTACCAATGAAAAGGATTCCAAAACATAATAATTGCTTTCATCATCTGATTCCAAATATTCTACGTTAAAAAGTATTTACATTATCAGCTGCGTCACTAACAACGTCTCCGCTACTGCTGCCATCAGCCTCATTAGCTTAGGCGAATAATTGACTCATCTAGGTATATCTTGTTATAGGGTTCCCTCTCACATTTTCCTGAAATTTTAAAAATAATAATATGTAATTTCTATCAGAAGATGGATAGGACTAATTTTAATTCAGAACCTGATATAATTCATTTTTAATATCAGTGGTAAATTAAATCACCTATAGTATCAACTTTTGCAAATGATACACAAACATATTTGCAATCTGACCTACAAAGCACAATGTTAACAATCTTCATTTTAGTCTTAAAATCGTTTAGGGGAGACCGGGGACAATAGTACCATTTTCGAATCATCGGTCGATTACACAAATTTGACAGTCGCTTTTTGATTTAAATATTATTATTTTACCGCCTTAGTTAATTACCCAGTAAAAAATATATCTAAAATTGGCCTAGATTAAACCAAACTCGGTCAAAATTTGATTTAAATGATCGGTAGTACTAGAAATGACCCCCTTTAAGGGTTAATTGTACCAAACCTGCATAGGGTAATAAAATGGGTAAAAAAGATATTAATCACATTTACTCAGTCATTTATTTGTAGTCCAAAGGGATTATAATCCTTCTTAAAAATTAGGAACAAAAAATCGTGAGATCGGTGTTTTAAATCAACACAAATGTAAAGTAATAACATTTAACATATTCAAGTTTTATAAACATATAATCAAACAATTTTGGTTCACACGTTGCAAATTGCTATTATCTAGCTTTATAAGTATTAAAAAACAGAAATAATAAACAAAAATACAAAACAAATAGGTACTACTACAAAACACTCATGCAAAATTTGGCCTAGTAAAAGAACTATCGATGATGGTACTATTGTACTGTGTTACTATTATACCCGGTCTACCCTACTTAGAAAATTTGAAACTTCTAGTAAATAAAAACAAACAGTAACATGATTACATACCTGTTTTAGCAACTGTTCAAGCATAAATATCATCCATATTTGTTAAAATTTGTCCAGCTTGGTGTACTAACAAACATTGATGATAAACTTTAAAAATAATTTCCCGAGCTCCACTCAGGTTTGTTTTTCTTATATTTAACAC
Source organism: Sesamia inferens (assembly GCA_037179545.1). Taxonomy (NCBI): domain Eukaryota; kingdom Metazoa; phylum Arthropoda; class Insecta; order Lepidoptera; family Noctuidae; genus Sesamia; species Sesamia inferens. The sequence goes on from CM073930.1 coordinate 14,548,379, forward strand.
ATTTTTTCGATGTTTTGTCTAAATATAATTGAAAATTAATACAAATTTCAATAAATAACAAGTCACAAAACAAATCCATGACTGCCGTAGACATTCGATGTACTTGTACCTACTTAGGTACTAAGATTTAGTGTTGCCCTACTTTTAAAATTGTTAGTTCATGAAACATCCATCTTCACGACTATATAGACAAGACTCCAAAGACTATACCTTACACTTTATATCGTGTAAACTAATAGGTACTTATTTATGGCTTTATTTTAATTTCAATGTCTTATCTAATTATCTTAGTAAAGCAGCATTGGAGGCAGTCCTTTGCCCAGCACCCTAATTACGTAACATTCTATTACTATCCGTTGGAATCATTTGAAGCTTATTGCTATTCCATTGCTCCATGTGTTCTAAAATGTATCTGTTCAACAACGTAAATAACGCAATGAGTGTTATTGAACTGTCAAAATGAAAGCTACTGATAGTGTGTTACGCAATTACCCTATGTGGGATAGAGAAGGACAGAAAAATGACGTTAACAAACTGATTGGTAGATTGTTACATCTATTGAACCTACCTTTAGAGAACTCTATAGTCAAAGGTGCATAGGTCGACGTTAGAGGCGCATAACTTTTTCACACAAATCTCTTCTTCTCTCTCTTTATTTCTATAAAATCCATAATAGAAGTCATAAGTGTAGCAGAAACAAGATAGGGAGGGAATTCTAAAACAAGGTTTCTTAGGTTCGAAAACTCTTGTAACTATGCACCGCTAGATGGCGTTAATTCAACTTTCTCCGCTTAACGGGTATTCATTTTCTATTACTAAAGTGTTATGAATTATATGTTATTTTAACTAAAAAATTGGTTAATAATAATACTGGATGTCTAAACCTAGGAATAAGTAAGATATGTTCAGGAAAGCTACGTGTTTGTCATTTCAGTTGTCTGACTGAGAGACTGAGAGGGCGCTACGAGCCATATATTTATGACTATTGAAAATCAGACCCACACGGCACAATTTAGAATTCAAAATTGGTTGAAGGTATATTTTTATTTACACTGTCTGGGTTGAAAAACAGGGGTTCGGTATTTATGATTTTCAATCGAATTTAAATGTAAAATAAATTTAAATTCAATGTAGGTGTGCCTTTTAACATATCACATACAGCATGCCGAAATTTATGAATTTAAATTTAGTGCTTTTTATTACGCATATAAAGAAAGTGCCTAGCTAGGTACTACTTTACCTTAGTAGGATATGCATACTAAATAAATTTAGGTAGGTAGGTACCTGCTAATCGCTTTGCAGGGTTAATTACACCGATAGCAGTTAATTTGTAAATGTTAATTGGAAATTAAAATAGGTACCATATGGCGATACCAATGTAGCAATTAATTTGCTTAGGTTGAAAAACTAGGTACCTAAAACAAATGCACTGTAATCAATAGGGCTGGCATTTAAAAGATTGGGGCTTTTAAAATCGCAGAAACACACAAAATGTTTGGTAGATATATGTTGTTCCATGTCATTTTGAACCCCCGCTCGATGCAAAAACGAGAAGTCGTTATAAGTTTGACGTGCCTGTAGCTTCCGAACGAATGAACCGATATTGCTTTTTTTTTTTTTTTGAATGGTTAATTAGTCTGGGTTGTTCGTTTTGAATGTAATAAAATGTGAAGAAGAATGGGTTAGTATTTATTTAATTTCTTTGACTATGTAGGTATTTTAATTTTACGACACAGTTAGCGCAGTGTTTGAGCGATCGACTGTGGCACTGCGTGTCAAGGGTTCGATTCTCGTATGGAACAAATATTTTTATAGCCTACAAATAGTTGGATCAAATGTTTGTAAAAGCACCCATTATACAGGAGCAGTCCCTAGAGTAGGGCAATGTTTAAAAAAATCTATACCTAATTGTAAAAATAACCTAATAAATGACTAAATTATTCCATGTGTTTTAGTTATTTTATCCTAAACCATAACAAAATCCGAAAAATTGAATTGATTAGCTTGAGAAGAGAAGCGTTTATTGAATAAAAAGGGTCTTCTAAGTACATAGCCGTACCTACCCGAACATATCAATTCGACAAAGCTGTTTTGAGTTCATTGCATGTTTACTTATTACATTAACGAGCCTCTTGCGAACATAAAGAGCAATAAAAGCTTCCCTAAGCGGTGGTTACGTTTTTGCTAGCCTTCTACTGGCTCACATAGTATTAGAAATAAGTAACCAAGAACTCCGAATTAAAAACTGATTGTCAATTTTATTTTTCTTTAATCATAGGTAAGTATTTAATATCTCGATACGTACGAATGAACTATGTAATTGAATTGCCTAAGTAGGTACTTATCTACAGGACCTAAGTTATTGTTCTTGTTTCAAGACTAGACAGCTATCCTCTGCATTGATCCCGTCTAATTATCTGATGTTGCAGAGTCAGACACGTGTCTTAATTTCCTACTTAGGTACCTATAAGCGGTTGGTAAGGCGTTCGACACAGGCTTTCCCTCATTTTCAAAATAAAAATATGTTATTACTGAAATCTGGTAATATACCTATCTATCAGATCATTATTACATGACAAATATTTCAGAAAAGCGTCAAGAAATCGCGAGAGTATCTAACAAAGTTTCTTCATGAAGAGACGATAGCCGGTCCTGTAAGAGACAAAAGATCCCCTTTAGACTGAGGGAGTCCTCGCTAAGACATTCTGTAATTGGATTAATCTTACAGATTCGTAATTCAGTTGCTGACTGTACCAGCTAATTCGAAGTAGGTAATTAATAGGTATGCCAATCGATTATTAAGGTAATCGGTTTTAAAATTGTTTACATAAAGCCTGCTATAAAACGGTTGTAATTTAGCTGTATATGTAGCTGGAGATTAAGTATCGACATTTTTAAATTTTACCAACTCTTGATATTCGGTAAAGATTTTTTTCAAATGCTCTGCGCTCGTAGCGGGTGCTACGGCGTAGCAGTTTTTTTTTATCACAAACTTTTCAATATAAAAATATAATAGCTGTTTCATCCAAATTTGGAATGGAAATAAGGAGAACTTAAAAAGGGTTACAAAAGAAAAAATAACCGAGACACGACGAAGTATTTAATTTTTTCCCCTTTCATACATTCTCTTCTAAATTCGTCATAAAACTGTGGAGAGCACATTCATGTTTAATTATACATTATACTTAACAAAACCTCACATTTTCTGGCGTGATTAACTACATTAATTTAACTGTACAATAATAATTACGAGACCTTTAATTATTACAATTATATAGTTTAGGTAAGTATGGTTCTAATTGTAGTATCTACTGAAATCGTTGAATAATACACAGTCAAGCTGTTCTGTTGGCTTTTATCTGAAAAGCAAATTACTATTGCGGATTGAGGCTGATTAATTAAACCGTGGCACTAAGTACTTTGCCGAATTGATAACAGAGTTTACGTTTCGAATAGCTGACTGAAATTGAGCTTTCAATGATTGCTTTTCAGATAAACTTGAAACAAATACGAGGACATTTCGAATAGGTACCATACAATAGATAATGCTTTAAAATGTCATATTCGTTTAAATTAGTCTTCCGTTCGTCTAAGTTTCAGCAAAGGTGTATGAGACGCCTCGCTCCTCATTTATATAGAAATTCGGTCACCTAGACGAGGTTGCCAATTTGTACAAAAACACCTAATTTTAATTCACTATATCATTACGGGACAATACAGATTTAATGAATTAGATCCGAGGAGTAAACTACTAAGTTTACAATAAAACATTTATTAGGTACATAGATATAAAATAGGTAGCTAAATAGTACAAAGATGATTGATATTCTAAAGACTGGGATGATTTCACTTCAACCACTACACGATAATCCAAATAAATTCAAATAAACCAGTACCTAGAGTACTCAATTCGTTCGATGTAGACCAAGATACGTTTATAATAAGAATGTAGTTATACTCGTGTATAAATAAATAATAAAATATTTAACTAAAACAAAAATAAAAATAGTAATAGATAGGCTAAAGCGAACAGTACAATGATCAATAGAGGACAATATTAATGCACTTGCCCATATTACCTAATTAATTGATTATAACATCAACTTCAATATTTAAAAAAGTCATAACAGTAACTTAATGTATAATTCTACTGGAACCGAGTTAAAGCTTTGTCAGAAATCCATAATTTAAATAACAAAATTTACGAATTATGAGATAAGAAATTAAACAGTAATAAATATTTGATCATAATGCGATTTCTATATTTGCTTATGTATATATATGCGATGCGTCGATGGTAGTGATAGGTACACGTCTGTCTGTTAGTCAGTGAGGGTCGGTAAACAGGTCGCGAGCGAACATAATATCTATAACTGCCACCAAAGCAACCCGAGTCGTTCAACAATTTGGTAACGAAAATAAAAGTTAACTGATTAAAGACTAATCCACCCTCCAAACAGCAGCAATACGAATACAACAATAAGCAGTCTCACAAAATATTTTACAAAATTTCTCTTCAATAAACTATCTAGAAACTAAAATTCATCGGTGACGTCTTTAATATTTCGTAATCCGTACTTAAATAAATTTCAAATACATAATCAGCGCTATTACTAGACATTATTAATATCAGGAATCGTTATCTACTCATGTATATACTTAGTCTCGTTAAAATTACAGAACATAATTTCGTAATTAATACTATACACAAATCGACAACACAGTATTTTAATCTTAGTGCGAGATTCTCTGGGACTGACACGCCGCGCCGCAGCGTCCACATTACGTACGACACGGATAGCGAGCAATCGTCTGTCGGTAACGAACCTGAGCATAGTCCTCCTCAACATTAAGTACGACCACATTCCACACTTTAGTCCTATGGAACTCTTCCTTCCCGGCTGTTTAGCTAGCTATACCGTGATGAAGGGGGTAAGTCCCAGAGAAAGGCGCGGGTCACTGATGATGTTTAGGCGGCGGGGCGTGGTGCAGCGCCACGTGGTGCGGCGCGTGGTGGTGCCCGCCGTGGTGGTTGTGATTGTTCGCATTCGAATTGTTGTTGTTGTTCTGTGCCGCCTGCGCCGCCTGCCGCTGCGAGTTCTTCTTGTTCTTCATCCGTCTGTTCTGAAACCATATCTTCACCTGCCTCTCTGTCAGGTTCAGGTTTCGCGCCAACTCCCACCTCTTTTGCTTCGATACGTAAGCGTTGAAGAGGAACTCTTTCTCTAGTTCGAGGGTTTGGAACTTGGAGTAGGGTTTGCGTTTTTTGCGCACAGTTACTTGGCCTGTCCAGTCCAGCGGGTTCGAGGAGGGGCAGCCGACGCCGACGCCCACCGACATCGACAGGGAACCTGCACAAACAAACCACGTGTTTTAATCGGAACGAATACTTAGCTTGAAGAATATTAGACGAGATTAGAGATTCGTAAGTTATAATCTAGTTTGAACAAACAGTTTCAACCTCATCAAAATGGCGTCACTTAAATATCTGTTGGCACGACTCCACCTATACAATACCAATACGCATACGCTTAGCAGATACTAGATTTATTTTATATATCTTATTCCAACACGATTATAGCAACAATACGATTTGGATTACTTTCTAGTAGCCCGGTTATTCTTATTCGCTGCGCTATTCGTTAATTGTCTCGAGCAGAATGCATTACAAACTGCGCCGGCTGCACGTTTCACTTTTAACTGGCTATTTCCATGCCATGTTCATAGAAACAATTGTGGGCCGCTACGGCGCGTTAGAAGTTAACACACACAGCGATTTATGCGACCGGTCCTTTTGATGAGATCAGCCGCGATATACTTTGTATGCGATCCGCGACCTTCTCGATATTCTTTACGTGCAACACACTGCACCATTTCCTATTATTCAAAATGGTGCGTTCAAACATTGCGAAATAGTTGCCTCATTGTTTAGCGGATGAGTACGGCTGGGTGTCGTAAGACTAGCTTGCGTCTCAAAACGAACAGTACGTCGTATTATCTCTTATACGATTCGAGTGATTGTCTCAGTCATGCTCATAACTTTCCGACCACTAGAATCCAATTTATTTTAAAAAAGAAAGCAAATTAACTCAGGTATAGAAAAGTTGCTTTAAATTTCACTTGTATATCGATTTTCTATTTTATATTGATGTAATCCGAGGAAATTACAACTTGTGCATGCTGGCAACATATGTCGGTAATGGAAATTGTTCATGTTGAAATAATCTCCGATATAGTTCGAACAACTCCTTGCTATCGAATTCGTATAAGATGTAAATATAAACATGGCTATTGACACTTGTAATGCAAAATTTAACTCTTTTATTATTGTATTTTGAAATTTCTCGTTACTGAAGTTGATAATGTTTTATGATTTATTGAGGTCAGAAGTGGATTGAAATTGAATTCACAACTTGAAATGTACGTTTGCTCTACATTTATCGATTCCTTCCTACTCACTTTGATTTATGCAGCAACACATAAAATTATTACCTCTTCTTTTCTAATAAAATCTTTCTGCCATTCTCTGACATAATTCACATCCATTTCCACAACAATCGCATATAATCCATAACTGCCCTACCACAAGAGTGTTCCGTTAGTCGACTTGATTTATATCTTTCGCAGTACACTTTGAATATTGATTAAATACCTCTAATGTGCAAATTTGTATTGTATTGCCGTTGTAAACAAGATACGGTCTTAGACGGATATGTTAAATAAATTAACTACGTATCGAATGTTGAGTAAATCTCATTCATTGAATAAGCCAAATCTTTCTTGCTTTTGATTTTAATGTCTCATTTTATGAAGTTGACTACTATGAAAATAAATTAATAAAACTACTAATTAACTATTAGTGAATGCCTGGCTATGCAATGAGGGAGTTTATTGGTCTCCAATAAACGTTAACCACTTCACAGGTGGCGTGTACTACAAAAGGTACCAATTAATGATTGTGTTCTTTAAGGTGACTATAAAACTGATTTACATGAGACAAAGTCCCGAATTGTGTCTGTATCAATGGATGATAGGAACAAAGACTTGAGCCTCTGGAAGCGTTCTGCCGTCTTAATTTTCTTATAAAGCCGAAATTCTAAATTAAATGTTTAGGACTTATGCTTTATTAAGTAAAACGTACATATATATGTTTCTTTTAGGTATATGCAACAAGAAATGCTACCAAAATAATATAATCATTCCTCTTTTAAATTTCAGATACTTATTTCGTAATATTGTTTTTCTATGTTGAAAAGAAAGTTTAAGTTCCAAAGAACATAATATTGCAAAGCTACAGTGGCTTCCAAATACAAATTAGGTACTCGTAAACTTCGTTAAAAAGAACCAAAACAACCCAGAAAGTAAATGAATAGGCCGCATGCATTGCAGTCTGCGGCAAAATAATAAGCAAGTGGGTGTAAAAAAAACTTCTAGTCGGGTATCTTATTCCGTGAAACAAACGGCAATTGTTTAAAGAGAACATAATGACAAGTGGAGTTGTCAATTATGAGGGAATAGGTAGCGATCAGGAGCTATAAAAGTGCGGGTTCTCTTCGACCATAAAAGTTTACCTACCCGACCGCGGGCTTTGTCTATTTCGTGTACTAACATTACTTTACCAATTCGCTACGAAGACCCTCTGCTATTCCAAGAGGATAGAGTCTAAAATTGTACTGAAAAAATGTATTTCCTTTTGTAGCCGAATAGCAGAGTGGACGTATGATTGAAAGGAATTTCTGAGTTAAGATATTTCTTTTGACGTAACATACAGTGAAACCACAAATGAATTTCTCCGATTTGGTTTGTTTTCATTTATTTAAACTGAGTTGTTGTCAATAACGAGATGTGAACCGTGTGGAGTGACGGTTGAAGATTGATCAACGAGTCTGGTGAACGCGAGAAAACTGAATGTGCAGAGCAAGTCTCGCTAACAGATCCATTCCACAAACCCTTTACTAAGACGTAAATGCACAAATCAAAGTCAATGTCAACCTCAGGTGAGCCGTAAACACACAATCATAAAGTGACGTAAATACTCGTATAACTTTTTCAACAATTGTTTCCTTTTAATGGCCCATTATATGCGCGTTTTACGCAAAATTATGTCAAGTTACACCTCTGCCGTAACAGAGGCGCGATAAACCCATCTTTATGGTTAGGCGGCGATCGAAAGCGAACTAGCGGCGAGCGTTTATGAATGGAGCCTTTTTATTGCTCTCATATTTACATGGCGCTTGTAGTTTAGTAATTACTACTTACTAGCGCGATTTGGGGAAGGAACCAGTATTATTGCATGTATGTGACGTGACCGTGGTTTTACGATTCATAAAAGTGATATGTATCTACGAGAGCTGCCAGTATGCACCGGGCGCGAGCGGCCGGTCGCGGTAGCTCCTAGTTTTTTATCGTCTCATCAACCTGTAATGTGTTTATTGTAGCAATATTTGGTTTATTCCCACTACTCAAAGATCAGTTTATTGTCTTAACGCTCAGGTATCGTGTTTATTTATTAGTTATACATTTTTATTGGCGCTTTATTTTACGTAAACTTTAATTTATTGTCGGTTGTATAGCGCCGTTTTACATTGCCTATAAAAAGGCGCTTACGGTTCGTTTTAAACATTTGTAGCACGTGGTTCGTTCATTCATCAAATTTATGGTGGTCTGTGGGAAAATGTTTTGGTTTGGGCGTTCAGTGGCTTTCTGAGGGCGCTCTAAGGGATTCCGTAGTTGAACGTTGGGCCATCGTTTATAAATGGCTAACAGCCGATGTTATCGACATGTTGAGCAGGTGCTACAAAATTTAGGTATAGGTACATACTTACATATTTACTTAGAAACTTACCTGTTGCTTAAAAAAAATCTCTGTATTCCCTCTCTAGTTTCTATTCCATCTGCATTTTAGAATCACAGATTTTAACTGATCATTCAACTCTACAAAATTTAAAATTACATTTGAACCAGATTTTTCCATTTACACGCTCAGAAAGTAATTTATCGTTCTAGAGCATTTTTTAACTAAACACATTTCAGTTACAAATAGCCAGAACGTACATCTCGCATTCATTATTACATACACATAAAGTCCATGAGTGTGAAGAATCGTGCAGTCGTGCCAATCAGCTGTCTTCGATTAGAGGAAAGAATGTGGTATCAGACGCAAGTGCAAGTGTGCGCGCTCCACATGAGGCACGCGCACATCAGTAAAGCTGCCTGTGTGCGTGCGGCACACACGTACGCCTCGCCTGCTGTGTGCGCTCCGCGCAGCGCCCTCTAGCGCCCAGCGGACGTCAACCACGGGTCAAGGTTGACAAACTCATAATAAATTATTTACAAATCAAGTTATCAGCTTCAGCCTCTTACATATTATTACAAAACTTCAAACTTTAAATGTACTGAAAATCAAGGAACCCACCCAACAACTCACGTATTGTAATATTGTACTGTATTTGTTTATAAATTCCGATAAATGTTTTGCTGAACTATGTTTGGTTCTAGTCTCGAGGCACCGATAAGTTCCAAAGATTACAAACAGCGACGCCAAGACCGGACGTAAAAAAACGTGAGCTCTGAGTAGGTAACGATCATAAACAAATATGAAGGAGTAATGAGATGTTACTAACCGGGCAGGGATCCTGGGGGCGGGTAAGGCGCACTGGACACAGAATCTGGTGCGTAGTTCCGGAGCCCGTACGCGTCGTGCGAGAAGCTGGACGCCTCGGAGACCGCCGTCCTGCGTTCCTCGCCGCCCACGTAGGGAAGGGGCTGGTCGCCTCGCGGTGCTCCGTACGGGTAGTTCCAGCAGGGCTGTGAAAAGCCTTGGTGGCAGCCGCCATCAGCGTACGGCTTGTACTCGCCGCTGCTCGCGGGCCAGAAGGGCAGCGCGGACTTGCGCTCCCGTTCGACGGGCAAGTTGTAGTAGGTAGGCCCGGCCGGGTACTGGTGCTCGAAGGAACCTGGACCATCGGGCGGGTAGCCCCAGGGCTGCTGCGCGTGCCGGATGACGCCAGGCTCTGGCTCGTAACGCTTGGCCGGGATGTGTAGCGGTGGCTGGGGCGGGTTGGAGCCCACGGACGCAGGCGAGGCGCTGGAGGCGGACGGCGGCGCGGCGGCGGGAGCAGCTGGCGGGCTGCCCCCGGGCGGCGACGCGTGCGGCTCCTCGTACAGCGCGCCGCCGACGCCGTTCATCATGGTCCACCAGGCCGGCCCCGCGGAGTGGCCGGAGGGGGGCGCTGGCGACGCGGCCGCCGCATCGCAGGGCGCGCCGAGGCCCCCGACATGGTTGTCAGGGTACAGGGTGGCGGCCGGGCAAGCCACGGGGGATCGGGACGGTCACAGGCAGTTCACGCGCGTCGCGGGCACATTGCACCGCGCACACACGCGTTCCACACACAGCAGCAGCACATGAAAATCAAAAGGCGATCCCGATTTAGCTAGCCGGCCGGACGGGACTCACCGCAACGTTTACTGTCCAAAAAACTATAACTCTTGGCTTCGGTGGAAGTTTTAGAAACTATTTCGAGAGTGCATCGAACAGTCACTGATATGATAAGCTCTCGTAACCTCCAAAAAAATTTAATTCCATTTAGCAATCTCAAACTGTCTCTATTATTTTTTCTGTAAAGTTTATTGTAAACAATTCACACGTGAATTTTCTTTTGCAGAAAAAAGTTTTTGTATTATCTGGATAAAGTTTGTGGGTGACGCAACAGTTTTCTTATTTATTTGAGTGGACGTATCGGTAGGTTGTTGTCGCGAACGTGTCGTGTTTGTACGGTCGGAGCGGCGGTGTAAACGCGAGGCGCGCGTTCGGCGGCGCGGTCGAGCGCGGAGTGGCGGCGTGTGCCGGTGTGGCGGCGCACACATGCGCGCACTCCGCCAGCGCCATCCGGCGGCGGGCAGCAGAACTAATCCGCGTCAGCTATGCGATCACAGCTTGTAGGCGGGCGGCTGGCGAGGCGCCCAGTTTTATGTCCTCGCGTTGTTTTCCTGAGTTTCAGTTTTGATGTTGTTTTATTTTTTTCGTTAATGTTTTAAATGGGAAAAATATATGTAAATATTTTAATTTAATGTTTTAAGTAAAATATTTACAAAGGACGATTTTCTTAAAATATATATCTTTAAAATTATTTTTATAAATAGGTAGAGTCATGTTCTTTTTATTTAATTTTTCAATTTTAATAATTTAAATTATTTCAAAATACTATCTATTTGAAAAGTTCATTATCAATAAACCCAACGACGACTTTTGTCGTAGTTGCGTGCGGCCAGTTTGTATCGTTGTATCTCAAAGGGTTGTCGAGAGCGAGCGCGGGTGCGTAGTAAAGCGATTAATGGAGGCAAAATAGCCATAAACTGCCGTTTAACCAAACTGCAAGCATCACTCGGCCATCGTCGACTTGCCACCAATAAAAAACGCGAGACTTTATGACGGCAACTCACTCACATTTTATTGTGAGTATAAACTTAATTTTATCGTCTGTTAATTTCACCACAAATAATGTTAGGCACCTACTAGATTAAATTACTTATATAATTTTTTTTATTGCTATTGTCAATGGCAAGGCCGCGGACTACTTATTGCCTTATATTCAGCCGTTTCAGTGACTATGAAACTTAGCAATTTTATGTTTTAACTACATCTGTTTAGATTGATTAAGGGTTTTTACAGTTAAGTATGTATTTAATTTTATCGGTAATGTACCTATAGATACTATTGCTTTATACTCGAAAAAGCGACTACAACCCTAATTAAGTAATAAAATTAATTAAAAATGTGTTTACTGGTTGAGTCTACCTCATTTTTCTTTCTTTCGCGATTCAACTAACAAGTACTTACACAGCAAAAAAACAGGATTAATTGTCCCCAAATATCTAAAGAACATGTTGTATAATTCGCCACACCCCGCGAGCTACCCTTTGTACGAAGCCGTAACAACCAATAAATTCAAGCAATATTTTACACATGTATAAAGTATAATGTTTACACAAGACACGGCAGTAAAATTTATCAAGCAAACAATGCTAAAACATACATATATTGAAGTTATGTTAGCTCTTGTTAACTTGTCGAATAATACCGAACGACACGTCTTGCTAATACAACCGAATTGTCAAAATAATAAGGTGGTGAGCGATGTTCAGAGTGGGAGCGATTAGCGATTTTAATTGAGGTCTTAGAAAAGCTTAAAGCTTTATAAGAAAAGTTAAAATAAACGCTAATCGTTTATTTCAACCTGAATTTTAAAAAAATAGAACAAACTGTTAACATGAACTCAGCACAAGATTTTTTTATGTAAAACACTGAAGCCTCTCTCATATCAGTAGGCAATCTAACTTAATGATTACCGACAGATAACAATTAAATTTATCTTGCATGCATTGCCTTTAGATATAGGTACTGCTGCATTTTTATTAACATAGGTGACATAGGTACACGCTGATTTTCATTATCCACTTGTAAATTTTTAATTATTATTGACGGAGAAAAGGTCTTAGTAACTTCAGTCACACATTACTTATTCAGATTAAATGAAATGAAATGAAATGAAATGAAATGAAATCGTTTATTAAGCAAGTAGGATCACCGATCACTTTTACACGTCATATGTTTTTTTTTATTTTTATTTTTTTTTTTAAACTAGATGAAGCCGGCATTTCCTAACTGACTACCTCTGAGAAGAAATAGCCGAAACAAACTCAGGGATCATCGTCTTTTTTAAAGTCCAGACATTAAAAATGAAAATGTTTACAATAATTTACGTTATAATTACGCATATTGCTTAATAACAATGCTTAACAGAGCGAGCAGCTCAGTCCCAAGCCTCTCTATCCTCTAAATAATCTGAGATTTTATAATACCCCTTTTTGCAAAGTTTGGCCTTTATATAGGTTTTATATCGTTTAATGGGTAAGTTTCGAATGTCCATGGGAAGCTTGTTGTAAAAGTGTATACATTGACCCATGAACGAGTTGCCTACTCTGTGGAGACGAGTGTGATGTACAGCAAGATTGTGTTTGTTCCTGGTATTTATATTATGAATATCGCTTATTTTCTTAAAATTAGATATATTTTTATGTACATACATAAGATTTTCAAATATATATATATACATTATGTATATATTATATTTATATATATATATATTAAATGGATGTTAATAGTTTTACACATTGACTTTTAAGCATCTGCTTAAACCGCCCCTCGCTCTCGGTACTGCCGAAGGTTACCGTGGAGCCTTACATTAATTTCCCACACTTAGCGTATGAGTAATTTCAATAGGTAGCGTATAAAGAGAGCCAAAACGATAAATTCGCGACACTTTGTGGACGTGTCAACAAAACTAATAACAAGGATTAAGTGTGCTTTTCTAATGTTAAAATTTCAACACAAAAGAGATTTATAAGTATAGAGGTACACCTCTATCGTTGGCTACAGTTTGGTGTATTTACATTGTGTAATGTCAGCTATATAACACGGCACACAATGGAAACCACCTTGGAAAGAGTAATTTTATAAATCTCTATTTTTTTTGTGATGATTTATGTACTTACCTCCATTTGAATACCTTGTTACATACCTGTACCTGTACGTTAACATGTAGGTATTACAGTAAATATCCACCAAGTTATTCAAAACCACATATCTAACGGTCTGCATGACTTATTAAAATATTCAACTTCTTAGATATTTAACTGGATTACGTAGGAACATTCTACATGCATAGTCGTGGTGGCCGAGTGGTTAAAACACGAGCCTCTCAAGTATGAGTGCGCGGGTTCGATTCCAGGTCGGGCAAGTACCAATGTAACTTTTCTAAAGTTATATGTACTTTCTAAGTATATCTTGGACACCAATGACTGAAGGTGAAGGAAAACATCTTGAAGAAACCTGGACTTAAGTCTGAAATCGCCAACCTGCATTAAGCAAGCGTGGTGATTACGCTCAATCCTTCTCTGTATGAGAGGAGACCTGTGCCCAGCAGTGGGACGATAAAAGATTGATAATGATGATGATGATGATGATTCTACATGCCCATACCGCTCAGGATATTCGTGTATGTGAGTTTATATGTTTGTAAACGCACCCACGACACAGGAGAAATTCTTAGTGTGAGGCAACGTTTTTTTTAAAAAAAAATGTATTTACGCAAACAAAAGTAAAAGCAGTGTAACGGATACCAACGAAGATATGGTTTACAACATAGAGGAGCTTTATGTAGCAACAAAACGAATACAATATTATCTCAGTGCAGTAGCGAAGCACAAACAGGCCGAGCCTCGTGTTGAATGACAGAAACAAACATAGGAACAAGTGTGCGCTTGCGCCGAGCCCGTCTATAAATATTTACGTTAGGAAACTCTTCAGGCCAATGGTCGGCCATACATCCAGTACGTAAATAAAAGTACACTTTCTTATCTCGGCACATGTGTGCGGGAGTTGCGCAAACGCTGGATTAGGGCTATGTATATAAATATGTTAGTAGTTTGATAGACTCACGCGAAGTTGATATTATTTCACCGTAAATATATCAATAACGGTGATCGGAAACGAAAAACCAGTCTCATTAATACAACGTCTGTATTCATTATGAACATAATTTATCGCTTAAGCCTGGCACTTGAGATTATAATCGTGCAATTACAATAAATCTTTATTATAATTCATAACTTGAACTGAGTCTTATAATATTGTTTATAGAAGATATGACATTGACAAATACGTGGAAACGTAGGTACCTAACTAATCAAGAGCTTGGTAATAAGATATTTTTAAATTTACTCTGGAGATTTTTGCCAAAGTAATAACTAGATAATTCGTGTGACTATCTAGTTAAAACAAGGAAAATATCACCAATTAGGCATTGTTATTATACAAAGCTTGACACATTTACCTTTATAATTAATTATTATACTGCAAGTTTACCGTCTTATATTATTATTTTCAGAGCCAAAATGAGGCAGACATCTCGAGTTATCAACAGCCGGTGCTACAAAACATGGGCTCGGCTAACGGTCCAGCGGCTTCACGTTCCCATCGCACAGGCATTAAATAGTTTGTAAAGAAGGCTTTAATACTCGTTGCAATTGAAAAACTCGTCTGCACTCGACTTTCTCTGAGCATAAGCTGTAAATTGGACATAACGTGGAACCGTACATTACCGTACAGAGCAAATTAAATTCATTTTAATTCGGCATAAACTTCAGACATTTTAAATTGGACTTCAATATTTTGGGAAAGTTTTCCACTTATCTGCACGCATAAATAACATAGACAGTTATTTAATTATACATAAAACCGGCTTGTTTTATCTTAATTAATCGATTTATCGCATTAAAGCTCACAAAAACTTCGTTTGTATAACAGTTACTGTTCGATTAAGAATTTAATTAACAACATACTGACAGTATTATAAATATAATCATTAGCTGGTACCAACTAAATGAACGCAATTCTTATTGCAAATGCATTTTTCCATTACTTACAAGGGACAATATAAAAATACAGCTAGTTTGTAACATGTAGGTAGGTAGATATACCCTCATGGACAGGTTTCAATACCTACTGTTTATAAATATATATGTTAAAATTAAATATAACTAGAGTCGTACTACGACAATATAATCAGGAAAAGATTATGAGATGGCTTTCTCAAGGTTTAATTTTTCTCCTACATAAAAAATAACGTAGTATGTAAATCAATCATTTGACAATAGCTATAAAAATGTGAGTGGAAAAATATATACCTAATGCTATTTTAAATTACACGGAAAATATCGATTCATATTTCTCGATTATTTCTAGTAGGTATCGACATTAGGTACGTAGGTAGGTCGACATACTTAATAGTAATAAATGATAGTACTTAAATTAAATTTACTTTCTGGTTTTCTCGTCGTTATAATAGCTTTTTTAGCTAGTTTTTTTCGTACTTAGAGCTGCCAGATATTTTCCCCAGGGACCACAAACAGTTTTAGGAATAAAAGTTTCAGATCAAAAGGATCCATTCCTTCCAAAGGTCCCTTTTTGTTTTCTAAAGTAAAAATATTTATAAAATAAAATAAATATTTTTAATAAATATTCATTTGCTACGGTAAGATATACTTACAGTCTTTCTCACCGTAGGGAATATATATTACTAGCTTTCCACCCGCGGCTTCGCCTGTGTAGAATTCGGTTATATCGCGCTTTTTACATTTCCCTCGGGAATGCCAATTTTTTCGAGATAAAAAGTACCTTATTATTTAATCCGGACTTTTAACTTTACGCCTACAAAATTTCAAAGCCATCGGTTTAATAGTTATGGCGTGAAAGCGGAACAAACAAACAAACAAACTCACTTTCCGATTTATAATATTAGTAAGGAGAATAATAGTAAGTATATCATATTCTTGATAATACTAATATCAGTATATATACTTAATAATACATACTATAGCAGATTTAGGATCGTTACGAGTCATTAGATAGGTATCCTCAAATAAAGGTACAGGTCAAATGAGACTTAAGCAAACTCTAAGCTATATTCCGAGTAATATCAAAGATGCAACGGGGATAATCCGCAAATATACACAATAATTTACATAATAAAAAATTAAAATATGATATTCACCTTGTCGTAAACTCGCTAGCGACGTTTGCGTAAAAGGGCACGGTAACCTGTGAACAAAGTATTAGAGATATAAAATTATGTATAGTGAATATAATATAAATTATACACATTCATTGTATACAGCTGCATAATTACACACTAAGCGGTTCTCAAGTGTATCCAATCAGTAAATTGTAAACGTTTATTGGATAACACTATGCGGCGTGTGTTTATTAATTCCTTAATTACTTTGGACCTACAAGTCAGCTATAACCAAAACCATTATTAATGAGATACCTGTAGACATTTATGAGATTATATATATTTTTATTTTAGTTATTAAGCGTAACTGTTCTATGTCGTGAGCGAAGGCGGAAACTGAAAGAAGTCGTTTGAAAAGTTTTTTGGAAACAAAAAAGCTGGAACTTTATAAATGCGTCAATGGGCGATTTTTAGTCAGGTGGGGCGATTATTTGGAAATTAAGGAGTCATATTTTATCGAATTTTGTACACAAGGTGAAATTAATTCCTTGGCATGGTTAGGTAGGTATCTTTACGTTACGAAGCTAACGTTTGCAAAGAAGGATAAATCATTGAGGATGTAGTCACTTTTCACGGTCGCTACATACTGACGGCTACTAAAATTTATACGCGACATAAAGGCCAATTATGTAGAAAGTTTGTATCAGGAGGTTTCATTACGACGTGTCTAATGAGCACGCGTGGAGCTGCGCATTAAATCATCGTCGAGCAGTGCACGCCCGCCGACATTACCTACTCAGTTTATTTTTAAGGCAAGTATTCTTGCACCCACAAATATCTCATTGACAACGTCTACGGTAACAATTTTATTTCCTAGCTCCATTCGAAGCCAGTAGGAATATAAATAAATCCTTTCTAAGTCATTCGATACGGCGGTAAGTCACGAAGTTTACATAAAATAGGTGATTTGCGCCGAATGCCACGGTTATTTTTTCTGATTTTCGTTGGGGCTGCTACCCCATATTTATGAAAGAAAAAAACATATTTACAAGCCTTTTTTAGGTAACGATTGCGACGCATACGTGTAGGAGTCGTAAAATGTGCTGTGTTACCTAACAATTAAGAGGATGCCTGATGATTGATACTTAGCAGTTTACCTCTCAAACTCACTTTATTATTTTATTATACGTTCCGTTATAAATAGATGGATCAAATGAAAACTATTGTAACCTATCAGCTTGTATACTAAAATATAATCTTATTAATATAATTAATTCCTGCAGCTGTTTGACATTCAGTCGTCTTACACACATAAAATAACTACCAGAGATTAGCGGTAAGTCCAATACTAATTGGAAAACTTGAGACCCATCTGTGTCGAAACTTGGTCGATTCATCTAAGTTTATACCTACTCATTCCATCCCAGACTAAACTTCGTGCGCGTAATCTGCCCGAGGGTTTAGTTAACCGAGACTTTTTTAACTTTTTTCATCAAGTACGAGTAAATAGAGCAGCAGAACTATGGCGGAGGGCACTCGACTTGACATTTACGACTCAATCCCAAAACATAGGCCGCCGGCTGGCCAAACGGGCTGTAATTTTCCCAACTTAGTTAGCGCTCCCGCTCCCCCCGCGTCGCTGTATAATGAAGCAGCTCGAATGGTGCCCGGATGTGAGTTTAGAGCTCTTCGTACAGTGGTGGGTATAGGATTTCAATGGCCGGAGTGTCAGGACGAGTTTGGGCGAGTATTACAAGCTGTCAGTTCACGTTATCTGCGCCACAAGTATATGTTATCGGAATGTCTCTCCCACGGTTGGCTGGTCAGACCAGTGATACAGAACTGTTTAAGCTGCAGCGTTTTACCATAAAACTGTCGTCGGCTACGGTCTCAATAAGACCGACAAAATAGTTCCGATGACAGATATTTAAGTGATTTGTTTATGTCTTTATAATAGACAGTTAATCTCGTGACAGATCGTAGAAAATTTTGATTTTAATACGAATTTTAATCGAACTACATTAGTTAGATTGAAGGGATGATTTTAATAGGCGTGATTGACGTTCCCTTATGGGTGGATAGAAACAGCTATCATTTGTATCTGTGTCGCCATATTTACAATAACAAGATCGCGAGGGTGTAGGTAGGTAGTAGAGGTCCGAGCAGTTAATGGTGCGAAAACTGACTGGATCATATCCCTGGGTTTACGACTCGAGAGTAAACGGCCGATTCATTTGCAATTCTAACTGCGCCTCGGATACGAGTCGCTTGCGATGCCTTGTCGGCGTCAAAACACGCCTGTCTAATCTCTGATTTGGTATTATGAATGTAATTTGACATTAAAATAAAGGGTCTTCTAGATACACTCCTAAATATTATACTGAATTAGCTTGAGCTTCCATTTAGGATTTAGAGGGAAATTTATTCCGTCTCAATCCAAAATGGGAGCAATACTCGTAGAGCCCAAGCTCTAACATAACAGTATGGAATAGATTCAAACCCATTTCTGATCTTTAGGCTTGGAATAGGTTCATTGAGATATTAAGTAACGTAAAACAATGCCGCCCAATTATTTATTTCTTTACCACGTCATGTAATTCGTAGAACAACACAATTTTCCACACCGGATCCCCAGTCATTAGGCCATCCATACACATAGCCGTAAGCATACGCGCTTAAGTACTTGTCGAAAAGTTGGTGGTCCATCGCACTTAGTATTCTAAACACGATCGCAAGCCGATGTTATCGTCAAGGACATTTATTGTGATTCGTAATCGTAACCCGGCCCGGAATAGATCGACCGCCCGATACCGTCCGATCGATGAATTAAAATGTCTATGAGCTCTCTATGTTGCTTTTGCGTGGAACGGTTTTCATGCGTCGAACAAATTCTGTCGGCAACTTTACTGTTTGCAATACCTATGTTAATTTATCGACTGTTGTACTTATTCGACCCCCTGATAATGTTCATTTGAGAGGCTCCCTGGTTTACGAAGAAAAATAAATGATGAAGCATGATTGGCCTGCCGAACGAAATGTACTTATTTGATTGTGCGTGGAGGTATACGAGTATGCGGGCTTTTATTGGACGGAAACATGGTTACTTAACTGTGATTGGATATTTCAAAGGAAACGGTTTAGGCACAGCACTGAATGACAACATGTTGAAAATTTTCTATAGCTGGTTCGCTGTGGGAAGGAAATTTATTATTTTATATTCAAAACAAAGATAACGCAGTTACCTAATTCTTAATGCATAAGGGCCGATTTTTGATCAAATATAGGTATAAATTAAACTAAAAACTAAACCAATAAATTGTTCAAAATAATTCCTAATAAATATTATTTTAAAATGAGATGCTACCCAGAGTAAAATTAAATGTTCATTAGCAGACTGATAAATTTTTATTTTATCTAATGCTCACTCATGGTTATTTTTTTTTTAAATAAGAGGTAGGTCATTATTTTACTATTAGGTAGCAATGATATTATGTCACAGAATTATTATATCATAAAACAAACATTAGTTAATAATTAGACACATTTGGCAAAAAATTAACCTTTAGTTAGATACTACATTTTTTTAACAATTGGTTGAGTAAAAAAAAAAAAATGGCTCTAAGTGGCACAGTCTTCTAATGAAACTTCAATTTTATTCTGAGTAGCATCTCATTTTTAAATAAAAAATATTATGGGTAGGTATATTAATTTACCAGCCCACTCACAACATATCTCCACATTTAACCCAACCTCAAACGATAAGATTAAAATGTCCTCATGAATATCACAATCGCAAAATCGCAACATTGTTGCGAATTTTCGTCAGCATTTAATATTTGCTTGACTATAAATTAAGTCGCTGAATTAATATGACAAGGTGTCGGGCTGTGTTCTGGCCGTATTTTAACGAACATTGGATGTCAAAATTGTATATTTTAATTAGATTTGCTTATAAGCAGTTATGCAGATACATATTAAGGTCGTAAAAATAAATTGGTTTGCGTGTGGATGTGTTAAGACGATGTCGATGAGAAAGTATGGCACAGAAATACATAAATATAGATAGATATGTTGGCTTTAACCTACTTAGTTGGAAAAAATACATAGGTAAGCACACTTGGGTTATGAGCTAAAGACCGCCCCGTATCTATTATAAGTACCTGCCTTTCGCAATCCCGCTCTTGAAGAGAATACAGATGAACTTAAACTAATATAATTCAGTAGATGTCTTGCAATACTAGCACTATAACTGACTATAGCAATAAACTCTTCGTGTAAAGATGACATCTCATTGCTACGTGTACATACGAACATATTATTAATATAGGTACCTATGTATATACTTAGTATGTAATAAAAATACAAATGCGTCGGCAAGCGGGTGGTGCACATTACAACGAAGGCACGTTGAACATAGGTAATGCAGTTTGACCCGAAAGTTACCTGCATGCTTATTAAGTACTCGACATTTTCGTGAGAACGGTTTTTACAGATGGTATTTTTAGCATGGTAGGTATGTTTTGTGTAATAAAACGATTATGTTGTTAAGTGTAATGACGCTTTAATGCTTTGCGTGACAGATGAAGATGACATTGATGAAGAAATAATGCCGAAGCTAAGTGTTTTAAACTAATCAGATTATTATGTAAAGCTTTCAAATATGAAATGAGAACGTCCTACAAAAATATAAAATAAGTTATTTTTAATCAGCTAACGAACTTTAGCAAGCTTTTAATTTAAGGCATTAACTATAAACTGGATAAAAAACCTTCCACATAAAAATGGAAGTATTTTAATAAAATGCTACATTAAAACAATTCCTAGAACATAATTTAAAAAATTAATGCGCCCACACACCGAAAATGAAGCCCTATTTTCATAAAAACAGCCTAGTAATGAAAGCTCAGCGTTAATTGCAAAAGGTAAGCCGATGGGTTCTGCGATTGAAATGAAGCCTTATGAAGGGTATAATAAAGTTGAAATTCAAACCTTAGTATCATGTTCTGTGTAGCGGCGCCGCCTCACCTGTTAGTAAGGTCGACCGCGAGGATGACCGCGCCCGAACCTTACCCGCAATACGCCTGTAACAAATAGCCAAACCCTTTAATATATAAAAATATAGCACGGAAAAAGACAGACTCAGAACCGGACATATCAAGAATATTGTATGACGGAATTTCAGTTTATCGCACCTAGCTTTTTTTTTATATATATATTAGGTATAAACTAGCGCTTGACGGCAATCCGCCTGATGGTAAGCAGTGATGCGATCGTTGATGGTAAAGTAAGTTTAAAAGAACGCGACGTACGCGGTATACAAGAAGAAGCGAAACGCTTCATCCGGATCGCAGCGGTGTCAACAACGTAAGGGTAGAAACTCGCCGTACGACGGGTCGTCCGATATGGAACGGAGATGGAGGAATTAAATCATGCAATTCCGTTGCACACTCGCCAGAATGCATCCTATAGAAGACCGAAAGACTGGCTACTCTACGCCTGTGCTCCAGGCTTTGGAGACCGTTTCGAGTTAAAAGCTGTATTCTGAAGATCGTAAAGAACTCAGTTTTATTCTGTTAGTTATTATAAACACAGCCATTTGCTATAGAAGTAGGTAATATTGCAGCGTTGCATTTGCGAATCTAATTGGTCAGTCATGAACTAACACATTCAATTATTACAACAGGCTTGTAATTATCCTCCAGTCGTGATAATATCATACCTACAAGATGTTTTATATCAAACAAGCTTTCCGTCCGCGGCTTCGCTTGCGTGGAATTCGATTATATCGCGCTTTTTAGATTTCCCTCGGGAATAACAGTTTTTTTTTTCAATAAAAGGTAGCCTATGTCCTTTCTCAGGGTCTAAAGATTTTCTTTGCCAAATTTCATCAAACTCGGTTGAGAGGTTTAAGCGGGAAAGCGTAACAGACAGACAGAGAGTTACTTTCACATTTATAATATTAGTATGGATAAAACGAAGAATATGCTCTGTGGAATACATGTTAAATATAATAAAAATAAAAAGTCGTGGTGGCCTAGTGGTTAAAACACTAGCCTCTCAAGTATGGGCTATCGCGCTAAAATAATTCAACCAAAACAGAATTGGATCGCAACCAAACCATAACTTTTGTTATGTTTCGTATCGCGCTTACGGTTTAACCATAACTGGATCGCAATTGGAACGTAACCGTTGTCAAATAATAAAGTTGAAACAAAGCTAACTTTTTCTATGCCATATCAACCTTACGTCTAAACGATTAAATTTACTTATAATTATTATATCTGATGAAATGTATCACTCATACCTACATTGATTTTACTTCAACCGAACTTGAAACTTTAGTGCGATACGAAATATGATCGAAACTAAACCATAACTTTAACTGGATTAGATACGAACAAGAGTTGAACTTCTACTGTTTTATTTAGCGCGATTACCCCCCAGGTAAGTACCAATGTAACTTTTCTAAGTTATATGTACTTTCTAAGTATATCTTGGACACCAATGACTGATTAAAAGGTGAAGGAAAACATCTTGAGGAAACCTGGACTTAAGTCTGAAATCGCCAACCCGCATTAAGCAAGCGTGGTGATTACGCTCAAATTCTGTATGAGAAGAGATCTGTGCCCAGCAGTGGGACGATAAAAAGGTTGATGATGATGATGATAATAAAAATATAGGCTCAAAAACAATGCAGTGCCATTCACACCCACTCATGAATGCAACAATCTTGCACATAATATTACCACAATAATTTAGTAAAAAACATTTATAGAATTTTTACTACGCAGTAAAACTGGAAAAAGGCACATATTCTGATCCCCTTAACCAGTCTCCTTCGTATATGTAACTTGTTAAGTGGTTTTATTTAGTGGAACGTACTTCATAATACTGATACCATCGTGACAAACAGTTTCTTTGTTTCCTTACTTTGTAAGAGTTCAGGATAAGGGAAATAGGCTTGTTTTTTGATGTAGGTACTGTGAGGAATTGTTATGATTTACGATCAGAGAGACTTCCTAAATACACAGTGTGAAGAACTCGTTAAAATCATAATGTTGAAGCATTTACTTTTGGTAGGTACATACATAGGTACAAAATTCAAAACTGAATCGAAAAATATTGCATGAAATTAGGACGGCACTTTCTATTACTTACTTCGTACAAAATTGTTTAATATTCCTCATATATTTTTCCCTACATTTTAATTAATTGAAGCCTAGTCATGAGCCAGTATACATCTCCTAATGTTACTCACTACTTACTGGAAAGCTACAAAACTATACTCTGGTGAGATAAGCCTACATTCGAACATCTACGGTTTGATGACAGTATTAGGCCGCAGTGTGATAAGTGACGTGCCTTTTTCCTCTTATCGAAACAGAACAACCCAATTATCTACCTAGGTACGCAACCGTAACTTGGGGTACGAATGTAATTTATTTTTAATAATTATAAACTAGTGCTTGACCGCAATCCCGCCTGATGGTAAGCAGTGATACAATCGTTGATGGTAAAGCGCATTAGTATATTTAGCCTATTCACTAAAAAAAAAAAACTTAGTGAATAGGAAGGGAGAAGGCAGTTGAGCGAGGTGATGCAATGTTAAACTCAACAACACGACCACTCGTTCAATTTCAGGGCACTACAAACCCAGTAAAAATTTTATTTAATTAAGTACCTACTTATAAGAACAACGGACTCGTTAGTCTATTTATAAATAAATATTCAAATGTATGTAAAATCGTTTCAACTTGACATTTATCTATTTACATACACAGATAATTTTAAAATTATCATATGCTTGTGGGTAGGTATAGATTTAACCCACATAATTGGAACAAAACCGACAAGGAACCTAGAAACAACGGTGTCTAATAAATAAAACAGTTAAGTACGCACGACAGCATGTCAAGAACTGAAAAACTGTCAGACTGTCATATATTCCGAATCAACCTTGAGCCTTAATGCTTTAGAGATAAGTTGAAAATCTAATAAGGAAATCTGTCAGATTGTAGTAGCCTGATGTGCTGTCGTTTTTTTTTTTAAGCAGTGATGCAATCGTTAATGGTAAAGCGCGCTAGTTTATTAAACCCATTCACTTAAAAAACTTAGTGAATAGGAAGGAAGACGGCAGTTGAGCGAGGTGGTGCAATGTTAAACCCAACAACACGACCAACGATGCTGCGCCAGAGGGAGATTGATGTGGAGACCCTCCACGACCAAAATCCCGACACAACAACACTTGGCGCATCGTACCCGGCACACATCGCAACACAACTGCTCAGACCCGTCCTCCGTACGGCTTCGCCAGACATTACAGTAAGTACAGTCTGTACATTACCCCACTCCATTGGTGTGGAAGCCAATTTCACACATACCATATCCATTCATAGCACACCCAGCTATTTAGGTAAATTGATTCTATAAGTAAATTAAAAACGTTTAGTCACCACGATATAAAAAATATTAAAAATAGAATAAAATATAATAATAATAATAATAATAAAGCTTTATTTATTCCACAAATAGTTACATGTTTTACATTTATATGTTATTTAATTTTTTATAAATGTGGACCCCCTTAGGGTAAAAGCCTCCTCCAAAGAAATCCATTTCATTCTATCTTTGGCCGTGGTCATCCAGTCTCTTCCTGCATTAGCCACAATCTCGTCCTGCCACCGGGCGCGAGGACGACCTCTGCTTCTCAGGCCATGCGGTCCTTTCCATTTCGTGGTGTTGATTGTCCATCGGTTATCGTCATATCTCGCAACATGACCGGCCCATCTCCATTTTAGACGTTGAGCATAATATAGAGCATCATTTACCTTGGTTCTTTTTCGAATTTCTGTACTTCTTATTTTGTCTCTTAATTTTACATTTAAACAGCTTCTTTCCATTGCTCTGAGTGGTCTGGATTTTTTGTCTTGTCTTGTGGTCGTAGATCCACGTTTGGCAGCCATATGTGAGACAAGGTAAAATTGTCGTGTCTAAGATAGTTCTTTTCAATTTAATTGGCAGTTTCGATTTGAGAATTTCCTTTTGGGCCCAGTATTTTTTCCATGTGATGGCTACTCTTCTATTTATTTCCTCTATATTTCGGTCTTTCCCAAATGAAATTTCCTTTCCAAGGTAAGTGTAGCTGCCTACGTACTCGAGTGGTACCTTTTTAACCAGTACTGGCGATAACTCCCCGTTAGTCATGACTTTGGTTTTTTCTAGGTTCATTTCCAAGCCCACGCGAGCACTAGCAGTTTGAAGTTCATTTATCATTGTATTGAGCTTGTACGAACTTTCAGAGAACAGGACGATGTCGTCCGCAAAGCGAAGATGGCTTAAATAAGCCAGAATAAAATATAGGTATACTTATATAAAGGCGGCTCCTATACAACAGACGTGATCTTTATAGATAATTATTGCACGTTCACGAGTCTGAGTCGCACTTGGCCTGATATTTTTTATTTAAATAGAGATGTTATTTGAAGTTAGATAAAGGTCAACATTCTAAATACTCATTTATATTAATTCATTGGTATTTTTTTCTATTTGTGGTGATTTACCTATCTAATTTTAAGGAAATAGATAAGACATAATTTTAAATAATTTATGACTATTTAGGTATTTTTACATGCAACTTTGCATTCAGTAACTCTTAACTGAATAATCCATTCCATTCTTGGCTTTTAAAATTCTGGCATTCGCAACATGTACTTAAATGATAAAAAAATCTTCATTTAAATATTAAAAGAATTAGTTACCCACCTACTTACTCAATAATTAACACGTTGTAAGTACTTATGAAGATATTTATTATTACGAGGCGCTGTTTTGCGTAGGTAATATAATTAATTAAAAAATCTAATTGTTGGATTCCAGAAGGCCATTTCAAATTATTTGAGCTATTTGTATGATAATATTTTGGTAATATTATAACAGCGGAACATGTTACCACTTTATTAAATATTCCGCTTTGTAACTTACCTACATATTTTATTTTAACGAATCTTATAAGTAGAGGTTTTCCCATAAAATTGTTTCGTATAGTTGCCTATAGAGTACTTACTTACTCATGGTTAAATTCTTTAGGTACTTTCACTTGGCAGTAAAATATAGAATTACAATATACATGCAATCCATATGCAGATAACTTTTGTAATCAATTATAAACCTTTTAAAATTATAAAATGAGATTAGTCAAGATCTCTTTTTTCAAACTTTTTTATGGCCTTATCGACGTTCCTAAATAATACCTATATAGGTATTTTAAACATTGTTACCATACTTACCTATAGGTACGTGCTTATACGAATATAAATACCTATGTATTACCTATAAAATTAAAACTCTTTTGAGATACTTAGGTTGTTTAGATATATATACTTATAGGTTCAGAGTAACGAGAAAAAATACAGTAAAATCCACTATATTTTAGGAGCATAGAATAAATAAGTTTTAATTAATATTTATCCCTGTTAATAGGCAAGTCTTAAAGTTTGAATTAAGATTATTAATCCTAGATGCAGGTTTATATAAAATGAAATATCTAATAGGAATTAATTTAATAATATCAAACCAAAAAACAGTTAAAATAAAATACGAGTAATATATTACTCCGAGGTATAAAAATACGCTACCCTGCAGTTGTTTTCTAGCCGCATAAAAAATCTGCAGCACTCAACACAGACAGAGTTCCTTAGAAGAAAACTTCTTTTTCTAATTCATTGCGCTGCTAACGCTCCCCAAGGAGGTTCCATTAGCAAGAAAATGGAAGTGCACCCTACAAAGCTCTAGAAATCTCAGCAATAAATGCCCACAAGCTCTGAATTTATTTTTATCGTTTGTATCACTTAAGGTATAAGATTGAAAACAACTCGCGATATTTCCCGGTAATAGGTATAATTTACTCGGTTTTTTTTTCTACGCTGGCAATAAAATATTTACGGGGCCCGGATGAATTCATGAGTGGATCCCGTCCCCGTTCTTCCACTTGGACAAATTAATTCATTTTCATGAACAAACATTATTAATATTCAACGTTATTCATCGCGGAGATATTTTTTGGGGATGCTTGGAATAAATGAGATTAGGAAATTGGGTCAGAGTACAAGAGCCCCGTTGTAGGTATTTATTTATACTTCATTACAATGGTACAAAACCAATTACGTCAATTAATATGGAGACAATATTATAACTTAAAAAGTAATATGGAAAGGTGGACTCCCTTGCATGGGTAAGTACATACTTTCTTTTACAGAACACCGGACATATAGGTACATATAATCTTATTTCCATTCATCCACAAACACATCGCACTAGGGTTGGCCGCCACAAGGGTATTCAGCACCTTTGGAGCACGGCAGACTGGAGATTCGGGTCTGAGTACAATTTTCGCTAGGAGTTGCCCAAACAGATTGTGCCGCCGGCTCTGGCGGTGACCGATCCATGTGTCGGATACAAATAGTATTACTAAAAACAAAAGATATATGTCTGAATCATTTTTAATAGAAGTATCAGACTTTTGAGATAAACACCTCAATAAATTACACCAAAACTGAATCGAGAAATTTAAATTTTCCTTTGTAAATATTTAGGTACTGTAAGTAACTTATGCCTCATAAAATAAACCTTTTATTTTTATATTCAGAAACACCAAGATCTACAACTGCAAGCATCTACATCGCAAAACAACGTACTTAAACAAATGCCATGCAAAAAAGTGGAGTGCATTGCACCGATTTCTAAGAATTGCAGTATCAGCCATCTTTTTGTCGGCAAGCAGTCGTTACGTCGCGTCGCGGATGCAACGATGCACTCGCAGATACTGCACACATAAGTAGTACTCGTATACATTACTGGCTACATTATGTACTTATATAAGGATGTAATGAGACAGGCTAGGCTTGTGAGATTATGTGAGTTTTGTTGAGGGGTCATTTAATTTTGTCTTTGTATTGTTGCTTGTTGAATTTAATTTAAAATAGGTATTTGTAAGGCATATTTTGGTCCTAGATCCAATAATTCTGCTCTGGCATGCGTAGTGCATTAGGTATAGTCAAGGCACTTCCTGAAACTTGTGATATAGCAATAGGAACATGTTATTCAATTTATAATGTTTTGCATAGAGGTGGTTTTCATTACCAAATTTTGTAAAAGTAACAAGGGGATACTTTATAAGTATATTATCTATAGTACAAGTTGTTCTGATAGACATATCCTTTATCCTAAATAGATAAAAGTCTAAATATTTGTTAGAGATGAAATTCAAATTGTATAGGGCGGAAGTTCAACGAAATAGAGTCTTATAAAGCGGAGACATAAGTATGCAAGCACATTACTAAACACATAAATATCACTTAAGTACTGAACAATTTATCTGGCCAAATATGTATGTAGGTAGTTAGAATGCTCGCTCTACGCAGTTACGGCAGTGTAGGCGTAGGCATAATTTAAGTCAACTATATCTTACACTTTTAAGTCGCTTCGATTCCATGTCGAAGTCTAATTATGTAGGAAAGGAAAAAAAACTTAGATCGAGTGACTTTTGTCACGCCAAAGGTTGTCACGCTATTATTGCCTGCCTTTCTGAGTTTTGACTAAACTGCACTCATTAATTTATATAAATGATGAAACCAAGGCAGAATTGATATGTATTTATTACCATATAAATTTACGATTAAATATGGTTTAAATTATTAAAAACTGACTGATTGTAGTGAAGTAGTTATACCTACCTACTTCACTGGGCTGTTATGCCCAATGCCAACTATATATATATATATATATATATATATATATATATATATATATAAATAAATAAATGCGGATGTGTGTCCCACCTCCTCGCACATGTGACTGCATCATTTATGGTCTTATCATAATTTAGAGAAGGCGGGTTGATGAATGCGTCTCTTTGTTTCAACAACGTTATGGCTTGCTTTATGGCGAGGTCACTACGCAACGTGACTCTGTACCAGCGCTTGGTAACTTATAGTACCTAAGTACTTTGGTACCTACAATATAGGTTCAGCGCCGCTCTAACGTCAAAGGGTCATTATAAATGTAATAACAGTTAGAAAGACATGATGAGGAGGTACACGTTATTTTGCGACTATGAGTATGTACTTTTGTCGCGTTTTTCGGTACCTAAGTATTTTCCTATTTACACCGCAGGATTCAATATAAATAGATACAAGTAAGTATTTATCAATATAAATAATAAAATATTTATATTGATAAATACTTACTTGGGTTCCTACAAGTCGCGTTTCTATAAGTTTGTGATGTCATCTGTCATCAGAATAGATACTTAGGTTCTAATTTTTTTCTGTTAGTAGATAGGTACCTAATACTCATTGCCACTTTATTAGTAAGTAGCTATTCTGTTAATTTGTGTGAGTATTCATGTCAAAGATGATTAATAGGTAAACAAATCTTATGACATGAACTGCATAGGTATTTTCTAAATGAAGTACCTACCATTAAGCACGTAGGTAGAGAAAAATGGAGTTAAGCTTGAAAATCTCATGAAAACATCATATTTTCCAACAGAAATATGATACATTGGGTGTTATAAAGCCTTTAACCAAAGAAATATAGAGATCATCGTCACACAACCTCTACGTGCGGATAATTTTGAGCACAACCCAAGGGCACACGTCTTTCATATCAAACCACACCTACATACCTATACCTAGCGCTAAAGAAATAACATAAAAACCATACAAACATACTACGAAGCTATACATAAAATATACGAATTCAATTACTTATAGCAATAACAGAGATAAAGCAGAGAACACACGAGGGTTGTACAGCAATGATTCAATATAATCCTACCCGGACATATGTCGAAGACTTATGCGGACTTTTATTAAAGCGACTTATTTGGGAAAACAATATGGTGAACCGCGGCCTATTGTACTGGATTGAGACATTGTGAGTAAACGGCTTTATTAAGCTTCGTTAAAGGTAACTTTAAATTACTCTTTAAGTATAAGTACCTAGGTATAAACTGTTAGCGTTCCCTTTTAAAGGAGATAATTTTGCTGAAGACCTTTTCGTTTTATTTTCCTGTTGGTGGTCCAGTTTGGCTTCCCTGTAAGTAACAGAACTTATGCAGAATATATACAATATCAAAGGTCTACATATTACAGCGATTAGTAACACGTGCGCTGAGAAAATTCATATCAACAAAACAGACCTAACTTTATTCCCTTTAATTAGTAAACATAAAGTACTTTGTATTTTCATTTACACCCTGTTTCACAGCAGCGGTGTTCGTTACATCTGGCCTGAAAATTATTTCAGCCGAGCTCCTAATTTTGGTACATTTGCGATGAGCTTAACAAGAACGAGCCAGCGGCGCGCTTTTCATCTTTGAAGCGCAACATTTACATTTTCGTCTCATTTATTTGCTATTTCGGGCCAAGCCCTCCCCTTCTCCGGCCCCCGCACACCCCTCCCACGCCCTCATTCCAATGAATAAGTCTCAGCGTGCGTCAGACGAGAGTAAAACGAAATTGGGAAGGAACGCTCTATAAAGTCTAATTAAGTTTGAAGTGAATGCACAAATGTAAGGAAATATAAAAATGTCCGAAAGGAACGAGAATTTATTTAGCGGCGGTCTGAATAAATTTTATTAAGTTAAGTACATTAGAATTATATTATATTTTTGATGGTTGCTTTATCTCTTGATTTCATCGACGAGTGCTTTGAATTAGAGAAGGCATAAGTACCTACTACCTAACCACTGACACCGTTAACCTCATACACAAACTAGGTAACTAATCAAATGATACTACATAGGATATTATACAAGTAATGATACTTAAATGCATCCTTTTAAATAACAATAAATCTTTCGTAAAGTAAACATAAATCAAATTCAACAAAGTTTAGTTTGGAGGCAAACGGAGGAAGCGAGATGGCACATGATCAGAATGTAATCGCCTAATTCCGGCTTTTATTAAGATATTTTTACGAAGAAAAGCCGTCGTATTGTTATTCTGGAGACGTTTCGTATAAAAATAACGCGTCCCTTACACGAACCTTTTGTTTCGGGGCGGCTCCGCTACCATAATAGATATTATTTCGTTGCCACCCCTCCCTTAGTTGACATTCGTGGCTTGCAGTTGGCAGGATGCAACCGTAATGCGTGATTGAATTATCAATTTGGCTAAGAAAGAAATTAAAACTGTCGACAGTATTTTGTCGTGTAGAAAAAAAGGTTTTTAATTGCTTTTGGAACTTGTTTGGCTACCTTTCTATGTCTAGCGATGGAAAATGTTTAACTTTAAATGTATAAGATATAAGTACCTACCTGTACCAATGCAATAAGTTTATAAGCGACCGTAACCGAAAATAAACTGTTTCAACTTAAAATCAACTTCTTATTATTGGAACTATTCTTATTATAGGACAGTTTCGGTTCAATAAATTCCTTACCAGATGGTACAAATAGGTAACTTGAATGGCGGAGGGTTACCTTCATATAATACGGAACACACATAGGCCCAGATTTCTCTGATAGAAAAACGAGGCCCAAACCGCCCCCGAATATAAATCGCCTTGTTATATTTTCCGGGACATTGGGATTCATGGAGTCTGTGGGCCTTGACGATATGATTCTTCAGAAATAGTAGAAAGTTTTATGCTGGGGACAAAATTGTGAGAAATATACATCCATAGCTATACCTACCTAACTAACAGTAACTTATGAGCAAAATATTGTGACGAAATTTATTTTCCGTGTCAGGTCAGTTGAATCGACTTCATATTCTACATAAAAGTATCTAACAAAAGGATTTTTTTCTAGATAGGTAACAACGCAAAATCTAGATAATTAAATTTATTTCAAAATTTACTTCAGTAAGTAGGTATTACGTCTATGCACGTTGGTTATTTATCATATTACATAGGTATGTATATTGTATAGGTATGTACTATAGGTAGGTACCTATAGTACATATTTAGGTATCTCCTGTCTCCAATACCTATTCCAATATCCCTAGGCACAATGTGTACCTAACACAACCGTTTTACTAGATAGTACCTAAAACGTTTGTGATCTTTAGTACTTAAGGTTGACAGCTGGTTTAGAATCACTATAGGTACCTACATAGTTTCAAAATTTCAAAATAAAGAGGTACTTAGGCTTACTCTTTGAATTGATACCAAATTTTCGCATCCATAAAAGTTTCTTAAATTCTAATCATAACAAACGTGCACTACCTACGTAGGAGAAAATGATTTGTTTTTGTATTAAAAATTCTCATTATTTTCGCACATGTAGAGAAATAAAAAATCCTTCCAATTACATTTTATATAATCCAAAGAAGTGTACCCTTGCTACGTGCATATCTAGGTACCCTTTTCTGTTACGCGTTGTATATCTTCCTAATTTATAGAAGTGAGAACAGACATAAGTGGGTATTCTTAACCATGAATTCCACACAGGTATTAATATCGTCTCTCATCTATTTTTGGTGATGGACACAATACGCGAGTTATCTTGATTCTTAATCTCACCACGGAATGCCAGCAGTAGATAGATCCCTACTACATATGGATTACAAATGCTTAACATTTAGTAAGCTTAGCACGTTAGAAAGACGTGTGACCAATCTGAATTTGTAACAGACACATAGTTACAGGATTTTTGAACTGCTTTTTTTAATTGAATTTTGAAGATGTGCCTACCTACAAATTAAAGAAAAATGACACGTAAGTAGTAAGACGAATTAAAGTCAATAATTATTTAAAACTTTCTATGATAACTACAGTTTCAAAACTTGATGAAAACCGTCGAATCTAAAATTATACAGCAATAAAACAGCCTATGCTCACGAATCTTCATCAAGTTTGCATTTAGGTTCACAGTGATATGAATCTTCGCATAAAATTCAAATAGAAATTGTCATAATTATGCATCTGGACAGCTCCCCCCATTAGGGGGCGTTTAGAAGCCATTCTCGAGTTCATCCTCCTCTCTTTGTGTCTACTATATTGCAAGTAATTCAAAGAAATGTTGTGTTTTTTTAGTTCATTTTCAAAGCTGAGTGCGAATTCTGAATAAAATTACAATAAGAAGCTCCAGCCATGATTCTTTAGTTGACCGTTTAAATATAGGCAGTTGTTGACTACTTAAAGAAAAAGGTTTAAATATATTACCATAGGTAATATAATTAGTGTTGTTTATCTTTATCTATTGTTTGAAATCGGTTAAATACCCATATTTTCCTATTGGATGTTTACTGCCCTAGAGACAATGGCTATAAAAAGCATATAAATCAACAGAGTCAACAAACAGTTTTAATTTACTTTAATACAAACTTAATTTATAACTGACAGTGAAGGACAGAACATACAAAAGTGATTAATACCTATATTATGTATCAATATTTATTACAAGTAA
This sequence comes from Sesamia inferens, assembly GCA_037179545.1. Lineage (NCBI taxonomy): Eukaryota > Metazoa > Arthropoda > Insecta > Lepidoptera > Noctuidae > Sesamia > Sesamia inferens. The sequence goes on from CM073930.1 coordinate 14,582,366, forward strand.
TTTAAGGTCAAGATCGACTAGTTGATACCCACTCGTAGATATTCAAAATTATGTTAATATTTATATCTCAACGTCTTTAAATTGTTTTAACAATAACGTGGCAACAATTTAAGTAATGACAAAACAGAAAAATATACCGAGCATATAGCGATTATAAGTGGGTACCTAGCTGCCTACCTATATAATATCAATATAGTACGTCTGTGAGACCGGCTTAAGGGCGAGAGCCAACGCGACCAAGTTATAATCATTCCTATGTATATCAGCCCAGCCTCGACTCAGCGAAGCCTTTATCATCTCGTTAAGTATGATAAGTAAAGTGGATCTCTTTTTTTACTTAAAAAACCCAGCAACTTAATATTTTTTCACAAAATATTTAAAGAACGTGCACAATTAAGTATGCAAATTAAATTAAGTCGGTTGGTTTTTTTCTGTGTGTCCTAAGTTTGCAGTTCGTGACCATATTATTAAACCGGTTTTAATAAGAGGTACTTATTAAAAAGATTCATTGCCATAATCGTTGAAATAATAACCTCATCACTCACGCGTCTGAAAACATAAAAAAAACGTATGCAAAGATTAGAAACTGCATAAGGAAAGCCTTTCTGCTAAAAAGGACTTTCTAAGTTCATACATTTGTATTTCAGAAAAAGTCATATTATCATGTAGATTCGTTAGATAATTTTATTGTTGCTGACAAAGGCTCCTTTCAATAAAGTTTGAGGAAGATAAATTAACAAAAGAAAACGGGGTAACAAAGCTGAGTTGCGTAACGCGGCACAAAGGGTACCCGGTATGAATATGAATGGCTTGTTTGGTAAAATTGGGCCGAAAACAACGACCGAGCGCAATTTCTTTTGTCTATTTTTTTCTCCTCTGTCGGCGATTCATTGCGAACAGTTGTGATGGTAAAATTCTATTTTTACATACTTACTCTACAAATATTATTTTCTTTTTGCACGATGAACGTTTTTTCCTAAAGGAAGGATGAAAACTTTTATTAAGTTTTTCTGTATTACATTTTCTGTTATATTGCAAATATTGTGATTGGTATTCTAGTTAAGTATGTTTCTTTTGGAAAACGATTTTAGTGACGCTTCCAGATTTGATCAAGATATCTTAACAGCATGATGTTCAGTTAAGAAGTTCGATATTTCCTATATTTGTAACTCGAAATCTGCCTAAATATACGAGCTAATAAATGAGACAACACAGCAGATGGGCAGTACAAAACTTTCTCCCATTCTCCGCCTATTAAGCGGCCAGAATCCTCAGTTTTACCAAAGAGTTTCCTCAATTGTTTTGGTCGGTATTTATTAAATAACCCTGCAAGGGCGTTCCAGTCTGTGGGCTAAGCCCGGTCGTGCTCTTAATAAAGCCCTAGCTTAATATTGTGTGGGAGTACAACAACAGCCATGTGTCCGTTTTGTTTATATTTCTGCCAAAGTAACGGATAGACTGTAGGTACGTTCTCATTTTATTATCTTTTTAATGAGACCAACATTTTCTTTGTACCTATTTCATTATTTTTTCCAGGTCATTTATTTTAATTAAGGTAATAATTAGGGGTTTATGATGTAGGTATAATTTATGATTTTAATAGGTAGATACTAGACGGCTCGCATGGATTTGAAATCCTTACGAATATTAGAAAACGGAAAGTGAGTTTGTTTGTTCCGCTTTCACGCCGTTACTACTGAACCGATTGCTTTGAAATTTTGCAGACGTAAAGTTAGAAGTCCGGATTAAATAATATGGTACTTTTTATATTTATTTTGAATAATTTAATATTCTCGAGGGAAATCTAAAAAGCGCGATGTAATCGAACTGCAACTATTATAATAAATGATGGTTTTCTACAGGTACCATTTTGAGTTGAAACATCCTTTATAGGCTCATTTACCTAGGTCATACTTACCTCTTAGATACCTACTAATGTAACTAGAATATAAGTACTTACCGTTGGGTGCGTAACAACATCATCTCTATAAATCTTTGCAAAGACTATAACTTAAATTGCTAGATTTACGTTCAACATTCATGGTATTGAGCGCGCAGTCATGAGAACACCGCTGCCGTAGCTGACTACGGTCCGGAAACGTTATCTCGGTTCAACTAAACAACTCACTCCAAACGAACGATACCCCTCGCAACTTCAAACGACATAAACGACTATATATTCTAATGTAATTTGAATTGTATATCCCAAAACAAAGGGTTGTAAATTGAATGGAAGAGTCAAGTAGCAAAGATATTACAGAACATAAGACAAAAGCAATGCTGCCTCAGTAAACCTCTCTCAGACGAGTTAACCAGTTACCGCAGAGCTGAAACTATTCAAATAACTTCTGGGTTGGATACACAACTACAGTTATATGTTAGTAAAATATATATAGAAATCTCAGAGGCGTCATGTTTTGGCTGATACATATTGCTTGCTACACTTAAGATTTATTTATTCAGCTGGGACATGACACATCTACCATAAAACTCTCCAAATTGCTGTCAACATTACAGACTCTTTTTTGAGATTAAAAAAACAGAAATGGAGGTTAATGTAGGACAAGAAATCTCCCCAGAATTTAAAACTAAAAAAAATCAACTTAATTCATTAAAATTACGAGACAGAAGATTGTCAGTTATGGTCTCTGAGAGCGAATGTGCTGAATCGACGAGCGTCGAAGCCGGTCGTAAATCTCTTGAATTCTCTCCGGATGAAAATAAGCGACAGAGTCGCGCCACAGACCAACTTGAGTCGGAAAACAGAATGTTCGTTCCAAAATCTATTTTTTAACATATCTACCTCACGATTTATTCTGTTTACTTCGGCAAGCGATGTTTTGGCGGGTAATTTTATTTACGCCAACTTTACCAATGGCCAAAATAAACGTAATACCAGTGCCATGAACTGCCAATTTATTTTCAGACTGTGACTTCGATTTTCCTACGTATCGAAACTCTATTAGACTCGTTATTTTTTCTCCGTTAGACAAAAAGTTTTAGTGCATAAGTATGTATCTACTTAATAATTTTTAACATTTTAAATTAAACACCTTTTCTATCTAAAACCTAAAAATAAAATCAGGGTCAACTTAAATATAAAACCTTTCAATATAACCAATTTTCTAAAAGATCTAACCACCTACCTACCCAATAAAAAAATCAATAGATATTACAAAATCTAAATCATGGATTTATACAAAGTACCTACCAATCTCTATGAAATACAAATCCGCCATCTTGTCACGTGAACCAATCACAGAGCGTTCTGCACTAAAATCCAATATGGCGGGCAGGTAGCTACACCTACAGCGTAAGCCCATTCTGTATTGTAACGATGCTGTGAATGGTTGTGAGAAACTTAGATAAATGATTGTATTAATGTCTCTATTCATAATTGCTTACAAAGAACCCAATAGGTGTCTACCGGGTGTGAACCTACTCAGTATATACTTAAATCTTAGTAATTAAAATTACCTACTTTACTAAAATTATTAATGAAAACTATGCAAATATTTAGATAATAAATTATTCTCCAACGTTTTTACATCCGTATTAGCGTGTTTTACGACGTTTGGTGAGATAGCCTTTGTAACTGACCTAGGCACAAGCACACAATAAAACTTTATGGATGAACAAATAAACAAATTGAACTATAACTTACAAACAAAATATTATACAACTCGATGATAACAAACCCCTGGAAATTTACGGTCAAGTACGCATGTTGATAAAGACTGACTGAAATATGAGAACAGATGTTCGGGGTGAACGAACTAGGAACGATGCGCTTGCGCCGCACGACCCGCGTCGTCGATTTATTTATTAAATAAACGTGTCCACATTAACCTGACGATTTATACATAAATAGTCTTAATTATTTTACGACACAATTTGACAATGTATTAATGGCTTTATCTTGCTATCTTTAACACCATAAAACATGCAAATTGCACATCAAACTTACAACATGATAACAATCTTTATTATCACTGCATAAGTGCGTTTAGCATTTAATTGTAAACAATGAGTATAGTAATTGCTAACGTTTACTGTTGTATAGTGGATTCATCTGATATTAAGTGTTTTGTTTACTGGCTGTTGCGTAGGTACATATTCATTGCAAGAGCTTATTTCCAAACCATTACACTCAAATAAATACAACAAATAGGTACCTATCTAATTTATTTAGGTACTAGATACGTCTATGCTTGTATGATATCCGCCATTATGTTGATAAATACGCTAGTAAATATCCTAGGTTACTCAAAATAGTTTGAAAAACGAATTTTATAACCTGCGTATTATACAAAGGCGTGTAAAAAGACAGTAGGTAATTAACTTAGGCAGTTCATCCAAAAAGAAAATAAAACATCATTTTTTTTCCTCTGAACATAATTTCGTTGCGATAATAGATTCGTATTGTAGATATAGGGAGGGCAGAGGAGGTGATTTAAGAAAATTACATTATAAAAAGAGAAGAATGAAAAACGGAGGGGCTTCGCCGCGCGGCGTCGCTTCAAAGACATTATTATAAAAATGTACCAATTTAAATTCAAATATGAAGGCGGTCTGCTGGTGCTATATAGAGAGTAGATTTACTATTGTACCTACAGATGGGACAGCAATGTGGGTGGTATCAATCACAGTAGGTAAAATTAGAGATTGATATTTAAAGGTCGACGGAAAATAATTTTCGAATCCCTTTTGGCTCGTTCTTTTTAACTAAGTAGATAGCCAGTTCTGGTGATTAAAACTTCATAGTATCATCAAATAAAGAAATAGTATCATCTCAGCGACAAATGAATGTCAAAATATAGGGAAAGTAACGTAAAAAGTAAGTAGTAGTGAGACTGAGATCAGAATGTGAACGTTTTTTAAAATTAGTAGAATTACCTCTCAGAGTGTAGATAAACTTCTTTATGAGAATTCACCCTCATAATATAAGTACTTAAGCTAATTTATATTTTATAATTGTGAAGCTTTGCACTACCTATATATGGCAACCGCCAACTAGACCTGGACAAATATTCAGAGAAAATCATAGGCTGACTTTGTTACGTGTATTTTCTGCTTACTAATCTGCCGACCAAAATAGAGCCGGCGTCCAATAGGTCCTGTATCAAAAACTACTATGTTTCACTTGAAGAAAACTAATCTATCTAAATACCTTTGTGCTAGCTTTTACTGCTACTTTTCTTAAATTGGAAAAGCTGAGACGGATCAAATCCTGTCGAAATGGCAACTTTGCCAATAAAAACTTTCTTTGTTACCCCGATAGTATCGACTAAACTCTTTCATTCGTTCTAACGCTCTTCTGTTCGAAGGGAAATGGCTGCACATACTTATATAGGAAGGTACAGTTGGCAACAAAAGTCGATTAGCACTTTTCTTTTCGAAATCTTAATTAAGTACATAACGAGAAAAATATTTTATTAAAATTATACACCAATGTGAAGTGAAATTAAAATGAAATAGGGTAATTCCGGGATAGATGGCCGTACGGGAGAGTTGGCCAGTGCCTGAAAATTGTACAAAGAATCGCTAGATGGGATAACTGTGTACTCAGTTTGCTTGCCGAGGTGCGTAAAAATAACCGTAGGTACGCCAAAAGGTCTGCGAAAAAACATGAAAATGCGAGTAAAAACCTAATGTTTTGATTTGACTATTGCTAATTCTTTTTTTAGGGTTTATGTACGAAGTTGTGGTCATATTAGTTTTCAATAATAACATGTTTTTTAGTATTTTTACCAGATAATGAACCGTGCTACATTATGACCTCAAAAGTACGGCATGGTTTTGCACTTTTTTTCACGTGGATGGTATGGCCATCTCTCCCGGATGATTAGAAGAGATAGCCTTAGTTTGTCAGTGTCAGATGGCCGTATGATTGTAGGAGATTAATTTTATTTATTTTTTTTGTTTTCGTTATTTTCTGTCTCCGATTCCTGAAAGGTTCGAAGAGGTACCCAAACGAGCGAAGCAAGTTGGCAAAGTTCTTACTTCTGAGAAACAAATTCACGAAAGAAAGTCTAAAGAAGAGGCTCAACTGCTCAAGGAACAAAAAAAAAATAACAAGGAACAAGAAAATAAGAAAAAACTACAAATAAAGGAAGAGATCAAGACTAAGAAAGTAAAAATGACTGATGATAGCAATAAGATGACTGACAAACCAAAAAATAAATTACCTCTTAAAAGGAAATCGACTAGGAAAATATCTAAAAGCAGCGATGACGAAGAAGAAGAGATAGTTTTAAATCATACAGATGAAGAGAGCGATATGAAAGAAAACGACAATTGTGTAGGCTGTGGAGAAAATTATTACCACAACACAGCTAATCGAAGATTGGATTCAATTTGCCATTTGTTTTCTTTGTGCCATGATACCATGTGCTCTAAATGCGGTCGATGCAAAAGAAGTGAGTAGAGTTATGAAGTGGCACAAAATAAAGCTGTGTTAAAAATAAAAAAGTGAGATGTATTACTGGCCATCTTACCCATCCTACTATGGCCATCTCGCCCTTAGTATCCGGGAGAGATGGCCAGAGCGTTTTTTTTTTCAAAGATAGTTTTAAGGTCTATCTCTTTAAAAAATATCAATATTATATGTCACTTCCATAAGTTGAATGTTCAGAGTTTAATTAAAAGTAGGTACTGATTATCATAATGAATATTTTAGTTTAATTTTTATTGGGCTTCAAAAAAACTATGGCCATCTATCCCGGCTTTACCCTAAGTACCAACCCGCACTTAGCTAGCGAGGTAGAATATGGCCTCTCACCGAAATTAGGCCCAACGCCAATGAGGCCAAGGTCCCAACAGTGGGAACATTATAGAATAGAATACTCTTTATTATGTACACCAAATAAGTAGATTACAGAACATAAATAAAAAGTTTTAGAAAGGGAACACAACGAGCGGTCTTATCGCTAAGAAGTATCTTTTACAGACAACCTGATGATTATGATAAACACCAATGTGACGTTAAATTTGAGGTCACGTCACGTCGGGGTCACCAGTGTGGAGGTACGAGGAACAGGGTGTAAAGTTCACTCATCCTCCACAGAAAAAGGGAGGATCCTTCGTCCAGACTGGTATTGTCTGGCGGACACTTAGCCAAATGGTTGATTTTGGGAAGTTGTATGTATACTAGTTGCACGAGAAACTCTGCTTGCGGGATGTAGAATTCGTGTGACGTCAATATGACTCGTTCTTCGCATGTGGCGGTTGTAGATACCGCTACAAATCAAAGAACAGTATTCTGACTCGTTCTTTTTATTATTTAACTCATGGCTTCTATTATGAAATGCCGAAATTCATTATCGAAGCATGTTAATCGACTTTTTTGCTGACCGTACCTATAGGTAGGGCTTCAATGACTTTGGGTATCGTTACCTCTGACTCAGGACAAAAGGGCCTGTGGGATTGTTTCTGAGGTTATTAAAAACTTTTTAAATCTTTGAGATAAGACAGCTTTTATACTTTAAGAATAAAGGAGATATCAAACTGATAAGATTGTAAGAGAGCGTGTTTTTTGTTTTTATCTTTTATAGATAATTTTGATTGGGGTCTTTGGTAGCTTAAGTAGCGTTAAACCTACAAACATTTAGAATGTAAGTTTAATTTTATTTTACTACCTAAAGGTAACGCAATCCAATTTTTAATAATTTTAAAGGTTTAGTATTGTTGATCTACTGCTTCATATGCCCAAAAAAATCATCTGCTCAAAAACGTAAACAATAAGATGACGTACCTACCTACCTATTGTTAAACTGTCAAAGTGAAAAACCCATAAATAATGATTAAAAATGTTCCAAATATGAAAGTGTATTTATCAATTTTACTTAGGTATGTAAATAGATTGATCAGACGCCATATTTCTTTAAGATACTGTACGTAAGTACTTTCTATTAAATACGTCATCAAACAAATCAAAACAAGACAAACATCTTAATTTGAATTTCAAACTGAGAATATCAAACAAATTCCTTGGCTCTTAGCAGTGAGCAATTACAAAATATTCTCGAGAGATTCCAATTAAAACGTTTCATCCGCAAAATTCCACAGGGTCGGAAGTTTCTAAGATCCTCCCCCTCCCCCTGTAAGAGGGTAATTGCTCTTCACATTCCCCGAATGTCTTACAGGCGAGTTCTTGTTCCCGGACGGAATGTCACTCCTCTACCAACGCTAAAGGAACAATTATTACTCCAGACAGCCGTCCACTAAAGCGTAACGTGTGAACTGACATGAACGTAGTTTTATTTGATCCTTTTTACAAGTGATTATTAGAGAAATGTATTTCTTAATTAGAAAATCAAATTTTTAAGACTCCATTAGGTATAATCGGACGCTCTAGTGGGTTGTTGACCTTATTTAATACATTATGTACGGAAGACAGCAGGTCAAGCTACTCTTAACTGTCAAATAGGTATTCTGAATGAACCTTGAACCTTAACGCATTTGAGATAAAGTTAAAAATCGAATATAGAAATCTGACAGATTGTATTAGCTTGGTGTGCTGTCGTCGGTACTTACTGTATCTTATAGCCGTTAGGTATACCTATACCTAATATATCCACTAATATTAGTGTTATATATATAACTCTTATTCTTATATTATATCCATTCCGGCCGCCAGCGAATTCGTTCGCATGGAGTTAGTTATGCTCCGCTCCTATTGGTTGCAGCGTGATGTTATATAGCCTAAAGCCTTCCTGAATTAATGAACTATTCAAGGCAAAAAGAATTTTTCTAATCGGACCAGTAGTTCCTGAGATTAGCTCGTTCAAACAAACAAACAAATAAACAAACTCTTCAGCTTTATATATTAGTATAGATATAGATTACAAGGTTAGCTAACGCCATTGAGTAAAAGATACTGAGTGTAACATTAACGCCTCGATAGAGTTTAATACAATTTTATGCTAATTTCTCCATATTTATGGACAGTGTAATGTTATCATACCACCTCAGATTGGGCAATGCCTTATTTTGTAAATATGACCACTTAATAAAGTTACAAAGTAACTTATCTGCTAAGCATTTATAAGAATTCTTCGAAATTAATATCCCTTATTATGTATAATTAAGATAAGTAGAGATGCATTAGTGGCAGCGAGGGAACTTTTTCTCATAATTCCCTCTGAACCAGTCGGCACACGCACCGCTGATATTTATAAATAATAATATAAAACAATATAGCAATGGCTCTTAAGAGTTCGCTACATAAAGCTCGCCCCGAGAATAAATGGATTACTTGTGTCCGTGGTGCGCCATCTAGCGGGGGGCGCGCGAAACTGTATGAGTTATTGTTATTGCGCGGATATCCCCCTTTCCGAACATGTTTTCACTTACACCCCTCTTGTAGAAGTCGTAAAAATCTGGCCGAAAATATTTTATTAAATTGATTGTGTTTTCAAAACATGTTCACCGCAAAATATTCTTAGACCCAACATGTCATATTTTCAAATTGCTTCGTAGACTACGCGTTGAAACTTCTAAATTCTTAGTCAGCTATCTCTATTAGGCATTATGGGGATAGCATTTTTTTAAAACGTTATCTTAGTCATACTTCTGTTCATTGAATCGGACGTTATTGCAAACGATCTAAGCGTTCTTCGCAGCAAATCAGCCTACGTTCAAAAAATCCTTCCCTGAAAAATCATTGAAATATCTCACGTTTCTTTAGTTCAGACTGCCAAGTTATTCACATGAAAACTGCTACCATCTAGTTTCTAATTACCAGATACCTAATGTCCATTAATCATCCATTAGACGTCCTCCGTGGCGCAGCGCTCAACGCGCCTGCCCTGTGTTCGATCTCCGGCCAGGTCATGATGGCCCGGGTCTTGGATGTTTATCTATATATGTATCTATTATAAATATAGTATCGTTGAGTTAGTATCCCATGACACAAGTCTCGGACTTACTTTGGGGCTAGCTTAATCTGTGTTATTTGTCCGTATATATTTATTTATTAATGAAAACGTATCAATAAGGTATTTACAAAGAGATAAGGCAGAGTACACGATTCATATAGAACTGGTAAACGATTGCTGAGACTTATTAGCAGTAACGAGGCTATAAAGTTGGTGTTCGTTAGCTCGCGGACAAACGGACACATAACTTACCAGTCGAACTGGAACACCCGCGTTGTGGACTACCGTCCGCGGCTCGTTCTTTTAATTAACCACACTTGTTTTAAAAGACATGGTATGTAGGTCTCACGTACCGTAATAGGGATGTTTTCTGGGTAAAAAAAAGTTGTTTTTATTTAGTCTGTCATTCAGATTATGGAAAAATATTGGATAAGTATATTTTGTTTTATCAAATCAATAAAAATTGACAAATATAAAAGGCATGAAAGATCAGGAGTGGTGGCTGGTGACGTCACTGCGCGCTAAAAAGTGTAGCTTGCAGTGACGTCACACGAGTTTTCAACGCACTGTGTCGTCCTCATTTTTTGTTTATATGAAAAAAGAAAAAATACGTGTCCAGTATTTTTTGTAAATCTGACTGACGGACTAATTAGCTTTTTTTTTTTTTTGTCATATAGGTAACCTATTGCTGAAGCGATTTCAAATAAAATTCAACTAATGAGGAGAACGGATCTCTGTAGAGCAGTTTCAAGTAGGTAATTGTATTAATAATTTTGAAAAAATATAGTTCTAACAATACGCTTCAATCCATCGATGACTTATAACTGTAAATTGATCATTCCCCGCAATAGTCTGTAATAACTGCACAGAATAACATAGTAGGTACCAAAAACATAAGAAGAAAAACATGAAATAAAATAAGTTTCAGATTGCAGTTAATACAAAAAGTAGGTAGTCTAACCAGTTCTAGGTATGCTCATTTGGACACAATAGAAAATATTTATTCCATGCCATCGACACCGCTGATATGTATAGATATAATATCAATTCTATTATCAGAAAATAATGAAGATAACAATATAAGATTGAAGTGAAAATAGCCTTATCATTATTGATAAAATTAGGGGCCGCTCCTTGAGTAGGGAGTTCCAGGTAGATAAGGTTGGACCAATGGCAAAACGGGGACGATAAACTAATTTGACTAAATCGGGGTCTGTTCAACTTCGTAGATAGGTAGGTAGGTACTTGCTAGTTCAATTAGCTAAGTACCCAAATCAAACTGTTTTGTTGTATAATTACCTACCAGTGCGTAGAAAGATGAGTTTTAGGAACACCTAAAGAGGGAAGGTGCTAGGTGTACTTACAACATCCAGGGACTAGGCAAATAAAACATATGATCTACTAGTTGACATAAAAATAATAGAAGGTAGTTAGTTCAAAATTACTGATATTTTTTTAGTTTATAGTAAGCTAGCATAAGTTTTATTTTCAAACAAAAGTAGGTGTTTATATATAATATACATACTAAGGTAACCTTTCGCAATAAATAGTCTCACTTCTGAGCAGAATCGCAGTAGCATCCTCAGGGCTGTGGCCATGAATAGATACCTCTACCTCCACAAGAGAATTTGTGAAAAGACTTGTTCCATAATTTTGGTTTCGCATGAATGCGTCTTTAGATTTATGTTAGTACTAACAATAGTATTATAAGTGCAAAACTATTTATGTGATCTCAAATAAGCCGTTATCCAAAATAAAATAATGTTTTTATTATACTTAGTTTAATATATTTATTACCTATGTTATATATTAGATATTTATATTTAGAACAATGTCAAAGAAAAGAGCAGATATAACCAATTTAATGTTTACATTTAATAGGTACACTAATAGAATATAGATATTGACCAAATTTGTGTCTTAACACAGAATACGAAAGGAAACAACCGGCCACAGAAACGCTATACCAAAGCACTGTAACAATGATATCATTTAAAATAACTATTCAATTTTATGTTAACTGAATAGAGAACTCATTAAAATAAGAAAGAATATTGGCGTTTTAACATTAAAATAATCCGTGAATAATCTTTTAAGATATTACCTGCAGTAAATTAAGTTGCATCCTAAGCTCATTAAAACGTTGACCAGTCGGGGCTTTTCGAGACAAAATATCATTTAAAGAGACCACACACCACGTGGAATTCAGTATCGTTCTCTTAGATTCATAATATACCTAATTTATTTTGCAAACTGGGTAAAACAAGTTTGGAATGGACGTACTGGCAGCTTCTGATTCTGACTAACAGACACGTTTGTTAAACAGAAAAGAAAAAAATAAGATTTGAAATTAGAATCGTCTCCAAGAAATCGGATAACTTTTTTGATCAAACCTCTTATTGATTCGAGGTATAGTTAAAAGTTTGATTAGCAATGTTAATGGGTTACTAATTTAATATCCTTCATGTAATCTAATCCAGAGACAGTTTTTAATTAGCTACAAGAAGAATTCAGACAAATAACGTACCAGTTGCGTTTCTCAGTCGCCATCTGTGTTTCCCCGACGAGGTTTGTTTGGCGCGACGCCAAACAACGCGCGCGAATTTATACCCTATGTTTACATTAAAATTAATTTTTAGAACTAAAACAAAACATGATTTCCACATTTTTCGTACACAACACTACTATATCGTCTAAAACCTGGAGCTATACTGACTGTCATTTATGTCAGCTTTCTCTTTGCTCGCGAAAAAAACTAATTTGAATTTTAATAGAAAATTGGGTCAACTCCTGTTTCTAGGAAGTGAATGCGCCCGCGCTTGCATTGTATTTATGTTGATGCAAGTTTGTTCAAATATAAACAGTTTTTTCATCTGAATTTTAATAGGTTTGTGACAAAACTAGATATCGTCGGTATTTTTTTTTTTTTTTTGCTGTAGAATTTCTCTTCGTCCTTTGAAATTAGGCGAAGATGTGGAAGTGTAAAGTTAAGTTAAGTTATACCATTGTAAATAATATATGTTTGGAAATAATAAAATTACATTTTACTAGTGTTAATTAAAGGGCTCATTACCTTTAACAAATAAGTAGGTATATGGGTGTAATTTGGACTAAATAAGAGTTTTGTCTCTTCAAATATTTTGAGGTCATAAATAATTATACCTTCTATTATTTATTAACATTATAATAGTTTTCATTCAAAATCCAATTCTAAAAAAAAAAAAAAAACTCTGGGAGCTTGGGAGCTCTACCATAATTATTGAGTTTAGCGCCATCTATTAAAAATGTATGGAACTTTTAAAAGCTTTGAAAGCGCAGTCTCATGGTCACGAAGGTCTCTATAGTAAAATACTATAGTAAGCTGTGTAGAAACAATTCTTCGAATACCTACATATATGTACTTATATGTAACGATGATCAACGACGATGTAATTTACTCGTACCTATGACGATTTGGGATATCTATAAAATTAACTTTCTTATCTTAGGTGCATCTTTCTTCGCTCAACTTTATTGATAAGTATTTCGTATCTTTATGTAGGTAATATGACTCAACCATTAAGTATTCTACTAAAAATAGGTACTTAATTATAATTCCTACATACAAGTTACAAAAACATACCTAGATATTAAGGGTAGGTATAGATAATTATTAATATTCTATTCTTTTTCAGTATCCATCTAAGTTCTGATACTGGAGAAGGCACTGCTATCTATTCGTTATATTTTTCTGCTGATTAACCTACAACTACCAACTGCAGTGCAGTTTTAGAGCACAGGGTAGCTGTGTCAGAATTACACAGTTATATTGCTATACCTACCTACTACAATATCCTTTTTCTTCATCATAATAAATCATATTCATCATTCCGCTTAACGTTCTAAATAACGTAATAATTAATTCATCACGGCAGACAATAAATTCAAAGCTTTATAAAGCTCTAAAAGGCTCTACAATATTCGGTTTCCCATTTTGAGAACAGCGCCATCTGTAGGATATCAGATGAATCGATTCATCCTTGAATAGAGGTCACAAACATTTTTGAAATCACATTTTGTTTTTTTGATACAAAAATTATTTTAATTTTCACGTTATAAAATCACTAAATTATTGATGTATCGTATCTCAGAGCAATCTTAATTACTGTCTGTTTATCGGACTTAATAAAGGAGGCCAATTCACGTTATTTTGAAATAGTACTTTTAAATTTCCTACATTTTCATAAGTACACATTCATTTGGCGCCAAGATGGGACTTCGACTAGTTTTGAACGTTTTAAATTACGAGAACTGGTCTTCTGATTAAATAAGTGTCTGTAAAACATACCTAAGTTTTGTGAATGAGAACATAAGTTTTTATAAATATTATTAGGACAAGATTACCTATTAATTATTAAAACAATTATTAGAACAAATTACCATAACAGTAAATAAGACCTGTTAATCTGCAATTTCACAATAAATATTTTAAAAAATCATCTCAAAAACACCATTCTCAAGAAAGGTTGGAAACATCTGATCTTGGGCCCTCCCAATCGGCTACACAATCAAACACACACACCAACATTCTTTGTATGTGTGCTTAAGAATTTCAGCTGCAGGCCATTGCCATGTCTTGCTATCGACGCCATTTTACTTTACTTGTTGTCTCTTTTCCTCACCCGAGATACGTCGAAAGAGTGATGAGAAAAAAACGGGTAATTCTATCTCATTCGCACAGCGATGGGAGTGCTGGGTGATCGCAGCGTGAGTTCTTTCGATTTGAGAAGGGGAATGAAAAATTAAAAAGTATGGCGATACCGTTCGATGCGCGGTAGGACGGTCCCCGGCCGGCGGACATTTTTTGAGATACTTCGAAGATGGCGGAAACTAAAAAATGAGGTTTACGAGTTTGTATTTTTTTTTTAATTCTGGTATCAGATTTTGTTCTTATTTTTTGTTTAAAGTTGATTGGATTTTTTTTTTGTTTTATTTTTGTTGGTTCTTCGACTTTTTATGTGCAGTACGATGCATTGACGTTTAATCAGGTTGTATTTATTCATTATTTTGCTATACAATCACAATACATAGGTAGGTGAGTAAATCTTATTTACCTACTTACTTATAGATATATATTAATAGAATATTTCAAGACTATGCCACAATGCCTTTGTCACTTTTGATTGCCACTGTCAGTGTCTTTGTATACCTAAGTACCTAACTACCTACATAGGCAGTGACACTGCCAATGAAAAGTGTTTCCGGAATAATTGTGAAAAATTAGCGACAATAGTATTTCTTCAGTAGGTAAATAAAATAATAATATCTAGGTACCTATAATTACCAGAAATTCTTACCTTTAAGGCAACGTCTTGCAGATAATTAAGCGAACATTTTGCTGAGATCTGTAAAAAGAAAATAAGCATTAATAGCAAATTCACATACACAGTTCGAGCGGAACTGTTAACATAATTTGTTTGGTATCACGATGGTAATCCCCGTGGTCTTCCTCAAGCATGGGTGATAGAAGGGTAGGTATGTCGGATTCTTACCAGCCCAAAGCACCGCGGTGTTTTACCTCTAAGTAAGTACCCATGACCGGGGGTGCGGGATTCGCAAAAGCATTCATCGCACCACCACACTGTTAATATTCTGCGATAATGAAAATATATATAATTTAGTCATATCTTAAGTTTTTTTATAGTGGTAGGCTAGAATATCGGCTGTCGGCAGAAGTTATCACTGACCAGACAAAGTCTTGCCGCCAAGCGATTGGTCGTGTTCCGTTCATGATGTCTCGTGAAGCCGTACAGAAGACGGGTCTAAGCAGTTGTGTTGCGATGTGTGCCGGGTACGATGGGCCAAATGTTGTTGTGTCGGGAGTTTGGTCGTGGAGGGTCTCCAGATCAATCTCCCTCTAGCGCAGTGTCGTTGGTTGTTTGGTTTAACATTACATCACCTCACTCAACTGCCGTCTTCCTTCCTATTCACTCTATTTTTTGAGTGAATAGGCTCTTTATGTCCACCATGTCGTGGTGGCCTAGTGGTTAAAAGACCAGCCTCTCAAGTATGAGTGCGCGGGTTCGATTCCAGGTCAGGCAAGTACCAATGTAACTTTTCTAAAATTATATGTACTTTCTAAGTATATCTTGGACACCAATGACTGAAGGTGAAGGAAAACATCTTGAGGAAACCTGGACTTTAAGTCTGAAATCACCAACCCACATTGAGCAAGCGAGGTGATTACGCTCAATCCTTCTCTGTATGAGAGGAGACCTGTGCCCAGCAGTGAGACGATTAAAAGGTTGATGATGATGATGATAAGGCTCTTAATAAACTAGCGACTCTTTACCATCAACGATTGCATTACTGCTTACCATCAGCCGGGATTGCAGTCAAGCTCAAGTTTATACTTATAAAAAAAAATATTCCCCGTTTCCTGGTTTTACAAGTATAAATAAATACCTAATAGCCAATAAAATCCAGAGTCCAGGTTCAGTTATATATTTCTTTAACAACTTCTACTTAGGCACTAATTTATATATCCAATCACTCTTAATAAAGTAAACAGTGGCGAACACAAAACCTTTCTTAGTTGCACGGCAGTTGGTTACTTAAAGCGCTACACAACGGACTCTCATAATTTAACTCAGTACGTAGGTAGGTATAGTGCAGTAACATCGATTATTTACAGCCACATACCTCTGAGATAATCTTTACTAAGTGCACGTTTTACTGGCCAGCCTGGAGCGGTTCGCCACTTCACTTTATGGTAAGTTAAGCAAATATTAATGGCGGTGAATTTATGACACTCTAAACTAAAGGTGCCGTGATCTCGCTGTCTCTTTTGCTGGCGACTGTACTTTGTTTGGTGTCTAAACATAGCGCGCGTGTTGTAAGTATGTTTCAGCTTTTATATAGGTACCGCGTGCGATTAAACGCAAGTTCTAACCTCGGTTAATAACATCAGTTTTATATTTAGTCGTTTTATTCATTTTCTGAACATGCACGTTTTTTTCCCAGTTGCGTGGCCTGCAAACACAGTTCAAAAACTATTGGGTCTCGTGTAGAAAAGACCGATTACTCAAATATTATAATGGATAGAGAAGTAAATAAGTAAGGTAAAAGAAACAGTAACCGTTAAGTCATGAACTTCCCCAAATTTGGATGAGCACTAGGCTGAAACTAGAAGATTTACAAAAATAATTTTTACTTGACTATTTAGATAATTTAATATAGGTTTTAATATATTATAATTTTATTAAACTATTTTAAATTTTAACTAACTATATAACAATAAAACTACAAAAAGGGTCAATTGTACCAGTACCCGGTAGATTTTTGCCGCGACATTGAACTCTATTGCTTTGCTTTATTTGAATATTTAAAATAAAATATTACTGAAAAACATTAGGGTCCGTATTTAACCAAAAAAATAAACATGATTCGAGTATGTATAAAATACCTATATATAAAAAGAAACAAACAAACTCTGTTTTCTGTTGGTTAAAAGATAAAACTCTTTTATCAGAGTTCCTTCTTCGAGATGTGCCAATAGTCCATCACTTATTTAAACCACGCCCTTAAACTGCTTTCCTGAACTATAAGGCACGGTTTGCATTAGATTTTGAGACGTTTGCTGGCCTACTTCAGGCGACAGTTTTATGAATAGTTCAAACCAGTGACGACCGAGTCTGCCATTATTAAAACAATTTCTCGCTTAAATTTTTTAATAAGTAAACTAACACTATCCAATAACTGCTCCTTAGTGACGTCTGAAATTATTTATTTTACCATTTATGTATACCTATTAACAAAAAGAAAAGACAGAACAGACAAAAGGTACAGAGGTGATTATTTCATAAAAAATATCTCTTTTGGCATACCTACCTGCAATAGGACAGCGTGTAAAGAATAAAGGATACAAGACATGTGCACTGTGAAGGAGTAAGAGTAGAAATCGGTAGAGTGGGGAGGCGATTTGAGAAGGTTTTTAAGATGCGACCTTTTGCTTTTTTATCGTGGGTAAATCCAATAAAAAAGTTTCCCCCTTCTTCCGTCTGGGTATAAGGGAGGTTTATGTCGGCCTACTACCGACTAAACGTCCACTATTCCTTCCAGTACCATGAGTCGGGAGCCTGGCAGATACTTGTACATTCGCCCCACCTACGTTCTCTGCAGGCTCCATCACCAAGTGCGGCTGATCCCACAACCGCACATCCTTCCACTAAGCTGCGCATAGGTACTGCATGTTACACTCGAGCAACGATATGGCCCCAATTTCGTCGCCTACATGGTCCTTCTTATGGTGGCCAAAGATCGTTAAGCGCCCTTCGAAGCCTGGCTGCCCTTCTCATGCGAGTGGAGTGGGAGTCATGCTCTCTCTCCCTTTCTTCAGTCTCCTTTGCATGCACCACCATCTCGCAAAAAGAGGCCATAGCATCCCCCACGCTTCTTCCTTCTTCGCTTTCAACCATGAACTGTACTACGGCCGGGAGTAAGATATCACCCGCACCAAGTGTCGCGACGATGGCACAGCGCTGTTGGGTCCAAGCTGAGCATTCCTCCAGCCTAGATTGCGCCTTGTGCTCAATTACTTAAAAAAAAAGTCTTATGATGTATTCTCATCCAATAAAAGGCCACATTGAGCGGAGCGGAAGGGTGAGGGTCTGTTTTATCCTACCCGTGTCCCTTCATTTGCCTGTGCACCAGGGTCTCTCTTATTATGGCGGCACACTCAAGCAAGGAAGTCACCTCAAAGGTTTTTACGGCACCATAAGTTTGAAAACATGGAATGGGTTAGATCCTTCGAAAAATAATTGAAGGTAGATAAATATTCCAAATAATTACCTTTAATTACATAAAGTTAATAATAATCTCTAGAAAGATTCAATCATGGCAAATCAATCTTTAGTAGGTACCTACCTACTTATCAATGATATTTTAAAACCTGTTCTGACTGAGACTTGCTAACAAATCAGAACTCACGTGAGTGACGTAATGAGTACAAATGAAAGCCGTGCTGGAAACATGGGAAAGTACGGGCGTAAGAATATGTAGACGTGAGTTCCAACTAATGAGGCAAAGTCATCAAAAAAAAATCAAAGAAGACAAAACTTGTACTGAAAATAATACAAAAAAAGGCGCCAGGTCAAGTGTCACCATATGTTAAGACCCGAACTGCATATGTAAATGAAATAGCCAAGAGCTTTTCGTCCTTGTTTGACTTTCAGCTAGGTGCTACCATTTCGTCCATGATACTCCAAACAGTACGGTATACGGTATACCACGGTATACGTTGCATGACAGAATACTGGGCCACTGTGCTGTTAAATCCTAAAACCATGTTTAAATAATTGAATTACTATTTGCTAACTAGAAAAACCGCAACCAAATTCACGTGGTACCAAAACAAACTAAATGCCTAGTAACTACATCCTTTTGATTCAAAGGAAAATAATGCTTAAGTCAAGACAATAAGGACTATGACGCATTTAAATGCAACTGTTAAGACATGTATACCCCAGTATCCGGCAGAAAATATTTAATATAATCTACAGTTTCAAAGGAAAATGAGATCTATTCCAAAGCAATAAGAATAGAATAACTGGTTTTGGTGCAACGTATGTTACCGGTTTGATAGTGTACCAATATCCGGTAAAAAACGCACATTTTTACCGAGTAGGTACTAGGTCAAGTGGGGGTTTGAGTGTACCAATAGATGTAACATGCAAAATTATTTACTTTTCGATGAGATTTACCTCAATTTATAGATTAAATCGTTAAATAATATACACAATTTATTAAAAAATTTACCACTTTTACCTTAATTTTGTCCGTCGAAGTATGGCTAGATAATTTCTGCGACCGGGTGGTTTGGTAGTTCACTGGCAGAACTTTTTATTTATAGATAATTTTACAGTAACGTACTTTTATGTCCGCACAGTTTTTACATTATTAAACTTTTTCGTGAGTGTCGCCATCAAAATTGTATAAAATAGTACCAAGAATAAATTGCCATTAGCAAATTTAAATTTAGTTTAGCTAGAAAGACGCTAATATTAAATTAAAACTGATTAGTTAACGGCTACTGGGACATTACCGGAAATAGGTACTCTTACCTTAATTGTGTTTCGTCTTATATGAAAAAATAATATTTCTATTTTCAAAGCAAATTTTCTGGTAAAATGCCTGAAAAGTAAAACTGATTCTTTTCAATTCCGCATTATTTACAAAATGGACTTACATACCTATTAGATTACCTACCTATAGTTAGATGTTATAACTGTGTAGAAAATATAAAAAAATAAAAAGATTACCAGGTGCATATGCCGCCTAGGTATGTTCTTTTCTTTCCTTACAAAGTAGCCGCATAAGCATCCAAGGAATACGAGTACAAGGTACAGCGATAGGTAAATTAGTCTCAGTTAACCTATTTCAAAACATATATCTTGGAATTATTGTGAAAAAGCCTCTTTTGACCAGTCAGTAGGCCTAGTATGGGTTTTCATTACGAAACACGATCGTCGATATCGAGCGCGTTTGGCGGTCTTATTGGTTGAGAGTCCTTACAACCTTGAAGCGGGCCAATCGATGAGTCAACCGTGCTTGATATCGTAAGAAAACTCATACTAGGCCTACTGATCCCCTTCGACGGACACAATAATGAAACAAATACTTAGGTACAGACTTTCTGTAAATTTTCAATTATTTACTCGTTACATACGCATGGATCCATTTAAGAGGTTTTACTGTCCGGGAATCTATTTAGCATAGAGAATTTGCTGAGAAAAGCTACCAGTTACAGTGAGAATTATAGCCAACAATAAAAAAAATATTTACTACGGGTGGCTGCAAAGACCGCCAGAGGCGAAACTCAGTGGAGTCGCGTTCACCGCGACGACTATCGCGTGATTGATACGCAATAAAGTGAATTTATTACGAGACCGCTATAAACGCACGCCCGAATGGCTAATCATCTATTAATCGCAATTTAACGCATCAACACTGTCAAATAATACTTGAAAGAACAAGCGATAAAAGTTTATTGCGCACTCGTGACGAAACGTAGTGCGTTATGGTGTTGTCGCGCGTCGCTCGTAGGTCTCCGGCGGTCGGCGATCGGAGGCCGCGACCATGCGAGCCGCTAGCGACGAATAGGCGCCGCCTTAATTTGCTCCAATCGTAGTCGAGTAAGGCGACACTATAAAAAATGCATAAAACCACACGGAAGGACTCACAATGCTCCATAACCTACCGCAAAAGTTTGACATTACAACAGCGCGATTGTTTCTTTGTTTATCGTATAAAATTTATAGGTGCCGCTTACCGTTTACGAGAGCACGGCTATGGCCGTTGAACTTTGAATCGCTTGATTACGGTTTTTTAATGGTTGAGTGCGAATATTTGTTAATATTTCATTGTTGGCTGACCCATTGTATTCGAGGGCATCAAGCGAGCTTGCTTGCCTAATGTAACCCGCACACCCGCTTGTGAGCCATGCGATCCATGTTACCCGGCGTTGATTGGTATATGTTGATCACAAATAAAATGATTGTGACATTCTTCTAATTCGAGTTTGAGAGAAATATGAATGGAATCCCTTGGTTTGGTATGTCAAATTCAAGTTTCTTTTTATTATAAGACGTCGATTTTCCACTCGTTAGATACCTACAACTTATACGTATCTAAATACATATGTACATAAGTATTAGAACAAGGAAAAACTTACGGATAATGACGATTTTCTTACGTGAGCGAATTTATTTTCCTGTCGCTGCTCACAGCTATAAAACTAATGGCTGGAATAACGCAGCGACGTAGGAAGGTAGGTGCCTACTTTTGTTCCGTGAACTCAGCAGAAAACAGCTTCACAGGTTTTTCATCACGTCAGCGTTTTGGATTATGAAATTGAATCAAACGCAGTTATTGAAAAAAAAACAAGTTTATTGAGGAGATCTGCATTTAGGTCATAGTAACATAGGTACCTACATCACGATAATCAAAACAGTTTCACAGGTTTTTAGCACGTGGCAGGAATAGTGAGACTCAGATAGGTTTAGGTAGGTACACCAGCGTTTTGGGTTTTGAAAATGAATCAAATGCAGTTATTGAGAAAAAGGTCAAGTACTTATATTGAAGAGATTCTGCATTTAGGTCATAGTAAATATCACGATAGTCAATTATGAGAAATATAAAATCGGAAAAAAAGTTTGTTTATAAACGGTGAGTGCAGTGGCAGTGAGTTTTGCGATTAAAATGAGAGTAATAAATTATTTTTTATTATGGGGCTCTTATTAGTGTTACATATTAAAATAATTATTGAGATTTGTTCTTTCTGAATATGTATAAATACTTTGTATCCAATGTCTGATAAGTTGTCTTTACGAGTGTTAAAGTGGACGATGGAATGATTGCTCATTGCTCATTGTGTGCCGGATTTTCGTCAAGTTTTTGTTTGATATAATATCTTAAAATATGACAAAATATTCCCTGAAGGATAAATAGTTCATATTTAGTAATTAAATAGATTACTGCTAAAAAATAAGAAGAAAATAACGATGATTTTAAGAGCGCTCGGCGCGGCTTGATACCGATCGCGCGCTCGGACTTACAACGCATTTCCAGCTGTCAAACCGGGACGTTCAAGTGGTTAGGCAATGTACAAACATTGCCCTTATATGTGAAGGGCTTTTCAACCGTCTACTCTACCTATTATATTAATCTGATTATGAACCAGTAAAGAAATTGATAGTAGAGTTTTTACTCTCTATCGAAAGTTAAGAGCAACCAATGTATTTTCTTCTATCAATAAGTAAGTAGGTACATACGTATAGTACGGCTATTAGATACGTAATTCCGTTCCATTCAAAGGTGCGGGTAACGTATCGCGATCACCCAAACACCGGTTGTTTGGTGATGTTGTAAATCAAATCATCAATTATCGACAAGCGTTTACACTCGTGACGCCGCCTTGTAAACAATCTGGACATTAAAACTGCTGCTACCTACGTTTTACGACTATTCAATTTGGGGGAAAATCGATTTTATTCGCTTGCTTTTCAATCGATTCACGGGTAAAGTCGCTCGGATATTACCGCGTTAGTGTTTGGATTTCGACTTTTTACCGGAGCGAGGAAGTGGTTGGCGGATACTGTTGAACGCGGAAGAGATGCATGCGGTAAACAACGATTTAGTAAACCAACGTTTATTTACTTAGGCCTTACTTTACGTCAATCTGGAGACGTAATTAGAGTTATAAGGGAAGGGTTGAATATCTTAACGATAAGAAAAAATAGGAACTGTAATTGGATCACTTACCTCTCCTTCGCTATAATTGCCCGACCCTCTACTAGACAATAACTTGAAGTATATTAATAAGGCTGATTTCACAACAACTTCAGTTTCAACCACACTTTTGACTAATCAAAGTCCATTTAAAATGAGACCACCACCAGTTATAAAATCACTCTTCATTCCGAGTGCGTCCATCGGAGTCATCAAGTCGACTGACTATGTACGTCTAACAATTGTATCACATATTTATGCCACTAACAAAACACTAACAAATTGATATGTTTATCTACAAAGGACAATAAATTCATTCAGTCCGGGCCCACCCTTTAGCGAGGGGACACACCCTTCATCTTTAAAAAATCGCAAAATATTACATAAATAATAAAAATACCGGCATTCCCCCATGATGTCCCAGCTATCTGTGAGATAGATATAATTTCGGCTAACTCATAGTTCCGGGGAAATGGTCTGTGATGCTTCTATAGAGATTTAAATTTGTTTCATACATTATTCATTCCACATAAACTTACTTCCCGTCTTATATTTTCGAAGGCAGTATACTCGTACTGCTTATATCTTTGTAGGTAGGTACCTACTTATCTACCGTGCAGTTATTGTAGACATGACAGGGACATGCTCGCTGAAGATTTCTTAGAGATATCTAGCCGTTTCTTACCAAGTTACTTTTCATAATATGTATTTAAACAAATAGTACTTTGGTTTTTTTGAAATAAATATTATGATATTGAACAAAAGTAGATAAGTATATACCTAAGTATTTGACCATTCAAAAGCTCAATAGGTACCTAAGCAGATTTCAAGATGAGCTTTAACAATATGAATTTCAACTGATCAGGGACAATTGTTGTGGCTACTTCGTAATGTACTTACCTAATTTATTTTCTCTGATAATACCCATCCCAAACCATTTTCCCTCCACAATTACAATAATAACCCGCACTGGATCTCACCACCCTTTCCCATACAATTTGGACTTAACCCTAAAATGGGCGTCGGCGCCATTAAAAAATCAAACTGTGACGAACGAATAGGGGTGTCCTATGTTTTAATTTAGTATTTTATTAGATGGGAAAAGTTTAAATTGTTCTTGTGTGAGTACATATAATCATGAAACAAATTATCCTCTTGAGCATTGGTCTAAGACATTATTTTCTAACATGTAGCAACTGTAATCAGAATGAATTAAAATTCCAATGGTAAGTACCTACATACGTATGAAGCACGCCATTTGTTTTTTTTTTGTTTTGTTTCGCTTGGTTATTCCATCAATATTTTAATGTGTGTGATAACTGAGACTATATTTAACTATTTTGCATAGTTGAAGTAAAAATAGCTATCCCGTATTATTAAAAGCAAAAAGACAAAACAGAACTAACGACAGAATCTGCGCCAGGGAAATTTCGATGGACAACTTTGACCAAAAGCGTCAAATATATTTTTTTACAAACACTTGCAACAAACCAGTCAAGCAATAACCCAGCAACTTTTTGTGTAAGAAAAAAATTACCTTTCAGTTGATTCCACATATCAAAACGAACACACTGTAATCAAACGAGTTACACCACAGCATGGTATGAAACAAAAGAGCATCGTATATTGGTACGGTATTCTATATTTAAATCTGGTTTTTGTTTCCCCAGCTAGGCAGAGCGGACTGGGGCCACTAATTCGGCTCTTTTACGAGCATCGCCAGATCACCCGCTCCAGATGCCGCTCCCACGCTAGTGTCCCTTCACATGGACGTGGGCTGACGGTGCGACGAACTGTTGTCGCAACAGTTGAAGTGACCAAATGTGCGTAGACTTTTAGGTGTGTTGTTACAGGAAACTTGTGAAATTAAACGTTTAATGAATTCTAAAAGTTTGTACCTAATCCCAGTAGAAGGTGGATTCAGCATGTATGCTGCATTATACAAAGAGTGAGATGATAAAACCAGCCTAAAAGAAAAACATCGTTTACTTATTTATTTGACTACCTTTCAGAATTGGTAACAATGCTCTGTGTTATATAGACTCAATGATGATACAATCTAGACTACGTCATCACACTCAAACATTTTCCGATCCGTATGAAAGGTCCTTACCCCGTATTTCGTCCTCCTACACCCTACACCGCTCGAATATTATGGTAGAGGTGAACAACTTATCGATATTATACTGCCCACTATCCAAATGTTTGGGAACATTCTGATTGGGTTTCAAAACACAGCCTACCCACTTTGAATATCTTAAGTCGTTAAACATATTCAGGTCGGCAGAAAGGGGTTAAGTTATATTTTAGAACGTGATTTGAATTTTGATTTTGAGGTAAAAAGAAACTGTTTTAGTTTTATGAACTGCTTAAGGAATAGTATGGATGAGACATGTAATGGCGTAGGTAATGGCGTAACTTATAGATACCTATGTAGTACGAAAAATCACACTTGTATATTTTTATTATTTATTTACCAGGTGATAGGTGCGAAGTCCCTATTCGCATTCTCACGCTCGGTGTTCACGATAGAGGATGGATAGGTTGAGGGCGGGATTTGTAAAATCCTAGATTTTCAATTGTAAATTTTCGAAAAACCACTGAAATGTGAGTAATTTGTATAAGTATTTTTCCGGTGTAGCGGTCCACAAAAGCTTTAAAATGATGCCTTATTTGTGTAGGTACCTATATTGATAAGGTATGAAAGAAGTGGGCCTTATAAGAAGGTTCAAAGTCACTCAACGGGCCACAACACCGGCCGCCGGCAGAAATTACCACCCACCAGACAAAGCCTTGCCGCCAAGCGATTTGTCGTGTTCCGGCATGATGTCTGGTGAAGCCGTACGGAGGACGGGTCTGAGCAGTTGTGTTGCGATGTGTGCCGGGTACGATGCGCCAAATGTTGTTGTGTTGGAAGTTTGGTTGTCAAGGATCTTCAGTTCAATCTCCCTTTGGCGCAGCATCGTTGGTCGTGTTGTTGGGTTTAACATTGCATCACCTCGCTCAACTGCCGTCTTCCTTCCTATTCGCTCAATCTGAGTGAATAGGTTCTTAATAAACTAGCGCGCTTTACCATCAACGATCGCATCACTGCTTACCATCAGGCGGGATTGCGGTCAAGCGCTAGTTTATAGTTATTAAAAAAAAAAGAGGGCTATGCTTGGGGTTTCACTGCGCGATCGAATCAGGAATGAGGAGATCCGCAGAAGAACGAGAGTAACCGACATAGCCCGAAGAATTGCAACACTAAAGTGGCAGTGGGCATTAATCCTACGGGCACGTTGCCCGTAGGATTAATGCCCGATGGGGCCGACGTGTTCTCGAGTGGCGTTCTTGAAGACGCAGCGTGGGTAGGCCCCCGACTAGGTGGACCGACGACCTGGTGAAGGTCGCGGGGAACCGCTGGATGCGGGAGACACAGGACCAGTCTTCGTGGAGAACCTTGGGGGAGGCCTATGTCCAGCAGTGGGCGTCTTTCGGGTGAAATAATGATGATGATGATGATGGAAGTTATGATGTACCGACAAACCGATGACCTGGTGAAGGTCGCGGGGGTGCCGATGGATGCGGGCAGCACAAGACCGGTCAGCGTGGAAAGCCTTGGGGGAGGCTTTTGTCAAGCAGTAGACATCCATAGGCTGAAAAACAAGAGAAGAAGACAAAAAACAAGCTCTTGAGAAATAATTTAAGTGCCTATAGGTATGATACTTTCACACAAAGGCATTCTCTAGTGTAGCGGTACCTACACCGGTAGATACATGCGATCAACGCTTCATACTGACGTCACGCAATTTTGCATCCCGTAAGCAAAGTTTACTGTGCAACTAGCACGTATTCAACTTCACGACATCAACCGGTGGGCTAATGCCCCCCAGACAATACCAGTCTCGTCGGAGGATCATCCTTTTTCTAGGGAGGATGAGTGAACTTTACACCCTGTTCCTTATGCATCTTAACTAGCAGTCAAGCAGTCAGTCGAGCAGTTAGGGTTTCTCTACTAGTCTGGCAGTTAGTCCACCAGTTAGACTTTCTCTACCAGTCAACCATTTCATTTTCATTTAGGAAGGACAATTTCTCAGTAGTAAAACATAATCTAGAAAAACTCTTATATTCTAGGTATGTTTGTGAGCGATAATAAAAAAGAAAATCCTTAACCTTTTTTTATACTGTTAAGGAATTTTTGGACCACAAACTGTAACATTTCGTCATAATTTTGCATGCTTAATTTTTAAGCAAAACATGAACTCATTTCATATTTAAACAGCTTTGTATACCATGTTTTTCGCGAATAAATATTAGATATTATTAATGAAATTCAGGATCTGCATTCAGACAAAATGTGGAAGTAAATAAGTAGGTAAGTGATTACTTAGCCACAAGCTATTACGGTGATGGATAACATCATGAGGGACCTGGAAAGTCCTATAACAAAAAAATCGAAGACATGTCACATCTACTCGCACTGGGCACGTGTGGTAGATTGCGGATCAGTCAGTTGTTGGGGCGTTAGAGACTGAATATGCCATTATAGTCATCATTGATACACAACTAAAATCATAATCAACAAGGTAATTGTGTACCTAGTACATAGGTATAGCAATGGCTTTCATTTTCACATTTCAACAACATTCATTGCATTATTTATTACACATTTTTACGAAGCAATGAATTAGCAATAAGCTTCAAAATGATAGCAATAGTATGTTACACAATGAAGGTGCTGTTTAGCTAATCATAAATTTAAATAGAAAAAATATTAAACGCTGTACAATAAAATTTAGAAAACCCAAACAAACGGAACGACCTCGTAGATACGTAATTGGTAATAACTGTAAATATTTATCGCAATAATAACACAGATTATTAGATTTCACTACTGTTGCAATCGTAACTAGTCATATAGTGAAAGCCAATGAAACTTTAACGTTGAATTAAATAATGTTGTAAACTAGGCACGCGTCAAGCAAATCATAAGGCGTACTGGCTATATGTTATAAATCTCAACTTTTTATGTACCATTAAAGCGTTTTATTAGTTATTAACACGTGTTAAATGGCTAAAAGACTAAAACATTTGTAGAAAAGTCTGGTCATTAACATATGTTTGATATAGTTGGGCGCCTACCGTTTCTTCTTGGCCACTAATTATGATTGGTCATAAGAAGACGGTAAAAATAATCCCTCGTCATAAATATTGGGCTCAGAATGTGGTGGATGCATCTCTTTCTGTTGTCCGGGATTAAGGCCGGAGTGAGATGTAATAAAGTAGATAAGACCTGAAGGTGTTTCATTTTTAATACCTTTAAAATTACCTACGTTTTACGTGTCACTTATGACCGTGTCTGATTGATAATTTATAATGGGTGCCTATAGGAAAATCGTCTCAGACTTATAGTAAGTATAGTATGCACCACATTATAAATACATTTACCTATTAGAATTCGGAAATAATCATCCTGACTGAATACAATTAATACTTAGTACTTATCAAAGTAAGCTGGTATCCTCAATGTGAACCCCGATAAGTTATTATCAAAACTTCCAAATATGGTACTTACAATCATTTCATAATCAAACCTATCAAATGTAAAATAAAAAATCTAGCAATAAATAATTTACAAGCGTTACTTAACACGATAATATCAAATTAACAGTAATAACCGACATAAATCAATTATTCGTCTCAAACAGTCATCGACTTTTAAATCGTAATAAAATGTACAAACGGCAGTCAATTTATTTATTGCCTTAAAGTTGTAAAACGATATTACACGCCATAATGACGTGTGTTATTGGCATTTATTTCAACCATTTTACCATCAATGACCACTTATTCAAAGTTTATGTTTATTGTTTAATTAAAAACAAATTAGTTTCACATAAACAGAGGTAGAAATCATAAGTCATAAGTCTAGGTTTAGTTCATCGTTTGTGCATGTCTACCGCCTGAAATGTTTCCAGATAAACTCACCGAACAAAATTTTCTCACGAGTAAACCGAGCGTTGACGCTTCGCAATGCCTTTATCACTGTATACATATATCGCCCGTTATATATACAAACCAGGTTTATAAGGCCTCAAACAACATAAGGCAACATTGTAGTCCTGTGCACATGCGCCGGACCTTATAAATTTGCGACTGATTTATTTATTACTCGCACAAAATGTCAACAATGCAACGTTAAAAGTGAAACTAAAAAGTATTGTACAAGAAAGGGTGTCCGAGCATTGTGCGCGCACCCTGTTATGCAAATCAGTACGCTGAAACCGAAAGTGTAACTATAGCCTAACAAAGGGCGGTCTTGCGTAATTCTTACATAAATTTTCGATGCGCATTAGGCAAATTATGTGCACCTTTATAAGAGGTCTTGAAAAACCGGACAAAACGAGTCCGAAATCAGCAAAAAATACCCAAATTATCGACTGCATTATCTTTCCTTCAAGTCGTTAAACCCCAAAGGGTGAAATTTGCATAATATTGAAATAACTCTTTCTGGAGAAATATTTTGGCTTTTGTGGTAAACTTTACTTTCATTTTTGGCTCGAAAACGAGTTTAATTCTCTATAGTTAGAGGTTGGCATTCGTAAGAATCGGTTCCGTGCGTGATTTTCAATCATTCAGATAGCGTTTCAGTTAGTGGGTACGATGTTGTGAACGCGTCAAAAGTTTTCGTGAAAAGCGATCGTGTTGTACATATTTCGATAAGTCAGTTACCGGTGCTCGTGATTTATATTTAGGAGTGTTCGTGTTACCGGATAGTTAAGTTTTTACTGTCATGATAGAGGGCTGGCTGAGTGTAGTCGACGATTTGTTTATCGGTAACGGCGAAGCGTCGACAGGCGGCGTCGCCGTATCAAACCTGTATGTACCTCCGATCTCTTTATGTGTAAGTGTTAAGTTTAGTGCCCTATTTATAGCTTTTTGGTTGTGTCAAACTAGTGGTGCCGAAGTGGTAGGTGCGTTTAGAAACTCGTAAGCCGTTCGTGAGAAAATGTTTGTATCTACGTATTTATTTTTATTGGGAGTGTGAATGAGGGAAAGCTGGTTTGTTAGGTAGCCAATGAAATAAATAATCGACATGAGTACAAAACATTAATGTAAGAGTTTCATATTCAGTAAACGTTTCACCTCAGCTTTTATACCTACCTCGTATGTCAATGCACTGGAACAATTTGCCAGCGGCAGTCTTTCCGTCTGACTACATTTTAAGTGTAATCAAGGCTAGAGTGAATAAGCTCTTAATAAGCTGATGGTAGATCAGGCGGGATTGCGATGAAGCACTATAATTATAAAAGTGTATAATTAACCTATAAGTTTATAAATATAACATAAAAAAAAATACAGTAGTAGTACCTAGTACCTGTTACAACAATAAGAATTTCGTAGCGCCAATAACACGCATTATAATACCTTTATTAATTATATAAAAAGCTTGAAGATATATTTTAGTAGATATATTATATGTAGGTATGTATACTTTTTTTTAAAATTATTATAAACTAGTGCTTGACTGCAATCCCACCTGATGGTAAGATGCAATCGTTGGTGGTAAAGCGCGCTAGTTTATTAAAGGCCTATTCACTCGGAAAAACTGAGCGAATAGGAAGGAAGACGGCAGTTGAGTGAGGTGATGCAATATTAAATCTAATAACACGACCCAACGATGCTGCGCCAGAGGGAGATTGATCTGAAGACCCTCCACGACCAAACTCCCAACACAACAATATTTGGCGAATCGTACCCGGCACACATCGCAACACAACTGCTCAGACCAGTCCTCCGTACGGCTTCAAAAGACATCATGCCGGAACACGACAAACCGTTTGGCGGCAAGGCTTGTCTGGTGGGTGGTAACTTGTGCCGGCGGCCGATGTTATGTTATGGTATAACTCAAATTTAGATGATGCCATTCAAATTATCAATAAAGATTTGTTCTCAATCTGTGAGTGGAGTGAGGCGGACTCAGGTCATTGTTGTTGGCAGTTCAAGGATGTTCCTCAAGATAAACTGGTCTCAACATCAACAAGTTCATTTTAACGGAACTGCTATTCCTTTCAGTGACAAGGTTAAGAACCTTGGGGTTTGGTTTGTCAAGCATCTTTCCTGGGATCCACAGCTACAGGATGTCAGTTGCAAAATTTTTGCATCTGGTAAGTCTCTGAGACGATTGCAGAACTTTCTTCCTACTGTCACTAAAATTGCGCTAGCAAACACTTTTACATCCCATCCTTAACTACGCAATGTCAGTTATCCAGATCTTACTGAAGCACAACTAGATAAAATTGAGCGACTACTAAACTTTTGCATAAGATTTATATTTGGCCTGCGCAAATATGATCACATATCTGAATGTCGTACAAAGCTTAAGTGGCTTCCCCTTCGTCTTCGCCGAAGACGAAGGGGAAGTCTCTCATATACTATTTCAAATTCTTTCTACTATACTATTTTTTTTATTTCTTTTTTTCTTTTCTTTCTCATATACTATTCTCATATACTATTTCAGCTCTACAGCATTTTGTTTAATCCTAAAACCCCCTCTTATCTTAAAGAACGTTTTAAGTTCCTTCATGA
The DNA here is from genome assembly GCA_037179545.1 of Sesamia inferens. Lineage (NCBI taxonomy): Eukaryota > Metazoa > Arthropoda > Insecta > Lepidoptera > Noctuidae > Sesamia > Sesamia inferens. The sequence continues at coordinate 14,614,081 of CM073930.1, forward strand.
CAGACATAATAGATGTCTGAGGTCATCGGAAAACCTGGTGTTAGAGATACCGATGTATTCCACTAGTTTCTACGATAAATCCTTTACTGTACAAGCAGTTCGGCTATGGAATGCTTGCGTGCTATGGCATGTCAAACTCTGTTCACTTTTAAAACTATGATAAAAAAGTAGTTCCTTTCTTTTTAAACATGTCATTATATTTTATTTGCTCTTGTATGATGTTTATTAATTAGATGTATATATTTAGTTAAACTAGTATGATACATTTAACGTACATATTTATTGTATACTCTATGTAAATAGTACACTGTAGACTACCGCCCATTGTGTCACCCTTTGTAAAATCTTTATATTTATGTTCTGTAATCTATAGGGTGTACATAATAAAGAGTATTCTATTCTATCTACCACGGAATAGATAATGTTCTGTGGTACCTGCCAAGTTGACTACTACCACTAACCTAAGCGATAGCCTTGAACAGTTGACCGCAATTCCGCCTGATGATAAGCAGTGATGCAATTGTTGATGGTAAAGCGCACTAGTCTATTAAGAGCCTATTCACTCTAGCCTTGAAGACACTCAAATTGTAGTCCGCCGGAAACCCCACCGCTGGCAAATTGTTCCTGTCTCTCGATGTACGTGGCATAAAGATTAAATCAAGTAGGAATTCTCAAGCTACGTGATATATAATTTGTTCTTATTAATTATCTACAAAGTCACCTAGGTGCTACTTACCTATAGATATTATATAAAGAAAGTTATTCGGCAGAAACTTTCCTACATTTTGCTCTAGCAAAAAGTTACTTCTTACCCACAATTCAATAAAAAGGTTCTTACAACAAAGTGTGCCTAAATACAGTGTGGTGATTATGTTAACACTTTCATTGAAACCACATGTTCTACATAATGTGTTTAAACATACCTATACAATTAAAATAATTAATTACAATTAACATTCTAACCGTGGATTGTTTTTCTTGGTTTTAGTATTTTACAACATACCTACCTACTAAATTAGTGACTATTTGGTAACAATGCCATAAAATGTGTGTTGAATTAATAATTGTGGATCATGCCAACCGCCCGCGTCTAGTATGTAAGTACCTACCTACTTTATCATAGAGGATAGTTTATTTCTTGTAAATTTTAAGCTATGATAAAAAATGTAAGTACATATATTTTCATTATATTATTACCTAATTTAACAGACTGATAACAACGCCGTACTGTTTAATGTGCTAACCTATTCGCCACTCTCTTTATATACTTAGGTGTGTCTAGATTTAATTTTATCTCTTAAATCAAAGATGTTTAATGATTTTATTAACCTGTCTGTTCAGTTACCTACTGATGTTTAAGGATTAGGTATATTCGATAAAATTACGTATATGCAACGAACTGATCTTTTGGACTCGAGGTAATTAAAAAGTATTATTATAAATAAAGAAGTATAATTAACATTGTAGCGATTTTGGTCCTGTTGTAGTGAAGAACTAAAAATGCCTATATTATAAATTTTATTAAAGTTGAATAGTATTAATATTATTGTAAATCTTAATTGTCATAGTATAATATAATATAAAGTATTGAAATGTTATTGTATACGGACATGGTGATTAAATAATATTTTTTGATTAATATTCTAGTAATGTCGTGGTGGTCTACTCTAGTGGTTAAAAGACCAGCCTCTCGAGTATGAGTGCGCGGGTTCGATTCCAGGTCAGGCAAGTACCAATGTAACTTTTCTAAAGTTATATGTACCTACATACTTTCTAAGTATATCTTGGACACCAATGACTGAAGGTGAAGGAAAACATCTTGAGGAAACCTGGACTTTAAGTCTGAAATCGCCAACCCGCATTGAGCCAGCGTGGTGATTACGCTCAATCCTTCTCTGTATGAGAGGAGACCTGTGCCCAGCAGTGGGACGATTAAAAAGGTCGACGATGATGATGAATATTCTAGTAATTGTGGATATGACTAAGGTAAATATTTGAATTTAATTTTATTTTTATGTCTTTTGAAATGCGATCGATATCTAATGTATAAGTGTGTAAAATTTAAAAGTTATGTATTCTATTGTAATAATTATGTGTGTACCTAAAATATTTGCACGCCATGAGAAATGGCCGACATGTCGTGAGCCATTGTTACACAAGATCCTTCATGGATGGGTTTTTTTTTAAATTCTGTATATATAGGTACCTACACATGTTTGGGCAAATGAAATTTCTTATTCTTATAAAATTATTAAACATCAATGACCAAGAATACAAATATTCTTTGATAAATATGAGGTAAGAAGTAGTTATGATTAGTCAAGGAATTTTTCGTCATTTTTTACGTAAGTAGGTACTGATTAATTATAGCGAAATAAATTATTACATTGTTTTTAGCAAGGCAGTTACTATGATTTTCTTTGTAATTAGAAAAAGTTTCTGTTGCAATTTTACGAAAAAAAAAACAAGATAGCTTTCCACGCGGGTATACTTTCTTAATTTCTAAGATTTTATATTACTTCACCAACGTAATTTTCTTCTCAGATAGGCCATAAAAAATGCAGAATAACTCACTTTCATTTATTACAATTTACAACTATATTTTCAAGCCTAGAATTGTCACCACAAATGGAGCGCCTCAATCCAAGATGGCGCGCGTCAGAAACCACACGAAGCCATTCATCAGTGGAATTGTCATAAAATAGTATTACTGGACGGATCACAGGCTCATGATTACTATGAATCATCATAAATCAATCCCTCAGTGGCCCGCACCATCTAATTGCTAGATCTCGTAATAAATCAAACTTTTCGGGACTTCGGGAGTTTGGGTGTGCGGGTACAATTTTTTTATAGGTCGACAGTTTTGGCCCTCGTAAACCATGGCTGAAACTTTCTGACGGATTAACGACGCGGTTCTTAATGAAATTTGGACTCCTTCTGTAATGTGATATTCAGCTATTTTCGGTTACTGTAATAATAAACGACCTCAGACTTTTAGATTGTGGTTGAAGATAAAGTATCTTGGCTCAACAAAAAATTTGGATAACAACTTGGTTGGTCGGCTGTATATAAGTATAGTGGCTTTGATGTCACCCCTGTAACTCGTTAGGCATATGGAAAGTATTTATGTTTTATATATTTTTAGAATCTAAAGGTGTTTTCGCTACTTAGTAGGTACTTGCCGGTAAGTAGATCACAGACATTTACTACTCACCTAAATAAGGAAAGAAACCTAACTTATAGCCTAGGCGCTACGGTCCTAGGGGTCAAATATAAATAACTTGATATTACAACATTTTGTTATACTACTCCTAAATTTAAAATATAGTACAGTGTAGACTACCTACAACCCGCCTGCTAAGCGTGGGGATTATGGCAATGCTCTCAATGAAATGAAAGCCTTGGGGGAGGCGTAGTGGACCTCTGAGGCTGAGAAGTAGACTAGCTATATGATTTCTCTCTCCTTCCCCTTAGTATTCCAACCAAAGGTTGTCTGTAAAAGATTGCTCTTCGCGATAAGACCGCCTATTGTGTCACCCTTTGTAAAGTCTTTATATTTATGTTTTGTAATCAAAGTACTTATACGGTAGGTATACATAATAAAGAGTATTTCTATTCTACTTTATTAAAAATAATTCTTCAATGAAATTTGTAAATGCATTCATAGATTAGTCAAAATCAACATCAAAAGTCATTAATTAAAATTAGGCTGAGAATAAAAATTTTTTGAATGTCAAAATTACATAAAGCAATCTTCGAAAACGCACGCCCTTCTTCCTTGGCCTCCTATTGATGGATTACGTACTTGCAAGTCAACTTAAAGTATACCTAGGTAGGACAAGTAATATTAAAGGGAGACCCGTAGTCCTATCAAAATGACAAAACACGTTATAAACGCTAAAACAATACCTACAAAGCCGAACCTTCCAACAAACCTTTGATAAACCAAAAGATTTTAATTTAACGCTTGATTACGTTTCATTATGGGACACATTGTGTTGTAACACGTAGGCACGCTCGCTATCAATCCAATTTCGTTGTTTAATTACTGTAACCATTCTACCTACTAAACAAACACTTGTACCTACAACTGGGCCTATGAGGCCATTTGAATACGCTCAAGTGTTCTATCGTCGATGTCTGGAAAAACAGAAAAAATGTGACTTTCGGCCAGTATAAATTGATTTGTAGTCCCGCTTAAATTATTATACAAAACACGTTATAAATGCTAAAACAATACCTATCTACCTAGAAATTCGAACCTCCCTCCTATTATTCTTCAAGAAATCGAACTTAGTCGTATTAAATATCACCTACCTTGGAGTACCTAACTCCAAGTCACATTTAATTCGATAAAGTTCTTCTCCGAAAATACACGATGAAACCTTTCTACATTGTGAAACTATACCTACGTGCCTCCGTGGTTATTTCACACCTAAAACTCATCGTGGAGTTAATCCAACGTAATTGACTCTCGCTGAGAAAGCTATAAATAGTTATTGACTGTGCCAATAAACCCCTCACAATTAATACCTCGACGGGTACTCGTATAAATCTCTATGTAGGTATAGTAAAAATCCACCTCTGCTGTAACGGACACCGTTTCCGCAAAGCAAAGTTTCGTAGAACTTAAGAAATAAATGTATGGCTTTTGATGCTATCAAATTATCGATTACCTACTCACCGAATAATTTTATGGCAGTAAAATAGTAGGTACATGATTCTGAACCCCCCACAGCTGGAATTTTTCGTCGGTTTTTTCCTGATTAAAAAAAAATAATATGCAGTGGTTTTTTCACTTTAAACCATTCATAATTGCTATACTTTTATAACCCAATAAGATTTTAAAGTAAAAAATAATTAATTCGCTAATTACACAAAAAAGCGTAATGTGAACAAAACTCGAAAAACTATCCCATCAGCTGATTTAATAGAGTTCACATCAGAGGCCAACGTCATACCCACAAACACGCGCGGCGGCACGCTTGCAACGTTCAAAGGCCGAGCCGACACATTTTTTTAAACACTGTTTTTTCTGTAACCGCTCATTAACGATATAATTTTCTTTCTTTCTTTCTTACTTTAAAGGATTGGTACACACCAGCTCAAGACAGAGAGTACTGAAAAGGAGAGAGGGAGGTGATTGCCTTGCGGTGGAATAACATAGAATTTAATAAATATAATTAATGGGCTCTTTAATTGTATTTATTTGTATGTTTAGAAAACTGTCATTAATGGATTGATTATACATCTTCGTGGTAATTTAATTAGATAGTTGTTTACACGATAAAATCATTTCAAATATTCACTATGTTTATTACAGATAGGAAGGTGGACTAATGCGATTTTTTGATAGTAAACATTCTTTTTTGATAAACATTTACAATACCTATAGCTTAACTAAGTTATATACATAATGCATAAGTTACCTAAGAGCTTTCTACTCTAGTTTTTCATCGTATTTTCTAGTTTATTAAGAGACAAAAATCCAGTGAAATAAACTAAGTACATAGGTACCTACTTTTCAAGATACACGCTACTGATTTTTCCGATTTAATTTCAGGCCACGTTTTTCTTCCAACGTATATTTTCCGTGGTATCTCTAAAAGATTCAGAGACATAATTCAGGGGTGGCCATTATCTTTCCAAGTTACGGATACGGGCGCATTGAACGACAACGCTCTTAGACCGTAAATAAGTCTGGCGTTTTGAGAGCCTCGCCTAGCATTTTACGTGCATTGGCAAATACTTACGTACAATGCGACAATAAACCTTATGGAATCCCAAATGCGCTAAATAAAGGTCCCCGGCAATACTAAATTGTACTTTATTGCTCGCTTGAAACAGTCCAATTTTCAGCGTAAGCTTTAAATACGGGCTTGCAACGCTACGCCAGCAATGGCGACTCACGATTCGAAAACAGATTTATGATCGGCACGATAACGGGCTTGCGATAAAAAATTTACCATACCAATGAGCACGTAAGTTTCAGCTCACACACAACCAATTTAGACTGAAGTTAAAGGCACGTAGGACGTGTAAATGTAGGGTACAGTCATACATACTTATAAACTGAGTAGGTACATACCTACTGTAGAAGACAATCTAATAAAAAAGAGACATCTAATTTTTTTCTAAGTTCAAGAGAAAATCGAAGTGACGCATGAGACTCAGAGTGGAATATAATCAAATCTTTGGCGTACATAATAATACTGTTTAAAAAGTAATACATAGATGATAAACAGGAACCTAAACACAATACAATATTTATGTTCCTTACAGTACTACCTAATAGAAATGCCCGTGAAACCGAAGCCACGCGTGAAAATCGCGAGTCGGTTACTCCCTTTTTTTCTGGATGGGAAATCAACAATGATCTCTCCCACTCTGGGCGGAGCGGAAGGGCGTGTCAGATTTTTACTGACTGAAACCCATCCGTGTTGCTTCACACTGTTTATTTCCATAACGCGCCTTCGACCTGGGCCTACCGTCCTTACCTACCGGGCAGAGCGATCGCCCGCAAGCCTGCGCCTACGATGGCCGGTGTTTTATTTGTATCCCGACCAGGGTGTCTCCTGCGGCGGCTAGAGGCGTGAGAACGCTGGAATTCTCACTCCCTCACGCACTCCGCCTCCTCCTTTGCCAGCATCACTGCTTCGCTGAAGGAGGTGACGGCCTGCTACGCACTTTCGCTCCGGGCCTTGGTCTTGATCAGGGCCGGACGCGAGAGATCGGCAAACGAGGACACAGCGGTGCTCTACGCAAGCCGGACAGACCTCCACCGTATGCTCCACCGAGTCGGCTACTCCCTTACACACCCTTTCGAACTGTTCCAGCAGTGACGACATTATAGAAGTTTTTGTGTTATTTGGCGTCATAAGCCCGAAATTCTTACCAAATGGTATACCTAACTGAGTTATTGAGGTGAGATAGCTGTAAACTCAGTAAAATAAGTAGGTACCTTTTCAACTACATTCGGTTAGACTGGAAACCGACCACACATGCTTGTGAAAAGGTTTGTCATGATGAAGATATCTATCTATACCTATTATGTAATGTTAATTTTACTATCTAAGCGAACATTGCTCTTTTGGAGAAATCAGTTCTATAAACCAGAAAACAAGGTTTTTAATGTAATTGCTGCTTTATCATGAAAATCGAATTTACTTCATGTTTTATGTATTGCGTTACAAAAGTAGGTATTGCGAAATCAGGCCAAAACATATCGTAGGAATAAGTATGTTTGTAGGTACTACCTAGATGTTTTCATGGCTACTTGTACTTCCGAACGTGCCACACGACAGTGAATCAGTAACTCACGAGCCTTGGTCGTGGCAATTAATATGTGACTTGATAGCAATGCGACGGTCACGATGTATTTCTATATAGTGTGGAATGAACATCAACGTACTAACTATATTACCATTATCTCGGCACATGAGTAGCCCCGCTTGTGCATATCGTAGCTCGTCAAAAAAAAAAAAAAAACAATTTGCAGTGACACAACAAAGAGTATTTGTATTTTTTTCTTTTTATAATCCATGAAATTTTGTCAATAGTTTAGAATCATGCACTGACTCCATGTTAACAGAGGACAATTCTGGTCTGTTTGGTTGGTTTTAAACACACAAATACTACTAAGTACTTTAATTACATCTTTGACATTGTTAATCTCTAATTTGAAATTGCGACTAGAGTTTGAACATGTTTTATTACGGGAATAAACCTTCTGGTTTCGCGCCGAAGTCCCCGTTTTCTTGGTAGTTTCATATTTAGGTGCCTTATAAGGTCCTTCGTTCGTATATTCTAAGGAAGACCACATCACTATTGGATGGCTATGCTAATGAAAAGTATATTTACATATTTTACTTACCGACAATTCCTTTTTGGATTTTTTGTTTTGTTGGGAAATCATCAAATTAATGATCTCTCTCGCATAGGGTAGAGCGGAAATCCCTCCAGTGTTTCTTGCATTTTTTCTACAAAACCCCGCGGGTCGTTGCTTTACCTCCCTTCCGAACCTGCCTAGGTAATATCTAAGCTATTCATTTCTTAACTTAGTAGGAGGAAGGTATGCTTAATAGGTATCAATACCTAGTATGTACTTATTTTTAGGTACTCTAAGGTCCGCTTTAACACGGGATGATTTCTTTACGGTAGAAAAATCTTGTGACCTTGTAACTATATGACACGTTTCTATACTTCTACATGTAGTAATCCATACATTACTGATGACTGTGCCAACACACATCCGTATATACGTAATAAATCGTAGTTTTTCACGGCATACGTAGGTGTACAATGGGTCTTAGACACAAACGCAGTCCATCAAAAGCAAAGGTGACATCCCACTAAAACACATAAATCATTGTATCACCGCTATCTAGGATTGCTAGCACCCACACTCAGGATATAGGCGATAACTAGGAAGACGATCACAACACCAGAAAACCCGACGCGAAACTATAAATACGAGATGAAAGACCGCCGCAAACACACGAGGTCGGCTGCGCGGGCGCGGATAAAGCGATATTGTATTCAGCTTAGTCACAACGCGTAGGTATGGTCGTACGCTGTATGTTAAACAGGCGCATATATTGTGGGACAAAGGCGTATATAGGTATAATATGCACCTGTTTCAGGCATTATTAAGTCGTTTTTTTTCATTGTATAAACAAGCCTTAAATTGTACCTTGTTTTAGCAAATGTGTCACAGTGCAAAAAATATTAAGCCCGTGTTATAACCTGCTAATATCGATTGGTATGAAATTTCAAGCTATGAATGAAACCACAATTTTGAAGCATAATATAACTGATGAACGCTACACTGATATGAATGGATACTTAAATAAATCGTGTCTTCCGCGAAAATGTTCCATAACAATCGAAGACTGTAAGTTACACTATTGCCTATAGGTACCTAGTCCACCCATCCTGGTATCGTGAGACACATTGTATTCTGTAGGCAGATACGTGTAGGTACGAATGTCAAATCACGTTTGTCAAAGACATTTAAAGAACAAAGGGGCACCGCAGAATTGTGGAATGAATTGGATTTTTGGATGAGATGACCAATTGGACCCATACACATAGCCTGTCACGTTCTATAAGTGACAATGTGCCTACATTGGTACTTATAGTATAGGTAGGTAAGTGAAAAAAATAATACATTAGTAAATTTATTCAACATTTAATAACTGCAATAGTTATTGAAGTAACTAATTACAGAATATATTAACTTAAGAAATAAAAAAAAAACATAGTTCTTTTTACAAAATCAGACAGATTAAATATAAATAAAGAGTTCAGCTTAAGCTCAAATCGGCTTCGTTCGTTGCTGCTCTTACCAAGCTCTTACATTTTCATTTAATTTAGGCTACATCAGTACTCAAGCGCATTGCTGCAGCCTTTAGCCTGCCTTAGACCTTCGGGGCTATGGCATATCAGGGCAGTATCCAGTACGTGTCAGGGCTAAGGCACATACAATGCAGACACTGAAGCTCCGTCACCATCCCGGAACTCTCGGACTTGTGTGAACGATTTCACATAAAAACTATAGGTAGGTACACCGATATTTTTTTTAAAGAAGGACTCCATCAATCCACCTCCCCAACATAGAAATAATATGTGTGGAAAACCTCAACTCGGAAGGGCCATTTAAATGTTTATAAAGACGGTAGTCTGCATTTCATGCTCTTGGTTCTTTCCTACATTAGATAATTATGTTATTAACATATACTATATATACCTACCTACTAAGATTTCCGTAGCATAGTTAGGTTCTACCTAAGAGTATGATATGCGGTTTTTAGGTAGGTATTTGTATTTTAATACGGGAAGAGCGGGTTTTTTCGTGATTTCTCTTATGTCATTTTGATTTTGAAGTGTTGGTTTTCATTGTAATTTGAATAAATGATTTTTATTTTATTATGTATTAAGAAAAGACTGGTGGTTTTGGAGTTATATTTACATAAATAAGACTACATATTCAGTCTGGATACCTATGAATATTTTCTTATTTATTTGTTTTTTAATTTTATCTATTTTATTTCTGTACATTCCATAAAAGAATTTGCAATTACAAAGACTGTAATCTTCAGCAGACATTTCAAAATTGAAACATCAAAGCCATCAATCTAAATTCATAGGCGTTGATTTAAAAAAAATGTAACATAATAATCATAAAAATTACTCACTAGCAATCCATAAATCTCCTAATTCTTCTGGCACATAATGACTCTGAGTCATAACTGTGTAATGAAGTTATAAACATGCAACTCTACTCATGTAGTACACTGTGAAAATCAATGTCCAAGCAAAACGAGCGATAAGAGGGTAGACGGTGCACGAGTCGCAACTACGATGACTTCTCATGAAAAATTATTTGTTCGCTTATCGATTTAATATTGTAACTCCGTATTCGAAATTTAAAAATTTAAACTTTAGAACGAGTCGGCCGCCATCTTGGTCCGGCGTGCGTAAACGCCTGCGCGCCGCGACCACCGCGAAATTACAGCCGGCGCGCGCTCCACCGCTCGCGCGTTTAAAAATAAAATAAAGTTAAAACAACGTCATTTTGTGCACGTGTGTGTGAGAGGGCCGGTATTTATTTATAGGCTAGTAGCTATGTAAATAACGAACGACCGAGTCCGGTCCAGCATCTCTTGCGGTTTGCAAAACGTCTTAATTCGAACGTGCTCATAGCAATTCCCGCAACCTACTTTGTGCCTGGACCCGATGACGTGACTACTTTATTATTCTTACAACCTACTCGTAAAGATATACTTACATATGTGAGTCGGTAACCTTCACTAAAATTCCAATGATTTGCCGGCAGAGTTACAGGCTCATGGCCAGTTGGCAGAATATTAATCAACGAAGTTGTTTGAACAAAAAGATAACACACGTTACTAATATTAAAATCTTTGGAGCTACGATTCGAATATGATTCTCAATAATTGTGCATCCATTTTAAAATTAAATTAAAATAGACCGATTCGACCGATCGGTCACGATAACAATTAAGTATATTTCATATAATTATTTAGGTACAACAACAGGTAGACATGAGAAGTGATCACACGTCTCTTTGAACCTTTAAAGCTCTAAAAAGCTTTAAAATTGCTTATTTTTTGGCGGTCTCGTGAGTTTAGGTTTTATTAAAAATGTTTAAAATCTTTGTTTTACTCATGTTTTGACAAAGTATTTTTAACAGATTGAGACAGAGATTTATTCTACATAAGTATTAATAAATATGAAAATTAAACAGGCACGCAGCAATGTGCTTTTTTCATTAAATGAGTTACCTACATTTCAATATATTGAAAATAATCATCAGTAGGGGAGATCGGGGACAATAGTATCTACCATATTCGAATCATCGGTCGATTACACAAATTTGACAGTCACTTTTTGATTTAAATATTATTATGTTTATTACCTAGTAAAGAATTTATCTAAAATTGGCCTAGATTAAACCAAACTTGGTCAAAAATGACTTTGATTGAAATGGTGGGAAGTACTACAAATGACCCCTTTTAAGGGTTAATTGTACCAAACCTGCATAGGGTAATAAAATGGGTAAAAAGGTATTAATCACATTTACTCAGTCATTTATTTGTAGTCCAAAGGGATTATAATCCTTCTTAAAAATTAGGAACAAAAAATCGTGAGATCGGTATTTTAAATCAACACAGATGTAAAGTAATAACATTAACAATTTAACATATTCACTTAGAAGAAAAATAAGTTTTATAAACATATAAACAATCAGTTTTGGTTCACACGTTGCAAATTTGCTATTATCTAGCTTTATTAAAATAAAAAAATAGAAATAATAAACAAAAATATATTAGTATGGAGGTACGATTGACCCCTGGTACAATGGACCCTTATAGAATATAAGTTACTCATAAAAAAATATTAATCGGATTTGCAATTGGGACAAACATAAATTGACTTCTGAAGTGTCATTCCTGACATTCCTAGTGTACCTACCCATAATCTCTAATGGACCGTCTTTTTTATTCTATTTCATGGTATCTAAAACAAGAACATGTATAATAAATAATTGCATATTACAATTATTGATTTTTTATTATTACTACTCGGTTATTTCTACCACGGGGTCTATTGTACCAGTACTATTGACCCCGGCAAAGTTGGTACAATTACACCAAAGTAACGAATTTTAAAAACCATATGGTAGTCACATTATCTAAACTTAAAGGTTCCATTTTTGTTACAAATCAAAACTTTAATAACCATTAAACCCGGTATTAACAATTACTTGCCGAAAAGGCTCTAGTAGTACAACCTACTGCCAATAATATTTTAGGGAAAAATTTAACGCGGCTTGCCGAAAATCAAAAATACTCCACTAACACGTTCGTTTCACAGCACGCGCGCCGGCGATTTAGGGGCGCTTTGGGACTCAAGTAGTGCATAAGCTGGTGTAATCACTCATGCAAAATTTGGCCTAGTAAAAGAAATATCGATTATGATACTATTGCCCCGTGTTACTATTGTACCCGGGCTACCCTATTTTCATAATTAAAAACTACAAAACGTGCAGGCACACACTTTGACACTTATTTTCGTTAATTATTCAGAAAGTTGCAAGCGTTAAAAGGTTCAGCATAAAAATTGGACTCATCTATGAAGTAACTATGAAGATATACCTAAGTAAGTAACATCATTTTATACAATACTAGCGAGCCGCTCCGGCTTCGCACGGGTGCAATGCCGATAGGTACTAAATACTCAACAGAAAAACTATGAACGTTGTAGTTACCTATGTAGGTATACAGTATGTTAAGAAAGCCCTGACCCGTGAAGGTGTTGTTTGATATCGATAAACTTTAAAAATAATCCCCCTAAAAAAATAAATATTATTTCGCAAAAAGAGGTAACTTAATAAATGTGCGTTATGCACCCTTCCGCGGGCGGCGGGCGGCAGGGCACGCAGCACATGGTCGCATCGCTTTTCGCTCATAATAATACCGCTGTTGTCACTTTTTAAAAATTACCAAATATCGGGGAAGTTGGAATTAATTCGGGAGAAAAAAAGATTATTTCAAAATTCATTTGTATTGGTACTATGATGATTACATAAAATTTCATATTATATTTGGTCATGTGTTTACCTAACCTTTATTATCCTTATGGGTCGGACAGGGTTTCTTAACATACTGTATAAAGTATAGCGAGCGGCCCGCCGCGCCGCTCCCGTCGCCCTGGCCGGTCGGTACGCCTGCAAACGGTACGTCCCGCAATTTATAAATCTGTAATATCTTCGAAAATATTCATTTAAATCATCAATACTAATATATAAAGCTGAAGAGTTTGTTAGTTTGTTTGTACGCGCTAATCTCTGGAACTACCTACTGGTCCGATTTGAAAAATCTTTGCGTTAGATAGCCCATTAATCCAGGAAGGCTTTAGGCTATATACATTACATTATGCTACGACTAATAGGAGCCGAGCATATAAAAAAATATTTCGAAAACTACGCGGGTGAAACCGCGCGGCGCAGCAAGTATGCTATAAAGAGCCATATAGATCTATATTACAAAGTATTTAAGGTATTTAATTGCGTAATTACTGCTGTGTTGGTTAAAATAAATTTGAAAATTAGCTAAGGTAGGTGCGGCCAATAAGGCCTGTCGGGTAATAAGGCCTAAATTACAAAAATTCAACTTATAATTCGGTAATTATAAGTTGTATTTTATCACTTGTGGTCACAGTCGTGGGTAGCTAGTAATCTTAGATGGCGTCCCAAACGTGGCACGACTCGCTAGCTTGCTTGCTGTCACCAGTGCTGCCGGAACGGATGCTCAGTTTAAATTATAATACCGCAGAAAATCTAAATGTAAGTATTTTTTGTAATACTCTATTTTTTCACATAACTGTATTGTTTAACTGTCAATTAGCTCATGCTTTAATAGACTGTGGTGTTAGAATAGTATAATGTAAACTGAATTGTTTTATTTTTAACTTTTCTTTGCAAAATTGGCCAACGGTTATTAAAGCCTACAAAATTCGTGTATACGCCTTATTATACTCCTTTTCATCATGAAGTGACTGTTTTTCAGCTTTTTTTATTTTTTTGTTTATTATTTTTAGGGCGTATAATAACAATGCCAATGTTTAGTTTTGTATGTTAAACACTTAGGCCTTATTACCCTATCAAAGTTTAACTAGGGTTAAATATAGTGTTTTATAAATGCTTTATATTGACTACTTTTTTGCAAAATCGTCCAGTTTTTTATGTATAATGGATGTTAGTTGCTATAAATGTTTCATAAACATTAAAATTTGTAGATTCATGTTAATAGTTTTTGATTTTTTTTTTTCAATTCGCGCTTAGCTAGGCCTTATTAGCCGCACCTACTTATTAATTTTGTCGTAAAAAGTAAATAACAAAAAAAAAAATTGTGGAATATCCATAAGAGATAGACATAATTATATCATCGCGGAGTTTTCTGTACCTAAACCTTTTCAATATGTAGGTACAATACTTAGTAGGTACATTATTTTTATTAATCTCATATAGTTTAGCCTGCGTTTGCAATGTAAGCGGAGAACATAAAATTATTCACGACATCACATTAGAAATCTCAAAAAAACAGTAGTTTTTCTTCAACTATTTAATGGATATTATTATACATATAAAACTTCATCTTCAATCAATCTATCTATTTAAAAAAGCGCATCAGAATCCGTTGCGCAGTTTAATTAATTACTTGAAATAAATCCAACTGAGTAAGAATTGCGTGGATATTTATGCTAATTTCAAACAAGTTGTATGATGTAGGTATTAAGGTGCGGTGTTCATTGCCACATGAGTAGTTTTTCCTCAATTGAAGGCATTGCGTTATAAAAATGAAATAAAACATGTAAATACGGATAATATACAAATGAAAATTCTCTTTTTAAATCGCAGATGTGTATACCTAAATAATTAATTAAAATTTAGATGTGAAGAAATTGATCGACGGAAGCCCAGCTCTTATCTCCAAAATGGGTGGTGTCGTTTATCAGCACTAGTGACCATTTCAAATGACCGTTTCCCTATTACTGAAGGCAGTTACTATTACAAGGCAATTACTGGCGCATATACCTACCGGCTTAAGATTTCAAGCCCAGGTTCTAAACTTATAAAGGAGTCGTATCGTTTATAAATTTATTAGTAATTGCTACTTATCTATATTTAAACGGTCTTTCCTTCAATTGGGATGTATCCAAGGTATGAAAATAAAAAAAAAATTAGTCCGTCTCGATAATAAAAAAAATTAAGACCCGTATTTTTTATTTTGTCAAAATTACCAAAACTACTTAAATATATCGTATTAAAGTTACGGAGTGGGGCTAAATACGTCACGCGGTGGTATATTTTGTACCACGGTGTGACGTCATGCGACATTTCAAATCAATATATCTTCCTAAATAATTGAATGATAGAAAAAATAAAAAATACGTGTTCAATATTTTTTATAAATCTATTTGATGGATATTAAATTATTTTTAAGGATACAACCCAATTGTACCCAGTTAGTTTTAACTCAAACATTTTAGAATCAGGAATACGTCATCAGTTCCATTTTTACCCACAGGGAAAGAAAAAAGAGAATATTAACGCAACAAGGAGTGTACCTACATATTTTCCATATATGTTCACTTAGTATGAATCACAGGTGACTTAGCTCTTTTTAAGTGTTATCAATTTATTCACAGTTTTTTTTTTAAACGAATGTTACTGGCATATAACAACTTTAAAACTTTTCAAAAGACTCAAATAGAATTGCTCTAATTATCAACAAAGGCAGGGAAAAAGAGTAATTTATATTTGAAATTTCACCAGGCGCTACATGCAAGTTTAATTACACAAACAAACGTTGTCTATTCATTTTCATTATGCTATAACTTTAATATCAACATTTATAAATGTTCTAGCTTATTATAAACGTGTATAAAGGTTAGGTCAGACTTGCGGCGCGGTGCTCGGATTAAGCCGAGCGAGATATTGCAAGGCGATATTTCAGAGCGGCGCGGGCGGCCGGTCGATGAACCCGACTCCCCACGCCACCGCTCAGCCAGCAGGGTTGCCAGATGGATTAGTTTACTTTACCGAGACCCATATATTAAAAGCTTTAAGAAAAGTCTTCGTAATAATAGAAAAAAAAAACTGACTGAAATACTGTTTAGTACAAGTGTTTCAAGCTACATAAACTTGGAGGCGTACTCACATCATAGTATAATGTAATTGTGCACTTATTTCTTCTATTTATCATTATTCTATTTCAGTACCTACCAATTACTAAAATATACACAAAGAAAAATGTAATGTTTGTAAGAAAACCTGTCAGATAAAGTGCTACGAATTTCGTAGCAAACTCGTAGCAACTTTAAATCTTCGTAACTCGGGAAAAAATCTAAATTTCTATGATATCAACATTTAAATCAAAACATTATTAGATGAGCATTTTAAAAGGTTCCATTAAACCGGTTACTGACGACCCTAATGCAGCTCTTTCGTTCGCTTTTTAATTTTACTTTGCAGCTGACACACGGCTGTATAAACACTCCCTTAAACATACATTTGTGTATGTTCACCGACACCTTTTAACATAACGTTAGTTGTTACCTACATATGTATGTGTTAAATGTGTACTCTTATACTAATTGAAGCGAATATTAAAGGCAGGTGAATGTATATCTCTTGTATACATCTGTACCTACTTCCAAAGTGGGTACATAACTTGCATGTTGATCAAAATTTGATAGCAGTAGGTAGTAAGTAGGTCCCTAGGGGCTTTTTTCTTGACATTTTCAACCATTAATAAATTATTGACGTGTTTTGAACCTATTAGAAATAACCTAAACTAAACTTACATAAGTTCAATGTACCTATTTTTTTTCTATTTCTTACCAAATAATGTTCTTAAGAAATAACTTGATTAAAAGACGGTGACCAAAAATATGACAATTTACGCTAAGTGACACTAAAACTAAACATGTGTATATCTTCTGTCGTTTTCTTGATGAAATACTTAGACAGAAAAAGATTCACTGAACTTATATAAAGTTTAGTTTGAAGGAAGGGCGACGGTATCAGCGCTATTATTTAAAACAGCTGAAGAAAAAGATAGTTTTGAACTACCTTATAAATATGTATGTATATAATTTAATGTAAATAATGTTTTTAACCATAAACATTTCACCATTTTTTTCCTTGAAATGAACAGAAAACTAAAGACATGAGTAATTGCTTAGATAATGATAATTTATTATTATTGGATTTTCACTTAGGGCTATAATTACGTATAAAATAATTCAATAGGGAAACGCTATTACAATTTATAATGTATGACGTTTTGTGAACCGGAAAAATGTTGATAAGTAACTAGACTCAAAATAAAAACTGTCAGAAGTAGAAAACATAAATATGTTGTGAATCGCGATAGATATCTACAGTCGTAAAAATCTTATTAACAGCTAAAATATTTTAAAATACACAAAAATCATCATCGTACATCTCAATCCACTATCAGGTAGAAATTCCTCAATTTCTTGAAACCGTCAAGCTCCTTTAGAATTTATTTGATTACAACAAACCTTTATAATTGCTAAGCTTGTTATTTTTTCTTGTAGATATTTATCTTGTGCCGGAGATCAAAATATTTGATCTAGCGTCGTGTTTTGTTGCATCCCCTGCAAAGCAAGCAAGATACGGTATTTGGTATTCGGAGTTCCCCTTCGAGGAAGCCCCCGCCCTTCGAAAACAATAAATATGTCAGTGTACGATATTACACGGAGTTAAGACGCGGCCTGTCTTAACTAAATTATTACACTGCAACTTTCCCGATGAGTTCTCCGCTCCAACTAATAACTTTTTATTTTTTATTGCCCCGAGGATTAAGCGGAGATGTCTCATTTTATTTTTGGGACGTAGATTATATTTTGTTGTCTCGGAACGTTCAGAGTTTTGATTTAAATATTAAAATTTGTGGGAATGTTCATTTAACTGGTTGATGATAACAATTTATTTATCGAAATGTTAAAGGTTGGTTACGTTTAAAAAAATATGTTTGTAATATCTTGGTTTAATTTTAACAGGCTTTGGGTTCGAGTTTAATTAGCAGTGTTCTACGTCTATCTCCAAAGTGAATTATTACAGAAATAATACATTCAGTTGTTCTTTATGCACGTAAAGGTAGGCACTGGAATTTAAACTTTCCTTCAAAAAAACCCCTGCAGAGATATTACCTACTACTTCTCAAGAATGAATACTTACCTACCTAGTAAATTATATATACCATAGGCAGAGAAGTAATGGAGAAGAGAAGAGAAGTGATGAATAAAATGTAACAATTTAATTTAAAAACAGAACATAGCGTTAAGTAGACATGTCCACACGTTGAATAAACTTGTAACTAAGTAGGTAGGTATAAGAAACTTCATCATGTTCGGAAAACAACATAGTATATATATATTTCTCATTAAAATTAAAATTTTTATTTAAACACTAAGCATGTGCTATCAGATAAGTAGGTCTTAATCACATCCCGATATTTTGTATCGATCCCGATAGTTGATTGATATTTAATACTTATCAAAATAAGTAATACTTCTTCTGAGATGAACTCTGATTGAATATTTTTCTGATTCTTTTAGCAGAACGTGTAGAATTTTGAAACGAAAATGGTGTTCTAGATACATTAACGAAAAGGCCGTATTTCAATACGAAACAAGGGAAAAACACTTTAACATACATTGTAGCGCTCCGTACAAAGCAAACAAAACAATTTCCCGCAAAAAAAATCAGGAAAAAGCGCGCCAGAGAAAAACAACGTCGACCATAAAAGAAAGAGCGGAGTTGGCGGGCGAATTGCCTTGCTCGCTCAGCGAAGCGCCATTGGTCGGGTGTTCCCCCCTCGAACCGCGCCCCCCTCAACCCGCGTCCGACCGTAACTCACTCTTCACTTGTTTTTACGGCCGCCATTTTGTGACGTTCGCTTGCGCGGCAGCCCGCGCTAATCCATACTCGCTACAGACAAGCTAGCCACGTCTGTGTGCGTGACCTATACGGTTGGTAGTACGGGTAACGTAGCTTCATAGCTTAATGTTGGTAACTGTGGAGTGATAAAGATGATGCTCATTTCTCACTATTCTTTAAATTCTTCTCCTAGGTGGTCCGACGTTAAGGTTCTGAGACAGTACCTAATTACATCGTTTTTTTTGTACAGTTTTAGAACATAATTGAAGATAAATCTTCACAACTCATTGTTACCAAAAATTATACTAAGTAGTTATAGTTAATGATTTATGCTGCTCACGTTTAGGTATATAAGGAATATAATTAGGTAGCAGTGGCGAAGAGTCCATACAAGCCGATTCCCACCGGGTTACCTTTCAAAAATCAGTTCCATATTCATACAAAAGTATTTACATTCTATTTCATTAACAAAGTATTATTAATCAAATGCCGGCGCGATTTACAATAGCAATCGCAATTTTTAGCAATACCCTAAGTATCACATTTCATTTTATAGTCGTAAATTAATCAGCGCTTCAATTTTTCGTAATTCTTTTCGTAGTTCTCTTGAAGGAAGCCGTCGAATTTCAGCTTACCTATGTCAACGGTTTACTATGCCGCGAAAAGAGAGAGACAGACCAGACAGTGTCAGACCATCTCTTTCTAATTCTCGCTAACCGTCGCGGTAAAACTTGATAAATATAAGCCGCCCGCGAGCGGCTTGTATTTCTCTCCTCTCCTCTATTAGAAAGAGACAGAAACCACGCTACTACGAGATAGCGTTCATACCTATGGTGCGTGAGTTTTTCGTTTGTTTTTAATATTTGTGTTATTTAAACTGTGACGGATTCTGTAAGGTAATTTAATCGCAGATTTGGTTAAATACTGTTAATTTTGTTTGTTATTATGGCTTTAATTCATATAGAGTGCTGTTACTGTTAATTCGTCTTTGAAAGACGCATTTTCTCAAGTTTCGACTCTTTGCAGTTTAATTCTGACCCTCCCCATTTCAGTAGCTTCAGCTGAGCGGTCATTTTCTGCTTTAAAACGCATTCACACGTATGTGCGAAACTGCCAAAAAGAGCAGAGATTGTCCGATTTGGCTATCATGTCAATTGAAAAAAATTTGCTTAATAAAATTAAAAGTAATCCGAATTTTTATAACAACATTTTAGCTCATTTTGTTAAAAAAAAACAGACGCATTGCATTAGAATATAAATAACGTTGTGATTGTGTATAATTTGCTTTATTTTTGCTTAATATTTTTGTTGGTTTTGGATCGGTGTCTGTGTGGTTCGGTTTTTAACACTTTATTATTTTTATAATTTTTTATTTTATTTTTTCTTGACTCTTATTCCCTAACAATAGGTACTTAACTTAGTACTTACTAACAAGCATGCATGTGTGGTATAGAGATGCACGTCGAAAAAGGCTTTTCACAAAGCCGCTTTTATCATACTTGAAAGACATTGTTATCAAATCATCAGTCCTTTTTTGTAAGGTGAAGGTGGGGCTTTTCATATTATTCTTATCTGAAGACCTCCTCCAAGATATCCTGCAGTAGGTAAGTGTTTAAGTGTTTATTTTTTTGGACCGGCTTCCCTTTGTCAAAATTTCACCCTTCGCCACTGTTAGGTAGGTATGTGAATACGAAATTCGTAGAAATGTTTTTGACAAAAATGTTTAAAATATAAAATTACCTACTGTAAAAAGATGTTCTGTCCATGAAAATATCCAAGTAAGTAGGTAAGTACCTAGGTACTAAGTACTTACTCATAAATATAAAATCTAGCAACATAAAAAGTAGGTAGGTACCTACAATGTTGGTAGTTAAAAAGTTTGACAGAATATAACTATAGGCAAGTGTTAGGTAGAGTTAAGTTGTTTGGTTATAAAAGAAATAAAATCATGTTCAATAAACTAGCTATCACGTTAAAAAATATAGGTTCCTACTTACCTAATTAGACGTTATTGCTTAATTAAGCTCCAAATTACATAAGTCATACAATCTTTGACAGGAAACACGACACATTTATTCTACAAAAACCTTTCCAAGAGCGCCTACCCTGTAGTATGCAGAATGACCCACCTATCTGGCATCCATTAGGGAACATCATTAACTCACTCTCGGGGCGTATCTCCCTAATGAGAGCCGACATCCATAGATGCATGAGACTGGGGGCCGTAATGACGTAGACGCATGAGACTAGGGCTGTAATGACGTATCTCGCCCTATCTTTACGTCTTAATCCTTGTCATTAGGGCCTCTTTGCTCTTGTTAACTATCTTTGTCGGAACTTGGAGGTTTAATTGTACTTCAGAAGTTTCGGGTGAGGTTGAATGGAAATGTTCATTTGGGAGGGATGAGTGTTGCTGTTTGTTATTTATAGTTGGAGGGGTGGTAAGGTGGGAAGTAATTATAAAAAGTAATTATTTCTCTGGGGGAGGATGGTTCTACGGAACATTTATTCAATCGCGCTTGTTGATTTACTGGCTTCAAAAAGATAGGTGTGTTTACATAATATCTGTACTGTCTTATTATGCCCATGTGTGCTTAAAATATTATTATAATAAATATCTGTGTTCGTAGTTCTTTGGGAGTAGGTAGGCACAAATTAGGTAAGTAAAAGAAAGAAAGAAAAAAGTGATCTACACTTACCTACCTAATTTGAGGAGATAAATTTGAAGCAACTGCAAAATGCGTTGAGTTTCCCAACACTGAAATGAGAAATTAATTCTTTCGGAATTGTAAAACTATTTTTCAAAACAAGAGTAAAACTCATCGTAGAACCAAGAGAAATCTAAAGCTCTCAAATAAAAACTCTAACTGAACATCAGTAAGTGCTTAAACACAGCCGATGATGCATGGTGGTGCGCTCAACGTTTTATAGTGTTCGTTTAATAGCGTTAAAAGTGAAACGATGTAGTAAACCCTGCGATTGTCGCACCAGACATTACGTACTTTACGTACCTACAACAGTGCTTGGGTCAATAGCAAGAGGTGACGGTAAGCGATAAAACATGACGTTTTGCTTAGACAACACAACCAAGTATTGAGCTGCTCTGATTTTACTAGTGACGATAAATATTTAGATGATTGGTTGGTGACGTTATTTTCTTTATCAGAGGTACCTACTAAAACCTACGTAAAGTAGGCTCAATGGGGTTTAGTTGACTTGCAACCTACACGCAAGTCTTAAAGTTAGTTTGAGTATATCGACGAATGACATGAATACGTTTGTTAACAAATAGCTATACGACAGAATACAAAAGACTAGCTCTTAATTCCCAATAACCATAGTTTGGGCAAACAAACTTTTCACAAAAGAAACGTAATCAATCACATACACAATAGGTACTATAAAAGAATTTGCATAATACATACAAACGATATAATTGGTTTTGTTGACAAATACTCTGGTTCTCAATCATTACTGCGTTGTTAATTTGGGGTTATAAATAAATGGTAATTAACCATTGTTCGGGTTTTATTGCATGTTGTTTTAATGAATGTTTATGCCGAAAAGGGTTCACGCCTGAGAATATCAATAGTTGTAAATTATATTCGTTTTTGTTATGTAATATGGTATCTAAGAAAAAGTTTAGAGCGCATAAATTAAATTAGAGACGACCGACTATGGGTAGGCCGTTGTTACGACACGGAGATAGGGATCCTTTCATAAATGGTATAAATCCATTATAGGGTTGAATAATCAAAATTTGTTAGGTAGCTTGCACGATATTTTTTTTTTTTTTTTATAAATTATAAACCAGCGCTTGACCGCAATCCCGCCTGGTGGTTAGCAGTGATGCATCACACCGGCGGAGCGCGTCGCTGGTTATTGTAACTAGTTACGTGAAATAACGACCACGTCTAGCTTCGTTTCGCGTGTAACTGTATAGTTGGTGGTTATATTTAACAATCGCAGTAGCTGAATTAAAATAACTAGCTACAAAAATATATAAATTTTATAACAGGTGACGCCGATCAAGTAACTGGTTTCGTTACGTTTCTTGAAAAAGGCGTTACGACCCACACCTAGAAGAAATGTGACTTCTACAAAGCCCCCACTGGGCCCGTGTGGTAGATTACAGTCCACTCCCTCTCTTCGAGAGGAGGCCTGTGTCCTGAGCAGTGGAATCATTATCCCCCATATTCATAAACGCTGCTTAAAGTTCACTAGTGATTAGCGATTTTTTAAACATACATTTTAAACGTTTTCACGTCACTTTACTTTAATCATCGTTTATGAATGAAACCCTTAAACACTGTGGTGTTTATTCATAAAGGATGATTAAAGTTAAGTGACGATAAAAGGTCAATAATTTATGATTAAAGAATCGCTAATCACTAGTTAACTTTAAGCAGTGTTTATGAATAAGAGGGTTAATGTTTATGTTTAGCTAAACTGGACCTGGACTGGGGTTAATTCTACTAATTTTAATAACTTTCACAGTCTGATCTCAGTTTTAATCCATCAAATAATACGTCTAGTTTCATTTTGACCAGTTTTTGTAATTTTTCTGTCCCCGAGGTGAGAATCCGACTAGGTTTTGAATGTTTTAAGTTACGGATATTGACCCTCAGGACATCCGCACACACCTAACTTTAGTTATTGTTCTGAGCACAACGCACAATGTTTTTTTTTTAAATTTAGAACGTGATTTTAAACTCCCTCCTAGAATAGGAATTTCTTCGGATAATATGCAAAAGTTTTTATAGGAAGGTATATGGAATATATGGAACGTATAGAAATATAAGGAACCGCTATTTTTTTTAAACAAACAACAAAATATTTCAACGGTAAACAGAGAGGTTCAGAATCATATACTTACTGTAACCATTCCACTCTGTAAAATTCAGTCAGTACCTTTAGAAACTTTTCCCAAATTCGTAAATAAGTAGGTACCGCCTATAAATTCAGCCAGGAAAAGTTTTGATATGTATCACAGCTTTTTATTGATATAAATAAATAAATATTTATAGGTATGTATTTTTATACTAAAGATACAATCTAAAGCTTATACTAGTATAAGCTTTAGATTGTATCTTTAGTACATACCTAGGTATGTCTATAGCGGCGCATATGAAAGTGTTAAATAAATAAAAATACTTCGATGATTCTCTCCTCTGCTCTATAAATACAGTGCCTATTACTATGATTCACCGTTATATTTAAACAGCAAAGCCACCTGAAAGATTGATGGCTCGCGCCTTAAAATAACAGTTCAAGAGGAAAACTGAAGGAGAGGAGAGAGGGAGACAGGTACCATATGTTGCTGATGGATTAACTGGATATTTGCGGGAAAAATGAACCTTGCCAAGCGAATTTTGGTCATATTACTAAGAGTAAATGGGGCTTTAAAGTTTAGATGTTTGCTTCAAATGGTTGGCGGCTATCTAGGTGACACCCGAACTGTCGATACATTTCACAATTGTCGTAAAGTCCCCGAGACGGAAGGGGAGCGCAGTAAAATTATCATTTTATGCCGTTCGACGACTGAAATGACACGGGAATGCTGTAAAACTGATTTATTGGATACATCCCGAGAGTCACAAGCTGAATTTTTGATGAGATCTTTGTTTTAAGATAACGGCTCAAGATTATATTGAAACGGTGGAGTTTCCTAGGGAACCCTTTAGGTCCTTATGGTCATTATATGCCAAAGATGCCTCGCTGCGGTACTTTGAGGTTGTGGTTTAGCTCGTTACTCCGACATTACCTTCGTGTAAAACAAATGCATGCATATAAACACACACATAGTAGGCATCATGATACATCCTAAAGTCTCCACGATGACAATATCTCAATCTCATCCGATGACAATGTTATTATTTAGGTAAGTATATTTATTTTGGAATAGCTCTGGAGAAGTCACATTTAGGTGCCAGCTTATAACCCCCGTACAAAGGCACAAAACTCATGAGACCTCAGAATTCTCTCAACTTGGTTCAATTCTACCTAGGAATAAATTACTGAGAAGATAATTATGGTGATGTCGATGGCATCAACGAGGATCCCAACGGCCATTTCGGCAATTTGATTAAGAAGGCTCGCCACTGGTCACTTTTATTGCCCTATATTTCCTTATTAGGACCGTTGGGGCGAGCTGTGGCCCGCGTGGTCAGCTAATGAGAGGCCATCCCCCGATGTGAAATAAAGTAAATAATCCTAGGTAGATTAGGAAGTACCTATAGGTACCTACGTATATTTTATACTTCTCTATATTATAGGTAATATGTGCCCTTTTCATACGTTTTTTAACATTAGGTATGGCAAAAATATTTCCACAATGTTCACCAATTTCTATAAAAGACGGTTAAGTTTTTTGGTCATCTTCTTATTTAGGTACCTACATAACTCAAGCGTTTTCGTTTGAAAGGAAGTGTCTCAGAACATCAGCTAATTACATAAATTACAATAAATTAGAAAGGAATCTTGCCATTTTCAGGCACAGTTAATATATTTACTTGTTCATCTAGAAGTAGAAGTAGCTACTAAGAATAACAACACAGTTTAGTAAACTTGCATTCCCACGCTCGCTGTCTGAAATACACCACAATAATTCCTTTGAAAGTCAGACACCAGACCGTCGCTGCTTGTTAATGCCATAAAACTTAGCGATAAATCTATAAGTCACGCTAATTGATTGCTCTCTGAAAAATATTGCGATGTTTTTGTCAATAATAAGAGCCGCTGGATTCGTACGCCCACTAAGTAGGTACCTACATACGTTGCTCAGTATACACAATTGTATACACGAGGGCTTTCAGCGACACAGATCATTAAAACTCACAAGATAGATCATTCACATCATTAACATAAGCATTAGCTCAAACTGATATGAATAGTCTGCGATAAATGAATGAAAAAGCAGTAGTCGCGACCTCTCCTCGCGAAACGCGTATTAAAACAAACAGTGCAGTAAAAATAAATCTAACTGCCTATAAAAAGTGCCATAACTATCACTTAAAGGCCATTGTGTTGGGCTTCTTTTATCTCAATGCTGACGAAATGCATCAGCAACAATGTGAGTTTACCTTTACTTTGTGATGCAAAAATTATCCGAAGCTAGAACTTGTTTCTTCAAGATATCGAAGCCGTTAAAGAAAATTTATCGACCAGTTGGCACTGGACATGCGTGAACCTAGCCCAGAGAAGACTATAAATAGATATAAATTTTCATGAATTATTTATTGAATAAATCTGCTATTGATATCATCCTGTCTCAGTAGGTATCCCATTAAGAAAATGGGCAACTTAGTAAACCGGTTTTATTTTAAAAACTTAAATTTCCATTTTATCTCTACACATTATTACTTTACGTAAGTAGGTATGAATATTAAAATGGCTGCAGTCATAGAGTATCTAAAACCCTCGAAGCCAGACGCTAATACAGCTAGAATGTTATCGCCGTCGGTAAAATAGTAAAAGATTTTCCTCCGTAATGTCTAAGCGATAAGATAGAGGGATACTTATGTGAAGACAACCAAATCCCAACAAGCATTTGAACCGAACGTGAGTCGTATAGATACGTAATGTTTATCGAGAGCCAGACAACACAATAATAATAAAGGCAGTTTATTAGGCCTCTCGCCACGACACGTTATCGACTTCAATTAAATATCATTTTTATTAGGAATCCCTGGTAACGCCCCGGGGTCACTAACCACTTTATCTTGTTTTTTTTTATCATAACATTACATGTCGCCTTCTATTTTATATGGCCCCAATAATGTTATGTAACCAATTAATGCTAATGAATATGCATGTATAATATTTACCTATTTTATTAATCCATATTCACATCGACAGCCAATCCATCAACCTGAAAAGAAAAGAAAAACCAGCTTAGTTATTATAGAGATAGGGTATAAATCTTAATCCTGAACGTTTATGATCAAAATATACATAATTAACCATCTCCGATAACATAAAAGGCTTTCTCAAATAAATCAAAAGCAAAAAAGTGTTGATACCATTATTTATTTAAACGCTAAGAAAGCATCACGATCCATAAAACAGAATGTGAGCCGCGGCCTTCGTAACAATGAATACGAAAAAATACACAGAGCCAAACTGAGATCGCTTTCTTCAATGGTTACTTTATATGCAAATTCCTTGCAATAAAAGTGGAACCCTTCTCTCTAGCTTTATATAAAGAGCGCAAGACTCGAATCCGACGTTTTATGTATTCGCGAATCGACGCTGTTTTATTGGTATCGACTATCGATTCGACTCGTCCGCATTCGAGAATTCGGAAGTAATGCCCGCTATTTCGAGTATTTCGACTGCTAGTCGGGCCTATCCGATCGCTATCAAAATTTGATTGCCTCGGATAAAGCTTCCATTTATATGCAGTTGTTGCTGCTAAAATTTATTCAAATCGTCACAAAACGTACAAAGCCAAGTAGGTAAAGTTACCATAATTTATGAGGGGAGCATCCATATCTCAAACACTTCATTGGATTTACACACGTAAAGATCAGTGTTTACCTACCTATATGCAATCGATCTACAGATCAGTTATTTGAACCATGGCGACGAAAACGTTCTTTTAATTGGTAGAATATCTCTAATTCTATTCTATCTTACCGACTTTTTAACAACGCTTGTATATATAATAAATGATAAACAAATAAATGTGGGTACCTATTTGTTTCTGTAAGTGGCTTTGTACAAACACATATTACTAAACTATTCTGGTCAAAAGTCCGTTCCTGAATAAGACTTTCAGAGAATAAAACAATATACATAATTATCACTTGAGACCTTTGAAAGCTGTGAGCTGACTCATTCTTCATAATACCTTATGTGGCTATAAACATCAAAGTTTCCTAACCTCTACCTACACAAGGCGTGAGATAAAATCCATAGCATGTAAAGATACGTAGTCAGGTACAAGAGATTACATTCTGAGGCGAGAGGAGGGCAGGGCGGCGTGTACCTACCATCACTGACAAGGATCTTATATTTCCATAAAACGTACAGTTTACGAGCACACCTACAACACACCCGCGTCTCCCCGCTGCCTACAATGACCAAAATTTTAAGTTTCTCTAAATATTTAAAGATGTAGTTTGTGTTTGAATTTTTATGTAGAAGAAAATGTTTGAAATATAAAAAAATGTTAAATAACTTGTTTCTGAAACTTTTTAAATTATTCTAAAAGTTTGTTGCTAGGTTAGTCTGAAACTACCTAATACCTAGGTATTACAACTCAATTTAGCAAGCTTTTGCGATTCAAACAGTTTTGAGCTAAAAAGCGATTCTAAAAGAGTGATATTTTTAGTAAATAGGTACTTAATGTACTTTTTGATATATCGTTCCCATTTTTCTTTGTGTCATCGTATTCTCAAAGATAGTGCAAGTTTCATAATAACAGGGATGTGTTTGCGGCAAAGTCACATCGTAAAACCGTTTAGTGATAGTTTCTCTCGCTACATTTAGCACATACAAATTTAATACAGATTTAACACTCATAAAATATTAACCGCGCATTGTGTTATATGCATTACATAAATGTTTACTGTATAAGAAGCGTTTTGTAGAGCATTATCTAACTGTTATTTAGTTTTTGTTATTTATGATTCTTCAACTAAGCCTTTATCATACAATCATAAGCTTATAAAAGAGGAGAAGAAAAATACAAAAATATTAAAAGAAAATTTTCGTTTTAAGACTTTAATAGCGTATCTATAATGGTAAATATTGCATGCCGTAATTACAAAAACAATTAAGAAGGCATTGTGTCTCGCGTGGATTCACTTTATTTATTAAAACTTTATGCACAAAGAAAATCATTGCACAATGGCGGACTTAATGCCTCAGACATTTTCTATTAGGCTACCTTAAGGTGATGCAGAAACAAAACATGGTAGGTAGGTGCAAAGATATAAAAGATATTAATGTTAAAAAAGAAACAGAAAAAAATATAACAAATACATAAATACATACATACAAATTAGCAACAGTAAAGAGAGATAAAAAAAATGTAGATAGAGAAAAAGAATAAATTACATGTTTGATGAATCTGCCAGTTTTTTTCCGTAAGTATTCCAGAGCTTTAACTTTGAATGTATACCGACTGGTCTATGTCCTGATATTCTGAGGAAGATCATTCCAAAGGAAAACCGCCTGGACAAAAAAAGAAGACTTAAGAAAACCAGAGCGGTGAGAAGGACATCGTAGAAGACAATTATTGGAAGAACGAAGATTCCTATTATGCGCAGAGCATAAATATTGAAAATGAGAAGTAAGATAAGAACAGGGTCTGTGTAGGAGTGAAAACAAGGTCGTCACGGCTCTTAGAGCTCTGCGTTGCCTGATGGGTAGCCATTTCAAGATGGACCTGTGAGAAGATACATCATCGTACTTACGAAGATTAAATACGAATCGAATACGGTTATTTCGAAGTCGGTCAAGTATATTGAGTAGACTATACTCGGAGGGTGGAGAAAAAACTAGCACGTTATTTAAACACGAACCTGCATGGCCTATTATCACAAGGTTGACATTCCCGTCTATTTACCTAAATACAGATAAACACGCTCAGTCAAATGGACATTAACTCTTTCACCACATCACAAATTAATATAATGTCACACAGAACGTTAAACGCCGAGCGGTTCCCGTATGATCTGGTTTACGACTGTAGTTTTAATAAAAATCTCTAATAACATTCCGACGTCATGTTCCACATTACCCTGTGGCGTTTATCATAACACTACCTCTACGAACGTATCGTAAAACTTAAAATATATAACTATCCAATAGTATGACAAACAGTTTTCGTAATTTCCCTACCTCTACCAAAGCGATTCAATCTCTTAAATTATTACAGATAATGTTCCAAATCGCCGCCTTTTTTCATCTTCCAATGAGCATGTAACTAGAACCGTGTTGGCTCCACAATAAACTTCATAACAAACTGCCACAAGAGGCCATATCTTGTGTACATTATGAGCTTTTTCGTTTAAGTCAAACCTCCACTGTTTTACTTCAAAAAGGTCGTAGGAAACACCAACGGACAATGGATTTGATACCTTCGCTGACCATTAATAAAGTTGATTAATCAAAAATTCGGTGTTGTGCGTTCGTTATCGAAATTAAAAAGCAGGAACGCCCTTTAGATGTTTTACTTAACTGTTAATAACACGGAGGTGTAGATATAAAATGCAGACTTACTTGACTTTAAATGTATTATTTTAAGAAATCCACGCTTTTTATGTACTTTTTATACCTCGTTCTCTCAGAATGTATCTATATACCACCATATCTGAAAGGTTAGTAAGTAGGTACTATACATCAAACACCATTTTTGGAAAGACATTATTTCACATGACATCATCTCTGAACCGTTAAATATCTTTTCAAAACGAAAATTTGCGTGTTACATTTTGGGTTAAATATGATAATGACTAATCTGTAGTTACTGTGTTTATACCCAGAAAACACGCATGGAAATGGAATGGGCTATCAATTTAGCCTATCACAGTCCACAGTTATACATAGGCCTCTCC
This sequence comes from Sesamia inferens, assembly GCA_037179545.1. NCBI lineage: Eukaryota > Metazoa > Arthropoda > Insecta > Lepidoptera > Noctuidae > Sesamia > Sesamia inferens. The sequence goes on from CM073930.1 coordinate 14,644,645, forward strand.
CAGACTGTGCCCCAACATTCTGTCCTCCGCCTACTTATCTACTAAAAATCACTTCGTTCGTTCTTGTGCTCTGAAACACAATCTTGCTGTACATCACACTCATCTCCACAGAGTAGGCAACTCGTTCATGGGTCAATGTATACACTTTTACAACAAGCTTCCCGTGGATATTCGAAACTTACCCATTAAACGATATAAAAACTATATAAAGGCCAAACTTTGCAAAAAGGGGTATTATAAAATCTCAGATTATTTAGAAGACAAAAAAGCTTGGAACTGAGCTGCTCGCTCTGTTAAGCATTGTTATTAAGCAATATGCGTAATTATAACGTAAATTATTGTAAACATTTTCATTTTTAATGTCTGGACTTGAAAAAAGACGATGATCCCTGAATTTGTTTCGGCTATTTCTTCTCAGAGGTAGTCAGTTAGGAAACGCCGGCTTCATCTAGTTTAAAAAAAAAGAGAAAAAAGAACATATGACGTGATCAGTGGTCCTACTTGCTTAATAAACGATTTCATTTCATTTCATTTTTGAACAATATTTAAGTATACCTATATAAAAGAATATTTTAGAGATCCTGGCCATACGTTATACATTTTAGGAAAAATTTGAACTGAAATATATCAGAAATTCAAGAACTCGGTTTAACTTCAGAGAAAAGCTTTATTAATAACTCTAAACATTTCTTTTAGCTGGGTAATAGATATTTTTACATAGCTTAGTTTTACTTAACTACAGTGCAGATTTCTAACAGTGTTAATAGATACAGAGACCTGATTTAGGTACATGTTACTGTCCATCCAGATGCAGTACATCACTCATCGCGCTAATAAACCCCACCACAGTTCCGTTCTCATTACGACAATGTTGCCAACATCTAAATTACCTATTGAACACAACCTGTCCAACTGAGTTATAGTAACATAAATTAACTCACAGATACGCCCTACGCAGTTACTGGCCTACGGAACCTTTGCCTGTTCCAGAACTTCAATTATCTCTTATAAAAGCCATTACCCTCGAAAATATTCGATTATGGTATCTCTTGGGTCGGTTCATTACCGGTTTGGGCAGCGATTGCGAGTCTGGCAGGTCATTCAGATGTACATTTTATTGAAACACTCGTAAGCTCCATGTTTTAAGTTTACGTACGTTACTGAGTAGGTTTTATTGAACAGCAATAACACCACCGTGTATTGGTAAAAATTATATTAAATTTTAATGTATGCAAGACTTATTTTAAAAAGTTCTTACCACGTTTTGCCAAAGCACCTGTATACTTTGAATATCACTTTTCTGAAACATTCAAAAAGTTTGGTGTAATTTCGGATACCCTAAACTAATATTTACTTAGGTATATATGTATTTGAGCAAGAAATAAAATACACCAAATGTAAATAAGTCAGGATAGTAAAACTACAATACGCATGGCGCACGGTTCAGAGGACACATTTGGCTCCGAGTTCGCCCGGCTGCGTCACGTTCGCGTCAACGTTAGCATTTCTTTTGTGAACGCTCCAAATCGCTCACATAAAACTTCCAGACCTGTTTTGCTACGTGATGTCTTCAGTATTTTTACGGCCTGTAATACTCAATATATTCCTATCAGCTCTACTTGGAACTAGGCCCTTTTCATTCTAGAATAAGAAAATCGTAAAAATATATTGTTGCCGATTCCTTCAGAGAGTGGAAAAATAAATATAAACGAGCGTCGCTATTCCAAGGCAGGGAACTTTCCGAGTTTCGTAATTAATGTTGCAAGAAGATATCGTCGGGAAAAGTTTTTTCATCACATTCCGCGGAGGCAGTGTTGTAATGAGCGCCCCCGCGGCGTTACATCGTAAAAACACCATACAACTTAATAAATAAAACTGGAATTCGTGAAGATTTATCACGAGGCCCATATTGCGATTCGTGACTCGAGCCCGAGGCGTGTTTTTGCCGCGTATCTACGAGGATAAGAGCCTCGGTTGTAAAAAAATAGAGATATATATGTCATAGAGCGGTCCGCCTCTCATATTTACAAAAGTCTTTGTATGAAATATTTTGACATTTCTCGGTAGAGGCGCGCGGGAACGAGCGTGCCGCGCGGGTGTTCCTTCGTGGAAACAATCCTGTTATTTATCGCATGTGATCTACACATGCTAGGTGGATATACGTATACAATATACCTAGTTGACGGGCACATGCACCATATTTTTGGGATTATAGTTACGAGCACGCACAACCAAGTCTTAAAGTATTTTGAATGTCATTACTGAAGGCATGTATTTTAATGGGGAATTATCATGAAGTAAATAAGTACGTTTCCTGTTGAATTACCTTGATAAATTGGCCTACATAACGCGATACCTGAAGTGGATTAAAACGCCTAATACGGATGCAGGGAGTTTAACGTTGTAATTATGAAACCTTTTTATAGGACATTGACATGAAAATAGTAATTTACCGCGAATTTATTTCCTACTGGGTTATTAAAATAATACTAGCAAGCTCATGGGTAAAAGCTTTTAATAAGCAAAGCAAGTAAAAACTTAACAAATATACCTAGCAATTGTAAATAAAAATCTAGCGAAAAAGTATCGTTAAATTTTTATGAGTTGATTAGAGATATCAAATTAAAAAGGTTATATTCTTGTTAATAAAGTTACAGTAACTCATTAGAAAAGTTTTAAAACAAAAGTAGGTACCTAAATGGATGTCCGTTTTAATCAGAAAAAAGGGATTGATAATATTTTCGCTTCCCTGTAGACTATCTTCGTTTTGCAAAGGGTTGTTAAGAATGAATGGAGCTTTTAATGATCTCATCGTACAGTATGTCGAGAGTCATGAAACATGAATTTGTCTTACGAAAGTTATTTTCTGTATAGCCGTATAAATATTTCAAGACACATACATAGTAGAGCTTAAAATTCGATCACAAAGCCTTGTATATTCAGTACACGTATTGGGACGCAGGTGATGCTGTAGGTACACGGTCCAAGTTTTATTGTTATTCCCACTCTGCGAATTGAATTTGAAACAAGCGAGCGCGATCAATACTAGACTGTAGCGACGAGTGCCTGTTTTACCTATCTCACTTCTATATTAAAGAATGGATAGATACTTGTAGTCTTACTCCCCCTTAAACCTCCTAAATGGTTATTGAATTATGCAACTAGCCATTTTAGAAATGCAGTTCTTTATATAAAAATGGTAGCTAAGATCGGTACTAAGTTGTCACTTTTGTATTAAGAACTTTGACTCAATAAAGTTCGAAATAATAAAAACACTGACTTAAAATCTTATTGGGTTATAAAAGTATAGCAATTATTCTAAAATGAAAAAAACTACATATATTTTTTTTGAAATCATGAAAAAGCCGACGAAAAATTCTACCACTGGGGGGTTCAGAATCTTGTACTGGATCCATGGTACTCGTTTGTGCGTTGATGTCAGATACACCCTTTATATTACTTATAATAAACTCCATTATGTTACAACCAATACAAAGCAATCTAATCTACACACATCAAAAGTGTCTAGGGATCAACATATATTTTTGCAATAACTTTTCTCCTGATTGATATTAATTAAAATTTTCTTTAAGGATTCATCAAATAAAGTGTTTTCGTTTGTCACAGTAACGATAAACGACAGTTTACAATAAAATGGATCAAGTTTTTTTTTTTTTAAATGGTGTGTCGCATAGTTTCATAAATAGGTTGCAGCTGTCTGTCAAAGAAAAACAACTGGAATAGAGTATTTCGTTGCTTAGGAAACAACTTTCATTAAGTACGTATATTAAATTTCATTAAGTGTGTACTCATAATTCAAAAATTTAAGTAGAACAACTATTGAAGCATCTCGCATTACCTGTTTACAGTCTAGGTACATTATTCAGAAAAGAAGAAAGAAAGTATGATATAGTATCGCAATTAATTAATAATTTCTTTGACCATTATCGCAATTAATTAATAATTTCTTTGTCCATTATGGCGAAAAAATAATTAAACTTAGTTTACGCTATCTGATGATTAAAACAAGAGCTAAAGAGTGAATGTGGGAAATCATTGGTTTTATCATCTTGGGTCGTAAAAATAATTAAATTCTGTAAATGCGGCGGTGACTAGAAATAAAATTCCATTAAATTAAATTAAAGATAAAACCAACATTTAATTAAATGTATCGTTTTACCCAAGTTGCCTGGTAGCAGACTTTATATTAGGTATCATACACATACACACATATGCATATAGACATCAGATTTCAACATATAGAAATAGGTATTTGTGTCCTAAAGAATATTTTGACTTCAAATTATGCAATTCATTTTCTAATAAGAAAACCTATTACAGACAAAAGAATAAAGTGGATGTGTAATTTAAGCAAAATTTGAACTTTTCGTCCGATTTTAATTTCGTTTTAGAGCCAGGCTTCGCTGTCAGCTTACGGGCGCTATTATCTCAGCCATTTTATCCCCAATGTAATCTTGTTAAGAGTCCCCTCGCCCCCCACTCCACACCTCGAAGGGAAGCAATAATGCTGAAATCCCCCGGTTTTCGGCGCTTAAACTAAGCCGAGCATTACCGTGAAATCCATAGCAAAATTAGTGTTTATTTACACCTATTTGTTTTAGTTAGATGTAAATTCAGACGGAAATTACTGAGTTGAAGCATATACCTACTAGACATAATATATAGAGACTTCAATGTTAAATTACGTGATTTCTGTACTAGAAGAATATAATAATTTGTTTACTCAACTTCTAGCTCGACTCTTTATTAGGTATAGATAGCTATAATCCTTACGTTTCTTGATTTCAACAATCTTTTATTTTGGCCTTATCCCGTTTCTTTGTCAAAAAATAAAAATGACTCCTCCAAAAAGAAAACGTTGCCCCACAATAGGAATTTCTCTTGTTTCATGGGTGCGTTTACAAAAACAACCCAATGACTACGACCAAACACTGCTAACGTGCTCTTTGTGTTTTAACTTAAAAGTTTTCTTATTTATTCTTAATTATTTTTTTTTACGATTTTACTTATGTGTTGTCATGCATACGGGTGCAATTATACGACCAATCACTGATCTGCAATATCACCTTACTCTGTGCGTCACGGATTCCAAAATGGCAGTTGCCGGCTTAGTGAAGATCTGGTTTTAAAAGTGCCTAATGTATGCTTTTATCGTCCGGTACTTTCAGATATTTAGGATTCATTTACTGTTTGTTTTATATTGCGTTGAGTATTATGCATATCATCCTATAATATTCTACTCTCCATATACCACGCACGATTAGTGCGGGTTGGTTGTTGAGTGAATATATATCTTGTATTCAACGATGCATTAAATTAACTAACCTAATCCATCAACCCTGATCAGACCTCATCTTGTAGCTTTGTTCCATATTGTCTTGACAAAACACCCCGATAATATATAATTAATTTTGGATACTTATTACCAAGATAAACATGGGCCCTATGAACATCGTGCCCATACAGAGATCATCATAGTAATTCTTCTGCGCTAATGATTTCATCGCATTTTCCTTCGTTTCTATTTTTCTTCCACCATCGAAGCTTTTACTGTCCTAATCCTAAAGGCCGATTTAACCAACTTAATGTTCTAATTAGCCTAATTAGCCAAAATCATCGTTCACACAGCCTATTCGTCTCGATTCATTCCTGATAGATAACATTATTCATCTAATATGCGGAAGGTTTACGTAATTGATGTGATACACTAGACTAAAAACTTGAAAAGGTTCAAAACCATTCATTTCCTGTGAGTAGATTACATTGAAATTTGATTTTTTAGACGCTACAGTCATTTCACTGTTTTAAAATTACTGCCGTTTGTACTTATATTGTGACAAAAAAGAAAAAATTAATTAAAACTCACTGAAAGAGGTAAATATTTATTTTATAAAAGTAACCTTCAAAAGGTAATGAAAAAGGCAATCTATTTGGGGTTTCTTTAAATAAATGTAAATTAATATTTTAGTCTGCCTATAAAGTAGTGAAACTAATGTTTCTGAAACTAACAATTTGAAAAGTAGGGTAACACTAAATTATAGTATGTGGGTGCATTGAATGTCATCGACTGTCGTATATTTGTTTTGTAACTTGATTTCTATTCCATTTATAATTGGTTTTCATATCTACATGGATAAAACATCGAAGAAACGCATTAAAAATGAGCAACACAAATAGAAGTGGTTAAAACATAGTGTATAATAATAAATATGTATGATTTTTTATTTTTTTTTTTGTTTTACTCATTTTATTTAAACGCTAGAGACCATAGATTTGTGTTTAGACTAAAACCAGTTTTGCTTCTAGTATAAAATATCAAAATGATTTCAGTCACACTAACAGGGTTGCTATATGCACGACCGCAGCGCCCTCATTTATTTTCACGACTATATAGACAGACTATACTTTTATGTTTTAAAGGTAGATACCTACAATAAAATATTGCAATGGGTGTATAAAATTGCTACTGTTATTCATCAAGTTATTGTTTATGTTTTTAATATATAGGACGTATCAAACGAATTATACCTACTTATGTATACCTACTCTTTTACATTATTTCATATCCATTCACAATGTAATTTACACTTAGTTATATGTATATAGTACATCTCTGATATAGACCATGTAGAGAAAGTAACAGTCTAACTATCTAGGTATATCGCGGTTCGTTCCTGAGGGACCTAAAAGCCATGTGTAGTAAAACAGGTCATAAAATTGAAACTACTGGCATACCGCATGTAACCTGCATCTTACATGCGATGCAACCTTTAGTAATGAAGCTTTAGCTTTCAGGAAACCGACGTTTTAACAAGACCGCGAGCAAGTTTGTATATAATGAGAGTATTTTAATAATAGAATAGAATAGAATACTCTTTATTATGTACACCATATAGATTACAGAACATAAATATAAAGATTTTACAAAAGGTGACACAATGGGCGGTCTTATCGCTAAGACCGATCTTTTACAGACAACTTTTGGATGTAATACTAGGGGGAAGGAGAGAGAAGTAGTGTAGGTAGTCTACAGTGTACTATTTACATAGAGTTTCCTAGATTTTTCAGACGCACCAATTGTTTCTAGTACCTAATTCTATGTTTGTTTTTTTTATTTTCAGTGTGGATCCGCAATAAAACAGTAGCTGATTGATGAGCCTTAGATGAACATCAGCTACTTACTCACTCATGAGTTTAAATGGAACTAAGTAATATGCTGAGATGGAGATGATGGTGATGAGGCATATCGTGATCTATTGGTAAACAATGCCCATTCAAAGAATGAAGAAGGATGAAAAAGAAAATTGAGGAGGGTGAGGAAACATATCATCTAAATATGAGTCCAGCAGCATTGGGCAAGCCACAATAGCGGCGGTAAGTCCTCACTTTGAGGAGTGGCTAGAGAGGCGCTACGGCACCCTCACCTTCTGCAGGTCCTCACCGGAAACTGTTGTTTCGGGAGGTTTCTGTTCCGGATAAGGAGGCAGGAAACACCAGGGTATCACCATTGTGTGGATCGCCCTGAGGACACGGTGGAGCATACGGTGGAGGTCTGCCTCATGGTGGCAATCGGCGGCGATCTCTGGCGTCCGACCCTGGTCCAGGCCATGCTCGGGAGCGAGAGTGCATGGCAGGTCATCACCTCATTCTGCGAAGCAGTGATACTGGCAAAGGCTGGCGGAGTGCGTGAGGGAGCGGGAATTCCAACGCCCTCTCTCCACTAGCCGCCGTAGGAGACGTCCTGGTCGGGAGACAACATCGAACTCCCGGCCATCGTAGACGCGGGCGTCGGTAAGGACCAGGGCCGAGTCGACGGCGCATTGTGTTTTACGCGCGCCTTAAAGAGATATCAGCATATCGTAACGGGGTCCACGAAGACCGATGCCTCCTGGGTTAGGGTTGCGGGTTGATTAAAAAATAAACTGTGGCTCTGGCGCACAGGCAAATGAAGAAACATGGGTGGGTTTTAGTCAGTAAAAGCCTGACACGCCCTTCCGCTCTACCCAGAGCGGGAGAAGTCATTTGATGATTTTCCAACCTAAACAAAAAAAGCAGCATGCGGCAAGTGATTTTCTATCATTGGAACTTTTATACAGAACTATAATGCAAGGACCCTACTACTCGTATGACGTTTAAACCATCATGGTTCTGTTGTGAAAAGGGATAGCACTATTCAACCAGTGGGTATAGCTCCATCTTTGTATTCTTCTTCAGTCTATGGATGTCCACTGCTGGACAAAGGCATTCCACGCTGACCGGTCTTATGCTGCCCGCATCCATCGGCTTCCCGCGACCTTCACCAGGTCATTGGTCCACCTTGTTGGGTCCCTCCCTACACTGCGTCTTCCAGTACGTGGCCGCCACTCTAGAACCTTACTTTCTAGAATCTTTGTCTGGCATTAGAATAACACGTCATAGTAGGGTCAGTCGGGTCATCCAGCTTGCAGTACAATCCAAATTCTTGTACCAAAAGGACTGGTAGCTATTTAAGTAGAAAAAAACCATTTATCAAAAGTGACATGTTATGTCAACCTGATATCAAAACGACAGTGATTATATAGAGAGTTATAATCATTCTCTTGAGCTTATACCAATTTATTTTGAAGAATATCGAGATTAGTTTAAGTAAAATCATGTCTATATTTAGTTAAAAAGATAATTCTTTCTGAATTCTTATAATGGGGGGCATACTTCCGGGAGTACCGAAGTTTCAACGATGTTGCTTTTGTACGAGGAACTTAAAATTAGCGTGCATTTGCATCGCTATTTGGAGTTTGGTAAGAAAACTATAGAATTATCCTGTACACATTATTTTACCTTGTGGAGTATATTTGAAATTTTACCGTCTGTAAAGAAACGTTTTTGTTTCCAAAGAAATAACTACTTTTTCCTAATATTTTGCGTAAGCATTCAATCGAAAACAAGCTGGCGACTTGTAAGTTGGCTTGTGGCCCTTTCAGGCTTCATTTCTAGTAGGCAGTTTCTATAATAGACACTTGTGGACCTAGTTGAGACTCGCACAAACCACGGAAGCCTAGGCCTAGGTAAAGACAGTGGGTACTGCCAAGGATGCCAATGATGATGATGATTCGGTAGACAGAAAGTTACATAATCATATATCTTAACTTTTATTGGTGGACTAAAATTTACGTTTAACAGTTTTTGTATGAAATACCTACTTAACTGTCAAATTCTGTACCTATGAAAAAACTACTGTAGAAATTACAATAATATTTCTCGAATAAATCTATCAGATGAATGAAAAATCTGCCGTTATTATATTCTTGCAATGTTTCAGTTTGCATTGACCCACAGTATTTGTATCCTGTTTTGTCCAACTTGCGTGGATTTATATAAAAAGGAAGGTGGCTATCTCTATGAACCTTTGACTATTATGATGTGGATTCTGCTAGTCATCAACGTAGGAGCATTGTGTAGCAGTTTTGCCTACCTCTTGAGCCTATGTTTGGTACGTAGTTTACATAAACAACAGGTTTCTCCCTTTTTATAATTTTTATCATTACAAAAAGGTTGTTTTTTTGTATCATTGTTCTTTTTTTTTGTTTAAAATTTAGAAGTAATAAAATTTATACACATACATAAATAGGTTGAAATATTTAAATTGTGTAACTATGTAAATGGGTACCTATGTTTTGATGGATTTCTAGCGACACACTCAAATGTTGCCGTCAATGGTCTACCATAATATGTTGGAAATAATTCTTTATAATTCCAAATATGACTTTTTTTTCAGCACATGTACCCAGTCACAGCCGATTTTTATGTTATACTCAGCACTTTATCAGCTCTCGGGATGTTCGTCCATGGAATATTGAACTTTATACAAATATATAGCGGCAACTGCAACAATCCAAGTGATAGTTTTGCTCACTTCCTGTACTCCGGATGTAAGTTCTTCATTTATTTTCCAGCCATCCGAAAATGGGCTAAGTTAAAATATATCAAGACTCAACAAAATATCAAGATTTCTAGATATATGGCAAGTGCATTTGAGTTCATTGAGTATATAAAACTTCCGGAATAAATTTTCTAAAAGCGCACGCTTTTTACGCACGCATTTCTTTATTGCCTATTTTTTTTTTTTTTTGACAAATCACCCAGATTGAGCTAGCCCCAAAGTAAGTTCGAGATTTGTGTTATGGAATACTAACTCAACGATACTATATTTATAATAGATACATAGATATATAGATAAACATCATATCCAAGACCCAGGCCAATCAGGAAAAGATCGTTTCCCATCATGACCTGGCCGGGGATCGAACCCGGGGCCTCCACGTCGCACGCAGGTATGTTGACCGCTGCGCCACGGAGGACGACAAAAATTTTAAATGCATATTTAAAACTACAAAACATGCGATGGGCGGCCATACAGCTTTTTGCGATATCTTTCAGGGATAATTGGAATGAACTCGCAGTAAATTCCTCCTACGTGTACCTAGGTATATAAAATGGCCTTGTTTTTTTGGATTGGGAGTAGGTAATTCAGTTTTAAAACTAAAAAGTCTGAAATAGATTACGTAAAAAAAATGTCTGCTGTTCAGGCCACAGTAGCATTCTCCAACTTCCACCACTAATGTATTTGTTTGTTTAATTTTTTCAGTGTGGTTCTACTTTATACTCATCGTCAACTCGTATAGGGATCAGATGGAATGATTTTATGTTGATATTATCCCTGCTATTGTGTTCATTTAATTAGAATATACTATTAATAATTTAAACACAAATCAGTATTTTATTTCAACAAGAATATTCATCCTAGTTCTTATTAGGTAAGTAGGTATTGTAAGTAATCTCTTTCCCCCTTATCAATAAACGCTGTTTAAAATTTAAATCATCCTTTATGAGTAAATAGCACAGTGTTTAAGGAGTTTATTCATAAACGATGATTAAAGTTAAGTGACATGAAAACTTCTAAAATGTATGTTTAAACAATCGCTAATCACTAGTTAACTTTAAGCAGCGTTTATGAATAAGGGGGGTTATATCTAGAAAATAAGGAAGTCCTGCTGAGATTTAGTATGTAGGTAAATTAAAAAGTAAAGTAGGTACTTTAGACGTCTTCTATATACGAGTAAACAAGAAAAAAGTTAGTCCTGCTACTTAGATACCTGCACAAATGTTCAGGTTTCTGTTGTTTGTTGCTGCATAGACGGCAAATAATATATTCGATTTCATCTCGCGCTTGCGTGAAATCATTCTGATTAGAAGAACTAGCGCGCTTTACCATCAACCATTGCATCACTACTATCAGGCGGGATTGCGGTCAAGCAATAGTTTATAATGTTAAAAAAAGTGTACTTATACCACTCCTGAAACTTGGAAAATTGTTGGAAGATCGAAGAAATTTTGCCGATGCAGTATACAATACGTAAGTAATATATATTAAATTTAACGCGAAACCCCATGCTCCAATTAGAGTAATGAGTTAAACGCATAATACTATAATGTACCTACATTGTTTTTTTTTTATGCATGAATTCTGAATTTAAAATTGTCTAAAAAACATACCTTAAAATAAGATTTAATTTTCGTTAGCTTATTTGACGGTCATGTAATTAGAAGCACTGTCTGCCTAAGTAAGGCCGTATTAAAAGTATCAGAATATTACATATATAGGTACCTACTAATTCCATGTCTTTTTATTAGACATACCTATTATTGGTGTGTGACCACATATTATGACAAATCTATTATTGTTGTTTTTGTCTGTGAATCATGTAATAAACAAAATAAACAGAAATGCCGTAAATGCATTTTGAGAAAATATACCTAATGAATATTATCTTTTGCTTGCCTAATGTGAACGATTTTTGTTTTTGTATCAGTCTAAGACTGGGATGTATTATTATTGCCTTAATACATTTAATTTTCACGGTAGGTACCTAAGTAGGTGATATTAATAGTCCGCTTATCGGCAAGTATACTGTGCTACTCGTCCTAGGCACGCGGACCTGGGCTTCTTTCACTTCGCTTGACGTAGGCCTTAATAAGATGGCTGGGAAACTGAATGCGGAAAGTGGAAAAAAGTTTGACTTAGTTTAAAAGAGCCCTATTATCTGATCCTATCGCAGCGTCTTGAAATACAAACGTTATAGCCTAATATTGAATTGTTCTTTTTTTAAAGCAAGGTAAATCTTTTTGACTTGTTTAGTAATCACCAAGTTCATCAAGTTTTAAAACATGTGGATACGACTATTCACACCTATGTCCAGCAGTTCAACTAGAGGTTTTTCAACTTTGCTATTTCACACTTTCCTACTGCAGAAAGTAAATAGCGAATGTTTCTCATATATGTGTTATTCAAAGAAAGTTTCTTATCCATTATTCTCCATATGAAACTATGTTTTGGAAAAGGGGACTAAATTTAATATTTTTATTTTTTTAATGATTGTGGTCAAAGCCTCACCTGCACAGCCCGGGGTCAGCTTTTCTACTAATTCTCTTCCAATTCACGCGATCTTTAGCATCCTGTGGTGTGAAATTGTTGGCAGGCATGCCATCTCCTACAACGTCAAGCCAGAATTTCTTCGGTCTACCCCGCTTGTTCCGGCCCGGCGGAGGCGCCATAGCATTGTGGTCGAAGCCTACTTGGAATAAATAATGTGACTTAAATTTTACAGGGAGAAGCTTTTTTGGCGCTAGTGGTAACGAGCCATTCATGTCATGTTAAAGGAAATTTGGTTTATCTAAGTATTTTAGGAATTGCGCTGGCCATATTATTATTAATTTCGATTATTCTCCTTATATATGGCATTGTATCAGTAAGTCCACCTGTATTTTTAACTACTTTTGTCATTCCGAAAGTAAAAATGACATTAAAAGGAACTGTAACCTGTTTTGTAGCTACCTACTAACCATCTCATTTAAAAAAATATTATTTTAATCTCTCATTAAAAATATGTATATAATAGAATGAATAGTACCTACAAATAAATAACAATAGGCAGAACTTTAATATCTGTCAGACTCAATCAATTCTTGACTTTAGAAGATGGTTTTGACAGGAAAGCCAAGATGAGCGTCACGCGCATTTTTCATTGGACTTTTAAAATTATTTACAGTGTCGTTTACTAAATAAAAACGCGTGATTTATTTAGTAAAAAGTGCATTCAGTGAATAATTCATAAAGAACATTGAAATATCGCAGCCGAGTGGCCACATCATGGCTTTGCATAAAATCTCCTAGAAGGCGGCTCACGCGGCCGCTTTTTCAACTGTCATTGGCGATATCCGCCATTATTGTGGTGGCAAAATTGTGGTATCTAACCACAGAGGCCATGGAAGAGTTGAAGTAGTATTCACTCTAAAGAAAAGAAAGACTTTAGAAGAAGCAGTAGGTCGTATGTATAGTTCGACCAGCATTATGCTTTATGTATCTATAGGTTGTCTGACCTATAAATATGACCTAATGCTTCTAAGGTCGAGAAGTGTGTGTGATTCTTTTCTTTCAAAAATATTTCACTGTCTGTGAGATTGTGAGTCGTAATTGTAAAAGATACTGTGATCTCCTGAGTTTATGGTTCTTTCATCTCAGTCAGTTTCCTAAAACACCGAGCTCATATAATTTTAAAACATATTTTTAAAAGTGTTGGTAAAAACTTATTTCAGAAATACCTAGGCAAGATCATTCATAATTCAACATTTGTATTCACAGGGATGGCCTCTGGCAGCACTAGGTATGTTTTATGTATCTATCACTGTTTTGGTGTTTCTACAATATCCGTCAGCATTGTTTTATTCTCGGAGATATCGGACGGGAACTGTAGGCCTCCATATCTCATAGCAAGTACAACGCTGCTGAATTCTATGGGTAGGTGGTATGTCTGATATATGAAATTATACGGTATGTAGAATCCCAATTATCCTAGGTAGGTGTGTGTGTATATGTTTGCATATATATATATAGTATTAAAATAATAAAATGATACATTATTTTTTTAAAAGTTCATTTTTATGTTATACTTAGCTATAATATCCTGTTACTGGCTTTTATGAATTATATTTGTTTTAGTGTAAGCATCTATGTAAATCGCTGTTGGATATCTTAATAAAATAAAATAAATATTTTTTATAAATTACAATCTAGTGCTTAACCGCTGATTGCCTGAAGCAGCAATGATGCAAGCAGTGATGCAATCGTTAGCCTATTCACTCTAGCCTAGAAGACACTTAAATTGTAGTGCGACGGCATTTTGTTCCAGGCCACTCGATGTTCAAGGTATAAAAGAAAAGACGAAACGCTACGTTCGGATTGTTGTGGTGTGAACAAACCTTAATACAACGCAACGTAGTGCGGACCATGGTGTGGGCGCGGTCGCTAAGGAAGCGACCAGCCCGATGCCTGACCGCGTCCCAGAGGGTCATGGCCGTTCGGCTGATCCGGGGATACCGCACGGTCTCCACTGAGGCGGCGAGCCTTCTTGCTGGATTGCCGCCATGGGATCTGGAGACCAAAGCCCTCGCCCACATGTGGGAGCGGCGAGAGAAGGCAAAACGACGGGGCATAATTCCGCTGCCGCGAGAAATCGTGGTACGGCGGGATCTCATGGCGACATGGTGAGTGCGATTGTCGCACCCCAGTGCTGCACGCCACAATAGCGGCGGTAAGTCCCCTCTTTAAGGAGTGGCTACAGAGACGTCATGGCGCCCTCACCTTCCGCCTGACGCAGTTCTTCACCGGACACGTTTGTTTCGGGGGGTTCCTATTCCGTATAAGGCGGGAGGAAACGCCAGGGTGTCACCATTGTGTGGATCGCCCTGAGGACACTGTGGAGCATACGGTGGAGGTCTGCCCGGCTTGGGTAGAGCACCGCCGTGTCCTCGTACGACGATCGGCGGCGATCTCTCGCGTCCGACCCTGGTCCAAGCCATGTTTCGGAGCGAGAGTATAGGGCAGGCAGCCACCTCCTTCTGCGAAGCAGTGATGCTGGCATCACTGAGGAGGCGGAGCTCGTGAGGCAACGGGAATCTCAGCGCCCTCACGCCTCTAGCCGCCGCAGGAGACGCCCTGGTCGGGAGACGACACCAAACTCCCAGCCACCGTAGGCGCGGGCCTGCGGATGGTGAGCAGTGAGCAGCTCGCCGCCCGGTAAGGACTTGGCCCGAGACGACGATGCGTCATGTTTCATGCGCGCCGCAAAGAGATGTCAGCACATCGTGAAGGGGTGTCCACGAAGACCGATGCCTCCTGGGTCAGGGTTAAACAAGAAACCGTGGCCCTGGCCGTCGCACAGGCCACTGAAGAAACACGGATGGGTTTTAGTCAGTAAAAGTCTGAAACGCCCTTCCGCTCCGTCCAGAGCGGGAGAAATCATTTGATGATTTCATATTCCAGCAAAAAAAAAAAGGATAAAATAGAACTATTTCGGATAATCAATTTTAAATTTAATCAAACAATATTTATATAAGCAAATAGAGTTGAGACGATTGAGTCCGAATAATCGGGATTCTACTGTACTTTGTTTACAAAATTGTAACTTGCAACGCAGCTCGTGATGCAAAGTACGCAAAGTTTACATACATACCCTATCAATTTTTGGGTAAATATATATAATAAATGAACGCATCAAGTTGTTTGAGACACGCGGCTAAAATTGCTGAATATGTCGATTTCCAAAGAGGATTGGACGTAGGGTAAGATGGCGCATTGCCCCTATATCGAGTACTGAGTCACATTTGTAACTAACTTTGATCCTATTTTGTGTTAAAGTGAACGCAGTTGTGTTCCCGAAAAATAATTAATGTAAGACTATTATTGTGGATTTTAGGTAAGCCTATAGATTTTTACTCCTTAAAATGTAATTTTGTTGTGTTTTCTATTGAATGCAGTTCGAAAACAACCAGGAAACTTTTATAAAATTTTATAAGTTGGCTTTTAAAGCAGTTTTAAAGAGAATAATGACGATATTTTTCAAGAGATGTTGTTAGTGACAAGTCATTCCGCGTTAGGTCGATTCATGTAAGAGTGCGCACCGTGACATGTGTAAGAGTGCGCACCATGACGTGTGTAAGAGTGTGCGTGCACTCTTATACACCTGAGATTTCCAATATAATTATTTTCAATAACTTTGGTTAGATTATCTTCTAAAACGCTTCACTATTTATTTTCTTTCTAAAATAACTGCCAAGACAAAACAATGGCGGAGGCTCGGATACTTACAGAAAAAGGTTAATCAAAAAATTCTGTTGATGCTGCTGTCGGACTCAATTTTGAGAAAACGACTAAATAGGTTATAACCTGCCACAAAATTGGGCAGGTACGAAACATTATTTACTGAATGTATGAAAAAAGACTTCTCTGAAAATCTAAAACTCTTAGATGACATGTAGGTATTTTGGAATGACAGCGAAAGTACTGAGGGGAGAGTAAATAAAATGCTAGAAATCAAATCATTAAAAACGTCAAAGCGCACGAAAAATAGGTCATGAACCTAAAAAACCTATAAATGTTCCAAAAAAGAAAAACTGGCCCTATTCGGCTATCAGAAAATATGCAAGGAGACTATAATAAAGATTGGATCTAGTGATCAGACTGCAAACAACAATTCTCATGCCACCAGCAAGAGAAATGTATCGCCTTTCTTGGTCAAGGTCTCGCAAGTGTGACTTATGCGCTCATAGTTAAGATGCGCACTCTTATACACATTGGCGCGGACTCTTATACGACCGGTTGTATAAGAGTGCGCATTTCTCTTTTTTTATAATGCCATATTTAAACTTCAAATTATAGTAATAACTTGTTTTAACCTCATGTTCATTTGTTCTAAGACATACAGAGGTTCATAATAAATTAAGTTCATTTCTTTGTCTATAATACTCTTTATAAAACAAAGTCTCGTTTAAAAAGTGCACACTCTTGCACCACCTTACTCTATCTACGTATACATAGGTATGTAGCGCAGTGAAAACCGCGAAAGTAACATTCGAAGTCGAACCTATTACCTGATACTTATACTACTACCTTCATTTTTTATCAGAATTTTATTTATTTTTTTATTTCTTTAAACTGTATTAAGTTCGACAAATTTAGTTGTTTTTATTTAAATTAAAATTTTATTATGTAGGTATTTTAAAAACTTGTCACAATCATTGTATTGTTTACATATAATCTGTATTTATCTATATAACTTAAAATTATTTACTAGTTATCACTAGCAAATAATATATATGCTGGTAGGGTTGTTTCTCATATACCGCGATAGAGGGGGAGAAGATTGCTTTCACACAGCCGATTTGAAACATCTGCTATTGATGATGATGATGATTCTTATTAGAATTAGCCACCTAAATTACAAGCAGCTATGTTGCAATGTGTGCCGGGTACGATGCGCCAAATGTTGTTGTGTTGGGAGTTTGGTCGTGGAGGGTATTCAGATCAATCTTCCTTTAGCGCAGCATCGTTGGTCGTATTGCTGGGTTTAACATTGCATCACCTCGTTCAACTTCCGTCTTCCTTCCTATTCGCTCAGTTTTCCTGAGTGAATAGGCTCTTAATAAACTAGCGCGCTTTACCATCAACGATCGCATCACTGCTTACCATCAGGTGGGATTGCGGTCAAGCGCTAGTTTATAACTATTAAAAAAGAAGGTAGTACTACAATTTTTTATTTATTTAAATCATATTTTTCTTTTCAGCGATTTTATATTTCTTGGTAGTTACTTCTAGCTACTATAGAATAATGCCCCGAAACATTTACTAGGTAAGTAGGTAATTTAATACTGTTAATTTTCCAATTAATGTACAAAATCACATAATAACATGCTTTATTTTCTGCATGGGATATTATCCAATAACCTCTCCCGTTCTGGGCAGAGCTGAAGAGCGTGTCAGACTTTTACTGACTAAAACTCACCCGTATTTCTTCACTTGCCTGTACGCCAGGGCCACGGTTTCTTTTTAAACCAACTTGCAACCCTAACCGTTGAGGCATCGGCCTTCGTGGACCCCGTCACGATGTGCTGACATCTCTTTAGTAGCTCATAGTCCGATCAAATTATACCAAAAATAGTTTCAAAGGTACAATGATTCGCACTCAGCCCAAAGTTGGTAGGATTGTTTAAAACATCATCATAAATGAAATCCTAAAAATTCTCATGGATCCGATACCTACTTGGAAAAAAGTTTTACTCGGGGTTCAATAAAAGGTCTTCTTTTTATCCTTCTGAGCCTATAGAGGTTCAGTGCTGTACAAAGGCCTCCCCCAAGGCTTTCATTTCATTGGGGGGCATTGCCATAATCCCCACGCTTGGCAGGCGGGTTGGGGATCGCAGTAATTTGATTTTCCACAGGAGAAGCGCTGCTGTCCGGTTCCCTGGTGAGAGTTCCCTTAATCGCCTCTTACGACACCCACGGGAGGATATAGGTTGGTACTATTCTAATAATAAAAGATGTACAAATTTTGTCTGAATCTTGGATGTCTAAATTGACAATACTATAATATAAAGTGTTCTTAATACTGCATAAATCAACAATATTGTAACTTGGCTATTAGGCTAGTAGGTAATATTTTAAAACCCCTTATGTCGTCTTAACTTGCTTACGTGGATTATAAAATAAATATTGATCAATTTCTATTCTTAAACTATATATATTTAAAAGTGATGTACAAGTTTCCACTGATAAACATTTGTAACAAGAAAGACAGCAAATAGGTACAGCGGTACAGATCTATAACAAATTAAATTATGACATATTCTTCTACTTACTTTTTAAAATATAATGGAATTAGTATGTACCTACCTACTTAGCAAAATACGAATGCCATGCCTTGGGGGCTTACTATGATTTGTTAAAACCATCACGGTCCCAGTGTCAGTCAAAGATGGAGATAAACAGGATGAATAGCGCTATCGCTTTATCACAACGGTATAATAATGATTTTATTACATCATAGTAGGTATGAATGATTTCCAAAAGTGTCTCTACAAGGAAATCTACGAGGAAATTACTTCTATGCTTATTTCTATCTGTCACTGTCACTTAGAAGTGCTGTCAACTGCTAGTGCAGTTGGGTGGCGACCGCGTCTGTCTTATCATATTCAAAATTGTAGTATCTGGGCATCTCATTCACAAAAGCTATAATGATGGGTTGATGTTGAAGATCCCAACGGTTTACATAAACTATTGCGTTATTCATCAACGTAACACGACATGAGTACTAAAAACAAAAATCATGGACATGAGAAATTTATACTATTTCAACAACTTGCCTCGAGTTCAGAATTTTTTTTGTTGTATCAGTCTATTCACGGGGTGCAAAATAATTGGAGGATTCTATATGCTTTTAATAGTAAGTAACTACCTACTTTACTATAACAAAATTTCACTTGTAGAAAGGATAAGAAAAATTGACATCGCGGACGGTTACCTGGCTACGCCGAGGGTGAAAACTCTAACTTGCCTCTCAGTAAACGAATGATAGGAACACCCATGTGAAAAGGTGCCAAATTATAGCACAAACTAAGAGCATAGAGGTCTGGCAAGATGCGAGCATACAGCCTGCATGATCATCATCAACCTTTTTTGTTTTCTATCGTCCCACTGCTGGGCACAGGTCTACTCTCATACGTAGTAGGATTGAGCGTAATGACCACGCTTGCTCAATGCGGATTGGCGATTTCAGACTTGAAAGTCCAGGTTTGCTCAAGATGTTTTCCTTCACCTTGTAATCAGTCATTGGTATCCAAGATATACTTAGAAAGTACGTATAACCTAGAAAAGTTACTGCTTGATGAATTGCTTCTAAATATCTTCTGGCCGCTGGAGATGATTGATGTTGAGACCGTTACGTGTACAATAAAGATTTAGATGAAATCCACAAAGGTAAAACTGATCATGTGTTTGTGGGTTATATAGATACACACTAACTAAAACTGAATGTAAAAAAGGTCTCTAAATATTTACAAAATCTAAATTATGAAGATCCTGAACTTATATATAACATATATATATAATAAATATATATATATATATATATAGCATATAACTCAATGATCACAATATAATAAATTTGTCTGATTGAAATTTACAAAACTCACTCGGACCTTCCAAACGGTAACTTTCTCAAGGAATACACATATTCACGTACACCCCACACATACACACACCCTCTCTCAACTCACACACTCACATATCATTCCACACACTGAGAGGACACGTATTCAATACTCTACATATTAGGTATATTAAATTTATATAAAATAACACTGATATAAACGTAACACACATCTTGTAGAAAATAATATAAATGGCTACGATAAATGTAATATTTTCCGAGGGGATTGGCGCTGATAGCTGAAATACAGGCCTTGCCTAGTTCAGTTAGAGATGCTTAACTCTTTTGTGCCTAAAACTAGCCTATGTTTGTTCGTAAAATATGTTTGTATCCTCTTTCAAATAAATAAATATTATTAATAAAAAAAAAAACTCTCTGTTCTACTATACGGATAAATCACACAGATTGAGCTAGCCCCAAAGTAAGTTCGAGACTTGTGTTATGGGATACTAACTCAATGATACTATATTTATAACAGATACATATATAGATAAACATTCAAGACCCTGGCCAATCAGGAAAAGATCGTTTTTCCATCATGACCTGGCCGGGATCGAACCCGGGGCCTCCACGTCGCAGGTAGGTGTGTTGACTACTGCGCCACGGAGGACTACTAATTACGATTAATTTCAGTTAACCAGACAGGCTCTGTATATGAAGAAGCTTTATTTTAAATATTATTTTTATTTTGCAAAACGCAACTGATATTAAGTACTTCAGATTACTGGTTGCATTGTGGTTTTTATTCCGGCAGTCATTCGGTATCTGAGTCGTTTTACCTAGGTACCTGATCGGAACCAGATTACCTACACGTTACCAGATTACCTACTGGCAATTTCAACTTCTTTAAAACCATCAAACTATTCCTGCACAGTACTAATTTGTGGGGCTATACGTTGCCCTATAAAAACTCTTGTAACCATCAGTCCTTAGACACATGTAGTTTTCTAAAAAATAACAAAATATCGTAGATTTAATCGGTTAAAGATGGTTGAATTAGAATAATATTTATCTTTCAGCTTCAAGCCTTGCTGGCAGTTGTAACAAGCACCAACTACACTAAATGCCACCAAAACGGAATTGTCTACCAAATTGTTTTGATTACGGGTTTCACACTTTGGTGTTTAACATCATGTGTAACATGTCTTTTTCTTTACGGAGTTGTGACGGTTTGTATAATGTTGCGTAGTACTTACTTAGTGCCACGATCATGGACATTTCTGTGTATTTTTAGATTATGTACCGGTGGCAGGCGATGTCAACGCGCAAATTCAGCACATAGTTTTCGACTAAACTAGATCCCTGGCGTAGATTTTTATAAAAGAAAAATCTTCATGAAGGGCGGGAGTTTTAGGCGACTTTCTTATGTGATTTTATCATAAGTCTGTATTAATCGATACCTTAAGCCGCAAATCGGCTAACTCCATATAAGAATTTTTTTAGGAAATGATTAAAACTCTCGCGGTATATGTTTTTACTTTAGGATAATCTAAAATACCGTTGTTAGATAATATTGTTAGCTAGTATTTTTGATGATGTAGACTTCTTTATAATTACCCTATTAATTAATATACTATCGTGTTATTAAGAGGTAAAATTAAATATATTTTTCTTAAATATGGAGTTAGCCGATTTACGGTAGTATCAAAATGACTTTTGCTACAATAATTTGTGCAAGGCGAAGGAAAAGTGCCTAGACGCAATGCGGGCATGTCCATTCCCATTCGTTAGTCGATGTGATACCTATTGTACGCGTTATTATTTTAATGTCCAACATACTAATAAAACTAATGGTTTATTCGCAGGATCTGCCTATATATTTCATACTTTTCATGGACGTGACAGTGTTACTGATAACCTTTAACTTGGTTATGAGCTTCATGATGTTCTTTTATTTCTTTGAAGAGGACAGTTGTACTTGGCCGTACCTTTTTGGAGGAGCAAACTTTTTCGGTGCCGTATGTAAGTGGATTTGGAATATTATTTGATATTTTCCATCTTCTTTGCGCTGACCACAAAGTACGACAGAAGAAAAGGGTAACCTGTACCTACTCAGCTGTGAGTGATTCTTGGACGAAGTAATGGCAATGATGTCCACGTAAAATAAATAAAGAAGCAATCAAATTATAAGTAGGTACGAGCACTTTAAACAAACAAAAAAAAATCACAGTTGTATTATATAAATTGAACCCGCAAAATCTCCCCGACCCCTAAGATATTTGCGTACCTAGTGTAGTAGCCTAAAGATGGTGCTAATAATTTAGTACAAACCACTTTTTGAATATGTTATGTACTACTTATGTTGTTGTTTTACGTACCTACTTAATAACTTTATTATTGTTATAAGTAAGTAGGTTTGTATTAATTTATGGCATGATATTCAATATCAAGATTTCTTAATTGTAAAAGTCATATTAGCAATATTTTCATCCCGATCAGTGCAAACGGTAACGTACACATTTATAAATATTCTAATAAATTTGAGCATATTGTTTTTTCTTTTCAGTGCTTATTTATTTCCTATTGGTAGTGAACAGTCACTTCCATGAAACTGTGGAGATCCAGGGTTCTACCCGCGCCGTCTTTTCGCGGCGTTATTCTCCTCCTGGAGCTGTTCCTGGAGAGCTGCCTGTGTCATCTTCTGAAGCACCTTCTACAGCTCCTTCCAAATCGCCTTCCAAGACGCCTTCTACAGCGCCTTCCAAAGCACCGTCTGTAACTTCTTCTGGAGAGGTTTCTCGTAGAGTGTCTTCTGCACCGGCTACAGTAGAGCCACGTAAATGGTGCAACCTATTCTAGGGAACTTTCTGCAACGTCATCTACCGCGTTATTGTAGAGTGACTTACTGAGTCTGATGTACCTCCTACAACGCCTCAAATAATGGATTCTGCAGCGTCTACTACATTGTCTGTCTGCAGCACCATTTGCGGCACCTTCTGTAGTATCTGTGCAGGCCCGACTTGAACAGTAAGAGTTGTCTATTTTTGTGATTACGTAATATCGTACAAAGTATCATTTTGACACTATGTATGTTGTTCGGCAGAAGTACAGCTTGGTCGAAAAATTGTATATTGTATACTTAATATATTATGTTATGACGTACCTACCGATATGATGACTAAGATAAAATTAAGTTGTTAATTTATTTATTTATTTAAACATTTTAAGACTATATGCAGGAGAATGATGATTGTGTTTGAACCTAATTCAACTTACACATGTACAGTGTCATCATCATCATCATCATTTCAGCCGAAAAAGACGTCCACTGCTGGACATAGGCCTCCCCCAAGGTTCTCCACGACGACCGGTCCTGCCCCTCCTGCATCCAGCGGTTTCCCGCGACCTTCACCAGGTCGTCGGTCCACCTTGTCGGGGGCCTACCCACGCTACGTCTTCCGGTGCGTGGTCGCCACTCGAGAACCCGTCGGCCTCATCGGGCATCGGTCCTACGGGCAATGTGTCCAGCCCATTGCCACTTCAGTGTTGCAATTCTTCGGGCTATGTCGGTTACTCTCGTTCTTCTGCAGATCTCCTCATTCCTGATTCGATCGCGCAGTGAAACCCCAAGCATAGCCCTCTCCATTGCCCTTTGAGCGACTTTGAGCCTTCTTATAAGGCCCATTGTTAGCGACCACGTCTCAATTCCATAAGTCATCACTGGCAACACACACTGGTCGAAGACTTTTGTCTTGAAACACTGCGGTATTTCGGACGAGAAGATTCTACGTACAGTGTATTGTGTTTAAATTATTTGACGCTAGGTAGGTATGTGTATTTTGAACTAAGTTTTAAATAAAATATGCAATTTTTGATTGTGTTCTTTTGTATACTGATTGTTCGTTTTTGATATCCTAAAGTACTACCATTATACCATTATCATTACCGTAATGTAATTTGCGATGGTTGCCTATCCATCATCAGAATATGCAGTATCAGAACGGTGTATCATATTTGAGTAAGAGACTAATCTGAATAATGTTCTCCATAGGACATCGCATCGCGAAATATTTTGCGATTGGCGTATAGAAGGTTCTCAAAGCAAAAAAAAAATATTGCAGGGGAGGGCAGCTACGAATGAAAACTCATACTAGGCCTACTGTAATTAACCCCCTTATTCATAAACGCTGCTTAAAGTTAACTAGTGATTAGCGATTCTTTAACCATACATTTTTCACCTTTTAACGTCACTTAACTTTAATCATCGTTTATGAATAAACACCTTAAACACTGTGGTGTTTATTAATAAAGGGTGATTTAATTTTAGTAATGTTAAAAGGCCTAAAATGTATGGTTAAAGAATCGCTAATCATTAGTTATCTTTAAGCAGCGTTTATGAATAAGGGAGTAGGGACTCTAAGTAAAGAGTCACTGCTGTCGCTCGAAATTAATAGGTAGGTAAACAATCTTGGATCACTTACGGTGTGGGAGATATCTCTCTGACTAGTTTACGCGTTTACAGTTTACCTCTTGTAGCAGAGCAGAAGTTGAACTGTACTACTTACTTCGTGGTGGCCTATATGTCGTGGTGGCCTAGTGGTTAAAACACCAGCCTCTCAAGTATGAGTGTGCGGGTTCGATTCCAAGTCAGGCAAGTACCAATGTAACTTTTCTAAAGTTATATGTACTTTCTAAGTATATCTTGGACACCAGTGACTGAAGGTGAAGGAAAACATCTTGAGGAAACCTGGACTTTAAGTCTGAAATCGCCAACCCGCATTGAGCAAGCGTGGTGATTACGCTCAATCCTTCTCTGTATGAGAGGAGACCTGTGCCCAGCAGTGGGACGATAAAAGGTTGTTGATGATGATGATGATGATGACTTACTTATTTGTTCTATGACTATGTATAAAAAGATGCAGTTTACATAAAGGAGTCAATCCACACAAATTATATTGCTTTTGTTTTTTTTTTTAACTACTTGTAGTTCATACAAATATTTGTTCCGTGCGGTAATCGAACCCGCGACACGCAACGCAGCAGTCAATGGCTTGACCACTGGGCTAATCGTGCTGAGTCCTTTCTGTATAACTGCGCCCAAAAATCACTGCAGTTCTTCTTCTGCCTTTCTATAAGAATTGTTGGTAACCGGTTCTTCTGTAGACCGGGTCTTTTTCGGATTAGAACAAGCTCGTTTAGAGGACCATGCACAAGACGGCATACTTTGTCAAAATCCGGGATTAATAATTATTATTTGTTATGGGCGTTAGAGGAGACTTAAAACGGAGATAGTTGACATGTACAGAAAGATCCATCCACCCATATTTTAGTTGGCTATTATTGTATAGCATCTTGGAAATGTTAATTAAAAGGGTCGGTAGGCTGGTCAAAGCGACCGCCTTGCTCATTAAGGAGGGTACCTGGCATCAGCATAAATGTCACGCGATGCGGAAGATTTAATTATCACAGCCGACCCACCGCAGAGATGCAGTAAAAGGGTTACGTCAGGTAAGTAGGTATTTACCTACCATGTATATAATATAATATAAATGCAGTCAATAATGTAAGTTAAAGATAAAACCCAATATGGATTAATTGCTTTTGAAACTAAGCCATGTTGGTGGATTATTTGCTTTTCAAATTAATCCATCTTGCGTTTAAGTTATAAAACTGTTCAGTATAAAACCTTAACTTCAGTTTTTAAGAACGACTAGATAGTGTTGTTCTGTAAAGATAGACAGAGATGGCTAGGTAGGTATCTTTTTCCGAACAAACACTGGGACTACTGCCCAATTCTTATCAATAAATAATAGTTTTAAAATTGACACTCTCGTATTATGACATTGACTCTTATACTATGAAGTTGTTTAGCAGTTTCCTGCAGCTATAGAAGTAGCTATCACAGGTAAAATTAGATTATAACTATTTAAAAGCAATTTTAAAAAAAATATTGTGTTTTTATTAAAAGAAATTAAGCATTAGAACAAACAAATACTTATCTACCTGAAAAGAGGCATGAATGTAAAATTCATGATTATTTTCAGTTAGGTGCCGGAACAGAACCTATGTAAAACTTTAAACAGAAAAACAAAAACACGTCCAAAAAGAGAAACTTCAGCTACAATAAATTATATTTTATGTCCCGAAATATCTAACGAAAATTATAGTCTCTTTCTACCCGAAACATTTGTATTTTCAAAGAAAAATGTCTCCCTCACGTCCCGTCCCCGGCGGGGGCGTAAAAGAAAAGTATATAAATGTAAAAAGAAAGTATAAAAGAAAGTCACTTCCCTGAGATAGCGTTCCTTCGGTGGCTCGACTGGTTTTTATTACGCCAAGCACGTGACGCGCACAGGGAAACCGTCTTTGAATTCTCTTAGGTATTAAGCTGGCTATGTGCTGAATTTCGTTGGGTAAGGTTTCTTTGTGTAGTTTATATATTAGAGAATATAAGCATTGTCCCGTCATAGCGAAATTTTATATATCTTCAAGGATGTAATAAAGTTCTTATAGGCGTTTAGATAGGGTTAAGAAAATTACCCCTTTTATGAAAATTTTCTTGTAGCGTTCATCGAGTAGTGAATGATTTTGGTTTTTGTTTCTCCTTTTGACAGAATATGATTTTTTTGAAGAACATCAGCAGCAAAGCAAACTTCAAGGAGGAAATACCAGCATTGGTTGCATTGCACATTATTTTCTTTAAAAGCTCTAAGAAAAGTCAGTTTTTTTTAAATGGCACCGATTTGGACCATAACAACACTGTAGAGTTTTAGTAACAAAAATAGATGTTGCTGGTTACGTCTACGGTGTCTGAGGCGAGCATGCGTCTGCTCCCACCAGAGATATTTTTACAACAGGGGCGACGAACTCCTACACATCATCTTATTTCCATTTTGTTTGTTGACGGCACAGACAGCCACGACGACCCCTGGTTAACAAGGTTGGTACTAATTTATAAGAAACCAGGGATCACGTTCGCATGTTTTACGACTTGACAAAATAATGAGAATTCTTTATTATATGTAAGTGTAATATTAATGTTATAGAAGTTTCTAGAACAATTCTTTAAATAATTATGATCACTGTTTTAAAATCATTTGCGACAGATAGATACATAAAGTGTCTTGCACTTATAGAGTACTTGTAATTATAGAGTTATTATACATATATTATGTAGATCTTTGGGTGACCTTAGAAAAGGAGTCTTACCTATTTCATAAATTAAGCAGCATTATGGGAAAATAAAACTATGATGCGCAAAACGAATAATGAAAAAATTATAGCTTAGCAAATACTTCGCGTAGAAAATCTCGACTCCTACCACTAAAATAAGTAAAAGAGGCCTAATGTTCAGAATTAAATACAAATTATTAGATTTCGATAGCGTAATCAAAGTAAAACTACTTGTTTCAATTCTAGAAGCTTCTATATCGAAACTATAATACAATATCCAAAATTTTACCCCCACATTGTGTGTCGTACGGTGTATGAAAGTAATGGTATGCATAACATAACAAAGCGAAAGGTCGGAGGAGCCCTCGCGTTATTCATAACGGACATAAACCCGACCCTTATGATATAAGAACACATTTTACTTCAAGGACTGTGCCCGGCGCACTGCGGAGGATCCTGAGAATAATAGGATGATTGGTGCTACCTCTACAATGTGTGGACATTTTATAAAACTAAGCTACCAGGGTGATCGAATACCTATCCAGTTTTTCTTGGAAGTAAGTATTCGTTAGATTCATCGCGTTGCCTGGTTTGGACAGCTCAAACTATTTTATGTTAATTTTCTAGTACCTAACAAAAGTGCCTACTAAGTACTAAACAAGTACTTAATATATACTGTACATACCGATTAATTTGTATAAAATGAGCTACAAGATTTCGAAGTTGTTAAAGACTGGGTCAAGTGCAGGAGTTCCTACCTAAACAAAAATCCGGGCCCTGGCAAACCCTGGGATTTAATGACACGAGTTAAAATATTATAAAGGGGAATAGAAACATGAGCAATTTATTTTATTTTTGTTTTAATACACCTAGGTCCTTGTTTTATCATCATAGCATTTGTTTTCGTAGTTATGTGATATTTATTCTTTTTAAAAGCTATCTAGTTATTTGTACCATATTGGAAATAGAAATATAAACAGTTTAAGTAGACATTAACAGGTCAACAGACCTGGGTAATAACACCTCTTGATATAACTAACTATAATTTTTAAACACAGGGTGAGACAACGTGTGATAATTTAACTTTAAGTAGATATGTGTTTCTCTAACATGGATCTATTTGTTTCATCCCGTTGTAAAATTTAAACATACCTAGGTATTGTTAGAGATAAAGAAAAGAATCTCTTCAGTGTCTCTACCTTAATAATAGCTGTAATTTATGGTGTTTATAACATTTACTTACACATTTAGTCAAACTTTTAACTTTGTACTTTATGAACATTATATTCGTCATTTTGTGTATCTGTGCAGTTACCTTGTTGATTGCTCATTTATTACAGAGATTCGCGGACTCTTTGCAAATACTTAACATACTTAATTGTTCATTCTTCCGAATGAAAAAATAAAAAGAATAAAATATTATCCAGGAAGAGTTACCTAGATCATACACTACGTATTATTTTCCCCTAACTCGAAAATTTGTCTGTATCTTGGGGCTTGGATAAGGCGATGTTAAATTTACCAGCTGTAATTATAGCAGTGACATTTACTTAGATTGAATACTGAAAAAATCTTTTTTTTTTTTTAATAATTATAAACTAGCGCTTGATCGCAATCCGGGCTGATGGTAAGCAGTGATGCTCTTAATAAACTAGCGCGCTTTACCGTCAACAATCGCATCACAGTGAATAGGCTCTTAATAAACTTATTAAGAGCCTATTCACTCAGAAAAACTGAGCGAATAGGAAGGAAGATAGCAGTTGAGCGAGGTGATGCAATGTTAAACCCAACAACACGACCAACGATGCTGCGCCAAAAGGAGATTGATCTGAAGACCCTCCACGACCAAACTCCCAACACAACAACAAACTCAAACTAAATATCTATACGTACCTACACAGAAAAGTTTACAAAATATAACCTAATAATTCATTGAATTTACAACGATAGATTCGCACCTGAATACATTACAATAAGAATGCGGACGCTGCCATGCCGACGGCAGTTTCCCGACGGCGGACGGCGTGCATAAGCAGGTAGGTGATACGTTTTCAATACGCAGTCTAAAACACATAAACATTTATTTATGAGGTTGTTGAGATTGTAGTTAGGATAAGCTACATAAGTCCTAAGTATGATGATAATTTGAATCAAAATTAAAAACAAAAGATTAGAATACGCTTTATAATGTACCTAAATCATATATTATCTAAGTATAAATTACAGAAAATACATAATAGGTATCTAAATACCTAGGTATGAAGATTTAAATAAAATCTGTTTGTTATATTTTTTCTCGTCTTTCATGAAATAACTAACCATTTAAGTACAAGCTAAATCTTATATTTCTTACCGTTTCTCTACAATAAGCTACAAGTAGGTATAGGTACCTACTCTCAAATAAAGTATAAACTAAAATATTTTTGTTTTTGTTACTTTTTTTTTACAGCCAACCCCTAGCCGACCTGCGTTTATATTTTCCCTCATTATTCATAAAACCAGTAACTTCTTATAGGTAAAATACTTACCTACCTACTTAATACGGAATATATGATTTATATTGTATGATCTGAATCTGTTTAATTTAGATAAAATAAAAATATAAATAAATTTAGAGAAACGGTACGGAATCCCACCTGATTCCTTACCGTTTCTTTAAATTTAGAATACCTAAGTATTCAGTCAAATAAAGTATTTTAATCAACTGAAGTGGGTATTTTTGTTTTTGTTATATTTTTTTACAGTTGAGCTCTATCCAAACTGCGTAGGGGCAGAGAAGTATCTGCCCCTAAGATGTAAGGAGTTGATGAGGATTTAAAATAAAGGTGCCTAGTTTAAAGTAACAACACAGCTTCATGCTAAAAACCATAAAGAAAAGCCAGCGGCGTTGGAGTTAATTGAGCTAAGAAAACCACAAAATAATTCAGGAGGTAGAAAGTTTTAATCCGCTCTTTCCTAAACTTACAGCTAAGTAGGTACTCACTTCTACCTAAGTACAAAATGAAGTAGGAAGATAAGCAATATTTCAACAGCGCCATCTGTGTTCCCATCGCGTTATAGCGAATCTATGAAAAGCGCATGCGCGAACAAAAATGGCTGCCGATCAATATGGGAAAGCCACCCCAACTCACCCCATCAAGGCCTTCTGCGAAAGGATCTACAAGCTACAATAACCCGTATTGTAAGGCAGCAAAGTCTTTGAATAATAATGACAAACTTTAGATGTATCTTTTGTTTGTTTTAGTAGATAGGTAGGAATCCAAATAGGTAGATATCTATTTACTTTGTCTGCATACATAGATAGGTATACCTACATGTTTATTGGTCACAGTATCAATCTTTTCGTCAGAATATGACTTAATTAATCATATTTATTTTTTTGCATAGAAAGTCACATACTTATTGAAAAGTCATTGTTATTCACTAACGGCGAATTTCACCAATGAAACTGAACGCAATCAATACATCTAAGCTGCGTTTAAGAGCAATCTATGTGAATGAGAATGCTCTTGAATGAGGTTTAGTATTTAGGTTTAGGTGTGATATTCTGTATAAATTCCACCTTGAAAATTGAAATAAAATATCAACAGTGTCAATCCCTACCAAAGGTGGAATATCAGCTTGGCAGGAAGTTTGACAAGCTTACTTTCCCCTACGTCATCACGATTATACTTTTACAGAATAGCAACGTAGTATCATTAATGCAAATATAAAGCATTTGCTCTTACAAAGATTAAGATAATGTTGTAGGGTAATTGACAATTGACCAATTAAATACTTATATTCCAAACAGGACTAAGAAAAGCGGTTTCACCATGAAAGCCCAATTTAGACTGCAGGACTTGGTTTCACCGTTCTTTTGCCTTTGCTACTATGACGATGTCATAGTTGTACCCATGATGTCGGTGGACTCAATTCTAATTAGATATAATAGTGTGTTGTCTGCAGGGTAATTACCCTGCAGACAACACACTATCAGTAGCTGGACACATTGCCCGATGGGGCCGACGGGTTCTCGAGTGGCGACCACGCACCGGAAGAAGTAGCGTGGGTAGGCCCCCGACAAGGTGGACCGACGACCTGGTGAAGGTCGCGGGAAACCGCTGGATCCGGAAAGCGCAGGACCGGTCATAGTGGGGAGCCTTGGGGGAGGCCTATGTCCAGCAGTGGACGTCTTTCGGCTGAAATGATGATGATGACTATCAGTAGCAATGGGTTTCATTTTGACATTTAAACAACATTCATTGCGGTATTAAGGTTGTTGAGCAGACACATTTTTCGAACTTATTGAGCAGTGGACTAGCAATAGGCTTAAAAATGATTTCAATTTAAAGTAGGTAAGTAATAGTGTGTTACGTAATTAGGGTGCTGGTTATTTCAGGTGACTTACTAGGTACTCTTTAGAACAGGCAAAGAGCTTCAACGTCGAACTTTGACCAATTTTATGACAATAGGGTATTTGACAAAAAAAAAAAACTAATTTGTCCGTCAGTCAAATTTTCAAAAAATACTAGACACGAATTTTTCCAAGAGACATGTGAGGAAACAAGATCATAACGACACTACTTGTCGTTATGATCTTGTTTCCTTGTTCTACAATCATTTTTTGGCTAATTTACTTGCTTACCTGTTATGTTCAGTACCTATCTATGTATTTATGTATGTATATGTTTGTATTAGTGTATCTACTTTAGTATATTGTAATAATGATGTTTGCACCAACGACATTTCCCATTTGTGGTTCAGGAGAATCTGCCCATTCTTTGGTTGCCTGGAAGAAATCGCAATAGCGATAAGGCCGCCCATTGTATGTTTTGAGTTGAATGTATTATGTTATGGTTAAAGAATCGCTAATCACTAGTTAACTTTAAGCAGCGTTTATGAATAAGGGGGACTAACACTAAATTAATCAAGTTCCCGGTTTCTCTCTTTTCTAGTTTCTGTTTTATTCTAAGTATTCAAAAAATCAGTAATCCAGATGTACATTACTAGGTAATTACAAAAAAAGCAGTCGTGGAGATGAGAGGGAAAACTAATAGTTAGCTTAGATAGGTATGTAGAATTTATAACCAACAATTGCAACACTTATGTGGCTGTGGGCCGGGCACATTGCCCGTAGGACCGATGCCCGATTGGGCCGACGGGTTCTCGAATAGCGAACACGCACTGCAAGATGCAGCCTGGGTAGGCCCCCGACAAGGTAGACTGACGGCCTGATGAAGGTTGCGGAAAACCGATGGATGCGGGAGGCGCAAGACCGGTCGTCACGGAGATCCTTGGGGAAGGCCTATGTCTAGCAGTGGACATCTTTCGGCTGAAATGATAATGATGATGATGAAGTAACATTCATGGAATTTATTACCTTTTCAGTAGATATATATCCATCATGACCTGTGAACGGTCTCAGCGCATATAAGACCTTAGAACAACAGCTATCATCATCATCAACCTTTTTTATCGTCCCAATGCTGGGCACAGGTCTCCTCTCATACAGAGAAGGATTGAACGTAATCACCACGCTTGCTCAATGCGGGTTGGCGATTTCAGACTTAAAGTCCAGGTTTCCTCAAGATGTTTTCCTGACAATCAAATGTTGAGGCATTTCATTTCATTCTTCTTGGATCGCATGCTGCAGCTGGCTGAGTAATTCCGAGGCTGGATTTCTAGCACGAACACGTCTGTTTAACTCATCCCATAAATGTTTGATGGTTTTCATGTCCAGGCTTCTTTAGATAATCTCGTACGATACCCTCGGGGTGCGCCCTAGCATTGTCGGGTATGAATATGAAGCCATTGCCAATAAAATGTGCATAGGGCATCACGTGAGGCTCAAGACACTTGTCGACGTACCGATGACAGTTTAGTGTAGGCAGACGTGGCGCAGACACGAAAACTAGCTCTGTCTTACTTTCGGCGCTGATTCCTCCCCAAACCGTCCACGAACCGCCACCGTAGCTGACCTTTTCTTCAATACCTACTTACAGCATTATGCAAAGCGTTCTCCATCTCTTCTATAGACCTTGTTCCTCCCGTCGTTACCATATACCTAACATAATTATACACTTATCAGAAAAGAGGACTTTGCTCCATTGGACGTATGACCAAGTTAGGTGCTCACGTGCAAACCTAAGCCGTGCTCTCCGATGGTCTGCAGCTAATTTCGGCCCGTTTGCTGGTTTGTGCGGTACCAAGTTCCTTCAACCTTCTTCTAATTGTAGAGTCACTTACAGCCACACCACGTAAAACATGAAGCTTCTGCTGTAATTGAAAAGCGTTAAGGCGTCAATTTTGTAAAGAAGTTGTTACAATAAATCGATCATCTCGCTCCGAAGTAACGCGATTCCTGCCGGATCCTGAACAGCGCGTGAACAAACCAGTCTCCCGATAGCGTTTGTAGACTCTATAAACATATGACAGACTTAGATGCAATCTTTCAGCGACAACACGCTGACTAAGTCCAGAATCCAGTAGTGCCACCACTTGGGCGGCCTCTGCCGGTGACGTGTCCATGTTTTACAAAAAATAAAAACTTTTTTAGACGTGCCGAAACCGCAGCAAACAAAAAAAAAGAACAAAAACTTTCAAGATAAACGCAAAATTTTAGTTTACAAAGGTAAAAATTGTACTCGTAACTCTAAACACACATATGTTTCAAAACATATGTGTGATATATTTCGTTTGTAGATAAACAAATGAAATTCTAATTTTGAATTTAAAATTTTCGCTTACCTTTTTAATGGCCAAACTGCTAGATATCCTACATGATGTGTTTTTTTTTTCATGGAATAAATACCTACTCTTTTATGTAAAATTAGGATAGAAACCATAAAAAGGGAAGTGTTTTGATTTTTCTGATGAGAATTGTATAAAAAAAAAGGTTTAAATACCGTTTATTTTCCCGAAATACCTAATGTTTATACTTAGTCGCAATTTGCCCATAATACGAATACGCTTTATTAGTTGTACGAAAATTTCGCGATCCTATTCAACTAACAGACGACACTATTGGTACAGTGGCTGAGCGATCGCCTGCTGCGCCGCGTGTCGCGGGTTCGATTCCCGCACGGATCAAATATTTGTCTGGCCTACAATTAGTTGTTCCGGGTCTGGGTGTTTGTGTGTGTGACTTTATATGTTTGTAAACGCACCCACGATACAGGAGAAATTCCTAGTGCGAGGGGTAATTTACTTTTGCGTTTATACTATTAATGCAGAATTTTAGGTAGGTATCTACACAAGCACAACCCTTGTGTACGTTATCACAAACACTTCACGACGCGTAAGTAAATATACCTAGGTACTGCCTAATAAAAGCAATCGTTAGATTTTAATCTGTTAGCGCTTAGGGTACCTAAGCGTAAGCTATGACGTATGAAAGGATGTTAATCAATCACAGTGGTCCTATAATTTGCTGGTACACAGCCTTCAAAGTAAAAAAATCGCACTAATAAATTTTTGATATTGAGGTAAACACCCTATCTAAAATAATATTTAAAATTTATAAGTAAGTATGTAGGTACTCATTTAAGTACCTACGTATAAAATGATCTACAAAAACCAGCATACCCTTTTTTATGGACTCATCGCTCTACCTGCTCTAATAAGTGAGCTTTCGTTACAGCGCCATCTTTTGGTCGTAGTATGAGTTAAGTACTCACTTAGTTTGGAAGATGCTGACAGCGACATCTGTTTTTGTGACATTGAACTACGTAGCTCAAAGAGTACCTACAATGAGAAGGTCCAGGAGCTTTCTCTTGTTCCATAAGTTGCCTGCCTTATAACACCAATGATGATAGATGTCTCTTTTATTAATTTTGTGTACTTGTTATTATAAAAATAATACAAATTCGATCTCATTAATTTTTGGTTTTATTAAATAAATTAGGCAATTAATATCTATGCTATTTAGAATTTAAAATTTTGTTTGATATTTCAGATTATACATAATTTAAGTTTTCAAAAAGCATTAACTTTTTAGTAAACGCAAAGGTAAGTAGGTATTGATATTTTTGACATTTATTTGCCGTACAACACAATTTTTGGGTGCTTAATTTAAATTTTTAAAAAAGTAGGCCCGTCCGTAAAACAAATCAAATGAGGTGCAAATTATGATTTTCTTAACTTATAAAAAAATAGCACCAACCGGCCCTCCCACTTCCCAGCAAACAGACCAAAATATAAAAAATGGTGGAGCCGTTACCAAACGGTATTGGTTGAATTCGGCGCCATTTGCAAAGGGCCGGTCTATTGTATGCCCCGCCCACGAATACCGTCTGAAGCCGAATCGCTCCCGCCTTTTGTATCTCTGCCATCTTTGCTACCGTCACATTTTCATTCGGGGTGGAGCTTAAGTGATAACCCAGTCAATTTAGAAATGCTCCAATTTCAAGAACTTTGTAGAAAATGTTGACTATTTGAAATGGCCAAGTGATGTTCATATTGAAATTCCCGCCATTTTTGGCGACTACTATAGAAATGGTCGACGAGTCGAGTTTGTTGAATATTTGTTTGCCACTTAGGTACCTACCTAACTTTATGCGAAAAGCAGTAACTGAATGTTGCCACATTAAATACTTATTTTGACAAAATAATACAGTGTTGCCAGTTTTCTAATTAAAAATAGGTTAGCATCTATCTGGAAGGGAGTAGCTTGGTTCTAGGTACCAATATTATTACCCATTTCTTACTAAGTATGTAGGTAATTGTAACAGCACATACCTACTTAGGACCCATTAACTTAATCAAATTTTATTCTGTGGTGCTTGGCAATCTGGGCTTCTCCCAGTTGTAATAATGTCCCTTTGTGCCGATTGGCCTAGATCTGTTCTGTCTCCTGCTTGTTATGGAGCAAAGTGGAAAAAATATCTTATTTCTTACTCCTCCGCTATTTTTTTCTGATTAATTTCGTTGCGGGACCCAAGACAGTTGAATCGTTTCTTCGGGACTCGTCGAGCTTCATTGTTCGGCGTTTTTCTGGCGGTCTCCACTGTTGATTCCGGCTTTCAAGAGTTGCAGTGGGTGGGAAAAAGTGTGGCGGGTTTTGTTCCAAAAAAAAAATTCAGAGTATGTTTCTGTCACTAATAGAATAACATTAGGTATGAGTAGGTAACCTAAATTGGTAATAGGTAGATATAGAATAGGAATAGGCGAATAGGTACCTACCTCATTATTGAAAGCTGTCCCTACTTAGGTATTCTATTCGAATATTTGTAACTCACCTGAGATCATAGGTCCTATAATTTTATTTCCCCTACCTACATCCCCATACCTAAGAAATTACCTTAGATGTAAGTGAGTAAGCGAGTAGTTTCCTACTTATTATTTTTAGAAATTATTTTTTCATAAGTACCTGTGAGTTTACCTAACCTTACCTACTACTTACCTATTAGGTAACAAGTGGGTAGGATATCTACGTTACATCAGTTTCATATACTTACCTGATCAAAAGCATAAGTACCTAGGTCTCATAAGTGCCTACGCTAATCTTTGAAGCACTGGTTAATTATTTTGATAAAGTGCTTCTAGGTTCACACTTTAATATCTAGGTACCTACCTATATATTTATTTGTTTATTTATCCTATCTCTGTTAACATGACAGGTTATTAAGACCCAATGCGATAACAAGCTCATTATACCTAGAGAACCATATACCAAAATAAACTTAATACTTATTAGCTTATTCAAACAAAACAAAAAATTAAATAATAATAATAACTGTAACAGCAATGCTAGTCCTTACAGTACACTAATTAAATATTAAATAAAATATTTACTTTTATGGTTTATCTATCTCGATAAAACAAATAATATAACAAAATCTTTGTGAATTCACTCGGCTGACATCTAAAAATATCAATTTCTCGTGTACAAGATTTATATCTCGGATAGCTTACACGACCGTAAATTATACAACCACATATGTGGTTGTATAATTTCTTCAGTTTTTTTTTTACTTAGTTTATTACCTACTGATTCTGCCAAAATCATCTAACAACAAACTTCAGTGAACTACAATGGAAGACTGCCACTCCACCTGCCTCGTTACAGCCTAACATTAATGATAAATGGACCATTAAGCTATCCAGCCTATAATTTGTGTGTGTACGTCGCGACGTCACGAGCAACCGTCAACTACAATTTTATTATCCATTTGTAACCGTTTATGAGGAACAACAAACCTTTAGAGTCGTTTGCTCGATTTATTGACTCAAAAGTTCATAATGTTTAGGATTATTGCTTCGGTTTCTTTGCTTTACTTTCGTTTTGCGATGCGAAGCTACGCTGTGCTACGCGACGCTACGCAACTATACCTACCGCTACGCAGTGCTACGCAATGCTGCAGTGTTTTGTATGATTAGCTATGATTTTTGTGAACCACCATTTATTATACCTACCTACACTTTTTATGGAATTATATTTGTGCTACTGTAGGTACCTAGATCCGTACCTAAATGTTTGACTTTTTTTTTATATTTATAAACAAGCGCTTGACCGCAATTCCGGCTGATGGTAAGCAGTGATGCGATCGTTGATGGTAAAGCGCGCTAGTTTATTAAGAGTCTATTGACTCAGAAAAACTGAGGTTGAGCGAGATGATCAATGTTAAACCCAACATCACAACCAACGATGCTGCGCCAAAGGGAGATTGATCTGAAGACCCTGCACGACCAAACTCCCAACACAACAACATTAGGCGCATCGTACCCGGCACACATCGCAACACAACTGCTCAGACCCGTCCTCCGTACGTATTTCTATAGGTACAGGATTGATTTTTAACTTTTCTCTAGTGAGAAATTTACTTTTTATTCTCAAACTTACCTACCAAGGTTACACCCTCTTAATTTCCAAATAAATTACGACATAAATTATACTCTTATAGGTACCAACAGTTTCTATGAAGCAAAGATAACTAACTGGTTCTATGATACCTACCGATTTAATATCTTTTTTGTAAGCATACCTACCTATAACCTGAAGGATTCTACGATTTTATATCAAGGACATTTTTTTAAGATCACGTGTAATATTTTAAAAATAATTTAGTCAAATATTTGACATTTAAATTAAAATAACACATGAAAGACAATGATGAATTAACATTAAATTATCATATTCATTTAAATATTAGATGGGTTTCTTTAAGTATGTTGAATATAACAGGAAATTTTCATCGAAATTAAATTTAGAAGTCACGTCACAAATAGAACACAAAATATTTTTAAATCTGAAATTAATGATTTTATTTATTTATGTATGAACTTTAGGATGATGACAAGCTGACATTAAAATTATCTTTGTGTAAAATAAAATAAGTAAATGTTAATTTGAAGATAAGATAATTAATTATATATTTGACTGTACTTTCAGCCGTGACTAACTGTAAAGATTTCTACTAGGTAGTGATATAGATTTTATTTAGGTACCTAAGACTATATGAAATGTAAATCATTAATCAGGATGATGATTAATATACTTACTATAGATCTTCTGACAGAAAATAAGATCATACCTATTCATCATATCCTCGGCACGACGTATACTGTAGGTACCTACAGTGAGATAATATGTAGGTAGTTCTAGATACACTTAGTATCTATACTTAGTAGGCAGCACAATACCAAGCAATACCCTTACCTACAGGAGCAGTTAATTAATTATTAACCAAAAATTGTGATAGAACATACAATGTATTTACCTACACATTTTGAAAAATTATATCTGCTATAGGTAGGTAAAGTCTTTGCTGAAACCTGATTTAAGATGGACAATCTTAGTATGGGCGGTAGGTATTACCTCAGCTCCTGCTACAGGATATATCAATCCTACCTAACATCATACATTATATAACCTGCGCAAGTAACCTACACTTAGTTACGTTATAGCTAGGCAATTCCCTTACAGACGCAGTTATTTACCCAAAGACTGTGATACAACGCACAATATTGAAAGACTTAATCTATTGTGGGTCTTAACTTCCTATGGATAATAATTTAATGCAGACAATCTCAAAATATATGGTTATGCGTCAGCTCTTGATACAGGAAGCATCTTTCCTACTTATTTAACATTACATAACCTAACCACGAGGCACCTGCGTACAATGAGCTATATAAGTAGGTAGTGGGTTATAGCTAGACAGTTCCCTTACAGACGTAGTTAATTTCTCGGTTAGTTAACTTTACTACTGAACTCTGATTGGATATTGATTAGAGCTCACCGTCCCACTAGTTTAAATGGCGATTCTTTTCTTCAAATAACATCGTGCCACCACAAATTTACACTCACTACAGGATTGTAATTACCTCAGTGAAGTTTATTACTTCTCTTGATTAAATAAGACATACCATAAAATCGTTTTAAATCGAACGGTATCGTGTTGAAACGATGTTTCGATATATTTAATTGTTCTTCTGGTGCCTTAGTGGTACCTACGTATAAAATAGGTAGCCAATAGCATTCATCAATCTTCAAATGAAAATTGCCTAGGTAATATATTAGAAAACACTTAATAAAACTGTGACTACAATATTTAATATCCCTTTTTATTAAATCCAGTCTTCCGGCACTGCTTTAACGTAAGGGATGTTATAAGTAGAATACTAAATTACTAATTACATAAATCCTACAGAAGTCAGGAACTAAGTAAAATCTTATGTATTTCTAACTCAACCATACGAATGAAATAGCCTTAAGAATTAAAATGATAACCCTTTAAAATCCCATTCAAATATAAAACTGTAACAATAACAACAAATCGTAAAAGCTACTCAAGTGGACGTTAAATATTGACCTCCGCCTTCTATGTTGCTTTAAAACGTCAAAGTTGCGCAATGCCATGATTTCTTGTTCTCTAATCCACTACTTGGGTGTCTACTTTTATGTCGAACGGCATAAAATGTAATAAACTACGCGTCTCGATCTACTAGGCCAACATTTTTTCGTCTTAAAATTATATTTTCAAGCGACTTTGAACCGTAACCGCATGGCTTTACGGTTTGGTAAATGTTTCGTGTGTACGTGGGCGAATCGACATGATACTCATAGGTGCTATTATGAGTTTACAGCTGGTGTCATTCATTTAGCGAAACGCGCGTGATGGATGGATAGAAATAATTTATATCAATAAGTACGTGTCTTATATTTATTTAAAGCGATAAGGAATGTTAGAAATCATGAAGCTCTCTTTATAGAAGACTGTTTTGGTTAGCATGACCAGGAACTTGATTTCTGTAATTTCTCTTCATTAAGTACTGTACTGTACAGTATGAACTGAATGCCCACCCTCCTTCCTCAGCTCATGCCAACGACAAGAGAAAAGTCATCAAAATAAGGTTTAGATAAACCTAACCTTTAACCGTTTTAGACTTAGAAAATATTTATGGCAGAAAAGCATTAACACAAAAGCAAAGCAAACTCATAAGTGCCCATTTTAAACATAGTCATCTATTTCAACGTCATAATGTAATTGTAGTTATGCACATTCAAAATTTATTTGTAAATATTTTGGTAGGTAGCTAACATATGCTCAAAAATAATATTGATGTTGAAATTGTTAATATAACGTGCTTAAAGTAACGTGAAATGAGGTGCCGCGATATTCGAAAGAGATACCGTCGCCCCAGACACTCCCTTTTGCATTTTGTATCGAAGATAAGATAAGATGATTTCCCACCAAAAGGTGAAAAAGTTAGCATCTATGTCATCCTACATGGCTAGCCAGACGTTTATTGGGCCTACACAGGAATAGCCTACACCTGGTGACCGGGACCATTGCTTGCTAAGCAAACGCTTCCAATAGGCACAACTATCGTCCTCATACGCAGGGCTAGCTAGATAGAGTCTGTGGAAACCGCTGCGCATGTACCCTTTAAAATCCAAGACATCATTCAGACTAGAACAGAAACCCTCAGAGCACCCAGATTTCCAGCAGATAATTTTAACAGGAGATTACTTACATCAATTGTGGCCGTCGGCGGTTTGACCTGAAGGAATGGGTGCACAAACCAAACTCTCTCACATATAAAACAGAAGAGGTATTAATGAACCTATTCAATTTTGGGAACATATCTCTTCACCTCGTCAACTTTACGGTATCTAAACACCTTTTTCGTATAACTTTTCATTTGGAAAAATGTAGCTAAATAGTCATTTTAGTTTTAGATGATTCCGGATTTGGAAATTGCATAAAAAGCGAAAATAATCAACCAGTACTTGAAGAGTAAATACCTACATACTAAGCTGGAATCTATCTCATGAATCAGGCATTAATGATGAACTTTCGTTAAGAAAGAAATTAAACGTATAATATATAAGTACCTACGGATCACGATTAGGTAAACATACTAGGAACAAGCTCGGTCATCAACTTTATAAGGAAGTTGATCTTAAAGAAAATACTGTTAATCTTAAGTGTAAATTGTAATTGGTAGACATGTAGACTTTCTCTTTTATAATAGAGAGAAGTCTAACGTAAACTTCTTACGAACACGATAAATAAACCTACTCGTTCCGTGTGGTATATTATAGCTATTATTTGCCCACATATTTATTGTTGTGTGCGCAATGAATTCACCCAAAATGATTTGCTGGCGAACCCTAAGGATTGAAACGTAAAATCTTTTGTAAATCATGTTGTATCAAAAAGTCGTGGTGACCTAGTGGTTACAACACCAGCCTCTCAAGTATGAGTGCGCGGGTTCGATTCCAGATCAGGCAAGTACCAATGTAACTTTTCCAAAGTTATATGTACCTACATACTTTCTAAGTATATCTTGGACACCAATGACTGAAGGTGAAGGAAAACATCTTGAGGAAACCTGGACTTTATAAGTCTAAAATCGCCAACCATTGTTGAGCAAGCGTGGTGATTACGCTCAATCCTTCTCGGTATGAAAGAAGACCTGTTCCCAGCAGTGGGACGATATAAAGGTAGATGATGATGTTTTATCACTATTTTCCTCTTGTTTTAAATGCAGATTAGTCGTGGAGGTCCTTGGGGGAGACCTATGTCCAGCACTGGACGTCATTCGGCTGAAGTGATGATGATGATGGCAGATTAACAAATAAATAAAATATTAACCAATATTTAAATTTTGAAATAAAGGAAACGATTAATAATAAATGTAGGTAGCGTCGACTCCATCATCATCTCAACATTAATCCCTTTCCCATCCGAAGCTTTTCTGCTTTGGAGTCTGGGGTCCGCTTTGGCTAGACTTGGATATTTTCCGTGAAGCGACTGCCGTCTGACCTCCACAACCCGAAGGCGATATCGAATCATTGCAGTTAAACCAATTGTTAGACCTTTGAGGGCTCCAACAACCCGCAACGACTGCCACTCGTAGGGTAACCAGGACCAACGGCTTAACGTGCATTCCGAGGCACGACCAGACTAGTGCAAATATTCATATTCATGCATACAAATATTTGCACTGCGCGGGGATGAAACATGCGCCTCCTTGCGCAGCGGCCGTGTTTGTTACCGCTTCGCCACGGAGGCTATCTCAGCGTCGACTCCAACAAATTAAATAAGATAAGACCAAGAAAATGATATTATGTATACATAATAATTACATATGGTGAAATAAATATTAAAATACCGTGGTAGCTTATTGAACAGTCTTTCTCTTGGCAGCAAAGCAAATGAATTTGTTGAAGCCCAAGGAGCTTTTTGCCTTTTTTTATATGGTAAGATATACTAAGACCTATGTGTTAATAAAAATCATGT
Organism: Sesamia inferens; assembly: GCA_037179545.1. Classification (NCBI taxonomy): domain Eukaryota; kingdom Metazoa; phylum Arthropoda; class Insecta; order Lepidoptera; family Noctuidae; genus Sesamia; species Sesamia inferens. Next base: position 14,687,588 of record CM073930.1, read on the forward strand.
ATAAAAGTAAGAAACATTACCATCCCTAAATATTGCAATGTAATTTAAGCACAAATACCTACTGATGTGAAAGACAAGTAAAAGTCAAAATGACATAGGTAGTCGCATAGAAACTTAGGTATACCTAATGTAAAAACTACAGTAGTTGCTTTTCTGCAAATGAAAACGCAAACAAAAAGTTCATATGTAATTTTTAATTACATAGAGGACAGCATGATCCACTGCAAGTGAGAGTTTAATAACTGATTACATTTATTGCAGTAGGTACTTATTAGATAAGACACGGCCTTTGATAACAAGCTGTTTAATAGCACTGAGCTTAGAGGAGGAACGCGCATGATACCTATGCAAGTCACACATCTGTATTTGCCTAGATATAGCTATTTACTAACTTAACAACCCTCTACCGTATATTCTAAAGTAAAACTTTTATAACTAGAAGATTTGTTCTAGCTATACTTATCTTATGTTTTCTTAATTTTGGACGAATTTCCTTATTCTGAGATGACACTTAGGATCAGCTGCTTCAGATTCTAGTCTGATCAGTTCTCTAAGCTCTGAGTTTGCATCACTATTCTCTTCCGATAGATAGAAGAGAAAGAGGTAGAAATATCAAACCGAAGACCTCCGGTGATTCGCGGCGTTGCAGACACTGAGTGACAGGCACTTTTGAATTGTCAGAAGGTCGGTCAGTCAGTAAGGTGAAGCTAGTCGCCCTTTCCAGACAGTAGGTACCTATGGAGAAGAACGCGCAAGAAACTCCATGGACACTCTTTTAAATTATCAAGCTATTGATACAAATATTTGATTACATCATTCATTTTGAAATCAGCCGTGTGAGAACGATGCAGAAATACATATATTGTACGCTAAGAGCGTCCATTATGGAAAATACAAAAAAAAAAATAACAACAAAAAAAGACTAACTCAACAAATAGGTAGATGCTTTACAGCAAGTACGTTGTGCTCACACATGTGCCATGCAATTATACAATTAATTTTTCATATAAACAAAAAACGAAGAAAACGCGTTGAAAACTCGCGTAACGTCACTGCACGCTACACTTTTTAGCGAGCAGTGACGTCACCAGCCACCACCCCTGATCTTTGATGCCTTTTATATTTGTAATTTTTTATTCTTTTTCTAGTATTGTATAATTGCATGGAACACGTGTAAGCACGATCTATTTGCTGTAAAGCATCTATTTGTTGGGTTAGTCGTTTATTGACTTGATAGTGCTATGGCTGTTGAGAGTATGTCATGCTCACTCAAATGTCTCGCTGGTGGTGGCGTGTGTGTTGGGTCATTAGGTTCCCTTCAATATGGTTGAGCTGAATGATGCTGATCCATACGTCATGTTCGTGAACGGACGCCGTCAGAGGGGACTGGTCATCTCTTAGCTGCTACGGCGTATTTTAATTTCTGAATTGTTGTTTTTTTTTTCATAATGGACGCTCTCAGCGTACAATATGTTTCTGCATCGTTCTCACACGATTGATTTCAAAATGAATGATGTAATCAAATATTTGTATCAATAGCTTGATATTTTAAAAGAGTGTCCATGGAGTTTCTTGCCCGTTCTTCTCCATAGGTACCTACTTTTTGGAATGGGCGACTAGCTTCACCTTACTGACTGACCGAACTTCTGACAATTCAAAAGTGCCTGTAACTGGTTTATTTGAAATAAATGCTTTGATTTTGATTTTGATTTTGATTGATTGATTTGATAAAACAAAATATACGTATCCAATATTTTTCTATAATCTGAATGACGGACTAAATGCAATTAATTATTTTTACCCAGGAAAGATCCCTATTGCTATATTTTAATAATAAGATTTTAAAGTAAAAAATAACTAATTCGTTAATTACACAAAAAAGCGCAATGTGAACAATACTAGAAAAACTATCCTATCAGCTGATTTAATAGAGTTGGCATCAGGGGTCGACGTCATACCTACAAAACCGCACAGCGGCACGCTCGCAACGTTCAAATGCCAAGCCGACACTTTTATAAATCTGTTATTTCTGTAACCGCTCATTAACGACATAAAAGACTATCATAATTTTGTTAGTGGCATGCGGTGTCTTTTCGCAAAGTTTTAGATATAAATGGTGTTTATGATGATTGATAGTAATATTTTCCTTTAGTCTAATCTTATGTACAACTGTACCTAGAACCCATTTGTTATTGTTACTTCCTTAAACCAATACTGCATCATACATTTGTAATGGAATGTTTCCACTACCTATATAATAATTGGTTTATTGGTTGCTGGGGCAATCTGAAGAAGCCATCAGTACAGTTCGTATAGTCCCCATAAAATCACGAATGAAGTCTTCATGAGGACTCAGACACAGACACCTAAAACGCTGCCGCCGCTACCGAGGTCTCCAATAAATAAAACCTACCTGCAACGTAATTTACGTCCGAGCATAGACTAACGAGCTGTCTGTCATCGTATGTTTAGATTTCCTATATAATATACTAGCTTAGTCGTGTGCATCATTATGGGGGGGGGGGGTTGCCATAATCCCCACGCTTGGCAAGCGGGTTGGGGATCGCAGGATTTGATATTCCACAGAAGAAGCGCTGCTGCCCGCTTCCCTGGTGAGAGAGTTCCCTTAGTCGCCTCTTACGACACCCACGGGAGGATATGGGTTGGTACTATTCTAAGCCCGGTACCACACGGGTCAATATTACTATGGAATTGAGACGTGGTCGCTAACAATGAGCCTTATGAGAAGGCTCAAAGTCACTCAAAGGGCAATGGAGAGGGCTATGCTTGGGGTTTCACTGCGCGATCGAATCAGGAATGAGGAGATCCGCAGAAGAACGAGAGTAACCGACATAGCCCGAAGAATTGCAACACTAAAGTGGCAGTGGGCTGGACACATTGCCCGTAGGACCGATGCCCGATGGGGCCGACGGGTTCTCGAGTGGCGACCACGCACCGGAAGACGTAGCGTGGGTAGGCCCCCGACAAGGTGGACCGACGACCTGGTGAAGGTCGCGGGAAACCGCTGGATGCGGGAGGCGCAGAACCGGTCGTCGTGGAGAACCTTGGGGGAGGCCTATGTCCAGCAGTGGACGTCTTTTGGCTGAAATGATGAATGATGATACTAGCTTTCAGCCCGCGGCTTCGCCCGCATGGAATTCGTTTATTTCGTGCTTTTTAGATTTCCCTCGGAAGCATCAAAATTTTCCGGGATAAAAAGCCCCTATTATTTAATCCGGACTTCTAACTGTAAATCTGCAAAATTTCAAAGTAATCGGTTCAGTAGTTACGACGTGAAAGCGGAACAAACAAACAAACTCACTTTCCGGTTTATAATATTAGTAAGGCTATTGTTAGTACCTACTAACATAAATCTAAAGACGCATTCATGCGAAACCAAAAGTATGGAACAAGTCTTTTCACAAATTCTCTTGTGGAGGTAGAGGTATCTACCCATGGCCACAGCCCTGAGGATGCTATTGCGATCTGCTATTCAATTTCAAAGCAATCGGTTCAGTAGTTACGGCGTGAAAGCGGAACAAACAAACAAACAAACTCACTTTCCGATTTATAATATTAGTAAGGATCAATAAAAATTCTAAAAGGTGTACCTACCTTAATATTATTTTTGGAAGTAAGTACCTACTAGGTATGTGCGACTGAAATTAATCACTCATAACAAGTGGATAAGAACTTTTTAATTATTCTTACATTAATTCTACTTCACTAAGATTAAGCGTAAGATTGTTTTATAGGGTAAAACCGGGATAGATGCCGCGCTGGGATAGATGCCTCGTTTCTAAAAACTCAACTACTAGAGAACAAAACAGCAAATTCGTTGTTTACATACGCGCCACATGCACCCCCCACCTCAGTGACGCGCGAGTTGTTGTGCTAGACGGACGTTTCTCGCTTGTGTGTTGAATTACATTTGCAGCGGATGCGACGAACGCTTCAAAATTTCAAACGTAAGTATTCACTATTCCATATCTTTATAAACAGTTAAATGATTACATTTTATTTGAATTGTTTTAATACATTGGTTCTTTGAGAACACATTTAAGAGTCAATCACTGATGTTTGCATTTATTTTATTTATAAAATATTGAAAGGCATCTATCCCTAGTGAAAAGGATAGTTGCCCCGAGTTTACAAGGGATAGTTGACTTTAGGGGCATCTATCCCTCTATACTGCAAGAGCCTTATCGAAGTATTTAAAAGTCATAGTCGTGAATATTTTCGTATTTCCTAATAGTAGAATATTAGAAAACACCAAAAAAAAATGTATCCAAATTTAATTTCATAATTCGAATATGATGAAATGAGTGTAGATACAGTGTTTTATTTATCTAAATTTGCTTATTGTAGGTGAGCCATGCCAAGGAAATACAAAAGAAAAGAGGGCGTACGAGCTCGAGTAGTTTCTTGGACAACAGAGCAGCTACAGTCAGCTTTCCATGAATTGGATAAAAAAGAATTGGGGATCAATGAAATATCCAGACAATTTGGGATTCCATCCAGAACATTGCGAAGGCGTTACGCTATTAAAATCCAAACTAAACTGACTTTGGGAAAACATCCTGTCCTGGGTTTTGAACACGAAAAAAGGTTGGTAGCGCACATTTTGAAGCTTAGCGACGCGGGATTTCCCCCAGATAGACGAGCTATACGTACGTTAGCATACCAATTTGCCGAAAAGCTACAGATTCAACACAATTTTGATAATGAAAACCAGATGGCTGGGAATGAATGGTTCAAAAGTTTTATTGAGCGAAATCCAGAGTTGTCTATTAGGCAAGCAGAAGGTTTATCTGTCGCTAGGGCTAAAGGTCTTAGCAGAGAAGAAGTGAATAATTTTCATGAACTTCTGACAAAAGTCCTGGCCGATAATGATCTCTTGGATAAGCCTGAAAGGATTTATAATATGGACGAATCAGAAGAAAGGTGCAAAAGTAGTAAATTCAGTTACATTTGCGGAGAAAGGTGAAACAATGACTATCGTAGCCTGTTGCAATGCCATTGGTAATTTTCTCCCACTCATTGCTCAAGATGTGGAAAACTTAAAATGTCCGGTTCCACTTAATGAAGGATAATTCCTTACAAATATGTTGATTTTTTTAAATGTTTAAATAATAACTAAGGTTAAACGAAATTATTATTTTTTATTTTGTTAGAGATTCATATGAATGTTGATTTTTTTTTTATGTAAAGTAATTATTTCTACGTTAAAACGGGAATGTTTCGTTTGAGATGATTCTATATGATAGTTTTAATATGTTATCGCTTAAACAGATTTTTTTATATATTTTGTAGACATGCCTAAATATAAATATGGTTAAGCATTTTATATTACCTAAGATAATAAATAAATATTACATTTTGATTACGTATTCTTCTTAGTTTTTTTTTTTTTTTTTTTTTTTTTTTTTTATTGGGACAAAACCCGCCACACTTTTCCCAACCACTGCAACTCCTGAAAGCCAGAATCAACAGTGGCGACCGCCAGAAAAACGCCGAGCAATGAAGCTCGACGAGTCCCGGAAAAACGATTCAACTGTCTTGGGTCCCGCAACGAAATTAATCAGAAAAGAATAGCGGAGGAGTAAGAAAAAAGATACTTTTTCCACTTCCCTCCATAACAAGCAGGAGACAGAACAGAACTAGGCCAATCGGCACAAAGGGACATTATTGCAACTGGGAGAAGCCCAGATTGCCAAACACCACGGAATAAAATTTGATTAAGTTAATGGGTCCTAAGTAGGTATTAGCTGTTACAATTGATTCCAATAATAGGTATGGCAAAAGCGCCTGAACGCACGGAAATTGGTTCTAGTTTCTACAAGGTCCGTATAATAAACGACTCCGGATGTAACTTGTACACTATCCAACATAATATTGCGTTCATTCTGCCAAAGAACACACTCCCACAAGATGTGATGTGCGGACTGTTCAAATTCACAGTTCGATGTAGAACACTGACACAAAGGGGAAGGAACAAGTTTAAAAGAATACAGTTTACTTTTAAAGTTGCCATGGACTGTGAGAAATTGGGCAACGCAGTGGTCAACCTCCAGCCATGTCTTAGCCAGCCGATCGCCAACGGATGGAAAGAATAGATGGAGGTGCCGGCCCTTGATGGAATTATCCCACCTACTTTGCCACTCGAATAAGAGGTCCTCCCAGACATCAGTCTGAGGTTCAAATAATCTAGAGATTTTATTAAAGTCGCGTTGTGTAACAAAATTAGTGTCCATGGCCTCCCCCCTCGCGGAGTAGTACATTGAAGCACGTCGCTGTACCTCAAGGTCGACTGGAAGTACACCTGCCAATACCGGTAAGGCTTCAGTACTGACCGTTCTATACGCCTTGCATAAAAATATCAATGCCAAACGTTGGCTTTGAAGCAGTTTACGTCGTGCCGCCCCTATGCTGGCCCTATCGGCCCAAACAGGTGCACCGTAGCACATACATCCTAAGTAGGTAGCTCCATATATAGTTTTTAAAGTTAGGAATGATAGACCCCAAGTTGCTTTGGATATTCTAGTTAGGGCATAAAAGTTCCTTTTAGCTTTTTCACCAACTATTTTTATATGTTCTATAAATGAAAAATTCCTTTCTAAGATCATACCAAGGTAGCATACGGATTGCTGTTTTTTAATGGGAACGTTATTAAATTTAATAGTAGGCAATGATTTAAGATTACCTTTTAGTAGAAGTTGATAGGTTTTATGTGGCGCAAACGCTAGGCGGTTACGATCACCCCACTGAGCTATTCAATTTAGGCAAGTATTGGCCAAGTTCTCAAGTCCAGCTCGGGTACTTGACTGAATGAGCAGTAGGCCATCGTCCGCGTAACCAGTAAGTGAACAGCCGCAAGGAAGCGGGATCGCGAGGAAGTCATCAAAACCCAAATTCCATAAATAAGGACCGACAACTGAACCCTGAGGACATCCCATGGTTAGTGTTTTAGTACTAGAAAAATGACCGAGCTTAAGTACCTATTATTCTTCTTAGTTATTTAAAAAGGCATCTATCCCGCATCACAGGCATCTATCCTCCTAAGTGATTTCATAGTGGGGCATCTATCCATATAGGTAGGCACCTATCCCCAAAAAATGTGTTTCGCAAGAATTACATTTTTGCAAAACCAGTAATGGTTAGGTAAATAAATACAGTTTCTAAAGCTTTATGAATGATTAAACTAACTATATTACAGGGTCAATCTAAGCAAATATGTTTGGTATTCAAATAATGAAACACTTTCGAAAAGTGGGGCATCTATCCCGGTTTTACCCTATAAATACCATTTAGACCGCAGAAATCTAATGTAATTTTAGTGAACATGGTTCCATTGTCGGTCACAATCGTATGTAAGGTTAAGGGAAAAACATTCCATCCATTTTGTAAATGCACCGATTATAATTAGTAGGTACATTTCTCCTTGTCATGTGCCAAAAAATCTAAATATACTTGGTGCCAAGGACGCTCTGAAAACACGACATAGGGACAGATCTTGCGGTGATGTGGGTCGTATTTTTGATATGAATGAGGTATTCGTCAATTCATTGATGAAACATTTACAGTTCCAAACATAATAACGTACAAAAGGTAGCATTTAGAGTGCATAATGCAAAATACCTTGTGATAAAACAATCAAATGAAAGAAAATAAGAAACAAGTACTTAGGTACACATCAGAAACAAGCAAGAATCAAAATCAGTAGAATCATCTTGTGATTCTGATTCTTATCTTAGATATACCTAATTATATAGCATAGCATATCAGTATAATAGCATTCTTACCTTGGAATGCTTGTAAACATACCTATAGGTACCATACCATATCAACATACATGCCTAATTACCTTTTGGAGTGTGTAATTGGCATCTAGAAAAAATAATTCTATTGTCTTGTAAATATTGTGAAAATGTGCCTTTTAATTAGGTATCTAATTAAAACAAATGAATTTGAACAAGTATCATTTTATCTTTGTGTAAATAGTTTAAAACTGAAAACCGGTAAACTGTACCTACCTATCCAACAAATATAATCCCATCTTAGATAGGGCGACAAAATTTGGTTCTAGGAAATTTTACATGCCGCCGCGGAATACGCCCTACATTGAACTCCGGGCCACGGTAGGCGCGGGCTTGCGGGCGAGCAGTGGGCACCTCGCCGTCAGGTAAGGATCAGGCACGGGTCGACAGCGCGCTGTGTCTCATGCGTGCCTTAGAGAGATGTCAGCACATCGTGACGGGGTTCACGAAGACCAATGCCTGAGTTAGGCTTGCGGGTTGTTTAAAAAAGAAACCGTGGCCCTGGCGCACAGGCAAGTGAAGGAACACGGGTGGGTTTTAGCCTGTAAAATCTCGACACGCCCTTCTACTCCGCCCAGATCGGAAGAGGTAGCATGATGATTTCCAATCCACACCAAAAAACAAAAGGAAATTTTACATCTCAACGGTTTTCTTTACTATTGTGGGAACAGTGGTGAAAAAATAACTTCCACAAAGGAATGTGCCAGTGTAAGCCGAACACAAAATTTGTAGATAAATTACATTTATTAAGTTACCTCTTTTTGCGAAATAATATTTATTTTTTAGGGGGATTTTTTTTAAGTATAGCCCGGTTTTGTATCCATTAGTAGAATCAGTTATTGATACCTAACAATACCTTCACGGATCGGACAGGGTTTTCTTTACATATTGTATAGCTGGTGATTTTCTTATTTCAGATCCACGATTATTTACAAAAACATATAGCTGTATTTAAAATAGATAATATATCGAACAGGTACTTTGATCACGAACGTTTTAAATAAGGCAATAATTTTCAAGTCTTTAGTCAGAGCGACGGCAATAAAACCATTTACCTACATACGCTTGATAGGGTAAAGTATTAACTACAAATTGATATATTTATGTAATTTTGTCGTGACTTCAAAGTTAGTTATAGTGTCTAATGATAGGTAGGTACCTATTAGAATATAGATAGATATGTATGCTATTATGGCACGGTGATATAGAGATAAATTAAATCTCTTTGTAAGTATGAATAGAAACTGCTGGATATATTTCCTGCAATACAAATTACAATAGGGTATTTGACTAAAAAAAACTAATTAGTCCGTCAGTCAGATTTCCAAAAAATACTAGAGACGTATTTTTTCATAGAAACAAAAAATGAAGACGACACAGTACGTGGAAAACTCGTGAGACGGCACTGCATGCTACACTTTTTAGTGAGTAGTGACGTCACCAGCTACTACTCCTGACCCTCGATGCCTTTTATATTTGTTATTTTTTATTGATTTGATAAAACAAAATGTACGTATCAAATATTTTTCTATAATCAGAATGACGGACTAAATAGAATTAATTTTTTTTTTTAACCTGGAAACATCTCTATTGTAGATATAGGTACCTACTCTAACCTCATTCGTCAAGATTAGTTTACACAACTTTACTTACAGGTTCACTTAAATTCTAATTACTTTCATGTCGATAGAAGATAGTAAAATATTTATTGTGATAGGTAATCAAGCTCACTCAATTTATATTTAACACTTGTGTATTTTAACCACAGAAGCTATAAATTAAAAACAAACTTTTCATTGACTCGAAATCAGATAAAACTATTCACAAATTAATTGCAATTTCATTAAACAATTGCAACGAGAAGCTCTCTCTTAAATCCAATAAGAGAGTCGGTAGCCAAACCTTAGGTAATGCTAATACACCGTGACGGTTTCATAGGTCACGCTAGAAGATAAAACATCAAACAAAACACAGGTTTACTCATAACCAGAAATTCTTAACGGTCCACCAGCATTCAACGAAAAGTGTCGAATTATCACAGACTAACAACAACCCGACACCCAAAGGATTCCCGACGGTTTGTTGTCCGACCGCGATTCACACGGGCGCGTGTTTGCTTCACAAACAGTGCGGCAACGACTGAGCAATTATCACTTACCTGTGACACGCGATCACAGCACTGCACAGATTTATAGTCGATAAACTTGTATCATCACTTTTACTGTGTTGTAAATTAATGATGTGCACTATTTATGCGCGGGAGGGCCGTTGGTGCGGCCGGTCGCGGCGACGGCGTACGACGTTGTGGCCTGTGGCGCTCTGGGCGGGCGGGGCCTGCTCGCTCCGGATTCTTGCTCGCTCCAGTCGCTCGACGCGCGCCGATACATCCCTTGGCTTATTCTCTAATACATTAGGTAATCGGAACCCGGGAAAATTATCGACCCTTCAGTCCCCTTTCTTTTTGGTCTTAGGGAATTTTAGACTCGCTGACGAATGATTTCTTGAAGTCTGTTTGGGTTTGATATCTCTAGATGGTGAAATAGCTTTTTTTTGTGTTTAAGGGAAAATGAAAGTTTTTATGGTTTATGGAACAAATGTAACTGCTGATGATAAAAAACATAATTTTGTATCATAATTGATGTAATTGAGTTTTGTAAGTAATAAAAGTTGAATGTAATTGACATATCATCGTAAAACCAGCATTTATCCTAGATAGATACGACTAAGAACTTTGAAGTAGTTCATTCCTTTTATGACCAAAGCCACCATTAAGGCGGGATTTTTCGAAATCCTTTCAGGACATAAAAACAGGAAATGAACACCCTACGTCTTGAGTCGCATATAGGACGAAAGTACGAATTAAAAGAAAACAGGCAAAATAGAGCAAAGAGAGAGTCCAAAAGAATTAATATGAAGCTATCTGAAATAAATATAAATTCAGAAATCGCATGTTTTATTACATACGTAAGTATTTGTTTTTAATAAATGATCACTTGAAAAAACAACTTGTGGAAAGAGTTTCCCAAGCTGTTTCATTTTTTTTTTTTTAGAGTAGGTTGGGTAATACAAACAAGTAATGTGGTCGTCCCAATTATGAATTTGGCTAAGTATACTTCCTGTGCCTATCGGACCAGCTTTAATTCCATCAAATAAAAGCAATAAAATTCTGCTTCTCATACTAAAAACAACCGTGTCGTTATATTAATAAGTGCACTTAGCGCTCTCGTAATTATTCAAATTAATTTTATATCTAATAAAATTTAAGGGAGCAATAGTTTACCTTTAGCGTACCGTAATAGTTCCACGATTATTATCTTGACTTTTATTTAAATAGTAAATATTTAGGTATATTATTAAAATGATTATGAACTTTTGTCGGTTTGTTGTTTTTTTTTTTTGTATATTAATGGATATGTGATGGATGGATGAGTTTAATTCGATCTTGAATTCTCCTAGTATTTTGTCTTGGCTCTTCAAGCACTCTAAGCAGTCGAAGAAAATAAAATGACAAATCGGAAATGGCTTTTCTAGCTACTAGAATAACGATTATTAACGGATGAAGGCAGTTAAACTTATCAGTAGAAAATTGGGAAATAAGGATTGTATAAAATTATTCGTTAATTTTTGTAAATAAGTAAATGTCGAGAGAAGGAAGCAATGTGTTAAATACCTAGGTACTTATGTTGGTACACGCCTTTACAAACAGAGAACTCAAACATCAGACCTTTCTACGTGAACCAGTAAATATTCCATCAAACTTTATGATAGGTATAACTAATGCATAACATTGAGACTCGCACTCTCACACCATTCAAGTACCTACCTTCGTAAATACTGTGGCCTATAGCAGTACCTAATGGATATGGGTTACTGGGATTTTATTAATGCACTCAATCATACTGGCAAATTACTTGTGCATTTATTTCCTTTTACGTGATTTCAAAAGTCAATCAAATATGAAAACTCGGTTAGTGATGGTAATAACAATGCTTTTATCCAGTCACGTGTAGTGTGCTCTGTCATCAACTGTACATTTAGGTACCTACGTAAAGTTCGTTGTGGGTTGTGAATCTGTGATGGTGACAATGAAATACTTATGTCGCTAAGGTAATAAAATAAGAAATAATGTCTTCATTTAGAATTCACCAAACAGACACAACCTGTCGGATTCACATCTGACCCTACCTACAGGTGATAAGCCCTAAGCTGGATATAACTAATTAAAAACGTGCGTCTATGTTAATATACTTAAGTATATTTTTTTATAGTTATAAACTAGTGCTTGAGCGTAATCCCGCCTGTAAGCAGTGATGCAATCTTTGATAGTAAAAACTGAGTAAATCGGAAGGAAGTCGACAGCTGCGCGGCATGATGCAAGGTCAAACCCAACAACACGACCAATGATTCTGCGCCAGAGGGAGATTGATCTGGAGACCCTCCACGACCAAACTCCTGACACAACAACGTTTGTCGCATCGTAACCGCCACACATCGGAACACAACTACTCAGACCCGTCCTTCGTACCTACGGCTTCACCAGACATCATGCCGGAACACGACGAATCGCTTGGCGGCTAGACTTTGTCTGTTGGGTGGTAACTTCTGCCAGCAGCCGATATTATGGCCTTTTTGTGAAATTAAGCTTTGAACGTTGACAATTTGTTATATCAAACTCTTACATTTAATCGCTTACAAAATAATCACAATAAAGTTAATAGGTATGCAAAAGATACTCCTATAATACCTAGTCAATAACAGAACAGAGTTTTCAGAGAGCAATTCGATTTTTAAGTAAGAAATATAAGACCTATTTAATGAAAGAAATAAATTGCCATAACTGGTACACTAAGTAAATTCTGAACAAGATAAAGCCTAAGTAGTATATATTCTATTTCTCGAAACTACACAACTACAGTGGAGTCGCCCTTTAAATATCTAGGTACGTACTTACTACCTATATAGGTACTTATAACAGTAGTTTTGACACATCTAACTATATTATAATAGGCACATAATATGTGGGTAACTAAAGTGTTAAATTATGCTCTGACATGTTCCTTCCTCAAGGCCCTGATTGCGTCCTAGCTGTGCCGAATATTACCGACAAAGTCCGATTCGAACCGACGACAGCATTTATGAACAAGCGTGATGAAAGTATTAGGTTTTCCTCTAGAGAAATTCGAGTCACTTAAAGCGAAATTGCTCAAGAAACTTGTAAATATCATTTGTAACATACCTAATAACGAAGTAAACCTGTACACATTAATGATAAATACATGACGTTGAGAAATAAATTCAATTGTTTCCACGAGCAGCGACAGCGGAACCGAAAGAGACTCTTTTTGTTTTGTTTTGGGCAATGTACATTATTTTATGAACTGTAATTGAGGTTCAAATGTAAAAAGATTTTTATCGTAGTCGGCGAGCCTTCTTAGGTGGTGTTTATTCGCTTTTAATTGTGAACTTTTGTTATAATGCTCTAATGATGGAGCCACCGTTCGCTTAATTATTTTATAGATGTGTTGGTAACAAAATTGCTTTAGTGGTCAATAATACGGTGCCACTACGGGCTTTGTAGTAAGCGGGCAATACTGTTTGTTTTATAAAGTGCCGCTAATAAACCAGCGACCACACGAACCCACATTTTTAACCTTTCATAAAACTAGCGTTGGTTTTACGGTTTAATGTATTATGATTATTGAAGTTGGTATATAGATAATTTTAAGGGTAGGTAATTTAAGGCCCTTTCGTTTGATCGAAAGGACTGAAAATCAAATTCTTTTAAGTGTTTCTTTTGCTTAAAACATGCCCCTATCAAAACATAAAAAATATGTGCTAATTATAATTAATATAAAACATTTTACAAATAAAGGTTTCATTGCCTACTCATAATTGGTGTAGGTAATGTGAGTAACTACATTTCAGCCTAACCATTCGGAAAATACAGGCGTAATATTATGCATGTGTAGATTATGTCAATACTCGCTCTTTATTAGTTCTAACATCATCTTTTACCGTGTCATAATTAATCACTGTTTACTATCTATAGGGAAGTAGGGACCTGAACAACAAAAAAGCTAGAAACTACTAAGTTGCTACAATAATTTATTATACGAAAGCCCTCCGTACCCAAATTACTCGAACGGAACAAATAAATCCCAAGCACTGAGTTTTATAACGTCAAAATAATAGGGATGTATCCAAGGTATGAAGATCAAAAAAATAATTAGTCCGTCTTATAGATAATAAAAAAAAAATGGAACCCGTATTTTTATTTTGTCGAAATTACCAAAAAGTACTGAGATATAGCGTATTAAAGTTACGGAGTGGGGGCTAATTACGTCACGCCGTGTTATATTTTGTACCACGGCGTGACGTCATGCCACATTTCAAATCAATATATCTTCCTAAATATTTGAATGAAAGAAAAAAATAAAAAATTCGTCTTCAATATTTTTCATAAATCTATATGATGGACATTAAATTTTTTTAGGATACAACCCAATTATCATTATTTATTTATAATTATTTGCCTCTGTGCTATATAAAAACTGGTTACGGTTTGTTGTACATAATCAATCATTATTGTTAATATAAATAGGCAAACCGACAGTTTCTCCCCGGAGAAGTGCCCTGGCCCGCGTCTCAATCCGAAGTGACCGTTCGACAATCCCCACTTTCCAAAACAACCCTGTTCAAGTGCCGCCATCACAAAATTACGTCACAGCGTTTGCCCCACTTCTACATTAGTAACTTCCACCAAAACGACACCGCCATCCACGACACATATATTGTGTTTATGAACTCGTACTTACTACTACTAATGTTCTGCATATCCTTTTGTAAATTATTTTGGGGTTAGCTTCCAGTCTGACCAATACCAGTTGTTTACACGGAGTGACTGCTAAATAGCATCTGGGTAATACGATACCCCTTGCTTCATCATCATCAATCTTTTTATTGTTAGAACAGGTATACTCTCATACAAACAAGGATTGAGCGAAATCACCACGCTTGCTCAATGCAGGTTGGCGATTTTAGACATAAAGTAGAGGTTTCCTCAAGATGTTTTCCTTTACCTTTTAATCACTCATTGGTGTCCAAGATATACTTAGAAAGTAGGTACATATAATTTAGAAAAGTTACATTGGAACTTGCCTGACCTGTAATCGAAACCGCACACTCATACTTACTTTACAGGCTGGTGTTTTAACCCCTTACTTAATTCTTTTTTTTTTTTTGTTTTAATAATTATAAACTAGCGCTTGACCGCAATCCCGCCTGATGGTAAGCAGTGATGCGATCGTTGATGGTAAAGCGCGCTAGTTTATTAAGAGCCTGTTCACTCAGAAAAACTGAGCAAATAGGAAGGAAGACGGCAGTTGAGAACAACAGTTGGAACACGAACAACGATGCTGCGCCAAAGGGAGATTGATCTGAAGACCCTCCACGACCAAACTCCCAACACAACAACATTAGGCTCATTTCTATTAAAATATGTTCTAATTGAGCAGTGGTGGCCCAGTGGTATCAACCACGACTTACATGTTGTACGTCACAGGTTCGAACCCCATCGTTTTACTTTGTGTAAATTATTTCATCACCACTGCTCTCAAAACGGTGAAGGGAAACATTATCAGGAAACCGGACTGTCCTAGAGCCAAAAACTTCGAAGACATGTACCTAACATCTAAAAACCCGCACTAGGATAGTGTGGTTGATTATGGCCCATTACGTCTTACCGAGAGGAAGCCTGTGTCTCAATAGCGAGAACATTAGGCTGATTATATCGGTTCTAATTATTATCTAATTAAGATCAAATGAAATAAATTGCAGCTGGGAAGGTAAAGCCGTACGAAGGACGGGTCTGAGTAGTTGTATTGCGATGTGTGCCGAGTACAATGAGCCTAATGTTGTTGTGTTGGGAGTTTGGTCGTGGAGGGTCTTCAGATCAATCTCCCTTTGGCGCAGCATCGTCAGTCGTGTTGTTGGGTTTAACATTGCATCACCTCGCTCAACTGCCGTCTTCCTTCCTATTCGCTCAGTTTTTATGAGTGAATAGGCTCTTAATAAACTAGCGCGCTTTACCATCAACGATCGTATCACTGCTTACGATCAGGCGGGATTGCGGTCAAGCGCTAGTTTATAATTATTAAAAAAAAAAGCGAAAGTTGTGAAGGTTAAACTATCATAACACAAACTAATCGTGGAGAACATACGAAAGTATAATTTAAATCCTCACTAATGATTTAATAACACAATACATAGATAGATACGCATCCATACCTAGGTAAAGGCAAACAAGTTAACCTATCTGAAATTCTAAAATTATGACAAACAACCCTTATGCTTTAGCGATAAAGTTTAAAATCTATTAAATAAATCTGACAGATTGTAGTAGCGTGATGTACTATGGTCTGTACACAGCTAAGTAAAACTAAACTAAACTACCTACTCATTTCTCTGTTAAGTTAACTTTAATTTAATTCCTAACAAAATTTTCCCATCTTTCCGACCAGATTAGTAAATGATTTTATGATGGAGGCGTTGTAACAAATCCTGCGAGGCAGCCTTGCAGTATTTATTAAGCAGAATGTATTTGTAGGCATGCCTGCCTCGGTAAGGCGAACGCGTGCCACATTCCTCGACGTATTGACTCGGCTCGACACAAAGTAACTTAACTCGCGGACAGACAGACAGACGTACGTACTTTGTTTTGCGTTTATGTTTTAAATTAGACAGAAAAAGGATTGAAAAGACCCCGCCACTTTTTGGTAAAAACATAAAGCGTAGATAGATAGTTAAGTTTTAGGTAGATACTAAAATTAAATTAGGTACTATTAATAAAAAAAAACATCACTCTCCCTTACTTTTAATTTTTTATTTTGAGTAGGTATTTTTATAAAATTCCTAAAGAGACACATACTAATATCACTTTGAGAATAAAGGATCACTTTTTTTTATAAAATATAAACTAGCCCTTGACCGCAATCCCGCCTGATGGTAAGCAGTGATGCAATCGTTGATGGTAAAGCGCGCAAGTTTAGTAAGAGCTTATTCACTCTAGCCTTCTTTGTTTAGAATAGGCAATTTTATAAAACTCGTAAAGAGGCGCGTATTAATGTCACTTTGAGAATAAAGAATCAATTTGTAGGTACATTTACAGTTTAGTTATCATGACTAATCAATCAAAATAATTCCGATCAAAAAGGACAGTAAAACTCACTGATTGCTTGATCGCTTTATCGACACAAGTCAAACCGGACAGCGTACAAGAAGGTAAACAATTCTAAACATTGGAGAAAAGGTTCAACTTTTTAAACTGCACTGTTTAATTAAGTCTTATCAAGGCATACAAGTACATAATTTCCTGTTTGAATTTATCCTCTGATAAATCTTCTCTAAGGCTTCTCTTCCTGTCTGTCTTGAATTGATGACAAATCATGTCTGTAGGCGTCAAACTCGCCTTGTCATCTTTTCCTGGGCCAGCCTTCATGTCTCCGATCATATTATTTGCATGGTGGTAGTTTTGGCCCATGAATCCTTCGTTATCCGGTAAACGTGTCACCCAATAAACATGACAAGCCTTTGTCCTGCAGGGGACAACATTGGCTGAAAATAATAAACACAAATCTGGCTTGAAAATCATGGCTATAACTGAGTTTGATTCTAATCTATCTACTAATAGTTTCTTCAAAAAGTGCATATATTGTTATTTTCGGGTTGTGTGTGTGTGGTAAATTATTGTAGGTTATTCACAATAATTTACCACATATCTCTGCAGATTCATTTCATACATCACCTACATTTTTAGATAGAGTTTATTCATTTTATGACCACCAATCATTTTGTCTATACCGGATAATTTAGTTTTGTTACGCCTAATAAATCTCTTCTGCTGTCCCTACATTAGAATCTTAGTGAGGTTTGTGCGGCTGTTTGCAAAGTGCGCCGCTAATTGCCGGTCAGACGTCGCACCTCAGGCTCTCAGATGATTGTATATTGTAGCTATACATACTTACATATACGTAAGTAGGTGCAAACGTATACGAAGATACCCGAACCCGTATGGGGTACATAGGACGCTTTCAATCTTGTTGGCGAGATGTGGTTTGGCTACTTTTGCTTGCCAGTACAACTGTGGTAAGTCTACTAAAGCTTTAGCTCGAAAACACATGAATTGCCTTTACACAGCAGATGAAGATTCTAAATTCTGCAATATTTTAAGCTATACTTGGTTTTATTGATCATGTTCGAAGAATTGTTTGAACTAGAAGCACAAATTCTTTCATCGAAGTCATCTTAGAGCGTATCAATGATCATTTAAATTCTACCGGAAGAAGAAATTCATATAGTTATTTAGGTCACGCCATTTTTCACGGTTTTTGTTACTGAAGAAAAAACACAAACCTAATTTCAAACGAACAAGGCTAAGGAAATAGGTTAGTAAGTACCTAACCAAAAACAACGCAAGGCAACGTCAAACTTTTTAATATTAACCGTAATGCAGAATCGCAAGGCGGTCCCTATCTGAAGTAATTTCGGAACGAAGTGGATTGTTTTTCTTGGGTCCCCGATTGGATTTATCTCGAGTTTTATGACGTCTCGCATCCCTGTCGTAAAGTTTAATACCGGTTGGCTACCGCACTCTACATCAATACCTATAGGATGTACCTATAGCTAATGATAATCTTGATCTCACAACTTCTTTTTATTTCAACGTGTATTGTTAGTAATTTTTCATAAAATACCACCTTACATATATTTAGCGCGTCCTCCCAATTCGTTTACTTGTCATGTGTTGCTAACCTGAAATAGCTATGGCTACGATTATATTTAAATGTGTAATATTATAAGCTTAGATAAGATATAAATATATTTTCTCTGGATTTTACCCCCTCAAAGTTTCAAGTGTCCATGAGAACCGCTATCGCCCACGTTGAGAATCTATCGCATGGTCCAATGTAAAATTAAGTCCGTAAGGAAACGTGTAAGTAATCGAATTAAATCATTAAAAAGTTAATCGAATCAGATTGCTTTCAAGCCATTGCTGGGCAAGTTAACTCCACGAACGGATAGATCGTCATCTATCTATACCTACTATAGGTATGTAAGTAAATTTAAATCTAGACTTTACAAGCTTTAGTTCGTATGTATAGAACTAATGCTTCTAAGGTCGAGACTTAATTGAAAGAAACTTGTCTGTTGAATTCTTAGATTTTTATAAGATTTATTATCATCGTTAATTTATTACAAAGAATTATGATAATAAAACTCATATCAATTCGTTTTACAATCAAGTTTCTTTATTATTCTAGCCTAGCACCTTAAGCACTTTTATTTATTTTTTAACTAAAAAAAACTGATGATCTTGTTAAATCTAAAATTATATGCCAATAACAAGTCATTCATTTCATTTGCCCTACACGTTACTTGAAGTTGTAGTAATACCTAATTCTGGCAGATAGACTCATAAAACATCTAAGCAGGTGACAACTGCTTTATAACTATCACCTAAAACTGCATCTTGAGAAAGTTAATTTTTAAAATTAACTTTCGTTGGACTTTTGTTGAAAAACTTGAGTGTTGCTAAAAAAATTCAACTCACAAAATTGTATCTTGGAAGAAAGTGAAACCCCAATGTCTATGTTATAAACACTCGGTTCTAAATTCAAACACAGCCTATTATTTCCTGTTTAGCACCCGATACGGCAAAGGCAACAAACAGAACATCCTTGTCAAGTCAATAGAGCTTAACAAACAAAGCTTGCCGATAGCTGCCAAAAGGGTTGTTATTTTAAATAACAAAGCCAATTCGGTAGCCGTGTCAGTAAAAACTTCTTTTGCATACTGTAACGTAAATATTTATGTGGACAATAGCGCGGAGGAAGCGTGACTACGTCCACAATATGCCCCCAGTTGGCTTTCACTTTCAAGTTTTTAGGAAACCCTTTTATCATTTAGCTACTGCCGATGCCAATTTGCATTACACTGGACAAAACAATAAAACACGCGTTTATTTGTACGCGAAAAGTGAAAACAAGGTTCAAGGTGAATACTTCAAGTGGTGACCAGTTGATGTTTCGGTTTCTTGTGCATTGCACGTCACATGTCGATATTATAACTGTGTCTATTTTAAGATAGTGTCAGTGAAATAGTGTTTTGTACTAATCTGATTGAACTGAAGATGTCTAATTAATTTTAAAAAAGGTATAGTTGTTCTGACTTCTGTTATCATCTAACTTATTATTATAAATTATTAATATATGTACCTTATTGAGAACCATTTCCACCAGTTCGCAAGTCATTCTAATCCAGAGAAAGAATGATTAGTGATCTCTAGAGTTCTTACTTATTTATAGGTACATTTCGACTCAAAGTCTATTAACAAACCTACTCGGTAACTTCTAATCAAATACTTTTAATTCCCTTTCGTCGAGACTATTAGTAACACGTATTAACACCAATCAGCTGATAGTCCGTTATTCCTGTCACTCTCGTTTTATGATGTCTCTATAACTTCACAAATTAGTCAAACGTTAACTCGGGACGAATCACCTTGGGTGCAATAAACGCTGGACAGAACTGAATGCAATTTAAAAAATACGTCGATCATAATAAATTACTTTATTTGTTTCGACATAAGGTTGAATACTAAACACGTTTAAATTGAGGAGTTGTGTTTTTTCGGAGCTGTATTAGTAAGCAGTGAAGATCTGTTAATAAGATGGATACACACAGAATGTTTGCATGTTCTATTACATCACTTTGAGCCGGCTTAACGCACCATGTCCTAATGTTTAGTGTATATGAGACTTTAGGGTCGATATTTGATATTAAATATTAGTTGATTGTTCACATTTTTGTACGCCGGCGACGTTGTGAAGCTAACAAATAGAATGACAAAGTGTGAAACGTGAATTGACGGTAATTGTTTGCGCAATGCGTCGAAAACAGTCTCTTTCAATAAATACCTCCTACTCAAGATGTCATGAACCGACGCTGTTAATGATTACGCGGTACGTTTTTATAGTACGGAAAAAACGCGATTTAATTAAGTCTAATTAAAAATTACCGTTTACAAAAGCAGTAAGGAATGAGGTCAAGGGATAGGCACAACTTGGGCCATAAAGCTTGTTTAAAATTCCATGTCAGCTGCCGGCCTGGTCTCCTATACGAATAATAGATGCGGTTTGGTTTATTGGTGGCTCATATAACTCGGTCCGCGAGTCCGTAGTCGTCTGTTAGTCTAATTTGAAACACAACCGAGGCTAGTCACTGTTATACGTTGAAATTAACAAAATGTTTTAGTTGTTAGTGCGTTAAATCTAATTGTTGTAAGTGGTTGTGCTATATATTTTCCATTTTTCTTCATATTGGAGACTTTACCTTCGTTTTAATTATTTCCCTGTTTTGTCAATTCTATTGCTGGTCCATTTTTCCCTAGATTCTAAGGCCAGCTGTTAAAAACATGTTAATTTTGAATAGAGGACATATACCTATGCCTTATATTCAATTGTGTTTAATTCCAGTTACTTCAATCTTGAATTCTTATATCATTCCCTAACTTGATGTGAAGATATAATCTTGTGTCTTATAAATGACGTAACACGTTGACTGCTTCTACACCCACTATTCTTTTATTAAAACTACTATATATTATCTATTTCAGTTCATCATAAGATGTGTATAAATCAAGAATCCCGTTTAAACAACTGCTGCGAAACTGCTTTGTTGCCACGCTGAACAACATAGAATAAAATGGAAAATGTTTGCATCTGAATAACGAGCTTTACCACACTAACAGGTTTTAAGTGTTGGATTACCCAATTTCAATGGCTAAGGTAAGACTTTAAACTGAATATTAAATCTGCTGAAGCTTTTAGAAATACATCTAACATCATCGAACTGTTGTAGAGCGATTTGACGATTTCTAATAATCAATAGGTATGTAAATCTACATAAAGATTGTTATTTTATGGTAGTTAAACTATAAGTCTAGCAAATCAATTTATAAACAAACTCCCATATAAAATAACAAGACTGTCGATAAAGAAAAATAGATCCAATTTCTAAAAATACAGTAGTGCATTCACGTGTAATGTGAGTGGCATTCTTGCAATAGATGAAAAATCTGTCAAATAGGTGTGTTAATGAAGCAATTAGTAAACTAGTTTTCCATGCAAAAAATGACCATTTTTTCTATTAAACCACATTGGATATAGGATAATCCTTTTTTGTCACAAAAAGCCTGAAAAAAATCTGCACGTGGTACAAAGAGGCGGTGCCATGGCTAGTATTTAAAACCAGTTTTTTTATGCTATTTCGGTTACAATTTATTATCCGTCACCGCCCATAGCAATCGAGGACACATTAAGTGCGTTGTCATGTATCTACAACGGAATACTGCACGGCACAATCCCACGGTTTCACCCAATGTAGAGTTTATGCTTACATATAGGTAGATAGCGAGGTAGGTATACATATAATATACACGTCAAAACTATAATCTTAGGTACCTATTACTAGGAGGCGAAGCGCGTGAGGCAACGGGAATCCCAGCGCCCTCACGCCACTAGCCGCCGCAGTAGACGCCCTAGTCGGGAGTCGACACCTAACTCCCAGCCACCGTAGGCGCGGGCCTGCGGGCGGTGAGCAGTGAGCAGCTCGCCGCCGGGTAAGGACCAGGCCCAAGTCGACGGCGCGTCGTGTTTCACGCGCGCCTCAAAGAGATGTCAGCACATCGTAACGGGGTCCACGAAGACCGATGCCTCCTGGGTTAGGGTTGCGAGTTGGTTAAACAAGAAACCGCGGCCCTGGCCGTCGCACAGGCCAGTGAAGAAACACTAAGGTGGTGCTTATTTCTTAAGAATTTTCTTCCGGCAGAACTGACCCTTATCTGATACCTATACCTATCAGAAACAGCATTTGCAACACAAGTGGTTCTAATGTTCTGTATTATTTAAGTAGTATAAAGTCATCAATCAATATCAATGTTGATAAAATATCTATCAATTTGCTTAGCCTTTTTCTATGTTGGGGTCAGCTTCCAGTCTACCGGATCTAGCTGAATATCAATCAGTCTTTTATATGGAACGACTTCCTGTCTGACCTCCATATCCCAGTTACTTGGAAATCCAATGCCACTTGGTAAGACTGGTTTTCAGACTTCAGCTTCTACCCGTAAATTATCATTAATTGGATAAAAAACACAGAGGCCATCGTGACGTTGAATGAATTCAGCACTTAATTTTAGGTAACACAGCAAAATTGTTTAGCGGGTTATCAAAAAATAAATCTACTGTTTCCGACATAAGTGCAATATGGAGCAACATTTTTTTGTTAATAACCGACGAACAATTACAATGCTGCGGATTTCAGAGACATGTACTTAATCAATGTTAACAGTTATGCCGTCAATATAACTGCCTCCTTGTATTTTCAGACTATTTAAAATCCTTACTCTGTTAGAAAAATTAAACTTTTTATTTCTTACTATGTCTCTCGTAACTTTGTCACTGCAAAAGTGTCCTAATTCCCACAGGGCAGTTAATTGTCCACTTCGAGTACAACTGTGCTACAATCTAGGTGTGATTTCCTTCAAGATTTTAAAAAGTATCTCTTTGTATCATGTACTTAGGTCATCGTAGATACTAAATAGACATCGTATACAGACATTCTCTCTGTGTCCATCGATTTCTCGAATGATAGTTATGAATCTAATGTCTCGAAGCATAATCATTTGATTATGACAAATCGATTTATCCATATAAAAATTAGCTTTGGTATTTTTCGTACATAATAAAGAGTATTCTATTCTATTCTACCAAGCTGAAAGTAAATAAGTGCCTATTACTCCGTAATATTAATAAAATTCATAATTATAATAGCTATTACTTATTTTAATAAACATCATCGCAGCATAATCTATCATATTATATTATGTTGCTGTGAGTAAATTAGTTTGAAAGGTTTAATAATAACAAACGTCCATAAACGTTTAGTAGAAAATCGTAATAAAATTATAACCATTTAAGTGTGTAGGTATTACATGCCAGTTGCCCAGTATTTCACAACGATGTAATTGAATAAGACATTTGTATACACATTCTGCTAGTTATGGTTTCAAGTAATTACACCAAAATAAATTATAAAGAGTATATATAACATGTAACGGAAAGGGTACAAGTTGTTATACAAATCAAGGGCACGGCTTGTTTAAATCACCTAAATGATCATTAAGTTTTACACCTAACCATTATAAAAATGCAGTTCTTTATTTAAAAATGACAGGTAAGTTCGGTATCTACTAAGTTGTCACTTTTGAATTAAGAACTTTCACTATATTTCAATAATGTTTGCAATACAAATACCGACTCTGAGTCAGTATTTGTACTGACTCTTTAAGTCTTGAACTAAAGTTAGAACTCGTTTTGTAATAACGGAGAAGTTATAAGAAGGAGTAGGGCCTGTGTGGTAGGCTACTACGATACTAGGGGCAAGAATTACGAAAGAAATTTGTCGTGATACTGGCAAATAACGTGCCGTGTAATTTGTAATCATTCACTTACGTAATGCGATGACACGTTTCTTATGATTTATATTTTATAAACATATGAAACCGAAAGTTTGGTTTTAATTCATAGAGTATTTTATTTTGAGTTGAGGTCCGGCGGTACTTCACACCAGGACAGCTTCTAATGTTATACAAAGCATAGGTCCGTTCGTGTGTGGAATACTACAGCCACATTTGGGCTGGTGCTACAAAATGCCACATGACAACTTTGGATTCGGCGGAGAGGTGTGTGAAGAGCCGCCAGCCTATCGGTGTTCTATTCCAAAATGCATCCTCATTTTGGAGAGGGTGCGGGGGAGTTGCATTACTTAATTCCCCCATCTCCGTTCCATCATCGGCCGACCAGTCGTACTGCGAGTATCCACCCTTACGTTATTGACACCACTACGATCTGGACGAAGTGTTTCGCTTTGTCTTTTACACCGCATACATCGAGAGACTGGGACAATTCGCCAGCGAGGATGTTTCCGCCTGACTACAATTTAAGTGTCTTAAAGGCTAGAGTGAATAGGCTCTTAATAAACTGGTGCGCCTTACCATCGATGGTTGTATCACTACTTACCGTCAGGCGGGATCGCGGTCAAGCACTAGTTTATAATTATAAAAAAAAAATGTAGACCAACAACATGTCTGAAACAACATCAATATCTACACGAATGATTAAACTTTTTACTAAAATTATGACGAGATCATGTGCTGAATTAATAGATGTAGTTTGTACGTCGATTTCCCTGCCTGTCAATTATTATCGTGTAGGTACTTACCTACTAGCAGCGGTAGCGTAGCGTTTTTTTTTTTTTTTTAATAATTATAAACTAGCGCTTGACTGTAATCCTGCCTGATGGTAAGCAGTGATGCAATCGTTGATTGATGGTAAAGCGCACTAGTTTATTGAACCCATTCACTTAAAAAACTTAGTGAATAGGAAGGAAGACCGCAGTTGAGCGAGGTGGTGTAGTGTTAAACCCAACAACACGACCAACGATGCTGCGCCAGAGGGAGATTGATGTGGAGATCCTCCACGACCAAACTCCCGACACAACAACACTTGGCGCATCGTACCCGGCACACATCGCAACACAACTGCTCAGACCCGGCCTCCGTACGGCTTCACCAGACATAATGCCGGACCACGACGAATCGCTTGGCGGCAAGACTTTGTCTGGTCGATGGTAACTTCTGCCGGCAGCCGATGTGGCCTACCACCGAGAAAAGCGTTTTGAATACTAGTTGTTGCCAGCAACTTCGTCTACGATTCAAGGTAAAAAGTAGCCTTTTTCTTTCTTCGGATCGTGTTGTACCTACCCATTTTATACCATTACCCCACCCATCCCAAAACAAAAATAAAGTAGGTACCTATTGGCGAGATCGTGGCATCCGTTCACATGTTATTCGATTACTAAGGGAAATAGAGATTCATTATACTTAGTATAGAAATGTACCTAACCTATGCATCTACACTAATCTATAAATATCTATAGATTAGATGCACAATCGTGGGTGCGTAAGTATCCATTTATGGTTCAATGGTCCAAGGCCATGGCTACCTCAAATATTTCAACTTTTTACAAGAGTGAAAACGACTGTCTTGATCGAGCCATAAGAATAATATCTACGTGCATGTGTCGACTTGTGCACACATCTGCATTTGATTTACCCTCGGTCGTATTTACTAGAATATGAAAAACTATATACCTACCTACTTACCTATTGCATAATTTCTAAATGGAAGAAAAATAAATCTTTTGTAAAATTCGGCCCGATTTCTAAAAGGCTCACAGATGCACAGAAATATATTGCCACTGCAGATTTCAACAAATAAGCTTAATTTAAATTTTCTAAAAAAAATTATACATTGACTTAATTAAGATACCTACCTATCTGGAAGAGCGTAAAACCCATGATCGAATGATCTAGAAGACATGGAGAAAGGCTTTTGCCCAGCAGTGGGATGACGTATTAAATAGACCATGCATATTATGTTATGTTAATCTTTTTATTGATTGTTCAAAGAAATCCGTCCAACCTAGCTGCCAACATCCGCTTCGCACACCGATAAGCCATTTGGGATTTACACAACTGTATATTATTATGTATAATATTTAATTTACGGAATCTTTACAGTTTACCCGTGAACTCGTGGTTCGTAGCCAGTGTCAGTTTTCACACTAATTTTATAGAAATAGAGACCTCTGTGTGGTCTGTATATACGGAAGGCGCTGATGAAGACAGAAACAGAAGTACGTGTATGACAAATGTACTAATAAAGTTATTGTAAGTTATCGGTTTTACGCAAAAAAGTATTCTAACACAATTCCTTATACACCTTTTTTATGCGAAACGTGAATATTGTTTGTTAAGAATAAGCAACTGAATCGATTCCAATCATTTTTACACCATGTTATATATATATATATACATTTTACCAAATACATTTACAAATTGTTGTAGTGTGGTTACCGAGTGCGTACGATAGATCATAGTACTGCGCACTCCCGCGCAACAGCGGTCGCCCGCTCGAGCGGAGCGTGGTCCATATTTTAGTTAGGACAGCCAAGTAGGATAACAAGCTCATAACTTTGTGGTTATTCATGATATCTTTTTGAAATTTTGTAAATAGATTCTTTACTTAAAAATAATGGACACGTGTTTCGGGTTTTGCATAGGTAAACAAAAAATAATGTTTTAGGTACCTATAAGTCACTCTCTCACACACATAGTCAATATTTAGGTGATACCAAATACCTGAACTACTTGTGGATTATTACATATTAGGTACCTATATTGAAATTGTGTGCCTAATAATTAGTACGAGTCTTTTGATAATTAAGACATTAAAAATGCATAAATAATACTAATATTCCCTTATATCTATATTGGAATAAGTAGGTATGTTATTTATGCTTTATTAATATTTGTCACGGAATTAGTATTAATTCCGTAGTCGTCGGAGGGACTCAAGGCTGGATAATAACAGTAGCATTGGTGGATCTAAGGTTGAGCTACGCTAGACTGGTGACTATCCCTTACGTATCAAGGATCACTCCATACCTCTGAGAGCGTAGATCTTTGGCAGTCGTAACAGTATCATGTAACTGGGTTGTGTGACGTCCCTCGTAAAACATGAGGCGGCTGCCTATATGACTTTCACAGGAAGTCTCCAAAGATAGCTGTATCCGAGCCAAGCGCAATATGTTAGAAGAAAGCTGAGCAGATTGATTTATTCCGATGCCATGAAGGATATCGCTCACCTAGTACTATATTGGCACATCTATAAACAATGTGAAACTAAGTTTATTATATATGATTAATATTTTATTAGCATGTGGTTACTAGAATAGACATGAATCTGTAATAAAACGTAAAATTAACTCATAACTTAATTTCAAACATTTGTAACATCATTGATCCTTGTGTCTGTAAAATATACAAAAAAAAACATAGATATGCCGATGTATAACTAGGTGAGTGATATACTTACATATGTAAGAGCTGGCGAAGCGGCGAAATTACAACATATACTTAGGTACGCGATACCTTATTAGATACATAGACATTGTTTCTAATGGAAAACGTCGGAACAACCATTGGAATAGCAGGTATCAACAGCCCACAGTTACATCCAATTATGCGTTTAACATACATATATAAACTTTATGTACACCAGTTTGCTGCAACTTATTAAAAGATTAACTACAGCTTAATCTTTCATAATTTTCAGTCTGTTTCACATGGATAAATCAAAATCAAAGCATTTAATTAAAATATACTAATTATAGGTACATAACTGTCAAAGGCTCGGCCAATCAGTAAGATGAAGCTAGTCGGGTACAATTCTTCTCATATTCTTTCGAATATGTTCCTGTCAATGTAAATGCAACTTATTTTCTATTCTATTTTACGAAACCTTGAGTATTTGAATAGCTATTAATGTCCCCCATAAAAAAGTAAAGTAAAGGAAACCAAATGTTGCTCTCCGATGAATATCTAATACACATAATTTACAAAAACTCCATAAATGGTAGGTTTTTATACGAAACGGTGAACTAAAAATAATATTTTATCAAGTGGTGGTGGGTAGGGACGGATTTTCGTCGACGTATCTCATTTTAATCTGGGTGGGTATTTTTAAGACGATAAATTTGGCCTGTCAGTCCACATGTGGAGGTTTGGTGTGAGATAAGACCCAGGCCGCCTCTCGCTCCGATGCATAAGCCGTCGTAAAATATTATCCTGACCGAGACATTTATGGCTCAGCTTGAGATAGGTACCGTGGAATCATTTTTAAATATATGTATATTATGTAGTATGCCTACGTATTTGATATTGGATATATATACCTACCATCACTGGTAGTATGAACCACGTTGCAAAAATCTTATATAACTATCGTTGAATTTTGTCCTTCAAATCAATGCAGTACCTAGATTGAAAGGGTACATAAACATTACGTAGGTGTTAAAAGTTAATTAATGTAATTAAAAGTTATTGGTAATTTTATTACATTGATTATTCGTATTAGGAATTGGCTATAATTGCAGTTTATATCAAATTTTATTAAAATTAGGTAAGAATCTGTGTCTTATGTTAGCTGGTTTGGTAAAAAACTCGTTGCAAAGTTATAGGTACTTAGATGTAAAATATATATAAATATAGATAGATTCTATTAGTTTCTACTTCCTATCAAACAAATGTTGTACAAATCATTAATATTTCAATGTAGGTAGTTTATTTCTTAATTTATTATTGTGACCTAGGTTTCAGCAAAAAGTGAATTGGTGCAAAAGGCGAATAAAACTATATTTATTTTTTTATTCTTTATGCAAAAAGCCATTATTAATAAACTGAAAACACGTTATTTGTTAACAGTCTTTTCACACAATTGCTATAAACGCCATAATTTTGATAAATTACAACAAAATAATACATCAGCGGAATCTCCGGGTGCATTCATCACATCGGCTATCATTCGGCTCGTAAAACTTCACTAATGTCCCTAGTAATGTCCCTTAATACTTCGCTTGCTCTATATCTTTATTAACAATTCACTCGCAATAGATTCTTTCCATTCAAAAGCTTTATGCCCTAAGTTACGACGTCCTTACAACTTTCCTTTTATCCCCAACTATTTTCTGAAAACACTGTTTTCTTTATGCGATTTAATACGCCATATTTTTGTTAAGTGACTCCGTAGGTATGTAACAAAGTTGCACATAATAAAGGGAATAAAAAATATAAGAGCGCGCATAATTCTCGCTCAAAAGACGCTTCATATAAATCAAGTATGCTTTTTTGCTTCGCTTTAAAATGTTTTTTCTGTTCATATTTTATTATCACATTTTATTAATAAAAGTGTGAGTTTAAGGGCATGTATTATGAGTAAGAAGTTTACTTTGTAGACTTAATTATGCGTCAGTTGTAGGTAGCTGTCTTTACATAATTAACTAAGTATGAAATAAAAATTCGATTTGTTTTCTTGAAAATTAGTACGTTTATACATATATAATATAACTTCAGTGCTTATAGCATATGGTATATAGTAGTTATATTCATCATTTATTCAAAGAAAATTTTAATGCCCATTTATCTACTTACATACTTATGTAATTTTAAAACGAGGTCATAAAATAACACACTATAGATTAAAACCCTAAGTTATGTTAGCCGTCTTTAATTGATTCACCAGAAAAAAAGAGCAGCATAGACCTCATAGGATTCATAAGCGTCCATCTTAACGGACCGGAGTCGAAGGCGGGGCGGGGCGAAGATTTATCTTTTCCAATACTGTGTGGGAATGCAAGGGTCCGTTGCGATGTTACAAGCTCATTTAAGATTCGGTCACACGTAGCAATTCATCATTATCAACCTTTTTATTGTCCCACTGCTGGGCACAGGTAATCACCACGCTTACTCAATGCGGGTTGGCGATTTCAGACTTAAAATCCAGGTTTCCTCAAGATGTTTTCCTTCAGCTTCAGTCATTGGTGTCCAAGATATACTTAGAAAGTACATATAATTTTTTTATAAATTTACATTGGTATTTGCCTGACCTGGATCGATTCCCGCGCACTCATATTTGAGAGGCTGGTGTTTTAACCACTAGGCCACCACTTACTTGCTAATTACTTGCTACGAAATCAATTGCTCAAGTAGTCGAACAAACTTGCTTGAAGTCGTTGATGTCGCTGAAAACAAAGAGAAAGCATTGAGGCTGTGTCTTATATAAGGTCGCATACCGCTGCATAATATTTACTGAGAGGCAGCCATTTTGCCTGGATGTGACGCATGTTCCCCAACTATTATGTTTTATTTTTTTTGAATTTTTAAACATACCTGTTTTCTTTTTCTTTCTTAGTGGCACGCTAGATGTTGTGACTGAAAGTCTTTTGACATAAGTAAAGTCGACGTCTCTAACTGGGTAGGTACTTTCGTTTTAGTGAACGCGCAAGGCATCTGACAGGGCGGATACCTACTTATTCACAGTGGATAACCAGGTAGTGCACGCGAATTTTTGGTCGTTTTTCCATGATGACGAATACTTAACTAAACTTTTTTGTGTTTTTCTTCAATTATCATGTTTACCGCCATAAAAATTGTCTTCCTTTCTTTCTGCAACAGGCAGGTTAAAGTGGAAAGAGAGTTTATTCGCGTCAAGCGAACTCTTCCGTAAACTTGTTTCGTGTGACCATAGCTTTACAAACACACTACCATTCAAGTGGCTTTTATTTATGAAGACACGCTAAATCTAGTGAAGCAGCAGAGTTAAAAAAAATAATGAACTCAAACCTCAGCCAGCCACCGACATGTGTTAAGCCTGGGATATTTAACGAAAATGTAAAAAGTAAATCGCTTTTTCGGCAATTGATGCTTTCGACCGGCCTGTTATTAAGGCTGCCTGTTCGCACAGAGAAAAGATAGTAAAATAATGTAAGTACCTAACTGGGAACAAATTAGATTGACGTCACCTGGAGCTTACATGAGTCACAAAATGCAACCTTAAAAAGTTCCTAAACGCTATTGAAAGCTTTTTTAAGAAACAACAAAGCTTTTTGTGTTGTGAAACACTAGAATATTTTTCCTTTGCCCACCTTCTGCAAAGAAATAGATAGGTGGTACTTGCTGCTTGGTAAGTACTCTGTTCTTCTGTTAGGCCAGTATTACAGAATCTAATTTAAGACACAAGCATTAGGTACTTAAAATAAGGTTTAAACAAACGCTAAAAAACTAGATTTAAGTGACTAATGCTTGAGTGAGCTCCTATAATATTGTACCTACAAAGACCACAAAAAAACAACGTGTCATACTGACGGCACACGAATTCAACATCTAGCAAGAAGAGTTTACCGTGCAACTAGCATACATAGGTACCTACAGCTCTCCAAAATCAACCGTTGGGCAAGTGCCCATCAGACATAACGCCCGTCTGGCCGGAAGATCCTCCCTTTTCCATTGGAAGATCGGCCGCCGGCAGAACTTACCACCCACCAGACAAAGCCTTGCCGCCAAGCGATTTGTCGTGTTCGGAGAGAAGCCGTTCGGAGGACGGGTCTGAGCAGTTGTGTTGCGATGTGTGCCGGGTACGATGCGCCTAATGTTGTTGCGTTGGGAGTTTGGTCGTGGAGGGTCTTCAGATCAATCTCCCTTTGGCGCAGTATCGTTGGTCGTGTTGTTGGGTTTAACATTGCATCACCTCGCTCAACTGCCGTCTTCCTTCCTATTCGCTCAGTTTTTTGAGTGAATAGGCTCTGAATAAACTAGCGCGCTTTACCATCAACGATCACATCACTGCTTACCATCAGGCGGGAATGCGGTCAAGTGCTGGTTTATAATTATTAAAAAAAAAACTCCCTGTTTCTCATGCCATAACGAACCTTAAACTTTAACCTACGCCTCAACCTAAAATAAAACTCTCGATCCGTAGCTACAATGCGCTTACTTTAGTTTAAACAAATGCAAAACCTACCCTAAAAGCTACATCAACAATCACCTAACAAACGATGTGACGTAACTTTCAACCCTAAACTTAGCCCTCAACCACCATTACGAATGACCTTAAACCCAAAATCGTTCAATCCGTCGACCGTTATAGTCCACTCATTGCTGCCATAAACTCATTAAGCCACATAACCGACCAATCGAGCTTTCCAATCATGAAATTAAAATTACGCCCCCTTTATTGCCAGCCGTTACGAGCTGCGAAAAAAGGGGGCATAAATAAAAAAGGGGGGTATAAATAACACACCTTCGAAGCAGCACGCGAAGCGAACCCGAGAATGTTGTCGTAAATTATACGCTTATAGCCCCGAGCCCGATCAATACCATTCATTAACGAAAAATGTATCGTTCCGATGTTTCTGGTATCGGTCGTTTGCGGTTTTTAAAATGCTTTTTGGCGTAATGTAAGAATACGGAGTCGTAAATAATGACTAAGCAGGTATTATCTTTACGATCTGCCTTTTTTCTTTGGTCTTCGTGAACTGTAAATCTTTCTCGGAAAAACAAGCAAACTGAAAACACGACGTTCAGCTAAATCAAAAGTTACTTTGGTTCTGGTAGTTTCAAAACAATTATCCAAAGATGGCATGCAGCGAAATCGTCTTCAGAATATGTTAACATAAGACTACGATTAGATTTAGAATTTCCAATTTATCTGCATAAACAAACCCGTAGAACAAAACGTAACGTACCTTTTAGTGGGTACATGCACAAGACATACCTACAGCGGATGCCGGAACCCCCGAGAGGAGCCCGGGCCGATCGATGCAGCTCCTCTAGCGTGCTCGGTTTTCTACAGATCAATTATTTGTAAAGTTCCAAGAATGTTTCTAGTGTAGTATAAAGTCATGTTAGGTTATTACAGATTTTATAGAAGACATTTTAAAGTTAGATACGGCATTTCACCTTAGTGATTAAATATTGCAGGGTTTAAATACATCTGGCGGTAAATAAAAAGTTTCATAGATGTTACGGTTTTTGGTTTCTACACTTCGTCTTTCATGTGGACCATTGTGCGAGTTCATAGGTGCCATTTGAATAATATTTTTTTATTTGTTCCAAAAATACAAACATTTAAATAATATAGTGTTACATTATAGGTAATACAATATATTCTATGATCAGATATTGAACTACTACTAATAGCCATACGTTATCTGGCAAACAATTATTGAAATACAGAAGTTTGCCTAGCCAACTTAGGTTAGCTACAGCTAAGGTTCACTACGTTGTTTATACTAGCACCTATTAATAGTAGGCTCGTGCGAGTAGGCAAGAAAATTTTATCTTTATTTTGATGTTAATGTTGCCTTTATGTGTTACTCAAGTATTAGCTAACGGCTTAGTTACAAAAGGGGTGTTACAGGAAATGCTGGGGGAGATAAATGGGAATTTTATCGTTAAGGCACTAGATAAGTAGGGCCACCATCGCGACTACGTACAGCGAAGATATAAACGACAAACGACTTGCATCAAAACCTTTAATTTACATTTCAGATGTCAGATTGTGGAACAAATAAAAAACGATCAGTCGTGACAAAGGTCGTTGGCATTCGAGACGTTGAGGCTTTTTCAATGCAATTGTACCAATTAACTTGAACAGACGAAAGTGAAACTCACAAAACCGGGCGGCATCGGCACTCGGCAGCTTTTTTTCTCGGTAGATTTACATATTTATTGGGGCACATTTTATGGAGCCAGCAGAAAAAACCTTCGCTCGTTTAATGGACAAAAAGGGTGGCTTCGTGTATATTTATTTTGTCGCATCCTTTTTTACGTGCAAAAGGACGTAGCTGTGTATTTTTTCGGCACCGACGTGGCACATTTGGCGACGCACTTTGCATAAAAATATTGGATCGTAAACTCTATGCCGTTCCACGGAATCGGGACGCATGTGTGGCAAGAAAAATATTGAAATCATGCTAAAATAAGGTTTTATGAAGACAGATACGACGCGAAGATTGAGATATGAATGCTTTATGGAAAGGTGTTCGCTATTAATAATATTATTTGTGCACTTGCTGTATTAGAGATCGATGACTCTGAGAAAACATATTACCAACTAACTGACTTTACTGAGATTGAAGTGCGTTAAAATAGGCAAACGTTTCCTACTTATGCAAATCAGTTCTTCATATATACATATAGTTAATCCGAAACATATTGATTTGAAGGAAATGGAATAACCGCGAAAGGCACCTCAGGCAGGTTGCTCACGTAGAAACCCCTACGTAAATTAATGCGGCTGCTTCATAAATTACCCTCTCACATTAAGATCACCGCCTTAATCTGTAGCATCACATCCTGAGATATACTGTAGACAGCCGTTAATGTATTTTGTTTTAGTCTTTGTTATTAAAATTACTCGTATTTTATGATAGCCCGGGGAACGTATCGTTTTCATCACTAATTTATGCCTTACACTCCATATGAAATGGCTCGCTTTTTATTATTTTCAAACATGGGTGGGCTAAAACTTTGCAAGACGTTATTGGAGCAGTTCACGTTTAACTGTTTATAAATATTTGCTTATGTTCACTTGCGAATTAAAAGATGAGTTCTGCTTTCGCAAAGTTAAGTAGTTATATCATATGAAACTAAGAAGGCAATAGAAATTTTACCTGCAAGAAAATATACCTACCTAACAAAGGAAAACTATTTTCTCTTTAATCGAAGAAACATAATTAAAACCAAACTAAATAGTAATTAGAAGGCTGCCATCTACTGTTTCCACAATATAGAGCGACTAAGTAGCAATAGCCGAGCGCTAATCTGTTACATTTACACCGGCCATATACCCGCGACTCAAGACGGAGGATGGCACTCCAAGAATGCACCCAGTAAATCATCAGAAGAACACTAAACCAGTCCTTTAGTGCCCCGTGAGCTTAGGGCTGGCAAGGAGGACAGTTATCTTAACATAGTGTTTAACATTGTTCCTGAGTTTTGCGTTGAAACTCTACTTCTGCTATATTCAACGAACGTTAATGATAAGCTTTAAGAATATGTATTTGAAAGCACGCAAATCACTACGGCCGTCATGATTTTTATACTTTAAGAAAAAAAATATAGAATGATCACTCTGCTCAGACCTGTCGAGGAAAAAGACATGATATGTATGTATGTGAAAATCAGCAGTTTTCAACTGAAATATTGAGTGGTAAGTAATATTTGGAGGTATTGGCAATTTGGAAAACGTACGGCTTATAAAAACATCTACGCATCATCCTAAAATACAGTTAGTATTTTAGGATGATGCGTAGATGTTTTTTCTCAATCTAACTGATATCTATTTTTCAATGGACGTTTTCCCCAAAAATAAAGCTTACTGTACCTACTGAAAATCTAATTTTCCATTGCACCAACCCTAAAGCGACATGAGTGATGGTGTATACTGCGACGATATTGTTAGTCGTAAACTTGTAATTTTGTTGTAACTAAATCCACAGGCCTATCCAACACGCCGTTTTATCTAAAATGCTTTTAAAGTGCTAAGATGTCTACTATCTATGACATTAGAGTACGTCGCGTG
This sequence comes from Sesamia inferens, assembly GCA_037179545.1. Lineage (NCBI taxonomy): Eukaryota > Metazoa > Arthropoda > Insecta > Lepidoptera > Noctuidae > Sesamia > Sesamia inferens. The sequence goes on from CM073930.1 coordinate 14,723,508, forward strand.
AGTGCTAGCGATAGGGTTGTCTAAATAAATATATTGTCATGATTTGTTCCCTGCATCTAGTGTCATAAAAGTGTCTAGTGATAGTCTGATCGATTTATTGTTGTTATACTTTGTGACTGTCTACCAACGTTGTTTTTAGGTTAAATACGTACCGTTGTACGCTATTGTTATTTAAAAAATAAGGCGGTTAATTCGAGTAACTATCTTACGCAAACGTACATTTGCGTAAGATAGTTACTCGAATTAACCGCCTTATTTTTTTACATAACATGTAAATAAATAGTCACGTAACAACTACCAAAAGTTTATCGATAGGTATAATAAAATACGGATTAGTTTTAAACTTGAGCATTATATTCTCCGTATCGTAATACCAAACTAGATACCTACCTACATCTAATCAATTTAAAACGACTACTCCACGAGATTAAAAACTCCAAGAAAATTCCATAGTGTTCATTAATCAGTGGATTAGATACTCGGATTATTTACGAGCAAATCTAAAACGTACGGAATTTAATTTCATTAGGGGACTTTAGTGGCACCATGTTGTCACCCGCTGCGCCGGGGCAGGCATGCCGGCGTATTTCACCCAGCTGTCAAGAGCCAACCAATAGCGAGCGAGCGTCGGCCGCGCGGTGCAACTTTAAAAATGGTGGAGATAATTTCATTGTATATTATTTGTGACAGGTCGTTATTTTGAGTTTATATCGGTTCGTGGGTTCAATATTTCTTGACGATATCTCTGGTCGATTCGTATTCGGTTCAAGTTTTTTTTTTTTTGTAGTTTTCTTCCTGCACTCATAAGGTAGTGACAGCTAGTACCTTACCTGCACCGGAGCACTCCTCATTTCTTGGAAAGGTCATTCATCGTTTTCCCACGACGTCTCATATTATGATATTGTTGAAACATTTTAAAGTTATCAACTTCAGACTGAGTTTTCTAACGGCATTATGAATTTTTGACAGTTGTAAGTACAAGGAAAACTCGTCAAATATTTTCTTCATTGATTTTTTTGTTAATAATGAAAGTTTAAGTAGGTAGACTGGCGTAGCCCTATAGTTGGTTTTCCTCTGACTCGCCTTACTTTCCTACCTATTATTGTGCCTATATCTATAAATCTACAAGTATGCATAGCTTGACATAAAGATTGCCATTCTATATATTTTCTCCCGGGCAAAGTCAACTACTAAAAACTTCCATAAAACAACAATTTCAAACAGGCCATTTCGCCCGGGAAAAACAGCATCCCGCTCGGGGGAATGGCGGAAAATGGGGGGAAGAAGTGGGAGGGTCCAAAGTGAAGCCTGGCTGGTTTATGTCCCGGAATTACGACTTAGACGTTTCAAACAATAACTTCCCCCATAAATACGAGCCGATTCCTTCACGCGTCATAGCGCAGATTGTTTTTCTTTCCCCTCCCCGATTTTTGGCATATAGAATAAATATGTTTAATTTATCATAAAAATTACTTCCTAGTTTTTATGACTCAACAACAGCCACAATGCCTAAAGTCAAATAAATATTAAATAGGCCATCGTTGGCGGCCATACCTACCCTATAGTTCGTGACGAAATTGGACCGGGTCCGCATTATTCCCGCATCGCCAATACAAGCACGCGCTGGCCGATCTCAGGAATTTCCTATTTCCATTCGAGTGACCTCCGCCCGAGCCGAGCCCGGCTCACTCCTAATCTAGCAAACGTAATAAAACTCCCCGTAATAAAAGCGCACGTTTTCACGTACCCCCGTAAAAATATGATAACATTCACGTACGAGCCACCTACCTAAGCACCTACTTGTACATAAACCTGCGATTTTTAATGAAACACTGTTCACACATTCCGACTTTGGAATAATGTTATCGTTTGCACTAATTAGGCCATTTGAAACAAAGAAGTTTAATTGTATGTGTTCATAAAATTTATTTTTTGTGGCCTACGGAATTGTGCGTAGCAGTTGATTACATACACCGGTTTTTGTCCTGTAAGTAATACAATTTACGTAGACTGGTTTTGTTCTTGAAATATACCTACCATTGCTTACAACTAAGACATGTAAAGTGATATTGAAGTCTGAACAGTAAAAAAAATTTTTTTTACAAAAAAACAACAGACTTCCAAAAAACACTACAAAGTGAAAAATAACTAATTTCGGAAGTCGGTGTCTTTGGTTTTTGTATATTAGTTTTTGACACCGACTTCCAGTTATTTTTCACTGTGTAGAGTTTTTTGGAAGTCGGTTGTTTTTTTTGTAAAAAATGTTTTTATTTTACACTTTTTAGTTTTGAAAAGTACTGTTCAGCTGCATCCGGTTAGACTGGATGCTGACGCTAAAATACTTAATGAAAAAGCTTACAAACGCACTGGTTGTCCCTACGATTTTTGAAAATTCCCCTTGATTTCTCTGGTCTTCCACCATCAAACCCTGATGTCCTTATCATGGGGCAACAGAAAAATAATTATCAAAATCAGTTCATAAACGACGAAGTTATCCGCGAATAAACATAAAGAAAAAGCATAGGTATATACCGATCGAATTGAGTAACCTCCTCCTTTTTGAAGTCGGTTAAAAAACAGATGCACAATCATTATTAACAAGAAAACACTCTGCAATCTCCTGTACCTATCTACCTTTCAGAATTCTCAGAAGTAATACATCCTATTCTCACCATGAAATTCCAAGGCAACTTTACTACCCATAGGTTACAGTAGTTGTTTGGACCTTAGCCACAGGCTGTGTGTGGCTCAGGGCAAGCCATAAACACAAGTTTGCCTATCCAGATAACTAATGGAATTGCGGATTATATGACCGCAACCATGCTTACGATTAGACTTAGAATATGACCAGCAGGAGACATCTGACACCATCAAAACCGCAATTTTAGTGCGTCCTTATTACCGGCTGCCTACACCAACCGGATGGCAGGCATCTGAACCGAACACAATTATAGTTTACAAATCAGTCAGGGAAAGTGTTTTATTTTGCCGCCTATGCCACTTATAAAGCTTTTTTGCAGTAGGAAAATTAAATAGATTTGATTTAGGTAACAAAATGGAAATAGGCTAAATATTACTGTAACCTACCAATATTTTCACAAGTGCGCACCTACATACCTATATTTTTAAAATTCCTACTAAACTTTTTTTTATGGTTTCTAGTATATTTTTTGTTTTTTTTTCTTTTGTTTGTGTTTCATGTCTGCTGTGTTTTGTATTTACTTATGTGAAATTATGGGTATCTTACCTGAAATAAATTATTATTATTATTCCTTTATTTCACTGTATACACATATAAATTACATTTTGAAATATTTCTACATAAACACCCACCGGCATCGGGACCAGGATCCAAGCTACCGGCGGTCAGGGCTCCAGAGAGAGGAACTTCCTGACAATGCGAGCCGTGTCCAGAAGTACAGCTTTCTGAATCAAGCCTTTGATCCAGCTGCCTAACAAGAGCCTCCTGAGGTGTTGGTCGAAGCTCTGCTGGTCTGTTTATTATTATTATTAAACAGAAATTGCACAACATTCAACAGAATTTGAACAACAGCGAGTTTGTACCTAGTTATAAATATCGCTATAGGTACCTATAACTACGGTCCTGCTTTCCATCGTCAGCAGGCGCCTAGACGCCCCTCCATAAAGGTGGATTAATACAGCCGAAAGCCCAACTTACTTAATAAATATAAAAGGCTTCTCCGCCCGCGATCGTAAACCGCCCATTGCGCTCCTCCAAGATTACTTATATCGCGACCAGAGAATTTAGACCTCCCCTTTTCATTATCGTCCCAAATAATGTTAGCTTTTGAAGAAGGCTGAGGGATCTTTACATAGTGGTCTTGCCATTATCAGCTCTATGTAGATTGCGCGTCGCTTGCCCGCCTTGCTTTCTCCAAGATAAGGTTTTATGGACGAGTGGAAGAAAGGATAATGTTCTTTCTTGATGTGGAATGGAATTGTAGGCCGCGTTTCGGTACTGCTGTAAAGATAGATAAAGTTTCAGTTTTATGTCTTGAAGACGTTTGCGTTTTGGTATTCCCTTTGTTCTGATTTAGACGTACTTAATATTTTAAGATGTGAATAATTATTAATAACTTACTCCTTCTGTATAGGTACACAACTTACCAAAACCTATTCGGTATCTACCTACGTAGTTTTTTTAGATAGAACTGTTGCGCAGGGTAACGTTCTTTCTCCTTGCATTGGGAAAGAAGCTTCACCAACAATTCATGTTTTTCTATTGTATAATTTACTAACTTCTATCCGCGATTTCTTTTGTTTTCCAAAGATTAGTCGTTCAAATAAATAAACTCTTCAGCTTTATTAATAATGTAAGTAGATTTCTCACCAACTAAGACGACAAAAGAAAAACACATAAGTAGGTAAGCTACATTTATAATTAGGGGAGATACATGTTATGCGAGATTTCCAAGGGAGGCCACCACCCCTAATGTTACGCCGCCTAGGTAGCGCCCATGTATATTTACACAAAATTTTACAACAATACAATACAATATACCTAACTACGCATCAAGAGATACCGAAACCTCCTAAAACCGTACTAGACATCCACAGAAGTACCTAATATCAATCAACCCAAGTGCCCACGCGCTTGTGACAAGGCTCTAATAAAAAGTCATAAAATTAGTAGAATTAACGCAACAGTGCGATCGATTAGCAGCTATGGTTTAATTGATTGCCAGCCCTTTATATATCACGTACAAATTACCAATAAATCTAGGAAGTTTTCTATTGATGGGACATGTGTTGTCACACCTCTGTGTAGTTTTACTAATGAAGATTTGTATGGCTTGTGTAGTATAAGATTGGAGTTTAGGCCTGGTTTTTTAAATGAGAACTTAAAGATGAAGTGGAAGAGAAATACTCATCCATGGGCGTACCCACTGGAAATCTTGCAGAACGTGTAGGTATGAACTTCCCTAATCACTTACTAAATAAACTGTAAACGGGGACTTCATTCGGGTGCAAGATCATTTGCGTCTGTTTACCCTACACATTACACTACAAATATATAATGTTAAATGTAGATGTGTTTGGGTTGTTTGTAAGACAAAAGCTGGGTACGGCCATGTACTCATTATCTACCGATCGATTCTTTAAAAATCTCACCTTGAAAAGTACTTCAACTACTTCAACTCTTCAATGGCCTCTGTGGTTAGATACCACAATTTTGCCAATAACATGTGTAACAAATTATAGAAGTTCTTTAAAAATTTTATTCACAATAATGACAGATATCGCCAATGATAGTTGAAAAAACGGCCGCGTTAGCCGCTTACTAGGAGATTTGATGCAAAGTCATGATGTGGCCACTATAATAATAATAATAATAATAATGGCAACACAGCAAACGTCAACATAATAATTTTTATCAATTTAAGAAATAATATTTTGTATCAGTTTTTCATTTCTATACTGTGAAATATACAACAATAAACCGAAAACCAGACTAAAAACAATTTAAAATATATATAAAAAGTATCTACCTATATAAATTACAACAATGATAAAAATTACGGAATCATTGCAAGTGACATCTGTCATATCACCTCGGACAATACATAATTATTATGCAAAACAGTGAAATAAATATTATGAAATGTTGACAAGATCTGCCGCAAGACAACGTGCACGCCCACCATCTCCGGACTCGTTGCTCAGCTCCGCCTCGCCGCTGCCGGTCTCCAGCGCCACTGTAAGCGCTGTGACGACCCCGGCTGCGGCAGTTGCGTCGAGCTCGAGCGACGAGTACTTCTCTCCGCCGACGACGCCACCACCTGTTCGCCGACGGGGAGGACGCCGGCCGCCGGACCGCTTAGGACCTCGAGGCCCATCGGCTTCTGACAGGGTCCCAGCTCCCGGCGGAAGTGTGCAGCGCATGAGATGGACACAATCCATCAATGAAAACGTCATGCGCTCATACTATGGGGCTACAGAGGGAGGAAACAACCTGACCGCGTACCGTGTTCGAATGCTCTCTCTGTTTCAGGTGCTTGAACCAGCTGTCAACGTTTCGGCTCAACGACTGTCGGATCAGGTACGGGTTATCCAGCGTAATCATATGTTGGATGATACTGTGCTTGATCGCCTGCGAAATGAAATGCAGAGTAGCCGTGTCATTGCTCACCAATCGCAGACTGCGGAGATACCACCGCAGTCAACAAACTATGCTGACGAGGGGAGTAGTGATAGGGCTACAAATGTAAGTACCCAGTGCAATGAGGAATTACGGAATGCTTTGGAGGCTGCGATTCGGGAATACCGTTACATGTCGGCAGAAATTAGACCACGCCTGCCACGTTTGCCTATGCATAACAGAAATAGGGCACTGATGGCTGCTCTGGATGCGCAGTTATCAAATTATTTTGATACCTGCGAGGACCTCACTGATACTCATTCAATCCTGTACTGCGCAGCTGTAGCAGCTTGTCGTGTAGCTCATGTGAAATTTCACAGTGACTCCAGAGCTACACGACCGAAACCAGTAGTACCAGCTTGGCAGCACAGGATTGAACGTCGTATTGGTGAGGCCAGAGCACTCATCGGTAAACTAATCTGCTTCAGGGACGGTAATACTCGTCCTAGAGTGATGCGCTTTGTGAGGCGGGCATTCTCAGGTACAAATACCAGCCCTGAGAATTATATGGCCCGTATCACGGAGCGCATCGACTTCCTGAAGCAGAAAGTGTATGCATGGGCGAACCGTATTCGTCGGTATAAACGACGAGTAGAACGGTACACCCAGAATCGCACCTTCCAGAGCAATCAAAGGTGGGTTTATAGGGACTGGGAACGACCAGAACAAGGTGTGGCTGACACGTGCCTACCAGATGATGATGCCATGTGTTCATTCTGGCGCAGTATCTGGTCGGTGCCTGTCAGTCACACTGAAGGTGACTGGGCTCGGGATGTCGAACGAGCCTGCGATCCAATACCTGAAATGGGGGCTATTACCATCTGCCCCCAAGATGTAGCTCGTGCAGTCCGTCCGTTACCTAACTGGAAATCTCCAGGACCGGACGGGCTGCATAACTTTTGGATAAAATGGTTTCCAAGGTCGCACGCTCATTTGGCATCTCAATTCCAGACTACCTTAGTGTCTGGTTCGTTACCTCAGTTCCTAACTACTGGAATAACCCACCTGCTCCATAAATCAGGTAGCACCGCGGAACCCAAAAATTATAGACCGATCACCTGTTTACCGACGGTCTATAAAGTTCTTACATCCATTTTGAAAACTAAAATTAACAAACATATTGACAGTAACGCTATCATATCTGCCTCTCAAAATGGATGTAGGAGCGGGTCCCGCGGTACTAAGGAGCTACTCCTCATTGATATGACCATTAGCCAACAAGTTCGTCGTTCCCGAAAGGATCTTTCGACATGTTGGATAGATTATAAGAAGGCCTATGACTCAGTGCCACATACATGGCTCATGCGGGTGCTGGAGTTGTATAAAGTGGATACAACTCTACGCACCTTCCTGATGACGTGTATGGGGCAATGGAGGACAGTCCTTCGCTATCCAGGATGTCGAAATATTCAGAGGAATAGCGAACCGATAAGGATCGAGCGAGGTATATTTCAGGGCGACAGTTTGAGTCCGCTTTGGTTTTGCTTAGCATTGAATCCTCTAAGCACACTATTGGAGGATTCAGGTCTAGGCTATCGGTTGAGGAGAGGTGGTCAGGTTATATCGCACCTCCTTTACATGGATGATCTGAAACTTTTTGCTCCCAACAATTCACAACTGAAGGAGCTACTGAAAATTACTGAAACTTTCAGTAGCTCCATTAGGATGGAATTTGGTGTGGACAAATGTGCGGTCATGCATGTAAAGCGAGGAGAGATTATGGAATCCGTGGGAACCCAACTCACGAGTTCCATAAACCTTAGAGCCCTCTCCGCATCCGAAACCTATAAGTATTTGGGTATGTCGGAAGCGTTGGGCATCAATGTTACTGACATGAAGCAATCGTTGAAGGAACGCTTCTTTGGCCGCCTGAAAAAAGTACTTAATAGTCTTCTATCAGGCGGAAACAAGGTGCGCGCTTTCAACGGTTGGGTCATGCCGGTATTGATGTACTCTTTCGGCATACTCAAATGGACTCAAACCGAACTTGACGCCCTGGATCAGAGGGTCCGTACGCTGCTGACTGCAAATCGATTGCATCACCCACGATCATCGGTTATGAGGCTGTATATCCCGCGAAAATGTGGAGGTCGTGGCTTTTTAAACGCTAAGACCCTCCACAATCGCGAGGTATGCAGTCTCAGGGAATATTTTCTAGAAACCGACGTGGGGATGCATCGAGATGTGGTCGCGGTTGACAAGGGCCTCACTCCGCTCTCCTTGGCTAAAGAGAACTGGCGTAAACCAGCAGTGCTTGACACCAATGATCGCATGGAGGTATGGAAGAACAAGGAGCTTCACGGACGCTTTTTCAGAGCCCTACACGGGCCTGATGTAGATTTACAAGCGTCCGTGGCCTGGCTACGATTCGGTGACCTCTTTGGGGAAACCGAAGGTTTTGTATGTGCAATTATGGACGAAGTTATGATGACGAACAATTACCGGAGATTTATTGTGAAAGACGGCACAGTTGACATCTGTCGGGCATGTCACCGGCCGGGAGAATCAATCAGACATATTATTTCCGGGTGTTCTCGTCTAGCTAACGGAGAGTACTTGCATAGACACAACCTTGTAGCCAGGATAATTCATCAGCAACTTGCTCTCAAATACAACCTTGTGGAATCGGAGGTGCCGTATTACAGGTATATGCCCGACCCAGTTCTCGAAAATGGCCATATCACATTGTACTGGGATCGATCCATCATCACTGACAGGACTATTGTTGCCAATAAACCTGATATAGTGATGGTGGATCGATCAGAGCGGCGTGCAATGATTGTTGACATAACCATCCCGCATGATGAGAACCTCGTGAAAGCCGAGAAAGATAAACAAATCAAGTATCTTGACTTGGCTCACGAGGTTGTCGACATGTGGGAGGTGGATTCAGCAATCATTGTGCCGATAGTCGTGACAGCCAATGGCTTAATAGCCAAGAGCCTCGACCAACACCTCAAGAGGCTCTCGTTAGGCAGCTGGATCAAAGGCTTGATTCAGAAAGCTGTACTTCTGGACACGGCTCGCATTGTCAGGAAGTTCCTCTCTCTGGAGCCCTGACCGCCGGTAGCTTGGACCCTGTTCCCGATGCCGGTGGGTTACTATTTTTTATATTTTTAAATGTTTTTTTTATGTATTATTTATAAAGAAATATTTAAAAATGTAATTTATATGTATATACAATCAAATAAAGGAATAATAATAAGAACACCGTCAACGTCAACGGAACACATTCAAATAATTTATCACTATAATATTTAATAAATTAATTAATAGTTCTTTGTGCACATATATATATACCCACTGTGAATCTCAAAACAGTAACAAATAATATACATACAATAAAAATAATAGCGGAAATAAATACAATGGACAAACTAGAAAATTCAAAACAGACAAGACAGGATGACAGAACATGTCACCTAACAACAAGAAATAGAAATTTGGAAATTTAAAAATGTGAAAATATGTTGACAAGATCTGCCGCAAGACGTGCACGCCCAACATCTCCTCGGACTCGTTGCTCAGCTCCGCCTCGCCGCCGCCGGTCTCCAGCCCCACTGTAAGCGCTGTGACGACCCCGGCCGCGGCAGTTGCGTCGAGCTCGAGCGACGAGTACTTCTCTCCGCCGACGACGCCACCACCTGTTCGCCGACGGGGAGGACGCCGGCCGCCGGACCGCTTAGGACCTCGAGGCCCATCGGCTTCTGACAGGGTCCCAGCTCCCGGCGGAAGTGTGCAGCGCATGAGATGGACACAATCCATCAACGAAAATGTCATGCGCTCATACTATGGGGCTACAGAGGGAGGAAACAACCTGACCGCGTACCGTGTTCGAATGCTCTCTCTGTTTCAGGTGCTTGAACCAGCTGTCAACGTTTCGGCACAACGACTGTCGGATCAGGTACGGGTTATCCAGCGTAATCATATGTTGGATGATACTGTGCTTGATCGCCTGCGAAAAGAAATGCAGAGTAGCCGTGTCACTCACCAGTCGCAGACTGCGGAGGTACCACCGCAGTCCACAAACTATGCTGACGAGGGGAGTAATGATAGGGCTACAAATGTAAGTACCCAGTGCAATGAGGAATTAAGGAATGCTTTGGAGGCTGCGATTCAGGAATACCGTTACATGTCGGCAGAAATTAGACCACGCCTGCCACGTTTGCCCATGCATAACAGAAATAGGGCACTGATGGCTGCTCTGGATGCGCAGTTATCAAATTATTTTGATACCTGCGAGGACCTCACTGATACTCATTCAATCCTGTACTGCGCAGCTGTAGCAGCTTGTCGTGTAGCTCATGTCAAATTTCACAGTGACTCCAGAGCTACACGACCGAAACCAGTAGTACCAGCTTGGCAGCACAGGATTGAACGTCGTATTGGTGGGGCCAGAGCACTCATCGGTAAACTAATCTGCTTCAGGGAGGGTAATACTCGTCCTAGAGTGATGCGCTTTGTGAGGCGGGCATTCTCAGGTACTAATACCAGCCCTGACAATTATATGGCCCGTGTCACGGAGCGCATCGACTTCCTGAAGCAGAAAGTGTATGCATGGGCGAACCGTATTCGTCGATATAAACGACGAGTACAACGGTACACTCAGAATCGCACCTTCCAGAGCAATCAAAGGTGGGTTTATAGGGACTGGGAACGACCAGAACAAGGTGTGGCTGACACGTGCCTACCAGATGATGATGCCATGTGTTCATTCTGGCGCAGTATCTGGTCGGTGCCTGTCAGTCACACTGAAGGTGACTGGGCTCGGGATGTCGAGCGAGCCTGCGATCCAATACCTGAAATGGGGGCTATTACCATCTGCCCCCAAGATGTAGCTCGTGCAGTCCGTCCGTTACCTAACTGGAAATCTCCAGGACCGGACGGGCTGCATAACTTTTGGATAAAATGGTTTCCAAGGTCGCACGCTCGCTTGGCATCTCAATTCCAGACTGCTTTAGTGTCTGGTTCGTTACCTCAGTTCCTAACTACTGGAATAACCCACCTGCTCCATAAATCAGGTAGCGCCGCGGAACCCAAAAATTATAGACCGATCACCTGTTTACCGACGGTCTATAAAGTTCTTACATCCATTTTGAAAACTAAAATTATCAAACATATTGACAGCAACGCCATCATGTCTGCCTCTCAAAATGGATGTAGGAGCGGGTCCCGCGGTACTAAGGAGCTACTCCTCATTGATGTGGCCATTAGCCAACAAGTTCGTCGTTCCCGAAAGGATCTTTCGACATGTTGGATTGATTATAAGAAGGCCTATGACTCAGTGCCACATACATGGCTCATGCGGGTGCTGGAGTTGTATAAAGTGGATACAACTCTACGCACCTTCCTGATGACGTGTATGAGGCAATGGAGGACAGTCCTTCGCTATCCAGGATGTCGAAATATTCTGAGGAATAGCGAACCGATAAGGATCGAGCGAGGAATATTTCAGGGCGATAGTTTGAGTCCGCTTTGGTTTTGCTTAGCATTGAATCCTCTAAGCACACTATTGGAGGATTCAGGTCTAGGCTATCGGTTGAGGAGAGGTGGTCAGGTTATATCGCACCTCCTTTACATGGATGACCTGAAACTTTTTGCTCCCAACAATTCACAACTGAAGGAGCTACTGAAAATTACTGAAACTTTCAGTAGCTCCATCAGGATGGAATTTGGTGTGGACAAATGTGCAGTCATGCATGTAAAGCGAGGAGAGATTGTGGAACCCGTGGGAACCCAACTCACGAGTTCCATAAACCTTAGAGCCCTCTCCGCATCCGAAACCTATAAGTATTTGGGTATGGCGGAAGCGTTGGGTATCAATGTTACTGACATGAAGCAATCGTTGAAGGAGCGCTTCTTTGGCCGCCTGAAAAAAGTACTTAATAGTCTTCTATCAGGCGGAAACAAGGTGCGCGCTTTCAACGGTTGGGTCATGCCGGTATTGATGTACTCTTTCGGCATACTCAAATGGACTCAAACCGAACTTGACGCCCTGGACCAGAGAGTCCGTACGCTGCTGACTGCAAATCGATTGCATCACCCACGATCATCGGTTATGAGGCTGTATATCCCGCGAAAATGTGGAGGTCGTGGCTTTTTAAACGCTAAGACCCTCCACAATCGCGAGATATGCAGTCTCAGGGAATATTTTCTAGAAACCGACGTGGGGATGCATCGAGATGTGGTTGCGGTTGACAAGGGCCTCACTCCGCTCTCCTTGGCTAAAGAGAACTGGCGTAAACCAGTAGTGCTTGACACCAATGACCGCATGGAGGTATGGAAGAGCAAAGAGCTTCACGGACGCTTTTTCAGAACCCTACACGGGCCTGATGTAGATTTGCAAGCGTCCGTAGCCTGGCTACGATTCGGTGACCTTTTTGGGGAAACCGAAGGTTTTGTATGTGCAATTATGGACGAAGTTATGATGACGAACAATTACCGGAGATTTATTGTGAAAGACGGCACAGTTGACATCTGTCGGGCATGTCACCGGCCGGGGGAATCAATAAGACATATTATCTCCGGGTGTTCTCGTCTAGCTAACGGAGAGTACTTGCATAGACACAACCTTGTAGCCAGGATAATTCATCAGCAACTTGCTCTCAAATACAACCTTGTGGAATCAGAGGTGCCGTACTACAGGTATATGCCCGACCCAGTTCTCGAAAATGGCCATATCACATTGTACTGGGATCGATCCATCATCACTGACAGGACTATTGTTGCCAATAAGCCTGATATAGTGATGGTGGATCGATCAGAGCGGCGTGCAATGATTGTTGACATAACCATCCCGCATGATGAGAACCTCGTGAAAGCCGAGAAAGATAAACAAATTAAGTATCTTGACTTGGTTCACGAGGTTGTCGACATGTGGGAGGTGGATTCAGCAGTCATTGTGCCGATAGTCGTGACAGCCAATGGCTTAATAGCCAAGAGCCTCGACCAACACCTCAGGAGGCTCTCGTTAGGCAGCTGGATCAAAGGCTTGATTCAGAAAGCTGTACTTCTGGACACGGCTCGCATTGTCAGGAAGTTCCTCTCTCTGGAGCCCTGACCGCCGGTAGCTTGGACCCTGTTCCCGATGCCGGTGGGCTACTATTTTTTATATTTTTAAATGTTTTTTATGTATTATTTATATAGAAATATTTAAAAATGTAATTTATATGTGTATACAACGAAATAAAAAATAATAATAATAATAATAATAATAATAATAACTGGCAACACCAACGACAATGTCAACATCTCTTTTTATAGCTTTTCATATTTGAATTTAATTATAAAATTATTACAAGCATTTTACATATTTATATACAAGTGGCATTCAAAACCAAATTTTTAAAATACCTTATTTATAAATCAAAGACGTTAAAATGAAAAGAAAGCATGCATCAACAAATAGAAAATCAGTGACATCTGTCATGTCACCTGCAAAATCCTATATTATACAATAAAGATGTGAAAAGTATGAAGATGTTGACACGAGCAGCCACACGAAGAGCACGCCCACCACCTCCGGACTCGTCGCTCAGCTCCGCCTCGCCGCCGCCGGTCTCCAGCCCCATTGTGAATGCTGTGATGACACCGGCCGCGGTAGTTGCGTCGAGCTCGAGCGACGAGTATTTCTCTCCGCCGACGTCGCCAACACCTGTACGTCGGCAGGGGAGAGGCCGGCCGCCGACGAGCTTGGGACTTAGGGGCCATCCGGCCCCGAGCCGGGTCCCCGCTGCCGGTGGTTGTGTGCAGCGCATGAGATGGTCTCAAACAATGAATGAGAACGTCATGCGCGCATATTACGGGGCTACAGAGGGGGGAACTAACCTCACTGCGTACCGTGAAAGGATGCTGTCTTTGTTTCAGGCACTGGAACCAGCTGTCAACGTCTCGGCCCAACGACTGTCGGATCAGGTGCGGGTCATCCAACGCAATCACAGGTTGGATGACATCGCACTTGATAGGCTGCGCTCAGAGGTACTGAGCAACCAAATCGCCCCGACTCTGACCCAGACCGCGGCACAAGCGTCAATTATTGATGCTGTTCCGCCGCGGTCCAATCGTGTCGAAGAAGAGGATGATAGGGTTGAAACAGTAAGTAGCCAGTATAACGACCGACTGAGGAGCGCACTGGAGGATGCGTTCCGCGACTATAGATCCACCCCGACCAACCTTAGACCCCGGTTACCACGGCTACCTATGCACAAAAAAAATAGGGCGCTGGTGTGTGCTTTGGACTCGCAGCTCAAGAATTTCTTCGAGAGCAGCGAGGATCTCATTGATACACACTCGATCCTGTATTGCGCGGCTGTAGCGGCATGTCGATTAGCCAAAGTCAAGTTCCCAAATTGTGACGAAGCTAGTCGACCAAAACCAGCCGTACCAGCCTGGCAACGCAGAATCGAGCGTCGTATCGATGGGACCAGGGTACTCATCGGCAAACTATACTGCTTCAGGGAGGGCAATACTAGACCACGAGTGATGCGCTTTGTGAGACAGGCATTCTCGGGGACTGGTATCAGCCCTCGAGAATACATAAATAATGTCACAGAGCGCATCGACTTCCTGAAGCAGAAAGTTTGTGCATGGGCGAGCCGTATTCGGCGGTATAAGCGGCGAGTGGATCGATATACGCAGAATCGCATGTTCCAGAGCGATGAGAGGTGGGTATACAGAGCTTGGGAGCGACCAGAACAAAACGAGGCTGACGTGTACCGCCCGGATGATGGCACCACAAGTGCATTCTGGCGCGGTATATGGTCGGTATCCGTTTGTCACACTGAGGGTGACTGGATACAGGATGTTGAACAAGGGTGTGAAAACTTACCAGAAATGGATACTATTTTGATAACACCATCAGACGTAGCCACAGCAGTCCGTTCGTTACCGAACTGGAAATCACCGGGACCGGACGGGCTGCATAACTTTTGGTTAAAATGGCTAAGTAGTTCACACACTTGTTTGGCATCTCAATTCCAGTCATCCTTAGAGTCTGGTTCGCTACCCCAGTTCTTAACAACTGGAATTACCCACCTGCTCCATAAATCAGGTAGTACCGCGGAACCCAAAAATTATAGGCCGATCACTTGTTTACCAACGGTCTATAAAGTTCTTACATCCATTTTGAAAACTAAAATAAACAATCATCTTGACAGTAACTCCATCATGTCTGTCTCTCAAAATGGATGTAGGAGCGGGTCCCGTGGTACTAAGGAGCTACTCCTCGTAGACATGGCCATCAGCCAACAGGTTCGTCGATCCCGCAAGGATCTCTCCACCTGCTGGATAGATTATAAGAAGGCCTACGATTCGGTGCCACATACATGGCTTATGAAGGTGCTGGAGTTGTACAAGATAAATACAACTCTACGCACTTTCCTTAAGTCGTGTATGGGGCAATGGAAGACAGTCCTTCGCTATCCAGGGAGTCGACAGATCCAGAGGAATGATGAACCTGTATGGATTAAGCGGGGAATATTCCAGGGCGACAGTCTGAGTCCACTATGGTTCTGCTTAGCTCTGAATCCTCTAAGCACACTGCTGGAGGATTCAGGTCTAGGTTACCGATTGAAGAGAGGCGGTCAGGTCATATCTCACCTTCTCTACATGGATGATTTGAAACTCTTTGCCCCCAATAAATTGCATCTGATGAAGCTACTGAATGTAACAGAAACTTTTAGTAGCGGCATCAAAATGGAATTTGGCGTGGATAAATGTGCAGTCATGCATGTAAAGCGAGGGCAGATTATGGAATCCGAGGGAATTACACTCCCGGATTCCATACACCTTAGATCCCTCTCCTCATTCGAGAGCTATAAATATTTAGGTATGTCGGAAGCGTTAGGTATCAATGATGCTGACATGAAGCAATCGTTGAAGGAGCGCTTCTTTGGTCGCCTGAGGAAGGTATTAAATAGTCTTCTTTCGGGCGGAAATAAGGTGCGCGCCTTCAACGGGTGGGTCATGCCGGTTTTGATGTACTCTTTCGGCATACTTAAATGGACTCAGACCGAACTCGACGCCCTGGATAGAAGGGTCCGTACACTGCTGACAACAAACAGGATGCATCACCCACGATCATCGGTGATGAGACTGTATATTCCGCGGAAGTGCGGGGGTCGAGGCTTTTTAAATGCGAAGACCCTCCACAACCGAGAGGTATGCAGTCTCAGAGAACTTTTTTTAAAAACCGTAGTGGGTATGCATCTTGATGTGGTCACAGTAGACAAGGGGCTTACTCCGCTATCCATGGCGAAAGAGAACTGGCACAAACCTATAATACTTACCACTGATGACCGCAAGATGATATGGCAAAGCAAGGAACTTCACGGGCGATTTTATCGGGCTCTTCATGAGCCCGATGTTGACTTCTTAGCTTCCGTATCCTGGCTACGATTCGGTGACCTTTTCGGGGAAACTGAAGGTTTCGTCTGTGCAATTATGGACGAAGTTATCTTGACGAATAACTACCGGAGATATATTATGAAGGACGGGACGATTGACGTGTGTCGGGCATGTCACCACCCGGGTGAGTCCATCAGACACATTATCTCTGGTTGTTCTCGTTTAGCTAACGGCGAGTATTTGCACAGACATAACCAAGTAGCTAGGATTATCCACCAGCAACTTGCTTTGAAATATAAACTTGTGGATTCTGAGGTACCGTATTATAAGTATGTGCCCGACCCAGTTCTTGAAAATGGCCATGTCACGTTATACTGGGATCGGTCTATCATTACTGACAGGACTATTGTTTCCAATAAGCCTGATATAGTGGTGATAGATCGATTAGCGCGCCTTGCAATGATTGTCGATGTTACCATTCCACATGACGGGAATCTCGTGAAAGCTGAGAAAGAAAAACAAATTAAATATCTCGACTTGGCGCACGAGATTGTTGACATGTGGAATGTGAACTCGGCAGTCATTGTACCGATTGTCGTATCGGCCAATGGTTTGATAGCCAAGAGCCTCGACCAACATCTATTGAGGCTCTCGTTAGGCAGTTGGATCAAAGGCCAGATTCAAAAGGCAGTACTCCTTGATACGGCCCGCATCGTGAGGAGGTTCCTGTCTCTGGAGCTCTAACCACCGGTAGCTTGGACCCCGCTCCCGCCATCGGTGGAACACTATTTTTTATATTTTTAAATGTTTTTATGTTTTTTATAAATATTTAAAAATGTAAATTAATATGTATATATATATAAATAAACGAAATAATAAATTTATTTATTTCTCCACAAAGGTAGTTACAATTCTACTAAGATAACAGTTTAAATATTTACTATGCTGCGATATTTTAATTTTCTTTATGAATTATTCACTGAATGCACTTTTTACTACATAAATCACGCGCTTTTATTTAGTAAACGACACTATAAATAATTTTAAAAGTCCAATGAAAAATTCGCGTGACACTCATCTTGGCTTTCCTGTCAAAACTCCTATACCTTGAAAAGTAAGGTAAAGTGACCCCGAGTGAGGTGTCAATCAATGACATTAGTTTGAACGAGATTTCATCTAAGTTTTCAAGGAGAGAGGGTTACTAAATCGCATAGCAGTTCCGCGTCTTTTTTTTCACAAAATTTGTAAATCATAATTATACCTAAATACCTAGGTAGTAGGCCATAACATCGGCTGCCTGCAGAAGTTAACATCCAACAAACAGTCTTGCCGCCAAGCGATTCATCGTGTTCCGGCATGATGATGTCTGGTGAAGCCGTACGTTTACACCACAATAAAGTCTTGCGGGATCTGGCTAAACTTACATAAGTTCTACATTAGCAACTTTACTTATAATTAGGTAGCCATAATTAAAGTTTTTAAGCGGCAAAAAAAAAAAAAAGAAATCGTCTACTTTAAATGGAGAATCGAAATTTGCTGGTGTCAGTGAGCTTAATTGGCGTCAAATTGAAATTCTTCGAGTGCAATTTATCAAAATAATTGCCACATGCAAAAAATTGTCTACTGCTCTGTTTCGATTTAAAAGGGTTTCCATGTACAAAACGAGATCGAATTAATATTCTCCTCTTGCAAATCTCGTGTACCTATCTGAGCCAATAAAATTTATTTTTCATTGCACTTATGTATGGGCGGTAAGGCTCGGCGCACACCGTACAAAGTTGCGAGTAATTTATTGCTGGCTGGTTTATGGGCCCTGGGCTAAGTTCGCACATGCACTGCGCCGACACAACTTGTATAGAAGTCATAAATATCCGCTAACCCCTTCCATGAGGTCAGGTACGTATCTACATGCGTAAAATACGAGTTGTTTTGCTTTTCGTCGACTTGTTCGGAAATTTTGACGTTATGCCCGCGGCTTTACCCATAAATAAAAGAAATCATAATGCAACCATAATTGATACTAAAAATAATATGACGTATCATGAATAATAAAATTATAGTGATAATAAAAAATAATACCGGTAGAAAAGTTCGTGTTACGAATTAACAACTGATCGATGTGCTTTTGTTTTTCAGCGTAATTTTTATTTCTCACCACAAACAGTAAATTATGAAACACTATCTATTCATAAACATCAGAATTTATTATGCAACGATTATTTCAATTAATAAAACGCTTTACGCCTACTTAAAGCAACTTAGTAGTAGTAGAGAAATCACCATAAAAATAACACTTAATTTCAGCTCGCAATTACGACGCCGTTAAAGGGCGGCTGCCTGTGGCCCGACACAGCCATTACATTACCTCCACACTTACCATACTCACATATCTACTAACTAGCCTATACGTTTCTACACTTAGAAGCCGACGGGCTCGTAAAAATAAAGAATAGGCCCATTTACACGTGCAAAAGTGAAAAAATAAAACGTTTTCCTTGCGGCATCTAAAGCGGCCAGCCATTTCTTCGTACACCGACACCAGCTTATATTCTTAAAAGACTTTTACTTAGAAAATTAGATCTGCGGTCGCTTTCACGTTAGAAGTTACCGGTTTATATTAAGATGGTTAATTACCTTTTAAATAACAAACTAATCACTCGCTTATATTATAAGACATTAAATTAAAACGTACTTAGTTTACAGCTGGTGGTTATTTTTATGATTATGTCATGTTAACGTTTGTTTTATATGTAGACCTGAATATAATTACCAATACCTTAAAATCGGTTATCTTCTCTGCTAACTGTTGTCGTTAAACTAAACTCATGATTAAATAGAGAGTTCCCGTCGTCTTGATGTTTTGATTAACCGTTTGATATCACTATGTGCGTTAGAATATAGGAATACAATTTTGCACATTCCTAATTGCAATTGTTGGTAGTTATTTACTATTTCAGCATTTTAGAAAAAAAACATTGCCCCACACTAGTAATTTCTCCTGTATCGTGGGTGAGTTAACAAACATATAAACTCAATCCGCGACACTCAGCGCTGAAGGCATATATCATAACCACTGCGCCAACCGTGCTTTGAAATCAATGGCGGATATTATTTGGTTTATAAACTTTTCTATCCAGAAACAAATTATGAACTTTTAGAGGAATTCATCTACATTACATTTTCTATTACAAAAAGAAAACGCTAAAATTAAAATGCTCAGTGTAGTTTATAGCTCGTTGTCGTAATATACCTACTTAATATTGTTGCCAATGCTATCTCTACGGACCCTGCACTAAATATATATTTTTTTAAATATTATATTATTATTTAAAAATGCTACATTAGCGGACAAGGTTGACGACCTTTTATTAGACTGAACTAGCAGACATGTGCCTGCACTTGTTCATGTCGCCAAATAATTCCTAATATTTGCTAATATAGGATAAGTTCACACTAATAATATACCAACAGATCCACTTATATAATATAAAAAGTTGCCTAGTGGTAAAAACACCAGCCTCTCAAATATGAGTGTTAGGGTTCGATTCCAGGTCAGGCAAATACCAATGTGACTTTTTTAAGTTATAATTAGGTATACTTTCTTAGTATATCTTGGACACTATTGACTGATTACAAGATGAAGAAAACATATTGAGTGAAGTGTGAAATCGCCAACCCGCATTAAGCAAGGGTCAATCCTTCTCTATATGAGAGGAGGCCTGTGCCCAGCAGTGGGACTATAAGAATAAAGGTTGACGATGAAACAGTTTGAATTAGAATTAAAACCAATTCCCTAAAATTGTTTGCCAAAGAAAATTACGGTGTCCTTAAAAGGAAATAAATTATGTAGGACTTCGACCCCTCACATGTAACGTTTTGTAGGTATATAAATAAATCGCACATAAGCAAATGGATTAAATAAACAAGCCCGCATAAGTTTGATAGTTAAAGTTCATAGTTAAGATAATGACCTCCTAGTTAACAAACATAATCTTTAGTAATTAAACGCACGTGTCACTTTATTAATGATTAATTAATCTAAACATTAATTCATTAAAGTTGAGGCACCTTCCTTACACCCTGCTCGTGGAGGGCAGTTCCCCTTTGCATGCATAATAGGAGCATGTGTCCGTATGTACCTACATGATGTTATGGGCCATGCGTAGACAGAATTTCTAAGACGTTGAAATTTACCTAAATTCCCTTTCCTGACCTCACAGCATGTGACTTGCTTTTTTAGGGTTCCGTAGTTAAATGGCAAAAAACGGAACTCTTATAGATTCGTCATGTCTGTCTGTCCGTCTGTCCGTCCGTATGTCACAGCCATTTTTTTCCGAAACTATAAGAGCTATACTGTTGAAACTTGGGAGGTAGATGTATTCTGTGAACCGCATTAAGATTTTGATGCAAAAAATAAAATAATAATGACAAATATTGGCGGCTCCCCATACTTAGAACTGAAACTCAAAATTTTTTTCTCCTCAAACACATATGTAGGTACGTGTAGGGTATCTATGGATAGGTCTTCAAAAATGATATCGAGGTTTCTAAAATATTTTTTTTCTAAACCGAATAGTTTGCGTGACAGACGCTTCCAAAGTGGAAAAAAGTTGCAATCTATTACCCCACTGTAACAGTGAGTAGGTTCCCATATGATTCAGACTACCAGTGCGATGAAAATTTTGGTCGATTATGAAAAATAAAACGAATATCTGAGTCAATCAGGGCTTTGAATTTTAAATAGTTATACCTATAGTACATTGAAGACATTATAGAGTATTCCCCGGCTTCCCTGATATTGTTGTACGTAACATGTAGGTAGGTACCTAAACCTCTATTACGCTAGTTTATTATTTACTTAATTGTAACTAATCTATCAAGGTGCCTAGGAAATACTTAAAATAAAAAGTGTTAAGATTTACTATAAATAAATAAATATATACAGGCAAATCACACAGATTGAGCTAGCCCCAAAGTAAGTTCGAGACTTGTGTTATGGGATACTAACTCAACGATACTATATTTTATAATGGATACATATATAGATAAACATCCAAGACCCAGGCCAATCAGGAAAATATCGTTTTCTATCATAACCTGGCCGGGGATCGAACCCGGGGCCTCCACGTCGCAGGCAGGCGTGTTGACCGCTGCTCCACGGAGACCGACGAATATTTTTTTTCTAAACCGAATAGTTTGCGTGACAGACGCTTCCAAAGTGGAAAAAAGTTGCAATCTATTACCCCACTGTAACAGTGAGTAGGTTCCCATATGACTCAGACTAACTAACTATATAACGTTGATGTTTTAGCTATTACTCATATTGTTTTTTTTTTTTTTTTTGTTTTTCAGATGCAGCTTCAGCACTTGTGACTTGCCTAGGAAAGAATGCAAAATTATTAGTCAAATGGTTTACCTAGAAGTAAGAAAACCAAGAGAAATCAAACAGAAGCTGTAATCCCTAGACTTTTACCCAGTTTTGAATTTACCATTAGGTAGGCGTATTTTGATTAGGTATTGACTAATCGTAATTGTTTTCTCTTTCATTTATTCACGATATACTTAGGTTGTTGTATCTATGCTTACCTATTGATACAGAAATGCTATTTTTTACAAAATATGGGCAGTCCATTTTTCATAATTTTTTTAGTTAGGTATGTTTTTTTCTGAATTACTGAGATTTTTCTACCGAATTATAATTTAATGGTATTAAGTATTTATTTTTATTTATTTTACGAAATAATTAAAAAAAATTACAACTTCAGAATAAATATACTTAACACTCCCATGTACCTACCTATTATCTGTGATATTTTTTAGTTTTCGCTATAAAAAATCCCGGAAAATACAGGGGAGTGACGTTACCCAAAAGAGTCCTCTATATCTAGATTTCTAATTGACACTATTTCTATGACACCCAGTTCATTATAGATATTGGTGGACTATTAACAAAACTACTAATATTTATTTTGACAGCCTCCGTGGCGTAGCGGTAGCGAACGCGGCCGCTACGCAAGAAGACGTGGCTTCGATCCCCGCGTAGTACAAATATATGTATGCATGAATGTGAATATTTGCACTGGTCTGGTCCTGCCTCGGAAAGCACGTTCAGCTGTTGGTCCCGTATGCCATACGAACATCTAATGGCAATCGTTACGGGTTGTTGGAGCCCTCAAAAGTTCAACAATTGGTCTAAGTGCAATGCTATACTGTGAAGCTTTCTCCCTCGGACCGCGTTTTGATCAATAGTTCACATTCCAGTTTAGATGTAAGTTCCTTGTGTTATACCTACTTACTTACAATGTAAGAAAGGCTTTTTTCTGTGTTCTCATAAGCAACCACAAAGTACCTGATGATGGATTTATAAGGTACTTCCGTTGTAAAAAGTTTTTATATCGAATCGATTGAGTTGTTATTCGAATACCGGTCATTAATTAAAATAATGTGCGCTGTATATTATAATTTAATATAATTACCGGTATAACAGAAGAGTCATAAAGCTGTTTAAAAGTCAATTTAAATTATTCAAAGTTAATGATTTACCGCTAAAATGTAGATACCTACTATTCAAATTAAGTTGGCGCGCTACATTTTTTTAATTTAAATAAATAGTAACATCTTTGGAACCCTCTACTAAATATTTATGAGTGGGGCTGAATGTTACGTCTGTACTGCATGTCAAATAGAAGACTGCAACTGAGGAAATTGATTAAAAACGTGTCTAAGCATTTTATTACAAGCAAATGCGTCGGAGACCACCCTCCTTATTTAGTGCCTTATCTTTACATAAATACAAATAATAAAAATTAAGTGTATGTTTGTGAAGTAAGAGTAACAGCTTTTACTGAATGCATTATGAAAGTATAGGCAGATACCTATACGGTGCTTAATTTTTGCCTCTCAGTTCTTTTTGGCTAATCTCCAAAATGGCCCGACTGATCTTGAAGGGACTTTCACTGGCAGATAGCTTGAGGCCAGGTCTTTTTAATACATAATTAAAAACATTCGATATGTAATTGCAACGTCATCTCAATAAATCAAAAGTCATTTATACAAATTACGCTCAGCACTTTTTGAACTAAGACAGTACCCCCAAAAACGCCCGCCCTTCGCCATTTCCTAGAGGTTTCGCTGAGAAGAAGTAGCGGAACAAACTCCCCAGCAGCACAGCTGTCTGTTCATTTAACAAAAACACATAACTTTATACAATACTATGTAGGTACAGTAATGAACACAATAAAACACAACAACAACGAAATAATTTATCATATGCCAGCTAGCCAGACCAAAATCCCAGCAAAGCAAAAACAAATAATTAAATATCATTAAAATGGAAATGTAAATTAGTAAAAACTTATTACCTTATTAAAAGTCCCAGGTATAAAGGACGTGACTACTCACATATTTATGCATTGTAAAAAAGCAAATTATATGAACTCATATAATGTGTCAGTATGCTAATTCTGGAGAAAGAACACAAATATTGTCTTGAGTTAATGAGAGGGACCAGCGATTCTTATCATTTAAATAGTCATTTACAGAATAATATGCCTTTGAGCAAAGCTTGGATTTGATTTGTGCTGTAAATGCATTGTAAGGCAAGTCTAGTAAAGCAGAGATTATCTTGTTATAAAAAGGTATACCAAGCCCAACAAAAGAGTTATTCAGAACCTTTTGAAGTCGGTGAAAAGGGGCTCGTAGTTTGTCCTTATTTCTGGTGTTAACATTGTGGATCTCAATGTTTTTGGTGTACATGATGTACATGTGAGTATTTTGCCTAGATAACATATGAGATTTTGGCTGAGATAATGCGAAGTATCCGCGAGAATACCAATATCTTTAAAGAAATATCTTAAAGAAACTCTTACACCGGGCTGGTAAATTGCTCGGACATCTCGTTTTTGGAGTACGAATATATTTTGTATGTCAGCGTCAGCGGCTTTGCTCCACAGTAGAATACTGTAGGACATAAAGCTGTAGAAATAACTAAAATAGACTAAACGAGCTGTATCAACGTCAGTGTATTGTCTTACTTTCCTGACGACATAGACAGCCGAACTGAGTCTTCCTGCTAGGTTTGATATGTGTGGTCCCCACTGAAGTTTGGCATCTACTGTGATTCCCAGAAAAACTGCCGAACCCACAGTTTCAAGCACCTTTATCTAAAACGATGTTGGGTCCTAGATTTTTAACGTTTGGCAAGACGAACTTCAAAAAATTCGTTTTTTTAGTATTTAGAACTAGGTTATTTGACATAAACCAATCCCTAACTATTGAAAGTGCACTGTTTACTTGGTCAAAGTCTTGACTATTCCTGTCTAGTTTCAAAATAAGAGAGATATCATCTGAAAATAGCGCAACGTCACAGATGTGCTTTAAATAAAATAAAAACAAGAATGGACCCAGTATTGAGCCTTGCGGTACACGTAACTGAACTGGTAGCCCGGAAGATTTCACACCATGAATATCTACGCACTAGAATCTATAATGTAAATAAGAACTAATTACGTTGAGGACTTCAATTGAACACCGTAACGTAGATTGGCGTAGATTACGCAAAATTATGTCATGATGCACTTGTAAAAATCCAATAGGATATTGCGACCTCTCCCGTTCGTTAAATATGTGTCGAACGACCCTTTGTGAGACGATATTGTTCATTATATAGGAGATTTATTTAAATTAAAATGTATTAGCAACTGCTTAAGTATTAATTTTTCAAATATTTTGCTGAATGTAGCTAAGATAGAAATGGGTTTAAAGTTGCCAATGTTTTAAGTATTACCTGATTTAAATAATGGTATTACTTCACTATTCTTCATTAGATCAGGAAAAATCAATAAGTCAACACATTTATTAACTACATCACGCGGGGATACATGTTCAAATTGAAATAGATGACTGCACTTATCTAAGAGCTGTGTATCTGTACTACTATACAAAAGATTTTCAGCTTTAGATAGGGATGAATTTAAGGAGCGAGTTGTTGCTATTGGTATGTTAGCAAAAAACTCATTAAATGCCTCAGCTACGTCAGCGGCTTTATGAACTAATTTGTTGTCGACCATAATCTGAAGCTGTTTATCCTATTTATCAGATTTGTCAGTTTCATTGTTAATAATTTTCCAAGTGGTTTTACTTTAGGTATTATTTGAATTTTTAATTATATCACTTAGAAATTTTGATTTAGCAAATTCAGTTTTTTTTTTTAATATCTTTGAATAATTTTTTATATAAGTATCTACTCTAGAAAGGGAGTATCAAACGTGTATTCTTTCAAACCATATATCTCGTACAGTCTCGCTCTACTTTTATAAATAGGTACCCGGAGTAGCCTATTGATTAAGGCCAACAGACAATCCATTAAATCTTAATAATTTTGATCTTGAAAACAGTGATCCGATTAGGTTCAAAAACAAGTTAATTAAATTATAAGACTGAGAATACATAGATTCAGAAGTCTAATACTTGAAGGAGTAACATCTAAAATTAGAATGTTTAAATCCTTCACATAAAATAATACATTTTTAACTCGATTTCAATCTGTAGAGTGAATGCTCCATAACCAATTCAAAACTAACAAAATCCCCAGAGGGGGGCGATAAACACAAATTATACTTAAGTAATATATCGCTCAAGTTCAACACAAGACAAAAATAATTTTAAATCTAAGCACTGTTTTCACTTCAACATGTCCAAAACAAGAATTAAAGAGCCACCGCGAATAGCACTTTTTCTCAGAAATGCACAAAATCATAATCAAAAAACCAATGTGAAAAATGTAGAGAAATCGGAGGTATTTTTGACAGATTAAGATTGAGATCAAATGGTGACAATTCTTAAAATTAGGAGAATTGTCCCTATGACTAGCGTAACACACTATCAGCAGAAATGAGTTTGATTTTGACAGTTAAACAATATTCATTGCGTTATTTACCAGACACATGTTCCCAGACTTATGGAGCAGTAGACTAGCAATACGCTTCAAAATTCCAATTGATATTAACAATATGTTACTCTATTAGGATGCTTGAGCAACTTTTTAATTTTAGTAGGTAAGTTAAGAGACAATAGTTAAGGGACAATTTTTTCGATATCCTCGTGAATAAAGTCATGAGGATAACTTCGAATATAAATACCTAATTACTACATACTAGATACTTTATTTTGTTTTGTTTTTAACTTCATATTAAATTGGCAAGGAATTTGAAGATTCGTTTTACCATGTACTTGTTTATGTATTCGCAGATACCTACCTAAGTAAATTAAAATACGTGTTAAATATAATAAAGCTCTACAAAATATTTAGAATCATATCAGATAAGTGAATGAAATGAAATCGTTAATTTTGCAAGTAGGATCACTGATCATACCTATACACGTCGTATTTTTAAACTAGCTGGAGCCGGCATTTCCTAACTGACTAAGCTCTGAGAAGAAAAGCCGAAACAAACTCGGGGATCATTTGTGTTTGCTTTGAATTGTTATCTATAAGTAATGCTTTTATTTTGAATTATATAGTAGGTACTAGTCATGAATATCTTCGTGTACCCTACTAGTTACTGTTGCAGGCTGAATCTTGTATTTTGCGATATGCTTATGCTTACCAGACCAGCTGAGGTTACAGTGAGTCGAAACCGGTCGCCGCGTAGTTCACGCCTCACGGCGTGTCTAAACTGTCTACGGAGATGCCCCAGGACTCGGAGTGACGCTGTGTTAAACCTACTCTTGTGCGTCGCGGTCACTCATCTCTGCTTAACGTCAGTATAACACGTTGTGTGCATATGGCATTGTAGATATCACTATCTTCAGCAATTTCAACGAGTTTTCTTTCAACAAAGTCGTAATAAGTAGTTGCCACTGTTCATGGATATTGGCAGGAATTTACTAAGATTTTAAAACATTTTCCCTGTATTTTAATGTAGTTACCTTCCTATGTGTGATGTTGATCATACAATGTACCTACCTAGGAACATTAAGGCTTTAAATGTCACTGTGAAAGCTTTTGCACAATTACTATTTAGGCTAGCCTAGGTACCTATATCTACCTACATAATAGTTACCTACAGAAGTAATTTTATAGATTTATATATGTACCTCACAAGTTTCCTCAAGCAGAGGGTTGCATACACCCTCTAATGCGATCAAATAACGGAAAATAACGGTCTCGATAACGAGGGCAATAAACTTTGCGTCAAGTCGACTGGCTGGATGTTTTCACTTGACTGAGTGGGGTCTGTGCTAACTCAAATCTCACATCATTATTGGAAATGATAGATATTAGAAATTTTATTGAGCTGTGTAAAGAGAAGCTTGGATATAACAAATTTCTTTAACTTAGGGCTGCTATACATAAAATAAATAAAATTATCGTCTGCCAGTTTCTTTTATGGGAGAATTTTCAAAATAGGTAGCCGAATCGAGGCGATTATTCGACATGGTTAGCTATCTACTGAATTCTTATGTTTTCCAAAGTCATTAAGGGGCCAATTTGGATATTCACTTCAATTTCATTCAATATTCACATTGCGTCGAATAATTAAGTCGAAAAATTCGTCCACGTCACTGTCGACTTTTAAGTCCGAAAGACCCACGGTATTAGGTACTTACTTACTTACTCGGTGGTAGGCCATAACATCGGCCGCCGGCAGAAGTTACCACCCACCAGACAAAGCCTTGCCGCCAAGCGATTTGTCGTGTTCCGGCATGATGTCTGGTGAAGCCGTACCGAGGACGGGTCTGAGCAGTTGTGTTGCAATGTGTGCCGGGTACGATGCGCCTAATGTTGTTGTGTTGGGAGTTTGGTCGTGGAGGGTCTTCAGATCAATCTCCTTTTGGCGCAGCATCGTTGGTCGTGTTGTTGGGTTTAACATTGCATCACCTCGCTCAACTGCCGTCTTCCTTCCTATTCGCTCAGTTTTTCTGAGTGAATAGGCTCTTAATAAACTAGCGCGCTTTACCATCAACGTTCGCATCACTGCTTACCATCAGGCGGGATTGCGGTCAAGCGATAGTTTATAATTATTAAAAAAAAAAAATACTTACCATGTACCTACGTAAGTAAAATGGCAATGAGTAGCGTACTTACTCGTATTTACTGAAATGTTCACGGGAAGTGTCTGGTAAGTAATTCGGTTAGTTATGAAGTTGATATTTCAATATTCAAACGAAAAAAAAAATATCAAAGCAATTATTAACAATATTATTTTTATATTGTATAATTCAGATTATTTCAATTTAAATATTTTGTTAGAACTCGAAACGATCTCCAAAGCCTGGAGCACAGGCGTAGAGTAGCCAGCCTTTCGGTCTTCTATAGGATGCATTCCGGTGAGTGTGCAAGAGAATTGCATGATTTAGGGACTGGAACAATTTGCCAGCGGCGATGTTTCCGTCACACTACAATTTGAGTGTCTTCAAGGCTAGAGTTCAAGGCAAGGTTAGAGGCTCTTAATAAACTAGCGCGCTTTACCATCAACGATCGCATCACTGCTTACCATCAGGCAGGATTGCGGTCAAGCGCTAGTTTATAATTTACAAAAAAAAAAAGAAAAAAAAATCTACATTACCTATCTTAAAAATAACTTAATCATGAAAAGTATCACTATTCGCAAATCCGTTGCCATATAAGTAGGTAGAACATCTCATGACTAAGAACTCACACGTTCTGTTTTCACTGAGACTGTGCTGAAAAAGAGTTTATCATTTTTTTTTTCAACTTAACCTACCTGTAAAATAAAATAGGTACGTAATTCAACACTTCACTATTTTTTCTTGAGTTTATTCAATTCAGTCCAACAAAGGAACGAGTGTTTTTAAAAGATTTCACTGCGGTGATAAATCGCCCATCGCTTTTGTCCTTGTTATACATTCAACCCAACTCATGTCTAATTCCTTTTGCACCCCAAATCGTTTATCCTTTTCTCTCTTACAGGTAGAATTAGCTCCGTCTCGTTCTAGTCGTAAAAATGGCGGATGCTGCGAATGCGGGGACGCAAGGGTGGGGGCATTGTTTCCGTAGGGTGAGTAGGGGTTGCAGAGTTCCTGTGAAATGAATCGAATTTTAGGGCTGGAGGGAAGCAATCAATATGAGAGTTAAGTAATACTGGAATTTTTGATGGAAATGCTTAGAAAAAATCTAAGAGGTACCT
Organism: Sesamia inferens; assembly: GCA_037179545.1. Classification (NCBI taxonomy): domain Eukaryota; kingdom Metazoa; phylum Arthropoda; class Insecta; order Lepidoptera; family Noctuidae; genus Sesamia; species Sesamia inferens. The sequence goes on from CM073930.1 coordinate 14,753,163, forward strand.
AGCCGTTAAAGAGCTTTTTTTTTATTTTCTTTATATTTGTTCAACAAAATCACCTGCCGTCTAATCTCTTCGCCAGCTGAGGTTAACTAGTAAAGAATGCCCAAGGCATTAAGTCCGCCCCTGTACAATTCATGTGCGAAAGAATATCTAAGTATATAAATGAATGAAGCGAAAGAAACTGAATAAGCCATTATTTTCAACTAAGTGGTATTTTCAATTATACCTACCTACTCGTAAATTGTCTAAGTAAATAAAAAAAATATATATACATACGGACAAATCACACAGATTGAGCTTGCCCCAAAGTAAATTCGAGACTTGTGTGGGATACTAACTCAATGATACTATATTTTATGATAGATACGTATATAGATAAACACCCAAAACCTAGGGTCCCCATCCCAGGCCAATCTGAAAAAAATCGTTTTCATCGTGACCTGACCGTGGATCGATCCCAGAGCCTCCACGTCGCAGGCAGGCGTGTGACTTTTTCATCCATTTTTCCACGCTCTATCAACATAAATAAACACAATTACGCATGACACCATGTTGTTTTCTTTTATATTCAACACTAAAATATAGGTAGGTACCTATATATCTATATATATAAATATACCTATATATACCACCCAACCAAACCTGTCTAGATAGATATACTTACTTATCGATATAGGTATGTCTACAGCATTACATCTCAGCTTCGCAGAGGACTGGCCCGCATTTCCTCGCCCATTAATCCGTTGATTAGCGTGCACTAGAGGGGATTTAACGATAGCTTTCAGCTATGTAATTATACCTCTCCACCGCTACCGAGTTATAGCCTCCTGGTAGTTATCCCGTAATGGAAATGGAACTTGGTATCAGCTTTTGTTTTTCTTTTGCTTTAGTGAAGAATTTCTGTGATGCTGACCTACCTACCTATTGCTGAGGCAAGTACTTAAATAGAATAGGAGGGACCCATGCTGCTACGTTTTACGTTTTTAGGTAAGTTGGTACAAACCCCAGCGCATCCGGCTACTACAATCTGTCAAATTCAATTCAACTTTATCATTACAGTATTAGGTTGAAAGTTGATTGGACGAATTTAAGTACTTGGTTGTCTGTATCTACACAATAAATAGGTAAGAGGAGACAGGTAGAACACTTTCCACTTCCTATGTTTCGAAATACCTATAAACACTACTTAGTATAAAAGCTCTAGTATCGGAAATAGGTAGGCCACATCGGCTGCGGGCAGAAGTTACCACCCACCAGACAAAGTCTTGCCGCCAAGCGATTCGTCGTGTTCCGGCATGATGTCTGGTGAAGCCGTACGGAGGACGGGTCTGAGCAGTTGTGTTGCGATGTGTGCCGGGTACGATGCGCTAAGTGTTGTTGTGTCGGGAGTTTGGTCGTGGAGGGTCTCCACATCATTCTCCCTCTGGCGCAGCATCGTTGGTCGTGTTGTTGGGTTTAACATTGCACCACCTCGCTCAACTGCCGACTTCATTCCTATTCATTCAGTTTTTTAAGTGAATGGGTTTAATAAACTAGCGCGCTTTATCATCAACGATCGCATCACTGCTTACCACAAGGCGGGATTGCGGTCAAGCGCTAGTATATAATTATTTTTTTTAAAAAAAAAGGAAATATATGCTCTAGTACCTATTTGTTACTACCCAGTCCTTTAACTAAACCACACTAAAAATCATCAAAATTAAAATGAGCTTTCGGTAGATATTTACATAAATACTTACCTACTTGAATAAAATGTACCTTTTTTTTAATAATTATAAACTAGCTATGCAATCGTTGATGGTAAAGCGCGCTAGTTCATTAAACCCATTCACTTAAATAACTTAGTGAATAGGAAGGAAGACGGCAGATTGAGGCACGTTGAGCGACGTGGTGCAATGTTAAACCCAAAAACACGACCAACGATCCTGCGCCAGAGGGAGATTGATGTGGAGACCTTCCACGACCAAACTCACGACACAACAACACTTGGCGCATCGTACCCGGCACACATCGCAACACAACTGCTCAGACCCGTCCTCCGTACGGCTTCACCAGACATCATAGACCTAATGATAAACATTGAAAAAAGTATATGGCGAGGAACAAAAGTGTGGCAGATGTACAACCCACAGCACATAAAGCTACTAACAATCTGACAGATTTTTTTATTAGATTTTCAACTTTATCTCTAAAGCATTAAGGCTCAAGGTTCATTGCGAAATATGACAATTTCGGTAGCTTGACCTGCTCTCGTCCGTAGCTAAATGAAATCGCCCAGAAGGGACGGATCACACAGTGATCTACTTGGTGATGACATTCAGAAAGGTCAGGTACTACTAACAATCGGCCTGCGTGCATGACTAAATCTATGACTATGAGCGTAAGCATGGTAAAGAGAGTAGAATAGAATAGAATAGAATACTCTTTATTATGTACACTATATAGATTACAGAACATATATAACAATAAAAATATTTTACAAAGGAAGACACAATGGGCGGTCTTATCGGTATGTAGGTAAGGATCGTAGTAAGTAACGTTCTGTAATTCTGCTTATTCTCGTGAGGAAAAAGGTATAAGTTTATGTGGGTATCTATTCTTCTTCTTCTTCAGTCTATAGATGTCCACTGCTGGACTAAGGCCTCCCTCAAGTTGAAGAGGTTTGCCATAATCCCCCACGCATGGCGGGCGGGTTGGGGATCGCAGTAATTTGATATTGCACAGGTAAAGTGCTGCTGCCCGCTGCCCCGTGGTGAGTTCCCTTAGTAGCCTATTACGACACCCACGGGAGGATATGGGTTGGTACTATTCTAAACCCGGTACAACACGGACGTTATGTATCTATGCAAGAATCTAATTATATCAAACTACTTACATAAGAACCCAAACAGGCCTTAATATGAATCATATCAGGGAAATATTTTTGAACAATTACAATTTTTGCTCTAGGATAGCAAAAATTGTAATTGATAGGAATAAGTAAGCGTAAGAAAATTATAATACTAAATATATAGCTAAGTACCATAGTCATTAATATAGCATTAAAATAAAAATAGGTTAAAGAATTGTTAGATAATAGAGAATTAGAAGTAGATATAGATTTCCATAAATAATATAAGGACCACTTTGTTATATTGTCACATAGTTATAAGCATTATACTATAATATAAAGAGAGAAATAGAGAGAAGGAAGGAAGGAAGAACAAAAGAAAGAAAAAAAATTGCCGAAACAAGGGCTCTGACAATGTCAGAGGACACACAGGCGAAATTATTAAGAAAAAAAAAATATGAATCATATCAACGACAACCACCACAAATACTTAAACACCTAAGTAAGTAAATAAAGGAGACCATAATTTATGTCATCCAATTTCTTATTTAAATCAAATGGACTGCTATAATGGGGGTTCCAAATCCCATAGCCCTCACCCTTATCTGTAATGTCCATTCAACTGTGACCTCTGTTCCCTCCGAAGTGATTAAATTAGGGGAGGTCAAAGGACTCGTCTAATGCTTGCTATGGAACCAAAATCACGCACTGACTGCTAACCCTCCTGATTACTTTTGAAAGTGTGGAACGTTGTACAAACACCGCTCTATTATCAAAAGAGGGACCAAAAAGGTCATTGGCACTCAGTTTCATGTCTAAATAATTTATGATACGTTAAGGATACAAGGCTTGCAGGTAACTTTGAATGCATCGTTATTTTTTTCTTGAGTACCTACTTAAACTCCATTAACAAAGCCCAAAGATGCTAAAAAAGCTTTTAATAAAATGATAATTATTATTATGGATCAACGCAAGCTTAAAGAGTTCTAGAACCAATATGTAACATCCACACACCTTTACTGGACTAAGTATTTGTATTACAAACCGCTTCCAAAGACACCAAAGTCCGAATATCGGTGAACCTATAGGCTGATTATGTGAAAATAAAAGCAATACATCTGAAATAAGTTCGTAAATCATAACTACGGATAGGCACAAGACCAGACCAGTTTAACGCCACCTCGCGGTATTACTTTCGAACTTTTATCAGCGACATCTATGATAAATAAGTTGAACTACTATCCATCGCTGTGATCAGTGAGAGAGCTGTTGTAGCGACATCTAGTGAAAAAGTGCTGAACTTGAAACGACACTTTACTATCAAGCTTTGCAGCGACAAACCCGCGCAATTGCAAAATGTGGTGAAAATTAGATAAAATCTACTATTCTACTGTTAACTTTAAACAGAAGAACATAAAAGTTTATGCTTTAAATTACTGTAATGACATCTTAGCATTGAATTTCTTAAGTTCTATTACAGAATGTATATAAATTCGTGTACTCTCAGATGAGAGTACACGAATTTGAATACACAAATAATCATTCATACAGTTATACACATATCATATGCACACTGCACAAAATTAACGTTAGGTACTAAAGATCAAGTCTGTTGATTGGTTTAATTTTTCTTCCAAATCTTGATGTTCGTGGCGTTATCGTATGCAGAAATCAGGCCCAACTCAACCTATGCCAGGTTGAGTTGGGCCTGATTTCTGCACATAATTGGAGCTGCTCGGTGAGGCATGGTGCTGGAGGGGACTTGGGAGCTGCTGGAGATTGATGTTGCACTGGAACCTGTTCTACTATTGGCTCATCTGTGTATTTGGTTTTAGGCACTGCCTCTTTGTTGGTAGTTATGTCTGCTTGGGAAGACCTAAGCAGACATAACTAGCAACAAAGAGGCAGTGCATCTTCAAAAAAATCAAAAGAAAGAAATCATCTGCACAAGAGTGCAGATGATTTACTGACATATACTGAGTTCCATTGTCAGTTTGAAGCTCTTCTGGTAATACACCATGTACTGAAAACCATTTTTTAAGTTGTTCAATGACTTCATATGATGACTAACCATTTAGCAGTTGAAAGTCTAAATATCCAGAGTAAGTAATTGTTACAAATTACCAAGTAACTTTTTCCTTTTAAGTCGAAAAAATCTGATGCAACTATTTGCCATGGAAGTGTTATGAATTCTGTTAACTAGCACGGTATCTTTGATATTGTCTCTCTGTGTTTGCTCACAGACAGAGCATTCTTTGACTACTTATTTTGATAATGTCTTGATATTGTCCTTGCCAGTAAAGGAATTGTCGGGCTCTTCTTACACAGCTTTGAATTCCCAGGTGACCTTGATGAATATTCTTTAACATTTTAGGTATTTGTGATTTTGACACTACAATTTTGTCACCTTTGAAAATAACACTTTTGAAATAGCTTAGTTCTTTTTTAAAATTGAAATAATGTTGCAATTCTTTAGGCAATTTTCTGGGAATCCTTGCTTTATAGTCCTAAGAAGTAGTTGTAAATGTGGGCCGTCTTTTGTAGCATGAATGAATTCTTCTTTAGCGTTTAATGACATAGGTACTCGTAGTATGACAGCAATTTTTAAATCTTCAACTTGTTCATATTTCAGACTGGATGAATCGCAGTCTCTGCTAAGAAAATCTGCTAGGTGTACCTATTTCTGTGCCCTTTTTAAATATTACTTTAGGTGCATATGGTGCAAGGTAATATAATGCGTTGCAGTCTCGCTGGAGCGGATTGAATATTTATCTTAAAAATTGTCTCGAGTGGCTTATGGTCTGATTCCACTGTCAATTCTTCAGCATAAACATATTCATGAAACTTCTTGCATCCAAACAGTATAGCAAGTGCAAGTCAATGCTCATGCACCATCGGCTATCGGTTGTCCTTCTTGAAGAAGTGCAGCTCCATGATTTTTGGAGCTGGCATCTATCGTGAATTTACTGGTTTGTTTACATCATATAATCTTAGTACTGGAGGACTCTGAAGTACTTGTTTTATCTTGTTGAGCGCTTCTTCATGCTGGCTTTCCTATTTAAAAATTATTGTGTCTTTATGTAACAAATCTTTTAGTTGATTGGTTAGGTCAGACATGTTAGGTATGAATTTATTTAAATAGGTGATCATCCCTAGTAGTCTTTGTAGTTCTGTTATATTAGTTGGTGTCTTCATAGCTTGTATAGCTTCTACTTTATCTGAGTCTGCTTCTAATCCATTGTCTGAAACTATATGTCCCAGAAATTTTATTCTTTGTGCTTCCAGAATGCACTTATTTTTATTAAGTTTAAAACCGCCTTTATTTAATATTTTGATGACTTCTCCAACAGTGTTACGTAGCTCCTCTTGGCTTTTCGCATGTATGAATATATCATCAATGGATACTCGCACCTTTTTAACTTTACTGAGCAAATTCGTTAATATCTCTTGAAATATTTCAGGTGCAGAAGATACACCGAAAGGAAGGTTCTTGGAGGGAAGGGAATATCTTCCACATGGGGTAGCAAATGTTAAAATCTTTTGTGTTCTTTCTGACAGCTTAATTTGCCAAAATCCTTTTGTACAATTTGACAGTGCAAAAAATTTAGAACCTTTAATGTCAGCTGAGATCTCTTCTATAGTTGTTAGTGGAAAATGATGTCTTAGAATATTTTTGTTTGCAGCTGATGGATCTATACAGATTCTAATTTTGCCTTTTTGTTTGGCCATAGGGCTCACGGCAGGAGTAGGCTCAGTTTCTGATTTTATGACATCTAGCTTCACCATTCTGTCAAGTTCTTGCTTTACCTCATCTCGTATAGCATGTGGAATTCTTCTTGATGGTTTAATCTCGAATTTTGGGTTATCGATCAGGTCGATGTCATATTCATAGTCTAGCCTAAGCCTTCAAATATATCATCTTTGGAACACTGACTTTCCTTTAATGTCTTAACTCGTGCAATAAGTCCTAATTTTTCACAGGTATCAAGTCCGAGAATTGGTGTAACTTTTTCATCAACTACTTTGAACACAATGTTTGATTGTTAATTTTTAAATTTACACAGTAGCTTTGCCTCGCCTAGACCTGCTATCTTATCATCTGTATAACTTATTAAATTTTTCTTCGGCTTTCTTTTCAAACGGGCTTTTACCTTGTCTATTAAGTGTCGGGATAACACATTACATTCTGCTCCTGTGTCTAGTTTTACTGTGAACTTCACATTACCGACTTGTAGTTTTTCTGTCCAGTTCTTCTTTTGTCCAGCACATACATTAGATATGTACACCTCATCTTCAGAATTTGAGCTTTCTTCTAAAACATTCTGCTAAAGGGTATTATTCTGAAGAAACAGTACCCTAAACAGAAAATGTTTAGGGTACTGTTTCTTCTTGATTCTGCACATTTCGGCCAAATGACCATTTTTGTTACACTTTGTACACGGTTTGTTATAGGCTGGACATTCTCTACGCTTGTGATTTGTACCGCACCTTATGCAGTCAAAATTCTTGCTTTGTTCTTTTTTTGCACTTAAGTCTTCAAACTCATTTAATTGCTTAGAATCTTGTTCACTTGTTTTACACATGGTTATCGCTTTGGTCAAGTCCAAATTGTTTTCCTTTAACAATTTTTCTCTTAGTTGACTTGATTGTATCCCGAATACTATTTTATCTTTGAGCATTTGATCAAGCAAAGAATTCGAATTCACATTCACATTTACTTGCTTGTGTTTGTATTCTTGTCAAAAATTCGTTGAACTGTTCGTCTTTATTCTGTTTAATTTTAATGAATTCATTTGAGTTTTCGGCGCAAAATAATCTTTAAATTTAGTTTTGATTATTTGTAAATTATTTTTCTCAGCGTCGATTAGGTTAAAGCTGTTGTAAATGTCAATGGCTTCTGGGCCTATTACAGCCATAAATGTTGCAGCTTGAACATTATTTGGTTTTTTCTCTAATTGGATGGCTGTTGCAAAAAATTCGAATTGTTGCAACCACTTTTTCCAGCTCGTTGCTTTGTCTGCGTTGATTTGCAGATTGGCTGACTTTCCGGTCTTCTATAGAATGCATTCTGGTGAGTGCGCTAGGGAATTGCATGATTTAATTCCCTCATCTCCGTTCCACCATCGGACGACCCGTCGTACGGCGACTTTCCACCCTTACGTTGTTAACACCACTACGAACCGCGTTTCGCTTCCCCTTTTATACCGCGTACATCAAGAGACTGGAACAATTTGCCAGCGGCGGTGTTTCCGTCACACTACAATTTGAGTGTCATAAAGGCTAGAGTGAATAGGCTCTTAATAAACTAGCGCGCTTTACCATCAACGATCGCATCACTGCGTACCGTCAGGCGGGATTGCGGTCAAGCGCTAGTTTATAATTTATAAAAAAAAGGTTTCATATTTTTGAAGAAACTCGTAACTATACTGACTTTTGACGGTGAAAAGACACGCCTGTGTTTTGGCGGCATTGAACGCTACAAAATTGGCTTTGCCCCATTCCAAGACTGCCTGTAGAGCAGCACTCTTACACTCTACCATAGCCTCTCTTTCGTGCCGGATTCACACAAAATCACCATCGTCATCAAAATACCTACAAAAGAATTTACGTCCTGCCATTTTTTTTCTGTAGGCACCTACCTCTACCTACGTCAAGTCAGTCAATAGGTCAGTTTGGGCTCACCTTTATTTATATTGCCTAAGTTTTACACCAGTAATAATAAGATCTTGAACAATGTTAGCTTCAACCTTAAAGGGTGAGTTGTAAATTTTATTTGGGTTATAATTTAACAATGTACATGATTATCGTTCATTTGTTGTCACTAAATGCGGTCATAAAATGATCAATGGCAAGCTGCTAAAGGGGTAAACAAAAGGACAGTACAGGGACGGAAGAGTTACCGAGATATTTTTTTTAATGTTTTATTTTCCTTTATAATGTTCTGACACTTAGTTCAAAATGTAATTACCTAATTTGAATGTAGTTAGTAGGTAAAAAAAGCTGTAAGTAGGTATTATCAAGATTTTTCATTAATAACAAGTAAATTATTAAATCTATGGTAAGTAGATCCTTAGGTACTTATTAATTTAATTTAGATACCTTACCATATTGATTATTTATAATTATCTACTTAAATAAATAAGTAGCATTGTTAATAATTTAGGTCTTGTTAAATATTCTTTTGTAAGTTGTTTGGCATGTGTACGTACTTTAAGTAATTTAAAGCAACATAAACCTTACCTCTTAATGACTAAGTTCATTTTTAATTGCTGCTTTGAGTAGGTACCTACTTTTTAATTCCTTGTCCTTTGCCTTGGCCTGTTTTATAATACTTAAGTACTTAGTTAATTTAAGGTTTATAATAGAGCTAGTGCCTACAGATACCTACCAATTTTATTAAATTTTTTATCTTATTTTACTTTTTCTTTAAAAGTCTGGAGATCCAAATACGACCCTGTATAGGGTCCTACCTAACAAGTTACGACTTAAAATTTTGATTCTTACAAAGTAGTGATTGTATTGCAATATGGCTGCTTTATTTCCTTGCACGATTCTCCATAGAGTATTTTAGCGAACCAGTTATTTCACAGACCGTGTCTTCGGTAGGCAGCTCTTCGATAGAGCTTTTGGATGAGTAGGTATTTCAAATGATGCTACCAAAGAGGTTATTCGACGCCCCGCTGATAGCAGCTGAAACTAGTGTTGTGATTTTTTTTTAAAGTGATCTACTTACTTATAGCTAGCTATCAAAAGTGAATAATAAGTGAAGTATTTTTATGAAAAAGTGTTGCATAAATCACTCAATCAACTCAGCAAATCACAGTCCACTGCTGAACATAGGCTTCTCCTAGGCTTGGCCACAAAGCCCTGGCCTCCTGTCTTATGTTTGATCTGTAGGTGAAGCTGCTGGATTAGTTGCTGCAAGTAAGTTTAATTTAATTTAAGTACAAACGACAGCACATCTACTACAATCTGTCAGATTTCCTTATTAGCTTTTCAACTTTATCTCTAAAATATTAAGGCTCAACGTGAATGGGAATACATGATAGTTTAGGTAGCTGGACCTGATGTCATCCGTACCTACCTATTACGTATGTGCCTCGTGGTTTCACCAACGTTTACGATCCCATTGGAATATCAGGATTAAATGTGGCTAGGTATCCTGTGTTATTCCTGGTTATAAAACGTCTGTGTACCAAATTTCATCCGATTCCTTTCAGTAGTTTTACGTGACGTGAGTATCTAATAAACATCCACCCATACTCAGAAACTTTCGCATTTACATTAGTAGGATAGGATACTTACCTAATAGGTAGGATTTAAGTAGGTAAGTACCTACTTACAACTATACCCGCAGCGGTGGGAGCTCTTGGGGAAATTATAAAAATGTATGTAGATATCTATGTACCTGGGTATGTAATGTGTTTGTATCTTTTTTATGTAGGAGTTACTTTCCTATTAAATACCTAGCTTTAAAACACTGGTCCAAAAACCTACTTAGCTACCTAAAGTTATTCCTCCTAAATACACAACAACTTTTAAAAAGCTCCTAAACTGCATGTAGGTACTGTTGCTGTACCTATTATTACGATCAAACTTACTCCACAATATTCCAACCAATCGTTTAACAGAATGCTCAAATATCTTACCAACTAACGTAATCATCCTGACAGCATCGTGGCAACACTATAATTTAGGTGACAACAAATTTGTCGGCCATGTTGAATCGTGCTTTCGAAAGCGCATGTGCGTAGAAAGCGCGGGGTGATCAGCGAATCAGACGCGTGAATCGCAGCGGCCATCGCTGCAAAGGCGGGCACACACGTCACGGAGCGCATTTCGAATGAAATTAATGATCGAAACATGTAAGGGTTTGCCCCAGCTCACGAATACTATAGCTCCGTTGTATCTAAGAAATAATTTATGGAATCGGTATTCTGTGAGTCAAATCCATCATTGTGTATTATTATGATAAGGTCTCATAATTTTGATTCTCTTTTTTTTTAAAGACATGTTGATGTAGGTACGATACCTATGTTTGGAAATCTTTGGATTTTGAAACCTTGGTAGTAATATAAACTATTATTTTCTTAACCTCTTATTATTTAGGTAACATCTAAAAAGGATAACCTCTTATAATAGGTTTCCCGAATTTGCATGAGCACTAGGCTAAAACTAAAAGACTTGCAAAATTAATTTTTACATGACTATTTAGGTAATTTAAGTTATATACGTACTTTTAGTATATTACCTATAGTTCTATTAAATTTGTTTAAATTTTAATTAACTTTAAAACATTAAAACTACAAAAGGGGCCAATTGTATCTACCAGTAAGTACCCGGTAGAGTTGTAGGTAGGTACTAAGTAGTTAACGTTAAATTATCCCGGAAGCCGGTAATTTTTTGCCGCGAATTTTAACTCTACGTTAAAGTTCACAGAAATACAATATATTTAAATAAAATATTACCTACTGAAAAACATTAGGGTCCGTATTGAACAAAAAAAAAACATGATTCGTTTTAAGTTTTTTTATAAGTACTTAGGTAATATACCTAGGTATGTTAGGTAGGTAGTATAAGAAAGAAACAACCAAACTCTGTTTTCTGTTGGTTACACAAATAAAACTCTTTTATCACAGTTAAATATCAGTCTTGGATCTTTATTCCTTCTTCGAGATGTGCCAATAGTCCTTCACTTTTTCAAACCACGCCCTTAAACTGCTTTCCTGAACTAAAGCACGAGTTTGCATCAGATTTTAAGCCACTCGCTGGCCTACTTCAGGCGACAGATTTATAAACTCAAACCATCTATGAAAATCATTTTCTCGCTTAATTTATTTAAAAAAGTACCTAAACTAACACTATCCAATAACTGGGACGCCGTCTGGGAATAAGGTAGAGTTATGTCGGACTCCTGCCGACTAAACCTCCATTATTCCTTCCAGTACCATGTGTCGATCGGCAGATACTTGTACATTCGCCCCACCCACGTTCTTTGGTATCAGCGGGCTCCATCACCAAGTGCGGCCGGTCCCACGACTGCACCTCCTTCAACTAAGCCGCACATACTGCATGTGCACCTCCTTAAGCCTGAGCGCTCGAGCTACGATACGGCCCCAATTTCGTCGACCGCATGGTCCTTTTTACGGTGGCCAGAGATCGTTAAGCCCCTTCGACCCCCTTCTGATTTTGCCCTTCTGATGCGTTCTGGAGTGAGAGGCATGCTCTCTCTCCCTTTCCGCAGCCTCCTCGCAAAAAGAGGCCATAGCATTCCACTCATCTTCGCGTTCGACCATGAACTGTACCTGCTACTGCCGGGAGTGGGATATCACCCGCACCAAGTATCACTACAAGGGCACAGCGCTGTTGGGCCCAAGCTGAGCATTCCTCCAGCCTATGTGGTGTCGTGTCCTCGTGACAATTCATGCTGTGATGACAAACGGGCATCCGCTCTTGACCTGTGCGACGCAGGTATTAAGCGGCGATATTTTTTTTTTTATGTATTCTCATCAAAAAAAAAAGCCCACTTTGAGCGCAGCGGAAGGGTGTGTCAGACTTTTACTAACTTTAGTCAGTAAAAGTACGCATGAGACTATTTTAACCTACCCGTGTCCCTTCATTTGCCGGTGTGCCAGTCAGCTCGAAGTTTTTTACGGCACCAGAAGTTTGAAACCATGGAATGGGTTAGATCCTTCGAAAAGTTATTAAAGGTAGGTAAATATGCAAAATCTTTTGAAAGATTCAATCATGGCAAATCAATTTTTAATAGGTAGGTACCTACCTAGGTATCAATGATTTTTTAACACCTGATCTGACTGACATTTTGCTCCCAAATGAGAACTCACGTGAGTGACGTAATGAGTAAAAATGAAAGCCATGCAGGAAACATGGGAAAGTACGGGTGTAGTACGTGAGTTCCAATTAATGAGTCATAGTCGTCAAAAAAAATCCAAAGAAGTCAAAACTTGTATCTACTGAAAATAACACGGAAAAAGACACCAGGTGAAGTGTCACCATTTGTTATGCAGACTCGAACTGCATATATGAAATAGCCGAGAGATTTTCGCTTTTGTTTCAGTTTCAGCTAGGTACTACCAAACAGTATAGGTAGGGGAAGCCTGGGTAAGAAGCATAGTGCGGGTAAGAAGAATATCAGTTTTTTCCATAAAACTATAAAAGATGGCGCTTTCACTAATTTTCTAGTCGCATACGGCCGGCAATGCCATGACATTTGAACCAAAACAATACGCAGTAGCATTTGTTGTGGAAAGAAAAAAAAAACATATATTGCTGTTTTGTTATGATTTTGTGTGAAGGTTTATGTACTTACTATACTTTTGTATTAGTCTGCGTGCGCTGAGAAATACACTAAACCACCAGCCGAAGATTGGATTCAGTGTAATCGATGCAAAAGTTGGGCGCATGAAGACTGCACTTCTTATGTAGATCAGCAGCTACTTCTGTGATAAATGCGAAGACAGGTCTTTATTAGATCAACATTATCCTATTTGCCCTTGAGGCGTATCCGTTTTGCCCGGAGGGGTCGGGCCGCCTATAACGCCTATAATGGATAAATTGATACTTTTTGTTAGTACTCATAATTAGAATAGAAATCGTTAATTGTTTTAGTTTATGTAATTATTTTCCAAAGATGAATAAACATGTTACAAATTAAAAGTATAAATAGTTCTATTGATTTAGTATATTTTGGTTTTATTTATTTTTTCCCTTAACATATGCGCCTTGCCCGGTTTCCCCTACGGTAAACCACGGTATACGTTGCAAGACAAAATACTCGACCAGTACCTATGCTATTGAATCGCAAAACCATGTTTAAATAATTACATTACTATCTGCTAACAAATAAACGTGTGTAATTTTTTGGTTTTCAAAACAAATTATTCACATTCCAGTCCATATTTTTTACAGTAGGTATAATTTATAACTATCAATGGATTTCATTTTAAACATTGCTCGAATGCATCTTTTTTGCGCCTTAAAGGCAGTTTCTTTTTGAGTAGAGCTTTCCCAAAGTATGATTCCAAACAGTAAATGTGATTCTGCTATGCCATAATATATCGTAAGAAGAGCATCTGTGTTAACTATAGGTGACCATTTGTGTAGAGCGTACGCAGACTACTCGTTTTCTTTTATAAAATATCAATGTAGAATTGCTAAGTTAATTTTTGATCTATTTCGAGACCCAAGAATTTTGTACTTACAGCTTCTTCTATTGTATCATTACTGCAGTATTAACAACAACTGTGATTGCCCTACAATAAACAAAATGGATACCACAAAATACTTGGGAATTATGATTGACGAAAGACTGTCTTGGCATTCTCAGATTGATCTAATCGTTGGTAGAATTAGGAAGTTGATATGGATTTTCAAAATCCTTAGACACTCGGCTAGCATTGAACTACTAAAAAAGGTCTATGTTGCCTTGGCTCAGTCGATCATGATCTACTGCATTCCAGTATGAGGCGGCGCATCAAAAATTAAATTCCTGGAAATGGAGCGTGCTCAAAGAATACTCCTAAAAGTAATGTTTTTTTAAAAAAACTAAGATTTCCTACAGCCACTCTTTATTCAGAAGCCAACCTTTTAAGTATACGCAAATTGTATATTTTACATACCACTCTAAGGAAACATAAGTCCCTTACAGTTGATCCTTCTATTTTAACAAAAAGACGAAATTACGAAGTAACTAAAACAAGTGTATGTAGAACTTACTTTGCTAAGCACTAATTTTCAAATCAGTCTTCGCATTTATATAACTCTATTAACAAAATTTTTAAAATATATACAAAAACTACTTTGGAGTGTAAACGGATGGTGACAGAATGGCTAAAAACTCTAGACTATGAAGATACTGAAAATATGATTGTCCATATTATTAGCTAGTTTTGTTGTTATTAATAGGTAGTAATATTTCATATGTCAGGTGTACGCTTGTTATATAAATATAAGAAAAATAATAATAATTATTATAAAGTAAACAAATATAAGCAAACGTAAATTCTAACATAGGTATGTCCATGTGTATATTAATACATAAATAAATAAAAGTTTGCGCTCACATAGATTTAGTTCACACCTGTATTTCTTAATTATTGGTTTCAATTTAATTAAGTTGCTAAGAAATATGTAATATGTTAAGGGATAGCGACCTCTCCTGGCACAAGTGTTTTCAAACTTAAAAGGAGAGGTCAACCTCAATTTTGTTTGTACGAACTTAGTTTTTGAATAAAATATTTTTCATTTTCATTTTTCAATAACAATGGAATCATATTGGATTGACAAATTTATAAAAATAGTAGATTAGGGCCCCAGTACCTATAGTAAATGGCAGTGTCGTCTTCGCGATTAGAGTCATCTGAGCATTTCTACTATTGGGACTGTCGCTAGTAAACGGGGTGAACATAAGGGGAGATAACATGAATCCCTGGGGGACTCCGGCTTGGTTGGGGTGAGGGGAGGAGAGTGCACCCTCGATGCTGTAGCAGAAAGTGTGATTCGACACAAAGTCTCGTAAGCACGTCTCCATTTGGCATTCTTAGTTGGTAAAGCGTACCTACATGTAATAAGCTACTGTGCTAGACTTTCTCGAATGCTTTCGCTACATCAAAGAAAAATAAACGACGACGGCATCGCACCGTGCTAGAAGCCAGCGTTGAGGTGCAGCGTTTATGTATCTGTTTAGCTTAAGTGTGTCCTAATATACTAAGAGATATCTATTGCTTTGCCAGTGATAGAATGAGAGTCTCAAAGATTATTTTTTTCTTCTAAACGTGGTCAGGTTCTTTTGTCACGAATAGTCTCGATGGAAATCCGATTCAAGTCTTACATAGGTATAATTTATCTTCCATACCGTTCCTTAGTCATAGAGGGCTCAGAAAGAGTTAGAAAAATGATGCTTATGCCTATATATACCTACTTACTCAATATTATGGCAGCTACTCAGGAATACCATGAAAAAGATTAGGTGCCACTTTGTATCTCGGATTGCCGGTACCTACATAACGTCATACCTAATAATAGCCTAACGTATAGGTGATTCGCTTACATAGTACCTACCTAGTTGTGGTGCGTAAGGTTTAGTAACCTAGTTGTGGAGCATCTAGAGATTAACCAGGCAAGTAGCGAGGAAATAATATGAGTCAGTACAGTCTTGAGCAAAACCTGGACTTTATAAGTCTGAAATCGCCAACCCGCATTGAGCAAACGTGGTGATTACGCTCAATCCTTCTCTGTATGAGAGGAGACCTGTGCCCAGTAGTGGGACGATAAAAAGGTTGTTGATGATACAGTCACACGTACCTAATGATTGTGTTTTATACGTTTTTATTTGGCTTGCCCTCTTTATTAAACCGTTTTCGTTTATTTGTTTCGTCAATACTAGTTGTTGAAACTTGACATCCTTACTATTCACGGATCGATCTGATAATTGTTACGACAATCATATTACATGGACAGTAAAATTTTATATCTAAGTACATGTTCGGTATCATTATAAATCCAGGATGTCCCAGCGGTTTTGTAGCAACCCACAAAATAGGGAAAACACATTTTTTCACTAACTAAGTACTTCCCCAATATGGATATCAAATGAAAGGGCTTGTATTACCAAAATAGAAACAAAAATTAAAATTTAATGCTCACTACTCCTTCTTGTTTAGGTTAGGTTTCAAATGAAATAGCTCGAGGAAAAAAGATTTAAAAATAAGTAGATTAGTCGCTAAACTTAAGTAGCAGTGAGCAGGGCACATTGCTCGTAGAACCGATGGCCGAAGGGGCGGTAAGGTTCTGGAGTGGCGGCCACGTACTGGAAGACGCAGCGTAGGGAGGCCCCCAACAAGGTAGACCGATGACCTGGTGAATGTCTTTCAGTGGACGTCTTTCGGCTGAAATGATGATGATGATGACTACTTTATAATTTATAAAAAAAAATCAGATAAGATTAGAACGCCAACCCCAACACAGAATGTCAAATACTTATGCTAGATGATGATCAAAAATCTAATATTACTCGTACTTAATAGAACATTAAAATGTGATAGGTACATATAGATATACTTAGGTGCAATAGGATTGTGTTTTACGAAGTTCTAAGTACCTAGTAGGGAAGTACCGGAATAATAAGAAAACTCCCCTACATAGAATATAATGTGGGCCCGCTTTTTATCGTGGCCGTTTTAATGGCCTTTTTTATTTTTACAGCAGACGTGTTCCGTCCGCTACCGTCTACTTCAATTATTTATACGCACCATAAAAAGTACGCATCTAATATAAAACTTAATAGCAGAATTTTTTCTTGTCTACCTACCTACAACAATTATAATTATGACATTGATAAAATAGCAATAGCAATCCATTTCTTGATTGTGAGGTTCCCAGAGGGGAGAGCAGCTTAGCGGCGTAATGTAGGTACCTAATTCCAACAAAACAATTACCGTGATGGTTTCATTGAAATTGAACTGTCAAAGTCATGCCACGTCTGTTTGCAGGCGTCAGCCCATCGAAGCCCTCTTTCTTCGAGGAACCGACGTGACTAAGAAGCAGTATATAAGCTAGCTTGTATACCGAAGTGGTTAGTATATATGTAGGTATCAGCTTGTTGGAACTGCAGAAAATCTTTCAAGTTTAACAAGTTCTGTAAGCCACCGATCGCTAAGAATGATCCTGTGGAATGATGTAAAACTGTAAACCTTGATATTACTTAAAAATTTAATTCTTTTTCTTCTCTCGTCTTGATCCAAACTCGCCATTTACCTGGGTACCTATGACATTATATATAGGTGAGATAAAAGAACATTTTGGACTAACTAGTTTACATTAATAAGCAGTGAGACAAACTTCAAGGTGTGTACAGACTTTATATAGGTATGAGATCCAGATAATCCAGAGTGGATTTCGAAACTACAGTTTTTGACACTATTCCACAGTTCTTTACTGATTAATTGTGTTGCGGGTTCCATAATTATTATTCTTGAAATTTCTTCGATCTTCTTTATCTTAGGTTCTTTGTAGCGTTTTATGTTAGCGGTTGAAGATGTGTAGGTACCTAGGTATCTATCGTAGATATTTTATTTACAAATTAATCAAGCACAAACACAAGATAGCTGCTGTGAGTCATTGAGGAGTCCCTCGCCTGTCTCCCGACTCCATCATCAGATCTACTCCAGACCCTTATTAAATTGTAGTGCTATAAAATACCTAATGAAAAAACTTATAGGTAAATGCACTAGCCGTCCCTAGAATTTTTGAAAGTTCCCCTTGATTTCTCTGGTCTTCCACCATCCAACCCTGACGTCCTTATCATGGGGCCACCCTGAGAATATCTTCTTTCGCTGATGATGAAGACAAATGTCAGTTCAAGGAACTCCTCGACGATTTACAGTAGCTAGGTACCTTGTATTTGGACTCAATTCGTTTATATTGATGAGAAGAGGTCTGCAGTAGATCTGATGATGGATCCGAGAGACGGTCGAGGGAACTTCTCGACGATTCACGGCAGCTATCTTGTGTTCGTGCTTGATTAATTTGTATAAGAACCTTACACCTAGATGGGTTGTGACTGTCGTTAGGGCTCTGACGATGAAAACAAAGGTATGTTCAGGGAACTCTTTCAACGGGTTTCAGTAGCTTCAATTATTACATTGATTCGAACTTTGCACCTATATGGGTTAAAATGATGGTCTGCAGTAAATCTGATGTTGAAGACCATAGGCAGTCGAAGAAATTCCTCAAAAATTTACAGCATTGAAGTTTAATACCTATAGGTCAACCACTATCTACTCGTCACGCTTATGTAGCAATCAATTCAAATCAAGAGATTGAATTTAAGTTGCGTAATCGCGTCATGTCTAGCATTGCTCATACATTCAGTTTGGTCTCATAGGAATTTTATGACAAAATTACGGGTAAAAATTAAAATTAATAAAAAACAAAAGTAAACAAAATGACGTCGTTTGCTTACAGTACTTTTCACAACTAAAATAAAAACTATTTACAAAAAAAAAAAACAACCGACTTCCAGAAAACACTACAAATTGAAAAATAACTCAATAAAAATATACAAAAAGCAAAGACACCGACTTCCGAAATGAGTTATTTTTCAATTTGTAGTGATTTTTTGGAAGTCGGTTGTTTTTTTTAAGTTTTTTATAATATAAAATAAATAAATAAATATGTACGGACAAATCACACAGATTGAGCTAGCCCCAAAGTAAGTTCGAGACTTGTGTTATGGGATACTAAGTCAACGATACTATAATTATAATAGATACATAAGGTGGGTGGACCATGGAAGGCCATGCTCCTTTGAAGGCCAACTATTAAAAAATCGTAGTTGTTGACATTTAAATACATATTCCTGCTACTACACACTAAGATCCTACAAACTACAGGCCACAAACGTGGCGGCGTATCGATCGTGTCACTATTGTGGCAGTTTTATCCAACGTTTCGTAGGCTTCGGTCGTCGACGTTACAATTGTTATTCGCGCGCACAACAAAGCGTACATTTTTAGTCAATAGCCTATTATTATTTCATGTTTTTTTAAAGTGAATTGTCGTATTAGTATATGTTTATGGTACTAAAGAAAAAAGAACATAGCTTTGCCTCAATTTATATTAAAATATTGGTAGTGTTCCTAGGAAAGCCGGTGGTTCCTTATAAGGCCAATCAAAAATTTGACGGTTGGCCTTGCTATGGTGCAAGGAACCACAAGGAACATTCACAAATCCTGAACAAATGAATACTTACTTTTTGGTTATAAATAATGAGAAATTGTTATAATTATAATAGTTTGTAGTATCTATTATTTATTATAATTATTAGGACAAAGTTATAGTCATAATTATCAATTTTGGCCTTACAAAGAACGGACACATAAGAAGGCCATTTCGATAAAAAAAAAATTGCAATTTCATAATAAAACCTGATGACAAGTTATTTAAGGCCAATATAATACTCATTACTAATATTTTTAAATAATTTATATTAATATATTCTTAGTTATAGAATGGTGTTCAAGTAATGTTCATAGAGTTTTTTATAGATGATAAAAATAAATTGAGCATTTAATGCTTCGCTTAAATAATAGAGCTTATTATGTAGTTTTAGTAAAAGCGGATATATTTAATGTTACAACTCTATTTTTAAGTTTAACAACAGATGTATAATGTTGGCCTTGTTTGGAGCCGTGTTCCATGCAAAGCCACTTGGAAGAGCTTTACAAAACTTAAATTTAATCAATGTTATTTAAAGTTAGGTAAAAAAAAAAGATTTTATACTGTGGACAATAAAACAAAGTATTACTTAATAATTTGTTTCCTTCATTTATCCAATAAATAAACGAATTAAAAGTATTTACTCGTTAGAGTGGCCATCCATGGTCCACCCACCTTATATAGATAAACATCCAAGACCCAGGCCAATCTGGAAAAGATCATGTCCCATCATGATCTGGCCGAGGATCGAACCCGGGGCCTCCACGTCGCAAGCAGGCGTGTTGACCGTTGCACCACACAGGACGACAAATATGTAGTGATGTTCACAGTTTTTCTGTAGTGTATTGATATTTATTTAGTATCAGCATTGCAGCCGTGCGAAGCGGAGACGGGTCGCTAGTAGGTATTTCTATAAACCATTAAAAAGTCCACATTAATCTTACGTGACAGCCCTACAAATAAGATACATGCATGAAATCTAGGTATAAAACATATTTTGGGGAATTTATTTTATCAATACGATTTTGCATATTACACTTCATTCAAAAACATTGAAAACCTAGTTAATTGTAAGTATATTAATAAGAAGTTTTATAATCCACACATGAAGATGATTAAGTCTTGTCGAGCTTGCGGACCCCGCCTGCGACCACACGCATTCTGCGATCTAGTAGTGGAGCGACGTTCGGTGCGAGCGGCAATTACGTATTTTTGTCAGCGAGCAGCAGATGTTTTAGGGTAAAATTTTATTATATTCGTTTATATTTCCCTTATCGTTTGCATTTAATGTATAAAAAAATATTTGTTAATAAACAATCAGTTTGTTAATCTATTTATTTTACTTACATATAATTTATATTTTTAAATATTTATATAAATACATAAAAAATATAAAAAAATAGTAGCCCACCGGTATCGGCAACAGGACTACCGGCGGTCAGGGCTCCAGAGATAGGAACTTCCTGACGATGCGAGCTGTGTCCAGCAGTACCGCTTTCTGAATCAAGTCCTTGATCCAGCTGCCTAACGAGAGCCTCCTGAGGTGGTGGTCGATGCTCTTGGCTATTAAGCCATTGGCTGTCACGACTACCGGTACAATGATTGCTGTATCCACCTCCAACATGTCGACAACCTCGTGAGCCAAGTCAAGATACTTGATCTGTTTATCTTTCTCAGCTTTCAATAGGTTCTCTTCATGTGGGATGGTTATGTCAACAATCATTGCACGCCGCTCTGATCGATCCACCAGCACTATATCAGGCTTATTGGCAACAATAGTCCTGTCAGTGATGATGGATCGATCCCAGTACAGTGTGATATGGCCATTTTCGAGAACTGGGTCGGGCATATACCTATAGTACGGCACCTCCGAATCCACAAGGTTGTATTTAAGAGCAAGTTGCTGGTGGATTATCCTGGCTACAAGGTTGTGTCTATGCAAGTACTCTCCGTTAGCTAGACGAAAACACCCGGAAATAATATGTCTGATTGATTCTCCCGGCCGGTGACATGCCCGACAGATGTCAACTGTGCCGTCTTTTAAAATGAATCTCCGGTAATTGTTCGTCATCATAACTTCGTCCATAATTGCACAGACAAAACCTTCGGTTTCCCCAAAAAGGTCACCGAAACGTAGCCAGGCTACGGACGCTTGAAAATCTACATCGGGCCCGTGTAGGGCTCGGAAAAAGCGTCCGTGAAGCTCCTTGCTCTGCCATACCTCCATGTGATCGTTTGTTTCAAGCACTAATGGTTTGCGCCAGTTCTCTTTAGCCAAGGGAAGCGGAGTGAGGCCCTTGTCAACCGCGGCCACATCTCGATGCATTCCCACGTCAGTTTTCAAGAAAAATTCCCTGAGACTGCATATCTCGCGATTGTGGACTGTCTTAGCGTTTAAAAAGCCTCGATCTCCACATTTTCGCGGAATATACAGTCTCATAACCGATGACCGTGGGTGATGCAATCGATTTGCAGTCAGCAACGTATGGGCCCTCGGATCCAGGGCATCGAGTTCGGTCTTGTTAATCTAATTAGTAATTACGCCTAGGCGTATAAACCCACGCCAATCGTTAGCATAGGCGGCCTTACCTTACATATAGTCGTATTTAACCACGTTTGCACAACAAATTAAGAAAGTATTTGATTTTATATATTACACCATTTCGTTTGAATATTTATTTCCTCAAATGTCTTCAATATGTCGGAAAAGAAAAAACGTGACGTTTTAATCCAAAGTGACTTTGAGGCGGCTGTTACTTCTGTTAGAGCAGGCACGTTATCTTAACAAAATTACAAAAAATATGTAAAAACAGGTGGTGAGAAATGTCATGATATGAGACCATATGCAAATTGTCAGAAATGGTACCACGAGGACGGCATTGGGTTGACAAAAAAGACTTGGAAGTATTTAATTGTCCTGGTGGTTGTGACTAAAACACTATTAATAAGAACTTGTATTTACTTGTACTTGAACTTGTATTTTTTTTCGACCCATATTGTTGATCTCCGTTAGATAGTATGACATTAAACGTTCGAAATTTCGTGGATGTAATTACCCCGACTGTGTTAATTAACGCCTATCATTATTTATTCTTAAATAAATGTTTTTTGTTCAGTTAAAAATTCACGTAATAGTTTTT
Organism: Sesamia inferens; assembly: GCA_037179545.1. NCBI lineage: Eukaryota > Metazoa > Arthropoda > Insecta > Lepidoptera > Noctuidae > Sesamia > Sesamia inferens. The sequence goes on from CM073930.1 coordinate 14,775,867, forward strand.
TGATCTTTTATCATGTGTCAAAGAATACCTAAGTTAATTAATAACCTAATATAATATAATAATAATATAATTAATAACCTAAAATAAGTTAATTAATAAAATTTAAAAAATAGTAGGCGGTGTTAAACCGAGGTAGGTAAGTAGGTAACCCAACCGTTCTGCCAAAAAAACAGTTTTTTTTTGGTTACATTTTTTTTTTTATTACCTTTATAAAAAACACTTCACTTTCATGTTTATTTAATTAAACATTAAATAAACTTTTGAAACACCTGCTCTTTTATTTATTATCTTCATTATTAAACAGACAAGTAAGCTTAAACCTTAGATAGGAGTAATTCAACAGACCTACCTTATGTAGTTTGTTCAGAACAAGCGATTGATTCCAATCATTTTTACACCATGTTATATTTTTACCCAAATACATTTAAAAATTCTTGCACTGTGGTTAGTGTGGTCACCGAGCTCGCACGTTAGATCATGGTATTGCGCACGCCGGCGCAACAGCTGACGCCAGAGGCCAACGCCCTGTTCGCCCGCCTGAGCAGAGCGTGAACTATATTTTTGTTGGGACAGCCAAGTAGGATAACAAGTTCATAACTTTGTGGTTTTTCATGATATGCTTAGAGGCCTTTTCTCAACTATATTAGCGTCAACATTTAGTCTGACCGGATAGCTGAACAGTACTTATCACAACAAAAAGTGTAAAATAAAAACTTAAAAATGAAAAAACAACTGTCTTCCAAAAACTTACCACAAACATAACAAAGACTAATTTCGGAAGTCGGTGTCAAAAACGAATAAACAAAAACCAAAGACATCGACTTTCAAAATTAGTTATTTTTCAATTAAATTAGTTAGTTAGATTAATGCACTGACCGTGCCGTCTCAATATATTTATGAAAATCTTTTGTATGCTCATAAAATTATAAAATTGTTTAAAAAATACAGTGATGTCCATAATATAAATACTAGGAACAAGCACAAATTTAACTCAAAGCCAGTACACACTATGTAGCCAGGCATATTGTACGTTACGGAATTGCATCGCTGACAGGGGTATTCGGCACTGGTGCAGCTACACAGGAGCTAAACTTAGCATTCGGGAACACCGTTGGAGTTGCTGAACCTTGGACAAAACTGTCTTTGCATTGTGTAGATTCAATTTCTTAGTATTGTATAATTGCATGGAACACGTGTGAGCACGATCTACTTGCTGTAAAGCATCTATTTGTTGGGTTAGTCTTTTATTGACTTGATAGTGCTATGGCTGTTGAGAGTTTGTCATGCTCACTCAAATGTCTCGCTGGTGGTGGCGTATGTGTTGGGTCATTAGGTTCCCTTCAATATGGTTGAGCTGAATGATGCTGATCCATACGTCATGTTCGTGAACGGACGCCGTCAGAGGGGACTGGTCATCTCTTAGCTGCTACGGCGTATTTTAATTTCTGAATTGTTGTTTTTTTCCATAATGGACGCTTTCAGCGTACAATATGTTTCTGCATCGTTCTCACACGATTGATTTCAAAATGAATGATGTAATCAAATATTTGTATCAATAGCTTGATAATTTAAAAGAGTGTCCATGGAGTTTCTTGCCCGTTCTTCTCCATAGGTACCTACTCTTTGGAATGGGCGACTAGCTTCACCTTACTGACTGACCGACCTTCTGACAATTCAAAAGTGCCTGTAACTGGTTTATTTGAAATAAATGCTTTGATTTGATTTGATTTGATTTCACTTTGTAGTGGTTTTCGGAAGTCGGTGGTTTTTTTTTAAGTTAGCTAAGCGACTAGATTGTAGAGTAGGGTGGAGTGATCATGTATGAAAAAAAAAAGTGTTTTTTTTTTGAACGGCATAGCGATATAAAGTTGCCTTGGTATGAGAAAACCAAACCTACGAAATCTTGTTAATCTACTTTAATGTCTTGAGGTGCCCCAACGCATTTGAAAATCGGTAAATATAACTACTTTTTAGATTTCATTGTCAAACTGTCATTTGTTCAGTGAAAGTATTTTTTTTTAATTTTAGGGCTATTGTTAAATGAATATCAGGATAATAACTTGGAAATAGGATATCTATAAGAGCTGTAACTTATTTTAAGTAATGCGTAAGTGCAGTTTTAATTAAACATGAAATTGCTTTTTTGTATTGAAATGAGGCATTTGTTGACGTGAAAGCAGTCTTGACCTAATGAAACTGTCTCGTTTATGTTCTCCGCAAACAGCACTTGAAGCTTCTGTCACTAATTTGATGCAGCGCTCTACGGCTTGTATGTGGCATGGAATTTTTTTCATATTTTGAATTGTACCCAAACCATTTTTGACAATCGATATCAAGGCTTCATCCTATAAATTGGAAGTCAGAGGTGGCTCAGTTATTTCAAAGTCTTGCCACGTAATAGTTTTTGTATAACCTTCGGCGTCGAAATTAAAAGCAGGCACTTTAAATGTTCGAAGACCTGGAGCATTCTTTGATTTTGCTTTCGAAATTTGTTGATATGCTAACTCCCGTGTGCTTTCTGTGTCATCTCCAAGCATAGCGACAAGAACATTCTCTGGATGACCAAAATATCCATTCCGTTGAATTACGTTGTCAACGATCTTCTTCAAATCTGGGTTCAAATAGCGACTCAGTCTAATAGTTTGCCATAGGTGCTTAGCTCCATTTATACACGAGTGCCATTTCCTCCTTCCTGCCATTGAATTTTTTATAGTTGCAGCTAGATCTACCCCACCTATCATCATTTTTCTCGTTGTTCTTTGATCGAGTAGAAAATTTATTTCTTCTTTAGGAACATGACTGTCTTTCGAACAATAACAGTTTGCGATAAGTTTGCATTTACAACTGCAAATATAAAATAATCTATAAGAATCAGCTCTGAATGTATTAATTTTCTGTTGGTAGTTTTTCTTGGTTTGACGGCCGTGATAAGGTTTCATTAAACTTCTATATTTGTCATGATAGGCACGAATCAGTTGTAGTACTCTCTAACGGCTAACTGTTGGCAGCGAAGGTTTTTGCCAAATATCTAATACTTCTTGAGTCAATATTTCGGATATGTCATGGACCGTCGGCTCTTTTGTTGTTTTGTCTGTCTTTAGTTCATATTTAATGAATAAATCATATTTCATATCATCATTATAAGTAGGCAATCGAGATATTGGTAACTTCTCTGGCAAACCAAACACGGGACAAGACGTCGTTTGTCGAGTTTTGACTAGAGACATTTTACTGTAAAGAACAAAAAGAATAGGTATAAATTCAAATCGAAAGTACTTTATTTCGATCTAGATTACATTAACTGACAACATTAAATTATTAATACTACTTACATGAGTTGTATTCCTTGATCTCAGCCGTTAAAACCAAATCGTCTCACAAATAAAATTATTATGAACCGCGCGCGTGTATTCACTAAATGGCGTTCAAACAACGTTTGATTAGATTAGTGAAATAACCTCCCCCGCGTACCGTGCACCGACGAACCATATCAAGTTCACATTTTTCTATCAAAAAATAACAAGACAGGCGTTCAGAATATAACTTAGCGGACTTATGATGAATGTATTTTTTGACTAATTTTCGCGAATTTCTCTAATATTAATGAGGTTGGGGGCACCTCTATATATTGTTAAATGTCAAATAAAATATTTTCTGTATATTTGTAAGTAAGAAGGGCAACTTTTTACAGGTATTCCAAAATGATTACGAGATAAAAAAAATTTCGCTCCACCCTATTGTAGAGGTAAAAACGTTCATGGGAATTGGCCTTCAGATTATAGAGCAAGAGTATAGATAGATACCTACCTACTTAAATATTTGCTCTTGAGCTCGAACTAGGAAACTACAAAGACACAATTCGGTCTAAAGAAAAATACTATGGTTCAAATTAAATCAAATCAAGTCCGTTATCTTTTGGCTAACTGACATTCAAGTAGGTATTTGACAACATAAAAGCCGGTTATCAAAAAGAATGTCCCTTATTACTTATAAGTAAATAGTTGTATTAATGAATAATAACTTTATAATGTATAATTCAAAGATTTGAAAAAAAAAATGTATCAACTAACTTGGAGATCTCGTCCTCTCACCCGGCCCTCAGCAGGCGCACCGGGCGTCGGCGGAGGTCGGATAACGCCCTCTTCCATCCCCCTAAATGGGTCCAGGGACGACAGACTCGGGGATATCTGTCGCTCCCCAAACATCAGGACCCGAGGTGTCGGCGCGAAGTGTTCCACGCGCGCTACTCTTAGTGGTCACTGGGGAGTCATACACCTCACTCCCTCCCCGGGGGGCCCGCAGTGGCGGGTCAGCACCAATCGGGGGTTGCGGAAGCAGTGTCCGTTCTCGCAACCCCCCGTGTAGGTGTGAGATCGAACACCGGGGTGGGTTTTAGTGAGTAATAGTCTGACAGACCCCGTCGCCCGCCCCAGGGCGGCGGATATCCATGAGGATTTTCCACCCCGGAAACAAAAAAAAGGTATCAACTAGCTTTTTGTACTGTGCTCATTATCTTTAATGGTGAGATATACGAGTACTATATCTCACACGATTGGTGCAGTGGCTGAGTGAGTTTATATATGTGTACACGCGCCCACGATACAGGAGAAATTCCTAGTGTGGGGTAACTTTTAAAATTAAATTAAAATTAATAAAATCTATGGGGCTATACTCGTTTGAAATGTAACACAAGGCGAATTTGTTTCACTTGTTTATATTGCGACATTGCAAACCTGTATTCGGATTGCATAATATGTTCATTTCGACGTAGGTAAAAGGCAAAATTTTATGTTACGTTTTTCATGATTATTTATACATACCCTCATATTCCAAAAATACCAACCCAAGGGTAACATCCCATTATGTTTGGCCACATCTGGCTTTATATCTCACATAATTTGCCTTTTCAGATAATGCATTTAGGTGCTCCAACTTTAATGATGGAAGCCCCCTCACCCTGGAATTACATAAATTCTACATAGTACATAAAAGTTGCAAGAGGGTCTCTGGTGTGATGGAAAAACGTCGATCTAGTGAACTGATTAGTTTTGGTTTACGTCCAACGTCGTAAAATACACGTAAACCGCTAATTTAAGATTTACGACAGCGTAAATCAAGTTTGTTTGGTACTGTTGTGACAATGGTGCATTGTGACAGATAATATTATATTGATGCCAATAAAATTGGGTTTCCAATTAATGCAATCTTGATAACAATCGTGCTTTACCGAAAAATTTCTGTGTTATTTTTATTTTTAGATCTAACAACGATCTTTGTAACTTCCTTGCCCAAGCGCGTCGTTTCGTTCAGTAAAAAACCCATTGAACGTATAAGCAAACGTTTAAAATACAGAGAGGAAAGATTTGACGGAATGAATAAAGAAATACATATGTGTGTCGTCCCACTAATATCTTCGGTGAGCGTACGGAGTACGGACTATCCTATTCAGCGCTTCGAGTTCCGTCTGATTCCAATTAAGTAGGCGAAAGAAAACATCAAAACCGTCATGACCCAACCGTTAATGCGCGCACATTGTTTCCATCTGAAATAAGACTAATCAATACTTTTTTTAGACTACCAAAGATTTGTGTTGACGTAAAATGGGATATTAAAAAACATCTTTTTTCGCCAGCATGCCCCAACTATAATCTCCTAGCTGGGACCCGTCACAGGACAGAGTATTATGGCGCAGCCTGGACCTATTTCTAGCAGTAAATTCTGATAGGCTAAAGTGGGTTTTTCTTTAATAGTTCAAGTTTAGTTTAATAGTTTAGGAAGCGCTAAGAGATAAGTACTGCAACGTCTTCAGAATCTCAGCAGTAGCCAGGATGTTACTCTTGACATGCCATCACGCTTTATCTCCAACGCATTCCGTGATCTGAAATAATAGAGTTAGGTATTGTAATCATAAAAACATCTCAATGCTTCAAGTACCTAGGTATCTAAGTATGATGGTATGATGTAAGTACATCATTTTATTCGCACGTGGGTACGCCTGATCTGAATACCTAGGTATCTGTCCTATCATAACTAAGTAAGTATAGGTTTATTAGGAAAATTGATAGATGATGATGATCATCATATAATAAATAAAAGGTATTTGTTTAGAATCCCAGAGAACTTCTCCTAAGTGTGAATCAAAACACTGCTGGACATAAGCACAAAACGGGTCAAAATGGAAGTTCTTGCTGGGAAGCACTTCCACTTTGACACGTTTTGTGCTTCTCTCATTTTGATTCCGCAGCCTTCACCAGGGTCGTCGGTATTTATACCTTACTGGGTAAGTATGAAAGTTTTTTTCTTTTAAACCGACAGCCATCGTAAAAGCTAGCCAAAGATTGAGTTTTTTTGTTTATTGACTTTTTTTTTCTAACAATATATATAGGTACATCTACCTACCTCATGTAAGCTACAGATATTTATTGCATTACATTCACATATTATATAGCCCCATTGTTATAGCCATAAATAATTCCGGACAAACAATCTTCAAATCCAATATTGTTTGGTATAAAATTTACGATCTCAAGGCGCACCATACGCACGGAGCATTATGCAAGCCATGCAATTTTCTTGCCAAACTTTATTTTCTTTTTTATATGCGTCTACTTGAGTAATGAAAAACTATTAAAGTGGTCGTGTGGGGATAAAGCGAGGGTCGTTGGGACCTTCCAGTTTTATTGGGGCCCGACGAATGGCGTCGCGCTATTTTTACAACCCTGCCAATTTCATGAGCCCCGCTAAAAGATGGCAACCCACGTTTACGCGTTCGAATAAATATGTTTAGGTATGTGCCTACATAGATGAATAGGTATAAGAACGAATATAGAAAAAAAAATAAGAAGTCTTAGAGATCATCATGCAAAATAGATACCTATACCTAGGTATTATTTTGATACCTATTACTAAACAGACTTCGAAATGAAAACTAGATCTAGATGCTTCAATGTAGGTACTTATTCAATTACATTCTAATATTCATTTATTCAGGCCAGGATCCTCTACATCGCATAAAAATATCTAACTACAAAGCATGCAAGATTTTCAATAAATCTTATAGAAGTTATAGGTACAGTCGCTAATTATTACCTACTTAACTTTAAACAACCTTTATAAATTAAAACCCCATTGCCCTGGAGTTTACCATTACAAGCATAGGTACACGTTAACAGCTTGCCCTTTAAACGACAACTTTGATATAGGTAACTAGATGTTGCCCAACACTTCGTCCACTTGTAATTTCTAGTTAGGTACTCCTCAACACGTCGCACCACGTCTTTCATCTGTGCTATTACCTTTTGTTCGGCGTTCTTTCTGTCTTAATTCCTTTTGCTCGGCTTCCAACCGCCATAACTTAATGTACCTACTTAAGAACTGGAATACTTATCAAATACTAAAATATTTTTCCGATAAGACTAGTAAGTAGGTAGGTAAGTACTTAAGAGATTAGCGCGTTCAAACAGGCAAACTCTACAACTCTACTATACTAGTAGGTACAAATTGAGTACTTACATAAACCCTATTAGGTTTATTTATCAGTCTTGATTGTAATTGAAAATATCTTAGATAGGAAAAAAAAATTATTTATTTATTTTATTATTTACGTAAGTACACACATTGAAATACATAGGGACATGACAAAATTAAAATCTGAGTAGAATGGTACCGTTTATTTCTTAAGGAATCTCATCCAGCAGACCTACGAGAGGAGGAGTACGACAGAAATATAGACAATAGTATGTATGATTGTGTAAAGTCTGAAACTAAAATTATTAAATAACTATAAGTACCTACACGTATAATCCTAAAAATATTATATAAGTAGGTACCTACTTAAATAAATAATACTAATATATATATACAGGGTCTTTCATTAAGAGCGCTCGAACATTGAAATGAAATAAAACAATCTGTTTAAGTGATATTACCACAATTTTTATTACATTTTAAAGAATATTCAATGACATTATGTGTGGAAAAAAATATCAGCCAAATGGCCACCGCGACTCCGCTGTAGATGGTGTATTCTGGTGGACCAATTTTGAAGGACGTCTTTGCATAAATGGAGCTCAATTTCACGAAGAACGCGAGTTATGTTGGCCTATAGGGGTGCAATTGACTGTGGTTTATCTGCATGCACTAGAGATTTCACGTAGCCCCACAGAAAATAATCGAGCGGTGTTAAGTCACACGATCTCGGGGGCCACTTGATGTCGCCACCACGCGAGATGACGAAGCCCTCGAACTTCTCTTTCAATAAATTTAATGTTTCCAGTGCTGTATGGCAAGTGGCGCCGTCCTGTTGAAACCACATGTTTGTAAGATCCATACCACCTACCCTAGGCCACAAAAAATTTGTTATCATCGTCCGATATCGGTCGCCATCGCAAGGCACGGAACGTTAGGCGAATAGAGCACTGATTTTGATAATAAATTTTAATAATTTCTACGCGTTGTTGAAGCGTGTACCGTTTCGTGGTGAAATGTCACGATTAAATATGTATTCATGCCAAATTTGACAGCTATCGCATTACCAAGATGACCGCTATACGCTGTCAAAGTTCAAGCGTCCCTATTGAAAAACCCTTTACATACCTAACGACTCATTACGTGTTTAACGGAATTGACGCCAATATCTCCACCGCTAGGCTCACTCATTGCGGCCGACGAGCGAAGGGCCCGGGGAGTCCAACGTCCGTCACATGGCCCAGTTGGTGCCAAGGCCTGCCGGGGGTAGGTACCGTTGAATTGGGAGGACCTGATACCCCGGAAAGGCAGATGACGAACGCTTAGGTGGTTTTTAAGCCCATAAGAGTCCGGCACACTCAATGGAGGATAGTCAACGAGGATTTTTACAACATCGAAAAAAAAAATGGCTCACTCATTACAAAATTTAATACTTACACCCAATTAATTTTAAGCACGTTTTTATTCTTCTCGCGTAATAGCGATCACAAACAAAATAAAATAATAAATATAAATCTCAATTAATAACAGAAATCATACTCATAAGATATAGGTAAACCTAATAGTAAAAAACAATCTTTGCACCAAATTCATATTGCTAATATCAAATATGCCTTCACAGCAGCTTGGTATTTCTTTGATAAAACGGTAATGGCATCGTTGTTGCAAGTCATTACACTTCTTTTATAACAATTTGCATATACTTACCTACTTAACATTGATTAGAGTTAAGTAGGTACAAAACTATAATTTTCTAATTCAATTTATTTCGTACAGTCGATTTAAACATTGAATTAATTATTTATTGCTTGCATGTTTTTAGGATTCATTAACAGTAGTTCACACAACTACCTATTTCCGTTTAACAAATTTTTAAACTAACGCATATCGCTTAAACTATTAAAGAACTTTTCTTCTCAGTTTGGATGACCCTCAATTATGGTTTGCTATTAAAGTAACCGGAAATCTTAACCTGGCTTTCTACATTGAAAAGTAGCAAACTGGTAACAAATAAATCTAAAATGTCATAATCAACCAGTCATAATCAACTGTTAACTTTGAACCGCTGCTTACATTTTAAAGTTTAAGTTAGCCAGCGTCATAACACACAAATTCTTCCCGTAAGTATGCTATTTTAATCGTTATTTTAATACTTAGATAGGTACTCTAGGGTTGCGGAGGTCAGACGGCAGTCATTTCACGGAAAATATCGAAGTTTAGCCAAAATCAGCAGTTAGACTGGTAAAGCGGACCCCAAACTCCAAGGCTGAAAAGCTTCAGATGCGATTGGGGTTAATGCTGAATTGATGATGATGATTTAAATACCTACTTAGAGAAATACTGTTTAAATCACGAATTATGGATGGGACTGAGTTCCTTATGAATAAAAATAGTGACTCGTTTTATGAGGATGAGGTAGAATGGATCTACTTATCAATTTGTTATTTGTAGGTATTGATTTTTAAATACGCAATTGTTTACATATTTACCTACTTCTTCTATCAACTAAAATAGGTGGATACAAGCAACTTGTAAGACAATAGGTATACTAATACAATTGAAAAGATCAAGTCAATTTTAACTGCGATGTTAGTTGCAGTTCCTACCTAACTAACATCATCTACTTCCCTTTTCCCAAATATTTAGGATATATGTTGGGTCTGCTTCCACTCCAAATGGATGGAGCTTAATACTGTACTTACCTGCCTATTTTAGACGAAGCGAAGTGTGCAATTGTGTGTTTTCTTCCGTGGCGCACCGGTCAACACGCTTGCCTGCGACGTGAAGGCCCCGGGTTCGATCCCCGGCCAGGTCATAATGGAAAACGATCTTTTCCTGATTGGCCTGGGTCTTGAATCATCATCATCAACCTTTTATCGTCCCACTACTGGGCACAGTTCTCCTCTCATACAGAGAAGGATTGAGCGTAATCACCACGCTCGCTCAATGCGGGTTGGCGATTTCAGACTTATAAAGTCCAGGTTTCCTCAAGATGTCTTTTGGTCTTGAATGTTTATCTATATATGTATCTATTATAAATATAGTATCGTTGAGTTAGTATCCCATAACATAAGTCTCGAACTTACTTTGGGGCTAGCTCATTCTGTGTAATTCGTTCATACCTATATTATTTTAATTCACGTAATTGTCAAACGATCACAGTCTGATCAGTCTAAAATCGAAATAAGTACTGTATATTTAATTTCGCTACATATTTGACATTTATATTATCACCGAAATGAGACTGAGGCTAGATTTTGAACATTTTAAGTTACTAGACTAGGCCTTCTGTCCTTTAAAACTACAGTAACTTGGGTAATAAGGAAACCAAATACTTACCTTAGTAACATTGGTTGTCAGACCCTCTGACTTGTAACGATGAAATAATGAGTCAAAAATGCTGACGTAAAAAAGTGTGTGTTATTTTAAAACTTCAGCAACAAAGGCATTTTGTATAAAGGGGAGCGGGAGGCGCGTTGTTACAGAGGTAAGAAGTTACACGCGTTTTTTTCCGGGATTTTAAACTCTTTGATGGACATAATTATTTGGCGCAACCGTTGGACTCACATTTGTTGATTGTCTTTTTTATCTGTTTCTCTTTTTTTTGTTTTCTTTTCTTTGTTTAAAACTATTATTAGTCTACCACTACTGTCACTACATATACTGTATGTATTTATTGGTAAGGGTGTGAGCCAAATAAACGGATTTATTTCTTTTTTTTTCTTTTAATTAGACTCATTCGATATCTTATTATCGTCATCTTTTTATTCCCTGTCAACTGTCAGTAACGTCAACTGCACAATTTGTTTAATATTAAATAATTTATGTTCATTTACTTATGTTTTGTTTTTTTTTTTTTTACTAAAAATGCATTTAATACAAAGATACGTGTGAGGATTACACTGGATAATGTTTGTGTATCATATGGATAAGCAATAAGTGAAAAGCTATAACATCAGGGGTTGGGGTTGCTGTAATGTTGATTTGGATGATGGAGATTATCGTTATTGCACGATCTGTATAAAATCATTCCACCTCGCCCGCCTGGCAAAGTGTGATAAGGAGCTCATTTTCTCCCAAGCATGGAGTTGCCAGTCTTGCTCAAGTAAAACCCCTAAAGTACCTAGGGACGATAATACCCCAATTCGCTTCAAAACTAATGAGTTTTATCCCTATTTATATCCCACCATTTTTTGCTGAGATGCTTAAATTTCAACTCACTTGAAGTACGGCGTTCGCGTGATCAGCTGATTGTAGTCTTTAAAATACTCAGAGGGATTACGGATGATCCTGATCTGCACAATGAGATTTGCAATGTGTTTGTCCCAGACAATTACTGTCGTGGCAGAAAACATCGGCTACTGGCTGTTCCGACTAGCCGAACTATTGCTCACTCCAAGTGTGCACTCTCCTGAACTCAAACACTGATCTCGATATTTTTGTGGTTGAATGGAAGACGATACTGTCAGACTGTTTGAAGTTTTGTGAGAAGAATGCATGACTGAATTAAATAAGTGTATGTTTTTAATGATTTTATTGTATTGTTTTGTAGCGGGACCTACAAAACGCCAATAATAAACAACGCATCAGACTGCGTCACACGAATTCTACATCTCGCAATCATAGTTTACCGTGCAACTAGCATACATACAACTTCCCAATTTCAAGCATTGGGCAAGTGCCCGCCAAACATAATACCTGTCTGGTCGGAGGATCCTCCCTTCTCTATGGAGGATGAGTGAACTTTACCTACTCACTGTTCCTCATGCCTCCTCAGTTTGTTACAAGTTTCTCTTCTTTTTTATTAATGTTTAGTGTAGTTTGTGTTTAAATAGTGTAATTGGCTTCTGCCGTTCTATTTAAATAAATAAGTAAATCATCATCATGTCAGCCACATGAAGTCCACTGCTGGACATAGGCCTTCCCAAGGATTTCCAAAAAGAACGGTTGGACGCGGCCTGCGTCCAGCGCTTCCCGGCGATTTTGGTCAGATCATCCAACCACCTAATCGGTGGGCGTCCGACGCTGCGCTTGCGCCGTCGGCCATCGGGTCTACGAGCTATTTGCCCCGCCCACTGCCACTTCAGAGAGCTAATCCGCTGGGCTATGTCGGCGACTTTAGTTCTTCTACGGATCTCCTCATTTCTAATTCGATCACGTAGAGAAACGCCTAGCATAACCCTCTCCATAGCTCTCTGTGCGACTTTGAGCTTTCTTATGAGGCACATAGTGAGGGACCATGTTTCTGATCCATTTCATTGTTTTACATTTTTTTTTTTTTTCAAAAATTGTAACAACGTGCCCCCCGCTCACCTACCTAACAAAAAAAAAAAAATCGTATTTCCCATGTTCTTTTTATATCAATTGATTTTTTTATAACCTAGATTAAATTATAGGTATTAGATATGCTTATAAATAACGGCACTGTTGGCGTAGAGGTTAAACGTTTGACTGCTGCGCTGCATGTCGCGGGTTCGATTCCCGAACGGAATAAATATTTGTATGACCTGCAAGTAGTTCTTCTAGGTCTGGTTGTTTGTGTATGTTAGTTTATATGTTTGTATACGCACCCACGATACAGGAAATACTAGTGTGGGCAAAGTTTATAAAAAAAAACATTAATTATGAACTAGTTATAACTCCTACAACTAGGTGAAATTGGTTTGGTTCAGCCACTCTGAAGTCAGAAAGGCTGCCCACTTTCCTACTTGCTTTTCTTTTCCTTTCCTCTTTAGGTACGAGGTACCGAGGTAACTATTTGATGTCCGGTACCAAATAGGTACTTTAGACTAGTAGGTACTTACACTAGTGGCGCATTCTCTATACAAACGTATTCAGCTGTTTTTTTCGTGGATAACGCTTTTAGAGCGATTTTTTTACAATTTTACACCTTGGTTATAGGTACGTGTCAATGTTACCTATTTGATTTTTTCCAAAACTTAATTAATAAAACAAATATGATTTTTCAAAATCCCGAAAATTAATCCATTTTTAACGTCAGACCACTATTAGGTAGACAAAATATGTGATAAGTTTTTGACAAAAAAGAAAATAATAGAAGCATAGTTAGGTATACTGTTCCTCTAAATTTTGATATCTTTTTTTTTATAAATTATAAACTAGCGCTTGGTCGCAATCCCGCCTGATGGTAAGCAGTGATGCGATCGTTGATGGAAAAGCGCGCTAGTTTATTAAGAGCCTATTCACTCTAGCCTTGAAGACACTCAAATTGTAGTGTGACGGAAACACCGCCGCCGGCAAATTGTTCCAGTCCCTCGATGTACGCGGTATAAAAGAAGAAATGAAACGCTTCGTCAGGATCGTAGTGATGTTAACAACGAAAGGGTGGAAACTCGCAGCACGACGGGCGGAATTAAATCATGCAATTCCCTCGCACACTCCCCAAAATGCATCCTATAGAACACCGAAAGACTGGCTACTCTACGCCTGTGCTCTAGGCTTTGGAGACCCTCTCGAGTTAAATCAGGGTCACCAATCAGCCTCTTCGCACGCCTCTCCACTGAATCCAAAGTGGCCAGGTGACACTTAGCAGCACCAGCCCAAATGTGGCTGCAGTACTCCACACACGAACGGACCTGTGCTTTGTACAACGTTAGAAGCTGTCCTGGTGTGAAGTACTGCCGGATCTTTGCGATAACGCCAAGTTTCCTGGCAGCCACCTTGGCCTTGGACTCAATGAACCGCCCAAAGGTTAGGTTCGAGGAAATCTCAACTCCCAAAAGCTGAAGGCAGTCGGTACATTCCAAGGATACATTTCGAAAAGTAGGAACCAAGGCGTACGGGCTCCTTTTGGCGGTGAAAAGACACGCCTGTGTTTTGGCGGCATTGAATGCTACAAGATTGGCATTGCCCCATTCGGGGACTGCCTGTAGTGCAACACTCGTTCGCTCTACCATAGCCTCTCTTTAGGACCGAATTAATTCCCTACTAGCCCGAGCATCCGGCAGGTATCTCTCCACAACTGTGCTGTCATCTACATACACATAGATACCGGGCATCAGCAGATCGTTAATATGCAGCAGGAACAGAGTTGCAGAGAGAACAGACTCCTGAGGAACACCGGCATTAGTCGACATGGGCTCAGATGAGCATCCGTCGACTACAACTCTGAGGGACCGTTAAGTCAGAAAGTCTTTTACCCAGCCAGTCAGGCTAGGGGAAATCTAGCCAAACTTAATTTAAGCCGACTTACGCTAATATTGCTTTTATGTAAGTATCTTGTAAACCTGCATATGCTTATATTGGTCTAAGGTTAGAATCTTATTAGTTGTCCCGTGTATAGTACCACCAAAAAATTATGCGCGTCACACTCAGTTTGACTTTCCCGCCAAAACCCCCCGACTGCATTTTTTTAATAAATTCGCTTGTATCCTAAAAAATAATTTAATGTCCGTCAGATAGCTCTATAAAAAATATTGAACACGTATTTTTTATTTTTTCTTTTATTCAAATACCTACTTAGGAAGATATATTGATTTGAAATGTCGCATGACGTCACGCCATGGTGCAAAATATAGAACGGCGTGACGTAATTAGCCCCCACTCTGTAACTTCTTCTTTATTTATTTTTTGGCTTCGCACGGTTTGTGCATTTAGCCAATGTCAAGTAATTATGAATTATTCATGTAGAAAAAGACTGCAGCGTGACCCGTCTTACGTGTGAGCTTTAGGGCAAAGTCATGATGTGGCCACTATGCTGCGATATTTCACTGTTCTTTATAAACTATTTACTAAATGCACTTTTTACTACATAAATCACGCACTTTTATTTAGTAAACAACACTATAAATAATTTTAAAAGTCCAATGAAAAACGAGCGTGACACTCAGCTTGACTTTCCCGCCAAAAACTCCTCTGTAACTTTAATACGTTATATCTCAGTAATTTTTGGTAATTACGACAAAATAAAAAAAAATACGGGTCTTAATTTTTTTTATTATCTGTAAGACGGACTAATTATTTTTTTAATTTTCATACCTTGGATACATTCCTATTCTTGAAATGTTAACCACATGTTCTACTGTTTTCGAATTTTCCCGCTCACGCTCACGGCTACAGTTTACTTTTACTTTGTCTTTGGTAAGAACGCCTTTTATACTGATTATGTTAGTTTTAGTTCAGCTAAACTTAATTAATCTAGGTTGAGTAAAGACAATAATTAAAACATATCCTATAGGTAAATATTTTATTTGGTAATCTATGACTGCAAACAAACTCACCTCTGCTAATATTTTGATTCATTTGAAAAACTCTATGGTTCTCTCATCGTTTTCCTGCGTTCCTATTGGGTGTTGAAATCAGTTCTTGTGTTTAGCCAATATGGCGTCTTTTGTGTTATGAGATGACAACATCGCAGTTTGTGTCCTATTTGTCATTAACTTATAATTAAATCAACATTATAGATCTACCTCAAACGTTCAAAGAGAATCAAATAATTATAATGGAAATAGTAAAAACATAATATACTATTATGTCGGTTGATTACGCATTTGAGTGCATCTGGGGGAAAAGTACTTGGCTCCTGTAAAAATGGCGGGTGTGTTATCTTTATGGGTTGTGTTTTCATTTCATTTGGTGAAAGTTTAGTAATGGTTCAAAAAGTGTTAAACGTAAATTTTTAAAGTGACTCAAAAGTACAACGTGTATTTGGGAACGGACATGTGTTTCTCGTTTTGACATTTGCCTAGACGATTGATTAGGAGTCGGTGCAGGTGTCATCGTTTTTGATGAAATTATCAGCATGTCGCGCTGGGGCAGAGGCCGAGGCGGTAGCGTGGCCGTGCCGCTGGATAGTGCTCTCTTTAGAGAAAACAGTAATTGCCCTACTGCCGCTCGTTCGGCGGGCACCGTGGGCAAATGGGGAATCACTAGCTTCACGTCGATTAGAAGTGCACCTTACGGTAAGCACGTTCACTGTCACATTTGTCGTTTACAACCTTGAAGTCCTAATGTACCTTAATTTATAATTTATTTCCTCAGATAAAATTTTCATAATATAGTTGTTGCTACCAATACCTACTTCCAAAATAAGGTGAAAGTGCGTTCATATTGAATGAATGCAACTACCTAATTCTACTATCTATGGTACCTCTTGTCATTATTAAATTTTGTAGCATGTTGCCATTGAATTGTTTGTTTACAATTTATTTGTTTTCATATTTCAGCATATGCAAACAATATTCTTAAAAAACCTGTGCAAGATCAGAACAGTCCGCTGACAGTGCCAGCAGTTGAAACTGAGCAACCACCACCAAAGCCCAAGAAGTTCTTCAAATCTCGCAATGCAGAACCTTACCCACCAGTTCCACAGATCACATATGCTCCACCAGTACCTGCTGCCCCACTGTCACCTGAACATCCCTCACATAGTAAGGAAAAGAAAACAACCAAAAGAAGCAGGGCTTACACCAGAGATTCTTCATCTCCTGAATTACCTCGTCGCAATTCTGAAAAATCGAAAGCTAAAAAGAGCACAGTTGCTACAAAAGCCGCCAAAAAAGAAGAAGCACCAGCTGAAAATACCCAACCACCAAATAAGCGTTACCTTGTTCGCAATCGTGATAAAGTGATTAATTATGCAGAAGATGGTAGTAATAGTCCTATACCAGAATTTACTCGGTATGAGTCTGCACACCCAAGAGTAGTGTCTTCACCTAAAGTATCATCACCCAAAGCCAGTCCACTAGTGTCTAGTCCATCTGTTGTAAAAACAGATGTTACAAGTCCTTCAACAAGTAAGGAAACAAATGAGGAACGCAAGCCACCACCTATAGTGCTTAGGATATCTAAAGGAACATCAAGAATTGTCAGTACAGATTCAAATGAAGGTTTCACATCACCCAGTTCTGATAGACATTCATCTCTGGATACTCATTCCGATGTAGGTTCTGATCACAAGAAGAGCCCTTCTATGGAAACAATATGTTCTCCAAAACATGAAGGTCTCAAAATTACAATTAAGTGTGCTGGTCTCACTCAAGAAGCTAAAAAAGAAAAGAAGAAAGATAAAAAGGATCACAAGTCACATAAACGTCATCACAAAAATTCTGATGATGAACCATTAAAGAAATTGAGTTCACCACAACCTGGGACTGATGCATATGACCTTTATAAAACACTGGCATCACCATCACAAGAAAGTGAAAAGGAATCCAAGAACAAAGTGTTACCTGGAGATGATATAGAGTCTCAGTTAGCTAAGTTGGATTCTGGTTCAGTTATTAAATCCCCAAGGCTGGAAGTTCAACCAAATGAGCTACCACCAGAACCAAAACCTCCAGAGAGTACTACAGGAAGAGCTCGGAGAAACAGGCCCAATATAAATTATAGCGAAAATGATGATTATTTAGATGTTTTAACAAGTGGTTATTCAAGTAAACACGGAACCAAAACTGTAAGTGACATTAAAAAGGAGGGTAGAAAGACTAGGAAAAAACATGAAACACTAGCTGATATAGCTGCTTCAATTACCACTCCAGAGCATGAACAAGTTATTGAGAAAAATGAAATTCCTATGGAGAAGAATGACTTAATTGACATATTATCTGGTGGGAGTGACAGTGGTAAAGGTGGTGATATTCCTAAGGTCAAGGTCCACAGAAAGCATAAACACAAACATAATAAAACTTCAAGCCCTGATCATGATATGGAGTTGCCTCAGGAGGAAAACACACCACAGAGTGCAGCTAATGAAGAGGCTGGTCAGGAGGAGGAGGCTAATGAGGTAGTTGCTCAAGCATTTAATACAAATAATACTCCAATTTACTCTCAGGCCAACACTCAATCTTCAGATTCAGCTTACAATAGTTGTCCTAATGAGAATTCAGAAGAAGAGAGCCAGAAACATAATCAAGAAGATGTATTCAAATCCCCCAGAGGTATACATGATACAGAAGATCACATACAGAATGATGATAAACCTAGTGTTAAATTAGTTATTACTAAGAAGAAAGGATCAATATTTAAGAGTAAATCACTTGTGAATGATAATCCATCACCTCTGCCTGCAAGGAAGAGACGTCATCTGTATAGACATGAATGGGCTAATGACGTAAGTATCTGTCTTGTTTTTTTGTTTCCTGTTTTCCCTATACATTTTAAATATAATTGAATTTCTTGCCATCCACAATACTGAACTTATTTGTTTTATTGCATAATATTATGACAATATAAAGTAAAATATATTACATATTAACTTGTCAAACAAACCAAAACAATTGTATCTGTGTATGATTCTTTAATTCTATTAAAGTCATTCAAGAAAATTCTAAACTACTATATTATTGTATTGCTCAACAAACCTTGAAATGACTGCAAGTAGATAGTAAAAATATAATGGTTTGATTACATAATGAAACAATACACAACCTTCTTGTTAAAGCCATGTAATTGTACTTACAGAAAGGAAATGAAACGCCAAGGCCAGAGCCTGTTGAGAATGCAGAAGTCAGGAATCCAACGGGTCAAGTGTCAGAAGAACTAACTAGAGTGACCCGGTATAGGGCCCCAGATCCAATTGTAGATGATCCTGTTGAAACTGTGAAACCATACACAAGTGTCAAGTGTAGTAAAGAGGCCAAAGAGGTACGTGTTATATTAGCATAGAGATTTTGTCTGTATCATATTATAATTTTTTTAAGGTCACGGTTATAAAGAAAATCCAGGCCTAATTTTATTTGCATATATATTATTATAATAGTTGATAACATCTAGTTTAAGCAATTAATTCTTTATTTTTTCCTGTTACAGTTTTACACGGTTGTGAGAAATGTGAAGAAAGCACATCAGATCCAGGAAATTGGAGAGTTCCAAGAATTCAATGATGATGTGGAATATCTCTTAGATGCCTTACAGGTAATTTTAACAATGTGTTTTGAAAATATTCATTTTTTTATTTTTTAAGAACTTGTGTATTTTGTAAGCTGTAACCAAAATATACCACGGCGAGACGTAATTAGCCTCCACTCCATAACTCTAATACTCTATATCTCAGTAGTTTTTGGTCATTTCGACAAAATAAAAAATACGGGTTTTCATTTTTTTTATCTGTAAGATGGACTAATTATTTTTTTGTTTTTCATACCTTGGATACATCTCTATTAATAATGTTTTTAATCTAGTCCCGTGTCCTTGACACACAAATGTCAAAATATAGGAAAATGATGTATTTTTGACAGATTAAGATTGAGCTCACTGTGAATGTTCTTAAAATTACGTAGATTGACCCTTATTGCGTACAGAATATTGTATGCCTGGAGTTAGTGGTGGTTAAGTTATTCATGCATCTTTAGGAGGGATGAATGAATATTTTCAACCCAAGACAGGAAGTACTGTTTTGTTTTAGTTGTTATGTTAATTGTTGTAATTGGTGTTGTACTGTTTTTATTAACTAAAAATAAATAAGTTATCCTATTTTGTGTCATAAATATTGAGACAAAGAACAGTAACAGTGTTGTGTCGAGTAAGGTTATAATTTATGTAACAGAGATCTGCTCTGCCTGTGAAACAAGCTGCAGTAAAAATTATCAAATTGTTGATGAGATTGAATACACTACAGTCAACAACGAAAGTCTATTAACACTTTTTAATTCATATCTTGTTTATAGAACAAAATATATTAAAATTAAAACCAAATTAACATTTAATTTAAGAACAATACTCTAATTCCTTCTTTCTCTTCTTTAGCTCTTAGCTTCTTTATAAAATCTTAAGAAGTAAATTGTTGAATCTTATTATGTTAATCAACTTTTGTTTGCTGACCATATATCTGTGTTCCATACTAACTTACGATTGGATTGTTTCTTGCAGGATAACAACCCTATTTCTACGCGTTGCCTGTCTGCAATAACATTGGCGAGCAAATGTACCGCGCCCGCGTTCCGCATGCACCTACGGGCTCACGGTACCGTGCAGAAATTCTTCAGTGCGCTGCATGACGCTACCGATGACCAGGTCAGTTGAAGTTTATTTACTGTAGAAGGCTGTGTGTAATATTATTATCTCAAGCACAAGCAAAGTGAAAGGCAAACAATTATTTTTATGTTAGCTTAAATTAGAAGCCTATATAACTTTTTTGTGTCTGCTGGTAAAGTAACTAAAATTTCATAATATTACAAGTTTTTAAAGTAATATCCCTTTTAAGGTGGCATGGTAACCTGCGAAATTAAAATTTTCTTAATATGAATTTACATAACTATAATCATTGAAGTCATCAAATACAACCCTATTATCTATTCGCGTTAGCTTTATACAAAAGAGGTTCTTAGAAGGAGATAATATGTTCAACATAATTATCATTTGAATTTTTGAGATTAGTTCATTCTTTTTTTTAACAATATCAAAAACGAAAATAAAAGAAGACAGTAAAATGTAACAACTAAATATCAAAAATCGGAAAAAACGGGCATGAAAAATTCACAATATCGAAAAGTGAATGACAATCTAATATTGCTACATATAAAAAAAGTAAGCTGTTGGCAACAATGTATGACCAGATAAGGAAATGCTTTGATTTAGTTGACTTTTAGTAAACCGTTTTTACCGTTCTAGGTGGTGACCACATTCCAAAAGGTTTTTAACATGGACACTAGTGGTCCACGTAAAACTAAATCTAATATATAAAATTCTCGTGTCACGGTGTTCGGCTTTAAACTCTTCCGAAACGGCTCGACCGATTTTGATGAAATTTTTTGTGCTTAACCGGTATCTATGAGAATCGGCCAACATCTATTTTTCATCCCCCTAAATGTTAGGGGTAGTCCACCCCTAAATTTCTTTTTTTATTTTTTAGACAAAATTTTTAATTTCTATTTTTTTATGATACAACATACAAAAATACATACAATCCCCAATTTTCACCCTTCTACGATCAACCCTTATTTTTTAATAGCCATTTTAGTAATTTAATCTATTATTTATATGGCAAAACAACGTTTGCCGGTCAGCTAGTAATTTATATAATTAAAAGACTGATAAATCCAGACGATAGATTCTTCAAATGACAGATTTAAGTATAACAGTTGGTATATAAATTGATTATAATAAATTCAGCATTAATTAATTAATTGTAAATAAATTAAAATATACATATGTTGTACTTTTATTACAAAGTTTGCCCTACAATCAATCTTTTTTATCTTCTATCGAATGCTATCATAAATTCATAATATAGGACTATTTATTGACATTTAGTGATATAGTGAAATTGCAAAAAAAAAATTTTAAGAAAGCTTGATTTTTTTTAAATTCTAGCATCCCTTAGAATTAAAACCAGTAGTAGTTATCTAAATATATATTTAAAAAAATGAGATCCATTAAACAATAAATGATCATGTTTGATACTTAGCTTTGTTTCGCAAAATGTGCCTGTAACATGAATTGCTAAGTTTACGTCATGATATTGTAAAATTAAGTTGAAGGTCCCTATAATATGTTGTTCACCATTTAATTACTATTGCTTATATCATTTATTCATGTTGATGAAAAATTAAAACATAAATAAGATGGTGGTTGACCACATACTAAAGTGGCCCACCATGAATTCCCACTATAAGTGGAAAAAGACTGAACCTAACAACATAAATTTTCTTTACAGAGCTTGGGTCTGTGTACAGCGATGGTGATGTTCGTACTGTCACAAGATCGTCTCAACATGGATCTGGATCGGGAATCGCTCGAACTCATGCTCAACTTACTTGAATCTGATGCATCACATAAGTAAGTTCAATCACTTTTCAATTTACCATTACAATGTATGTGACAACTACCAGAGAATAAATAGCATAAGTGTACTTATCAAAAATATACCTTTAATAGCTCGTCCACGTAAAATTTTAGACCACAACCTACCCTTACACCACCTCGCATCGCAACACCATTACTTCGAGTTCTCTCAGCGTACCACGTATTTGAGACGATTTTTGAAAAAAAGTAATAATATCCTTGCATATATGACACACTCTCGAATTTGTTATTCTGTTCTTGTCACGCAAAACGATAATTCTACCGAATGGCGCGAAGGTAATACGACGCTGTTGTATTGTGACGTCAGATTTGAATACGTCTCTACTTATATTTGAGCCAAATTCGATAAAGAATAGAGGTAAACAAACCGTTGCTGGGCAACGAGTAGTTTGCGCCTAAAAGACAGATGTTAACAAACTTTTCTACATAGATGATTTTCGTAAAAGTAATCAATTTACTTCCTACTAATGTAAACAGTTTATTTATGTTTAGATATATATTATTTGCATAGAACGCTTAACCGATTTGAATTAAATATGACACATGTAAGCTAATTTCCTAATAGGTTAAAATTTTTGATACATATAGGTATATTATACTGAGTCCATACTTGAAAGTATTACAATGCATATGTTACGCAGTTGATTTGAAAGTAACTGAAATACACAAGATTGCTTAGACAAATGCCTCAACTTGGAACTACAAAAACTCATTGGTTGAATTCCACAAAATGTGTTGCAAATGTACAAAAAAGAAAGTTTGATGAAATCCAGGTATTAAACCTGGATTTCATCCAACTTTCTTTTTTGTAGAGCCGTCACGTAAAATTAATGTCGAATTTTTAATGCTTTTTCTAAATACCAAGTTATTATGCATGTTATTTTAGTGATTCTATTGAAATATGCTGTAATAGGAGTTGTTAATAAATGTAATCAAAAGTCGATAATCATGCAAATAACAGGAGATTTGTAAAACGTGAGTTGTGATAACCCTAAATTGGTTTGTTTACCTCTATTCTTTATGGAACTTGGCGTTCGTATTGGTTGTACTTTAAAACGCAAACTACTTCGCAATTTATTGAGCTAGTAGAGTAGTAGAGTACTGATCTCCGGCCACCATAAGAAGGACCATGCGGGCGACGAAATAGAGGCCGTGTCGTTGCTCGAGCGCTAAGGCTCAAGGAGAGTACATGCAGTATGAGCGGCATAGTGGAAGGCTGTGCGGTCGTGGTATCGGCCGCACTTGGCGATGGCCCCCGCTTGGTATGGCGGGCTGATACCAGACGGAGGTGCAGCGAATGTAATAGTATCTCCGGGGCTCCCGACTCATGGTACACGAAGGAATAGTGGGGTTTTAGTCGGCAGAAGTCCGACATAACCTTCCGTTATTCCCAGACGGAGGGTATTAGGATTTCCGCACGACCTGTAGGCCTAGTATGAGTTTTCATTACGAATCTCGTTCGACGATATCGAGCGCGTTTGACTCAGCGATTGGCCCGCTTCAAGGTCGTAAGAACTCTCAACCAATGAGAGCGCCAAACGCGCTCGATACCAATGATCGAGTTTCGTATTGAAAACTCATACTAGGCCCTCTGTACGAGTTTTCTGCTTCGGAATAACTTCGTTTCTGCTGTATTGCATTTCATATCGTTCATTTTGTCCAGTCGCAAAGCTTATATTAATCACATTATTTTTATTTTAGAAATGCGCTCGATGACTGCGGATTGACTTCGGCCCAATTAACTAAGACCCAGGAGAGGGTTCGGGAGTTATGTGCCGAAATAAAGAGCCAAGGAAAGGCGCAGCACTTGGATTTAGAAAATATTACTGTAAGTAGTTTTCTTTTCTATACCTACTATAAGTATCTGTTATTAACTGAATTGAGGTTAAAGCAGTATTTTTTTTTTTATCTGGCCCTTCACTTTGAATTACTCTTGTATTGTGGGTGCGTTTTCAAACAATATTAAACTCACAAACACAAATAGCCAGACCTGGAATAACTATGGTAAGTCATAAAAAGATCTGTTTTGTGCGGGGGCATTTGTTTACAATGTTTCAAAGTTATGGTTTATAAGAATTAACATCATCGTCATTTATAGGTGGGGCACTTGGCCATGGAGACTTTACTCTCGCTGACGTCGAAACGCGCCGGTGAGTGGTTCAAAGAAGAGCTCCGTGTATTAGGAGGTGTTGACCACATTGTGCGCACTATACAGGATTGTGCCGCCAAACTTGATTCTCCTGTCGCTAACTGGACCAATGCTGATGTTGAAGTGCTGAGAAAGGCCGATAGGTGCCTGAGGGTTTTGGAGAATGTAAGTTTTTTTTTATTGTTATTACTAATACATGCATTTTTGTAATGGTAAAGGTTCAGCCTTTACAGTAAAACAGTAAATAAATCCAAGTTCATTTTTTAAAAGTTAATTCTATTAACATTTTGCTCCAAAATGAATAACATCCAGGAATTTTCAATTACATTTTATAAGTACATGTGTTTCTATCGCAAACACAAGTGTGTCGTGAATTTGCAGAATACTGCTCCGTTTACATCTATTTTAAACATCTCACTTAACACCTAAAAGAGCCTGGAATTTAGTCTAACATGAGAACCATCGAGATGAAAAACATGAATTTTGTTTTGTAGAAATGGATGCTAAAGGTATAATGTTTGGTGTACACGTGCAGGTGACGCAGGCCAACGAGGACAACCAGGTGTACCTGTGTGGCGGGTCGGGCGGCGCCGCGCGCACCATCTGCGGTGTGCTGCGTGCGTGGTGCGGAGCGGCGCGTGCGCAGCCGGGCCTGCGCGCCGCGCTGCTCGACGCGGCGCTACCAGCGCTCAAAGTGCTGCTCAATCTCTCGCACAACTTCGGCACTTCGGGTGAGTACTTATACATACCAACTGCGGCGTGGTGCGGCGCGGCGCGTGCGCAGCCGGGCCTGCGCGCCGCGCTGCTCGACGCGGCGCTACCAGCGCTCAAAGTGCTGCTCAATCTCTCGCACAACTTCGGCACTTCGGGTGAGTACTTATACATACCAACTGCGGCGTGGTGCGGCGCGGCGCGTGCGCAGCCGGGCCTGCGCGCCGCGCTGCTCGACGCGGCGCTACCAGCGCTCAAAGTGCTGCTCAATCTCTCGCACAACTTCGGCACTTCGGGTGAGTACTTATACATACCAACTGCGGCGTGGTGCGGCGCGGCGCGTGCGCAGCCGGGCCTGCGCGCCGCGCTGCTCGACGCGGCGCTACCAGCGCTCAAAGTGCTGCTCAATCTCTCGCACAACTTCGGCACTTCGGGTGAGTACTTATACATACCAACTGCGGCGTGGTGCGGCGCGGCGCGTGCGCAGCCGGGCCTGCGCGCCGCGCTGCTCGACGCGGCGCTACCAGCGCTCAAAGTGCTGCTCAATCTCTCGCACAACTTCGGCACTTCGGGTGAGTACTTATACATACCAACTGCGGCGTGGTGCGGCGCGGCGCGTGCGCAGCCGGGCCTGCGCGCCGCGCTGCTCGACGCGGCGCTACCAGCGCTCAAAGTGCTGCTCAATCTCTCGCACAACTTCGGCACTTCGGGTGAGTACTTATACATACCAACTGCGGCGTGGTGCGGCGCGCTGCTCGACGCGGCGCTACCAGCGCTCAAAGTGCTGCTCAATCTCTCGCACAACTTCGGCACTTCGGGTGAGTACTTATACATACCAACTGCGGCGTGGTGCGGCGCGGCGCGTGCGCAGCCGGGCCTGCGCGCCGCGCTGCTCGACGCGGCGCTACCAGCGCTCAAAGTGCTGCTCAATCTCTCGCACAACTTCGGCACTTCGGGTGAGTACTTATACATACCAACTGCGGCGTGGTGCGGCGCGCTGCTCGACGCGGCGCTACCAGCGCTCAAAGTGCTGCTCAATCTCTCGCACAACTTCGGCACTTCGGGTGAGTACTTATACATACCAACTGCGGCGTGGTGCGGCGCGGCGCGTGCGCAGCCGGGCCTGCGCGCCGCGCTGCTCGACGCGGCGCTACCAGCGCTCAAAGTGCTGCTCAATCTCTCGCACAACTTCGGCACTTCGGGTGAGTACTTATACATACCAACTGCGGCGTGGTGCGGCGCGCTGCTCGACGCGGCGCTACCAGCGCTCAAAGTGCTGCTCAATCTCTCGCACAACTTCGGCACTTCGGGTGAGTACTTATACATACCAACTGCGGCGTGGTGCGGCGCGGCGCGTGCGCAGCCGGGCCTGCGCGCCGCGCTGCTCGACGCGGCGCTACCAGCGCTCAAAGTGCTGCTCAATCTCTCGCACAACTTCGGCACTTCGGGTGAGTACTTATACATACCAACTGCGGCGTGGTGCGGCGCGCTGCTCGACGCGGCGCTACCAGCGCTCAAAGTGCTGCTCAATCTCTCGCACAACTTCGGCACTTCGGGTGAGTACTTATACATACCAACTGCGGCGTGGTGCGGCGCGCTGCTCGACGCGGCGCTACCAGCGCTCAAAGTGCTGCTCAATCTCTCGCACAACTTCGGCACTTCGGGTGAGTACTTATACATACCAACTGCGGCGTGGTGCGGCGCGCTGCTCGACGCGGCGCTACCAGCGCTCAAAGTGCTGCTCAATCTCTCGCACAACTTCGGCACTTCGGGTGAGTACTTATACATACCAACTGCGGCGTGGTGCGGCGCGGCGCGTGCGCAGCCGGGCCTGCGCGCCGCGCTGCTCGACGCGGCGCTACCAGCGCTCAAAGTGCTGCTCAATCTCTCGCACAACTTCGGCACTTCGGGTGAGTACTTATACATACCAACTGCGGCGTGGTGCGGCGCGGCGCGTGCGCAGCCGGGCCTGCGTGCCGCGCTGCTCGACGCGGCGCTACCAGCGCTCAAAGTGCTGCTCAATCTCTCGCACAACTTCGGCACTTCGGGTGAGTTAGTTCGGCATTTATGCATACCAACTTTCGCCTGTGTTGAGATCAGTTAAGATGTATCCAGTGTAGGCATGAAAAGTAACAAACAGATTTCACATTTATGATGTTTGTGTATAATATACAGGATGTATCTGACATCGTAATGCAAACTTCGCGAGAAGGCTACACCGCATGCCACTAATAAAATTATTCTAGTCATTTATATCGTTAATGAGCGGTTACAGAAATAACAGCGTTTAAAAAAATATGACCCCTGATGTGAACTCTATTAAATCAGCTGATAGGATAGTTTTTCGAGTTTTGTTCACATTGCGCTTTTTTGTGTGTTTAGCGAATTAATTATTTTTTACTTTAAAAGCTTATTGGGTTATAAAAGTATAGCAATTATGAATGATTGAAAGTGAAAAAAAAACTGCATATTATTTTAAATGTTCAAAGTAAAATAAGCTCTCGACTCCAGTGATACGACATAAAGTAGTCTGCGCGCTAAAATTACAAACAATTATCTTAGATAATAATTTTATTTTCGTCTTCATTAAATTGCAGCTAAAAAGTATTTATGAAAATCCTAAGCCCGTAAAAGTATGAACGGATAATAGTTGAAGCACGCGGGTCAATGGCCCCGCGCCATTCAGCTGTAGATTATCAGAAGTTTACTGTTGGTTCGTGCTCACTTTCGAATTTTTTTTATCACTATGTTAAATCTGCCATTTTATGTTTCTAGTATTTTATTTATTGATGAAACGATTGTATTACTAAGACAAAACCGTTTCGCTGCGGGAAAACAACCATTAAAATTCCACGCTGTATACCACATGTACGTTCCGCGTACTGATTTCCAAAAAATATAAAGGGTGTATCTGACATCGATGCACAAACGAGTACCATGGATCTAGTACATGATTCTGAACCCCCCAGTGGAGGAATTTTTCGTCGGCTTTTTCATGATAAACAAAAAAATATATGTAGTTATTTTTACTTTACACCGTTCCTAAATGCTATACTTTTATGACCCAATCAGATTTTAAAGTAAACATTAAACAGCTAATTACACAAAACAGCACAATGAAAACAAAACTCGAAAAACTATCCTATCAGCTGATTTAATAGAGTTCACATCAGGGATCAACGTCATACCTACAAACCCGGACGGCGGCATGCTTGCAATGTTCAAAGGCCGAGCCGACACTTTTTTTTAAACACTGTGAATTCTGTAACCGTTCATTAACGACATAAATGATTATCATAATTTTATTAGTGGCATACGGTCTAGCCTTTTCGCGAAGTTTCCGTTACGATGTCAGATACATCCTGTATAAGAAGCCCGAATGCTTTCCTCGGCATAAAAAACTAATAAACGCGCGACACGCGACCACCCTCTATTAAGAATTATAGAAGATCACTTACCACGCTGTCGCTGACCCGGTGTGTCCCGCAGAATGTTCAGTGTTGTGTATATGTACTCAATGTCCTACCATGTAGTATGATTAAATATATAATAGTTACAGATAAGAAATACATGAATGTGTATATGTTCCCCGAACGGTCTGTAGATATCCTTCTCCACGAAGAATGTTCAGCCCCCAAACAGAGATTACTCGACGCAGCCGTAGGCGCCATCTGTCCTTCTCCACGTCGTCCCAATGCAAACGGACGCGATTGATCACGTTCACCCGGTTTTTCGGTATTTTCAACTTAATCTCTATTCATCGCACCGATTGCGAAGGCATCCGAATGCCAAAAGAAGGGTCGGCCATCTTTTGATATACACTGCCTGCCTCGCCCGCACGAAGCCCGCGTCTAAACGTGGGCGTCGTGTCCAGCGCTTTATTCGGTCTGAACTGACGCATGACTCTAGCGCCGCTAAGCCCCGCCTACTCCGTATTGCCAGGGAGGCCGGCCATATTTTACCAAACTGACCGTTTTTTTAAACAATGTTAGTATGGTGGATTTTATTACAAATTAAAGACACTTTTCCTGTTTGCCCATGTTTATTTAGAAAATTTGTTTCTGAAAGTTAATTTGTCTAAAATAATAAATATTTATGTTTTATCAAATCTTAAGAACCATGCGAATGAGGGTTGTATCACTAGTAATAATCGACCTATAATGTTCCCCTTCTAAAGCATTATAATGCTTTAGAAGGGGAACATTATAATTGATAATTATCAATGTCAAATGCTCTTCGAATTATTTCTAAGATATACTGATTGAGTTTACTCGTATCGTAAATTACCATAATTAAAATGCATGCCTGCGTGGGTTCTTACCTACAGAGACTATTCGTCAGTCCGCGCCATTTCCAATGAGCCGCCGCTACGGAGTACATTACATTTGCGGACCTAAAAGATAACCTATAATTCAAAGCACAGTCATTGCTGCCTCTTCCTTTCAGTTTTTTATTATTTTTTGTAAAAGACTATTCTGGAAATTGGCTTAAAAATATTAATCTTCTTACGCCCTTTAAAAACACCTTACATTAAAAAAAAAATCCTACCTACTTTATGTTGCTATATTTGTTGCAGTGTCTCTTGGAGCGCAAGTGATCGGTGAGCAGCAATCAGTTATGGAGACTTGTCTCATTATACTGAACAACCAAGGAAACTTCATTCCTGACAACAGAAATTTCGAATTTAGTGTGTGTGTAAGTATAAAGTTTTTCTTTATTCACTATAAAACAGTTTTCATGACTTGCTATATGATTTATTTAATCGAATTTAGTTGTAATTCGCATGGATGTAGGGTATATTAAGCACGGAATAGATAAGTAAGGTTGGAATGGTAATGTGGAGGGGCCGCCGCGCCCCAGTTAAGATACGGAAAGCGTAACTTCGAAAAGCGAAACATTCATTCACCGCGTTTAGTATTCTTCAAACTACTTCAGAGATGGTGATGATAAAATTATCTTTATAGTAGTAACGAAGACAAAAAAATGTATATAAAATATGTAAATAAAACCCCGTCCGACCCATAAGGATAATAAAGGTTAGGTTGGTGCCCACGCCCGCCGGTGAGCGGGCTGCTCACCATGTGGGAGCCACGGCCCCTCTCTAGGAGGGGCAAATGAGGGCCCGCCTTGCTAGGCGGGTTTCGCCGGCGGAGGAGTGGTAGCTCAGGTGGTTAGTGGGTATACCGGGAGGCTCTCTCCCGGGGAGTCCGACATACCCCTCCCGTCCCCCGACGGGCGGGGATGCGTAATTGACATTTTCCCCAGCGACATCAAAAAAAAAAAAAGGTTAGCGACCACCACACACCACAGCAGGTAGGACAACGCCGTTTTCGACGGTATTATTATGAGCGAATAACGATGCGACCGCGTGCCCTGTCCCCTTTCGCCCGCCCATGTATTGCCTACCGCATATGTATTAATTTACCTCCTTTTGCGAAACAATATTTATTTTTTAGGGGGATTTTTTTTTAACTTTAGCCCGGCTTTGTAGGCATTAGTAGAATCAGTTATCGATACCTAACAATACCTTCACGGATCGGACAGGGTTTTCTTTACATATTGTATAATGATAGGTTCAGCCATGTTTTACCAGTTAGGCACGCAATTTTTTTTAAAACATTTAACTTCAGAACTAGAAAATACAATTTAAGAAAATAGTTCCAAACAAAATTATTCAAACTTAAAAAAAAAAATAATAAGTAAGGTACTCACTTATACTATAGTATTGTTACGGGCTAGGGGTACTAAAACGCCGGTTAAGGGTTTCGAAGTTTATTGGCAACGAAGGTACAGTCGATTGTAGGCAATGACAAGTAGAATGTTGCTGACGTTGCACCGAAGTCTTCACTTACGTCCACGAAGTCCGTGTTGTAAACACACAATAACACTACAGATGTTTCTTCACGTAGTACTCAATGTTCTCGTTACAGTTGTCGCAGTAGGTATTCTCGAATATCGCTTCTTATCTGTCGCTTGTTCTCGTATCGCTAGTCTAATGCAGACTGACTCGGCGCCGGCGTCACGGCGCTATATATAGGCCAGCTGATCGAACATTCCAGAATCGTCTAGACGTAATAATAATAGCGCATAACTTCGAGTACATTCACTAGGTACCTACGGTAATTCCCGGAAACGGGCTTCTAGAAATTTCGATGTCGTCACTTAGTTGACAAAATTGATGAAACCTGTACCATTCGATAGGCCGCCTTAAGTCTAGGAATGCGTTTTTATATTACACCTAGACAATGTCTAGGTCTCGAGTTACAGAGCTTAAAAGTTACGCACTGCATGTCACGCGATATTGAACCTTATGCCCTCGACATAAGGTGCATTCGTAACATTGCCCCCTTCTTAGTCGTGCTCGTCCCGAGCATGATTTGATCCGTAATAGCGAGCTAGGCGGTCTACGTGTACGATCTTCAGCTTCCCTCTAGGTCCTTTCTTTATGCGATAGGTGACATCATTTATCCTGGTTACTATCGTGTACGGACCCTCCCATTTGGCTTGGAGCTTCGGACTCTTTCCTTTTCTCCTAATGGGATTATGTAACCATACCAAAGTTCCCTCTTCAAATCCGGGCACGTTAGCTTTGCGGTCGTATCGGATCTTCATTCTCTCGCTGGTTTTCAGACCATTCTCTCTCACTAGCTCATGTATTCCATCTAGTTTACGTCGTAGGTCGGCCACATAGTCGACGGCTAGGATAGGGGTATCGGGGGGTGTTCCGGTTAGTGCATCTATGGGTAATCTAATTTCTCGGCCGAAGTTGACTTTCGCCGGTGTACAATTTGTGCTATCATGTGTTGCAGAGCGGTATGACATTAAGAAGAGTGGAATGTATTGGTCCCAATCCCTCTGGTGTTCTTCAACTACTTTGGCCAAATGATTCTCTAGCGTCTGGTTGAATCTTTCGACCATTCCATCTGACTGAGGGTGGTATGGTGTTGTACGAGTCTTATGTATCCCGAGTAGTTGGCAAACCTCTTGAAACAGTGAAGACTCGAAGTTTCTACCCTGGTCAGAGTGTAACTCCAAGGGAACGCCAAATCGACAGAACACCTCGTGAACTAGCTTTTTGGCGACGGTATGAGCTTCTTGGTTGGGTACTGCAAAAGCTTCTGGCCATTTGCTGAAATAGTCTTGCATGACGATGATATACCTATTCCCTTCTTCAGTGATAGGGAATGGGCCAGCTATATCGACAGCAACTCTTTCCCATGGTGCACCAACATTGTACACTTTCAGCCGACCTCTGGCTCTTGTTTGCGGCCCCTTTACTGAGGAGCAGGCTACACATTTCCTACACCAGTCCTCTACGTCTTCGCGACAATGCACCCAATAAAATCTTTTTCTCACCTTCTCCAGAGTTTTCTTCACTCCTAGATGTCCTCCGGATGCTCCGTCGTGCATCTGCTTTAGCACTGATGCGACTTTATCATAGGGGACAACTATCTGTAAGGTGACCTCCTGTCCACTGGGTGATTCCCATTTCCTCTTCATAACTCCATTGTCAATTATCAGGCTGTCCCATTGAGCCCAGTAACTTTTTGCTGTTGGGCTAAGCGCTGATATTTCACTCCAAGCGGGCCGCTGATCACGTTTCTTCCATTCGATTACTGTCTTCAAGTCACTATCTTCCTTTTGTGCGTCTTCCAATGATCGATTATCCCAGTCTTCATCCAAAGCGTTCACCTGGATAATCCTTACGTTCTCTTTCTTTTCCTGCTTGGAACAATGTCGGCAAGATTCTTCGCAAGGCCGTCTAGATAAAGCATCAGCATTATTGTGTGACTTGCCTTTTCGATGTTCAGTGACAAAGTCAAATTCTTGCAGTTGCTCTATCCACCTTGCTACTTGTCCTTCTGGGTCTTTGAACTGAAGCAACCACTGTAAGGCAGCGTGATCGGTGCGAAGTGTAAACTGTCTCCCAATCAAATATTTCTTGAAGTGTTGTAAGGTCTTAACAACGGCTAGAAGTTCTCGGCGGGTAACACAGTAATTTCTTTCTGGCTTGGAAAGACATTTGCTGAAATATGCAATAACGACCTGCCGATCTCCTTGTGTTTGAGAGAGAACTCCTCCAATGCCAACATTGCTGGCATCCGTGTCCACCAGAAATCGGCCTTCCCGACTAGGGTAACCTAATACAGGAGCCCCACACAAGTGAGTTTTGAGTAGCGCAAATGCCTGTTCGCAGTCAGGATTCCATTCAAATTGACACTTTTCCTCTGTTAAACGATGCAACGGTTTCGCTAACTCAGAGAAGTTCTTCACAAACCGACGGTAATATGCACACAGACCCAAGAAAGAGCGTACCTCAGTTTTGTTACGAGGGGTAGGCCACTTCGACACGGCTTTTATTTTTTCAGGGTCTGTTCGAATCCCTTGCGCCGAAATAATGTGTCCTAAGTATCCAACCTCTTTCTGGAATAGTGTACACTTACTAGGACTGAGTTTTAAATTCGCTTCACGCAGTTTTTGGAACACTTTCTCCAAATTGCGTAGGTGCTCTTCGAAGCTTCGTCCCATAATGATGATGTCATCCAAATAGACCAGGCATGCATCACCAAGCAACCCCACCAAAATGCGCTCCATTAAGCGCTCGAATGTGGCTGGAGCATTGCACAGTCCAAAAGGCATGACATTGAATTGCCAGAGACCGTTCCCAGGACCAGTGGAGAAAGCGGTCTTTTCTTTATCCTGCTGACAGATTTCCACCTGCCAGTATCCACTTTTGAGGTCAACTGTGGAGAACCATTTCATGCCACTTAGCAAGTCCAAAGTGTCATCTATACGTGGCAGAGGATAACTGTCCTTTTTCGTGGCATCATTTAACATCCTGTAGTCAACGCAAAACCTTGTACTGCCATCCTTTTTCTTGACTAGGACAACTGGAGATGACCAAGGGCTGGTAGATGCTTCGATAATTCGGTTTTTCTCCATATCTCTTAACATTTCCGTGACTTCCTGTTCTCTTGCAAAGGGTATACGACGTGGTCTCTGTCTTATCGGCTGTGTATCCCCCGTATCTATATGGTGTTTGACTAGCCCGGTTCATCCCACGTCACCATCGGTCTTCGAGAAGATGTCATGGAAGTTATGCAATAGTTCCTTAACTTTGTGACTTTCGAACTTGTTTAAATTACCCTTACAATTTTCGAGTAGTGTCGATACATGTTCCTGCCACTTCTTATCACGTTCCTTTTCGTGCACCTCTGTTTTTCTCAAAGATGCTACATTATCGCACACACCCACCACGCGATTCTTTTCGAGAGTTATTTCTTTGTTACTAACGTTGATTATGCGTATTTTTGGTTTATCGAAAATCATCATCAGTGTCCTCGCCGTTATCCAGTCTGGGTGATCTCCAGAATCTTCTATTATAATGCAACGTTTGCGGCATCCTATTGGTGATAGTCTAACATCAACTAAGGTTTCTGATCTTGGTGGTAATACCGTTCTCCTTAAACAGTACACAGATCCTTGTTTTCCACCTTGAAGAAATACTTCTTGTTCTGGAAAACTCAATACTCCTTTTGCCACATTCAGGACGCACTGCTGTTTCTTCAAAAAGTCCAGTCCTATTATACAATCATCTGTAATATTCGCTACTAAAATAGGGTGCGTGAATGTCTTATCACCCATTTTCAAGGTCACATTCGTTTCACCAAGGACGAGCACTGGTTGGCCGGTGGCGGTTTGTAATCGGCATTGTGAAGACCCTTTTTTCCATGCTATGGTCCGAGGAAATAGCTCCGGTAGTGCAATAGTTCTTGATGCACCAGTATCCAACGTGAAACTGCATGACTTACCATTCAATTCTCCTTCTATAATAAGACTGTTTCCGTCACCCACTTGTGATACTGTTATAATGGGGGCTTCACGTCGACCAGCCAGTACTCGCCCCATAGCCCTGGCTGTTCCTAGTTTAAATCCCCTGCTTCCACCTGTGTCCCAGAAGTACTTCTTCCCTTAGACTTTCTGGGACAATTGATCCGAATATGCCCCTTTTCGCCGCACTCATAGCAGGTTGGTCCTTGTCGGGTTTTTATTGGTGCGGTTACCTCACGGATACGATGATGTTGTCGGCCATCTTGGCGTACAGCTTCCACCTCTAAAGCGTGTGTCAAGGCTGCCTTCAGAGTCTGGTGGTGACCCAGACGAACTGCAGCCCTGACTTCTGCATCTCGAATCCCATCAGTAAACGCTTGCACTGTAGTAGTATCAATCAATCCCGGCGTTGATGCATACGCCCTCCGAACAATACGTTCTATTTCCGTTGCCCATTGTTGTAAACCCTCACTGGTCCTCACCTCACTGCTCTTCTGTGTGCGGTCCCGGAGTTGAGCCCTGTAGACATGTTCGAGGTGTTTCTCTCCATATCTAGACTCCAACGCTTCTAACAGATTGGCTAGGGTATTGCAGTCGCCGGAAATATTTTCGAGAATTTGTACCGCATCACCACGCAGAGCAAGCGTAAGAGCGGTTACCGCTTGATCGTCGTCCCAGTTGTTGCCTTTTGCAACCTTTTCGAATTGTAGACGGAAGGCCACCCATGATGTTGTTCCGTCAAAATGAGGTACTTGGAACGTCGGCAAAGCACTGGGTACAGGCATCACACCTTTAATACCTCCTTTTTGTACTTTTTCTATTTCTTTCCCAAACTCCATGATGGTATTGTCCAGTTTCTCGAAACGCGCATCATGATTGTCTATACGTGCATCTTGCTGGTCTATGCGCGTATCTTGCTGGTCCATACGCGCATCTTGTTGTTCTGTTTTCATTTTAAGCTCGTCGACCTCTTCTTTGGTTTTATTCCACTTTTCATTCAGTTCTAATACCAGTTGTTGGGATTTATCTATTTTTGCCTGGGTTTCTGCCTGGGATTGTTTTATTTGTGCCTGGATCTCTGCCTGAGATTTTGCCTGGGATTCTGCTACACTTTTGATTTGTGCCTGGATTTCTGCCTGGGATTTTGCCTGAGATTCTGCCATACCTTTTATTTGAACCGTCAAGTGAGCCAGCAACGCCGACAAATCGCATCCACTGCTTCCGGGAATAGTTGTGGTAGTAGGCGCACTTATAGGTGTTACGACGGCCGTTTCTGTTTCGGGTGCAGGGACACCGAGCGATTCTTCCTCTTGACGCGCCAAATCCATCGCTGCTTGTCGTCGCGTGCGAACTCTTTCTTCTTCCCTTGGCGTGACCGGCATCCCACTTCTGACACCAATTGTTACGGGCTAGGGGTACTAAAACGCCGGTTAAGGGTTTCGAAGTTTATTGGCAACGAAGGTACAGTCGATTGTAGGCAATGACAAGTAGAATGTTGCTGACGTTGCACCGAAGTCTTCACTTACGTCCACGAAGTCCGTGTTGTAAACACACAATAACACTACAGATGTTTCTTCACGTAGTACTCAATGTTCTCGTTACAGTTGTCGCAGTAGGTATTCTCGAATATCGCTTCTTATCTGTCGCTTGTTCTCGTATCGCTAGTCTAATGCAGACTGACTCGGCGCCGGCGTCACGGCGCTATATATAGGCCAGCTGATCGAACATTCCAGAATCGTCTAGACGTAATAATAATAGCGCATAACTTCGAGTACATTCACTAGGTACCTACGGTAATTCCCGGAAACGGGCTTCTAGAAATTTCGATGTCGTCACTTAGTTGACAAAATTGATGAAACCTGTACCATTCGATAGGCCGCCTTAAGTCTAGGAATGCGTTTTTATATTACACCTAGACAATGTCTAGGTCTCGAGTTACAGAGCTTAAAAGTTACGCACTGCATGTCACGCGATATTGAACCTTATGCCCTCGACATAAGGTGCATTCGTAACAGTATGCTTTCACCACTAAAAAGCTTCGGAGTATTTTTTAAAATAATTGTTGCGGAAGTTCTTTCCAGCTGTTAGGTAACTTATTATAAATAACTGGAGCCATGCAGTAGGGACTTTTGCGTATAAGTGCTGACATAGCAAGCTATTGTTGCGTCTATTGCGGGGAAAAACGTCAGCTATACGTCTGAAACTACCCTGATCTGCCTCCACAAATACAACAACTTCTAGTACAAGATAATCTCCCTTATTCATAAAAGATGTTTAAAGTTAACTAGTGATTAACGATTCTTTAACCATATATTTTAGACTTTTGCACGTCACTTAACTTTAATCTTCATTTATGAATTAACTCCTTAACCACTGTGGTGTTTATTCATAAAGGATGATTTAAGTTAAGTGACGTTAAAACGTCAAAATTGAATGGTTAAAGAATCGCTAATCACTAGTTAACTTTAAGCAGCGTTTATGAATAAGGGGGAATGTCCATATCTTATATTTTTTAAAGTATGGTTTACAACTATCAGTAGGTTTCATTTTAAACATCGCTCGAATGCATCTTATTTGCGCCTTGAAGGCAGTTTCTTTTTCAATAGAGTTTCCCCAAAATATGATCCCATACCGTAAATGTGATTCTGCTATGCCATAAAATGCCGTAAGAAGAGCACCTGTATTAACTATAGGTGATAATGTGTGTAGAGCATATATATGCAGACTTGCTCGTTTTCTTACATAAAATATCAATGTGGGATTTCCAATTTAATTTTTGATCTATTTCGAGATCCAAGAATTTTGTACTTAAAACATCTTCTATTGTATCCTTATTGTTGGGAATGTTTAAATTAATAGTAGAAGACTGTTGTCTCAAATGGATAACTTTATTATACATAAATTTAATTTTAAATTATTCACGTCTAGCCAGGTTACCATCTGTTGTAAACTACTGTTAATGTCAGTCTCATAATTATTTATCCTTTTACAAGGTAATGTAATCGTACTATCATCAGCAAATAGTGTAACTGGTCGTTCTAAAGATTTCGGTAGGTCATTTATGTATGTATATAAATGTCATCATCATCATCAACTTTTTTACTGTCCCACTGCTGGGCACAGGTCTCCTCTCATACAGAGAAGGATTGAGCGTAATCACAACGCTTGCTCAATGCGGGTTGGCGATTTCAGACTTATAAAGTCCAGGTTTCCTCAAGATGTTATCCTTCACCTTCAGTCAATGGTGTCCAAGATATACTTGGAAAGTACATATAACTTTAGAAAAGTTACATTGGTACTTGCCTGACCTGGAATCGAACCCGCGTACTCATACTTGAGAGGCTGGTGTTTTAACCACTAGGACCTAAAACGCTGCCTTGTGGTACCCCAAATAATAATTTATTTACGTTCTGAAGACCGAAATATCTCTTCACGTTTAGTTTTTTATCAACTTTAATGATTTCTGTGATTTGTTTTCTATTTTGTAGGTAAGAATAATATAATGAACAAACTATATTCAGGTTTCGTATAAAGAAAAATATATGGGCATTTCTCCACTAAATGGAAAATCGCTGTCCCAAGCTAATTTTATGTAATAAATCTTAATATTTCTCAGCTTTTTGTATCAATAATGACATAGTATTATGCATTCTTGGCACGCCACAGATTATTTAGTAATTTAATAATGTTATATTTGAATAAATTAACCTCAAACACCCCAAAACACAGTCCCCTGGTACGTCCCTTTTCCAGAATTACAAGTCTTGTTACCAATATTAATTTGTTTGCAGTTGATAATTGAATAAAAAATATCCTAATACATAAGAATAACTTTAAGTATCTTTATACTTCACAATTGATATTTTTTACAATATAATTTATTCAAAATATCTATGTGCGAATGCTGTCCTCAAATTATTAAAACAGTCCCCTGTTAAAATTTGAAAACCGCGCTAAAGTCAAATTTTGTTTTGGCGAGAAACATTTAGATCGTGAAATGAAATTCAATCGGTGTGAAGTTCGTTCGGTTGTGGAGCTAAGAGGGCAGCCGCCACTAAAAAAAGTGTGACAACTGCATCTGCTAGTGATCCACGCGTCTCGTCCGTTAGAGGAAACAGTCCACTGGTAAGCCTTTTTTTTACTTTTGTAACAGTTTTAATAGTGACAACTGGTTCAAAATAATTAATTATCTAGTATGGAGCCACATCTGTTTCGTTAATCTGATATGTTTAAATGATTTTGTTTTATTAAATATTTATGAAAAAATTACAGTCCCCTGGCCAACAGTACCTTGTCATCTCATTGCACAGGGGACTGTTCATACTACAGGGGACTGTTTGCTTAGGTTTTGTGAAGAATGATATGCCAAACTACGCATCTATGATCATTAACATTATTGTCTCTTTCGTAGGTATTATCTAAAAATGGCACCGAAAAAGAAGTCACCCAAAACAAGAGAAGAAATATTAGAACAAAAACGCACAGCTGAACGTTTGAGATATCAACGGCTTAAAAACGACCCTCAAAAAAAAAGAAGAAATGAAAGAAAAAGAAAGGCGGAAATATCAAAAGCAAAAGGCGCGAGAAAATTAGTTAAGGATATGAGTCGTTATGAGCATAAGGCTATAAAAAAGACTTGGAAAGAGCATTGTTCTAAGTATCGTGCAAAGAAAAAAGCTATGAAAGACATAATCAATACTTTTTTGAGGGAAAATACACCAGATGCAGAGGATCGAATGGAAGAACTTCCGGCACCTTTAAGAACATCAGAAACTGCATTAGTTACAGCAAGAAAGAAAAATGCTAAAAAGAAACGTGAAAAGATACTGAAAGAAAAAGACCTTAAGATTCTGGAATACAAACAAAAAATGGAAAAATATAAAAAAAGGTTACAACGATTGGAAAAACAAGTTAGAAATAACAGCAAAAATGATGAGATACCTAACACAAAACTAATAAGAATGTGTGATACTCCAGCAACACGCAAAGATGTTTTTAAAAGAGCACTTTTCGGGGAAGTATTGAATAAACAATTAAAAGAAAACTATGCAGGTTTAAAAACGCAAAAAGAGAAAGATATTTTCGGGAAAGTTGTATCTGGTGAAATAGTAAAAAAATATAAATTATGGTGGACTCAAGCTACGTGCAAAAGAACTGCAGATGCCATAGTTGCTACAGGAGGTGACGTTGACAGTTTGGAATCTTTTATTGATTCTGTGCAGCAAAGATGTCCTGCAATTACAATGTTTACGATTGACTCTGATGCAATTAATAATATTACTAAGTATTGATATTCAGTAAGACGCCAAGAATTTGAATTCAAAATACATCAAATTAAGGGTAAAATATTACGATGCCCTTTGGGATTACCGCAAGGTGCCGAGAAACTTATAATGAAAAGTTTAAGCTGCTCTTGTGAAGAAGAGTGTCAGCATTTTAGTCTAGGCGTTATGAACTACCAAGTGAGGAAACTTCGTGATGAGGACGTTTACACAGACTCGGAATCCGAAGGCGAAACCAAGCTAGCGGATAACTCGCCAGATACTAACATTATTACAGAAAATGAAATTTTGCGACCGTGTGACAATTTCGACACTGATTTTGAGAATACTGCAGGGCCCAGTACAGTCAGCCAACAGCAATACAAGAGTGGTGATTATGTTTTAGTCAAGTTTAACGTCAGAAATACCGAATATCGTTATGCTGCTGTTATTAATCGGGTAGATAATGAGGAAGGCGAACTAACGGTAACTTTTATGAAAATTTGTGATAATAAGGGCCACAAGTTTAAAATGGACGAAAATGATATTTCTGATGTCAGTTTTGACCAAATTTTGGAGAAGTTACCAAATCCAGATCTAAGTCAAAAAGGGAGAAGATTATTTTATTATTTTCCAATATTTGTATCGGTCTTTCAGAAATAAGTTAATTTAAAGCTTTTTTTCCTGAAGTGCAATGTTAAGGTTTACAATTAATATAAGTTTTTAAGTTTAATATAACCTTAGTGTGTTCAAAAGTACAATTGTTTCAAAGTATTATGTTAACCTAAAATTGTGATATGATTAGTTGTAGTAATTTTTCTTTGTTTATATTTTAATTTTTTATTATTATAAAGACTGACTTTAGAGTTATACCATTAGTCTTAAAAACCGTTGAACTAAGAAGTTGATTTTGTTAAGTTTAACACAAATGTTAACACAAAGCTCTAAGAAAAGTCACTATCATAAGTAAAACTTGTTTTAATACTGTTGATTTATTCCTAAAAATTACATATTTTAAAAACGATAAAGAAAAATAAAGACTTTGATTACTTTAATAAACCAAAATACTCGTTTTTGTCCTCAAAACATTCCCCTGGATAGTTACAACAGTCCCCTGTCAGGGTTTTGCATAAAATCGTCCATAACTAAAAAACAAAGGGGAAAATGTGTGAGCTTTTTAAAGATATATATTTAGTATGCTATTGCCCTTCATTTAATTAACAAATATTCTCAATATTTCATAAAATATGCTTAGGACACCACTGTATGGACGAATTTCCAAATAGCAGAGAAACATCCATATATTGTATTTCGGGAGGTATTTCATAAATATGCATATCGATAATATAAATCTACTAGCTACATACTTAACTAGCTCACTGCAGTAAGCAGCAGCCGTACCACGTTACCAAGATTTGGGCAGTATGCAATGACCAAAATATTATTGTTAACATAAACGTAACACCCAGCAATGTAATACGTTTATTTGTTCGATTAAAA
Source organism: Sesamia inferens (assembly GCA_037179545.1). Taxonomy (NCBI): domain Eukaryota; kingdom Metazoa; phylum Arthropoda; class Insecta; order Lepidoptera; family Noctuidae; genus Sesamia; species Sesamia inferens. The sequence goes on from CM073930.1 coordinate 14,817,549, forward strand.
GGAGATATTTCAGAAATGTATGGAGCCTGGGCCAGCACATTGTACACTTAATGCTAGGTATAGTTACGCTATAGATAATTGTTTTTAATGTTAATTTCCTATATTTTGGCTTAGTTTTTGTACAGATTCAATTTAACTCGGCCAAGGAGTGCAACACAACTACTAATAAATTGGTGGTCAGCAATAAGCGAAATAAGATTTTGACAGTGACACTTGATTGACGTGTCATGTATCTAAGGCTATCGTAAATATATTATCTACCATATGACTGCGAAAAAAAAAGCATGAATTCCGAACATACAGCCCATTAAATAAACTCAAATCAACAGTCGACACAAACACAACGGGAAAATAGAACTGTCAAAGTCGCCAAAGAAACGTCATAACCAGTGTCGTAGCTACCGTAATAAATGGTTATCTCACTAAAAAACCGTTTCAAATAATTAATTATATATACTTCTATTTTAGTCGAATTAATTTAGTAAATAAAACATTTTCATAAAAATACTTATGAAAATGTTTTATTTTTTTCCTTTTTATCTACATAGCATAAATAGTGGTGGCCCAAAATGAAACATCTCCTTTTGTTGGGTAATAAGAAAAGAAATTTTTGGATAATATTTTTGCCAAACGTAAGTTTTTGTTCTAAAATGCGTAATAAATATCATTATTATTGTACTTACTTATGGTAGGTGATACCATGACGTTTTATTTCCTTTGTAGAACTACTGTTTTTGCACATAATCACTGAACAACTCGGCATTTTAAAAAAAAAATACTGCTATGTTACGCGTACGCTAGTCAACTTCTGACTGACAGCGTTTTAGAGCGATGTTACTGTTTTACCCACATTGCATTCTCACCGGCTACGCCCCCGATGCCACTAGTCTCTTGCTTACAGTGGAGTTATATGAAGAGACAAGCGGCGACACGCGATCTATTTAATACAGATCCCGCACTATATCCATTCTATATCTTTTTATCTATTCTGTGATATTATGCGTCCCGTCTTCATTATTAAATAGGGTTAGTGACCCCATCGCCATAAATTGAATAACCCTTTTTGCATGACTATTTATTGAACTTTGTTTAGATATCATTATCTTACCTGGCACTTATCGCCAGTCATTATAGAATTATTTGTCTCAACTTCTTGATATTCCATCCAATTGTATCGCCTTCGGGCTGTGGAGGTCAGACGGCAGTCGGTTCACAGAAAATATCGAAGTTTAGCCAAAATTTGCAGTTAGACTGGTAAAACGGACCCCAGACTCCAAAGCCGAAAAAGCTTCGGATGTGACTGGGATTAACGCTAAAATGATGGTGATGTCTTCTTGATATTCCATCCAAAGGTTTCTGTAAAAGATCACTCTTAGCTAAAAGAACGCCCATTTTGTCATCCTTTATATTTATGCCCTATACATATACAATAAAAATAATTTTCTGTCTTATCCAGGTGCTGTTACTCTTAATAAACTTAGTCCAAAACAACGAACAGAATACACAGAGGCTGCTGAGCGTCCGCATTCGTATTGACAACGAAGATGACATCATATCACGGAGCGTCGGCGCGTTGGACCTTATTGTGGACTTGTTCTATAAGAGAGAAGAACTCGCTAGGTAAGTTTTTGAAGACCTAAAAGGAAAAAGGACACCTTCTAAGCTGACTTTGTTGCCCAAGCTAACTATTGATGGGAGGGTACCGAGTATACCGATAACTGTGAACAGCTATTTGTATAAAAACCCAAAATATACTAATAAGTTATAGGGATGTTCCTCGGTGGCTACCCATAACTGATAACATCGGCTGCCGACAGAAGTTACCACCCACCAGTCAGTCTTTCCGCTAAGCGATTCATCGTATTCCATGATGTCTGTGAAACCGTACGGAGGACGTGTCTGAGTAGCTATGTTGCGATGTGTGCGAGTATGTCGTGGAGGGTCTCCAGATCAATCTCCTTCTGGCGCAGCACCGTTGTTCGTGTTGTTGGGTTTAACGTCACCTCGCTCTACTGCCGTTTTTCTTCCCATTCACTCAGTTTTTTGTTTTGAGAGAATAGGCTCTTAATAAACTAGCGCCATCCATCAGCGACTGCATCACTGCTTACCATGAGGCGGGATTGCGTTGAAGCACTAGTTGTCTATTAAAAAAAAATGCATATTTTGGCAAACAAATATTACTGAAAATTCTGTAACAAAATGCATAGCAGGCAAAAGTATAGAATCAAATTTATTGTTGTCGCTATACAGGTGGCCTTTATTAATGATGGTGAGGTGACATTCAAGGACAGATATGATTATACTGGCTATCGTCAGTTGCAATTTGACTTTGACTGATATATAAAAGATTATTGCGTACGACCATCAGTCACCACAATAGTAAATAACATTCGAATTAGTAAAAACATTAAAGTATATTGTATATTTGTTTCAACTGCAACATAGTTTGTTCTTCAACTTTGCATAAGAAATTCATAGGCCGTATCTTTGAAGTACGTTTTTTATTTAAATCGGTTCTCTCCCCACTTGATTTAACTAAAAAAAAAAATTACTCACAGCAAAATGAAGTCTAGGCAGCCGAAAGGAGTCGCTGTGTGAGGGTTCAATCTCCATTAAGTTTCGAGACAACCCGTAGGGCGCGAGTCCTGCTTTTGGATAGTACAAATAAGCGACAGACAAAAATTAAGACACCGAGAACTAAGTTACGCACATCAATTTTTCATGGTCAGTCTGTATGTACAGATGTTTTTGGATCAATTTCAAGTCATTGGGTGCCAATGACTTGTTTGTCACTTTTCCACTGCTGAGTATAGGTCCTCCCTTTCCCACAGTACTGCAGCACTTATAGTACTATTAAATATTTTCACTTTTTATTTCTTTATTTTTGACATTTCAAAATTTGCATAATATATTTGTATATGTAGTTTGTTATTATTTGTATTTCTGATTTATTTTAATATTGCATTGTTTGTGTTGTATGGGCTGTGATGCCTGAAATGGCTGTATAAATAAATAAATATCCTGTAGGACCTCAACTTCAGGGAGCAATGTCAAGTGCTGCTTCTGGTAAATAAATATTATCTTTTGTTTGATTTTTATAGGCGGGCTGAAGAAAATACCGATGCTTTACTAGATGGGGAAAAGGAGCCGGACGATAATAGTGACAAGAAGAAGCAATCTCAGGACGATATAGATGAGACTGTTGCAAAGCGTAAGTTTTTCATTAATAACTAACCATCCATACTAATATTATAAATGCGAAAGTAACTCTTGTCTGTCTGTCTGTTTGTTACGCTTTCCCGGATAAACCTCTCAACCGATTTTGATGAAATTTGACACTGACAATCTTTAGACCCTGAGAAAGGACATAGGCTACCTTTTATTGAAAAACGATATTCCCGAGGGGAATCTAAAAATCGCGATATAACCGAATTCCACACGGGCGAAGCCGCCGGCGGAAAGGTAATAGTAAATATAATACAATAAAACCCGCTTAAAAGGATATCTCAGGGACCCCATCAACAACGCGTCTTAAGCGAGAAAGCGTATTATGCGGGATAGGGAAAATAAAACGAACGTACTACGTCTTATTATGTATTTTGTTCTTATTATTTTAAATTATGTACATTCAATACGTCATTATTTAAAATCATCACTTATTTTGGTTTGACAGAAAGATTTTCATGCATTAGCAATTAAAAGATTTTCAACATAATTCAACTTCTGCAGTGCGTCTTCACTTTGATCCAAAGAAGCAACATAGCGTCTTAAATCATTAACAGCAGCTGATAACGCCTGGGTGTTTGACAAAATCGAAATTGACTCATATTAATAATAGAATTATTTTATTTATTTGGGACAAAAAACAGTTACCTATATGCTACAATATTAATAATCGGCTAAGGTATAATAAATAAATAATAAATAAATAAATAAATATATACGGACAAATCACACAGATTGAGCTAGCCCCAAAGTAAGTTCGAGACTTGTGTTATGGGATACTAACTCAACGATACTATATTTTATAATAGATACATATATAGATGAACATCCAAGACCCAGGCCAATCAGGAAAAGATCGTTTCCCATCATGACCTGTCCGGGGATCGAACCCGGGGCCTCCACGTCGCAGTCAGGCGTGGTGACCGCTGCGCCACGGAGACCGACAGCGGAAGCACTGTTTGCTCCGGTCTTTGGTGGACGGGCAGAGCGCCGCAGTGTGCCCCGTGTCCATGCACTTACGACAGCGCATTGGGCGCTGATCCAACAGGTGGATGGTGGCGGCGCTCCAGCCTACGTCCACTTTCCCCCGCTCCGCCAGCTGCTTTGCGGCCTCTACGGGGCATGAGACTCGGACCGAGCCCATGCCCCTCGCTCCCGACACAATTATAATACATAGTAAACAAACATATAACCCACACCAATGTTCACGGAATCATATTGATTGTACAAGAAATAAGGAAACAGACGTATACAGAAGGGGACAGTGAGAAAATAACGAATGATAAAACTAAACCCTAAAAATCACACAATACAATTCAAGATAGCGTGCCCGTCCAGATATGGTCTGTTGGCACAATCATGTCACACTAAATATCAGCAGTTAAGGATTACCAGAAAGTAAATTAATAGCCATTTTTCTAAATTTGTTCTGGTTAAGAGCGAACATATCTAGATTTGCAAAATATGAATTGTAAATTTCTAATAATCGGCGAAGACGAGCTCTCTCCCCAGCATTCGTTCTACATTGCTCTGTATAGAGCAAGCGGGTTGCTCGTACTTCACGCCTACTAGCAATTGGCTTGTATCCTAAAAAATAATTTAATGTCCACCAGATAGATTCATAAAAAATATTGAACACGTATTTTTTATTTTTTCTTTCATGCAAATACTTCGGAAGATATATTGATTTGAAATGTCGCATGACGTCACGCCGTTGTACAAAATCTACGACGGCGTGACGTAATTAGCCCCCACTCCGTAACTTTAATACACTATATCTCAGTAGTTTTTGATAATTTCGACAAAATAAAAAATACGGGTTTTAATTTTTTTTATTATCTATAAGACGGACTAATTATTTTTTTGATTTTCATACCTTGGATACATCCCTATTCTAGGTACCACATAACGTATAACATATTATATTATGCGTCTGCATTTAATCGGGAAGTGATCATCTAAATCTTTTAACCAGTCAATGAACCGAATGCTGGTCATCTAAGCTCGAGATTGTGCATCATATGTTACGGGGAGCGGTCTTACGTTTTTGAAACAACGCGGATTTTTTGGTTTGCCAATCACTAGCAAACGTAACTTTTCTGACCCATCAGAATTAGCACAGGCCAAGACAGTCAGTCTCTCTTTACTTACTACTTGGGATTTATCTAGCATCAATGGCCTGAGCGAGCGAAATGTATGAAAATATGTCTCAAGTTGGAGGGACTGGCGTAGTATGCGAGAAATCGTATTAAACGGGTTGTACTCTATATCATGGTAAATAATATAATCAAAAATATGAATTAAAAAAGAAATATATATATATATAAATTTTTCTCGGTGGTAGGCCATAACATCGGCTGCCCGCAGAAGTTACCACCCACCAGATAGTCTTGCCGTCAAACGATTCGTCGTGTTCCGGCATGATGTCTGGTGAAGCCGTACGGAGGGCGGGTCTGAGCAGTTGTGTTGCGATGTGTGCCGGTTATGATGCGCCAAATGTTGTTGTGTCGGGAGTTTGGTCGTGGAGAATCTCTCCAGATCAATCTCCCTGTGGCGCAGCATCGTTGGTCGTGTTGTTGAGTTTAACATTGCATCGCCTCGCTCAACTGCCGTCTCTCTTCCTACTCATGAAGTTTTTTAGTGAATAGGTTCTTAATAAACTAGCGCGCTTTACCATCAACGATCGCATCACTGCTTACCATCAGGCGGGATTACGATTAGGGGCAGGTCATGTATACAGGAGGCCTAAAGCTTAACGCTGCGGTTAAAGACAAAAAAAAATGTAACAATTAGCTTTCGTACACAAGTTCATGCACTAGAGTTTTTTTTTTTTTTTTTTTTTTTTTTTTTTTTTTTTTTTTTTCAGTAAAAATTTTATAAGCATAATTTGCTCTACATTTGGTTAACGATTCTAAAACGTAAGTTCTTTTGCGCACAGTGATAACACATGGTTAAACGCCTCTGATCAGTTAGGGACTATTATACTCTTCATAAAATTTCATCCCACAGGATTTCACCTCTTACCCTAAAATACAGTATTTTTTCTTTACCTTGTGATTGCGAATCCTAAGGTAGTGTAAAAATGCGTTTTTATTTATCTCCTCTTTTTATTTGCATAACACAACATTTAAAACACTAGTTTGAGCTATACTTGACATTTTCTGAGTAGTATATTTCGAAAACCATTGGTAGTAGAATTTTAATTATGCAAAATTAAGGTACAAGGAAACGTTGTTTTATGGCTATTTATGTTGCACCTGTGGCGACATAAATCGCCATAAAACAACGTTTTATAGAAAAAATCTTAAAAAATTTAACCGACTAATTAATTGTTATAAGGGGTGGTATGGTATAACTTTCTTCACTTTGGTGCCAAAGTTTCATCTACTTCGATCATTAACTCTTGATTGTCAATTATTAGCAAGTCGTGTTAATAGCAAAGGTTTTACTTAAAAAGAGATCTTATATACTATTGGTATATAAGCATCTCGTAGCTTCAGAGCAGAAACCTATTCCATTTTTAGGGTTCCGTAACTAAAAGGTAAAACCGAACCCTATTCACGAGACTTCGCTGTCCATCCGTCTGTCACCAGGCTGTATCTTATGAACCGTAATAGCTAGACAGTTGAAATTTTCAGAGATTATGTATTTCTGTTGCCGTTATAACAACAAATACTAAAAATAAAAAATATCTCATAGTTAAGGGGAGCTCCCATACAACAAACATGATTTTTTCGCCGTTTTTTGCTCAATATTATTAACAGAAATAGATAGATGCTTGAAATGTTCACAGAATATTTGGTTATATATTAAAATTAAAAATAAATAATTAAAATAAAATATATATTGAAGGGGAGTTGGGGGCTCCCATACAGCAAATGTGACTTTTTTGCCGTTTTTCGTCCGACTCGCATTTGCCAGTTTTTTTTTTTTTTTTTCTTATAAGTACATAATCCAATAATTCGTAATATTCCAACATTTATGTTGTTTTACGTGTTAAAGCAACTTGCGACGCATCGTCTCGCGACCAATGTTCCAGGGTTTTAATTTAGTGCGTTTGCTGCGCGCTCTTTCAGAATACCCTGCTGATGGCAGGTTACTTTATGTACTAGGATGTGTAGTAACGTGTGTGTTGTATGTGCAGTGCTAGCGCGTGCCGGCGCACATATGGAGCACAGTATGGTAGGCGCCTACATGGCGCTCCTGCTGGGCCACGCGGCCGGCGCGGCGCCACACCACGCCCGCGCCGTGCGCGCGCGCGTGCCGCTGTACGCGCCGCTGCTGCCCACACTCAACAAGTACTACGCCTTCCTGTCGCTCACCGCCAGCGTAAGTACACACACTACGTCACACGATCAAGGCGCCACATGGCGCTCCTGCTGGACCACGCCTCCGCGCTACTCCAATTCCGATCCTGATACATACAGACTAAAACAGAACTGGCTAAATATCTCCGCATAAACCGGGGAAATATGGAAGTGATGTTAGGTTATTAAATATTTTTAGTTTCTTTTAACAATTATAAGTTTGTTGTTAAATAAAAATAAATTTTGTTATTTCAGGCCGAAGCCGCAATCGTGGCTCACGTCAAAGCGACGCAGCGCATTATCGAGTTTATGGAGGCGAGCGACAAGGAGGCGACAGAGGCGGTGTGCGCACAGGCCGATGTACCGCAGGACATGTCGCTCAGCAACCTCAACTACAGTCAGCACAGCTACGCTAGCACCGAGCGACACTCCTCGTCCCTGGAGCTTGACAGCTACCACTGAGGGCCTGTGATGCGTGCTAACCGATGCCGAATCACGCATAGTCCTCGGTCGGTGTCGGCTAAATCGTCTTGACTGGACCAACTATGACTACCACATTGTTGACCCAGCCTGATGTCGACTTAAACCGAAGAACTCTGAAGATCGGATCGTTTTGCCCTCTGGTGTTATCATAAGTTTTGATCAATAAAGCAGGATATTTTAGGGATAGCAGGATTGTTTTAACATAAACGGAGATTTATTATTGTTCTGTTGGCTGATAGAGTTTATGTAGGGTATTGGATAGTGTTGAGAAGCGTTGATTTTGACGTGAACTACCCATTTGACGAGAATGGGAATAACACGCGGTTCTGTTAGTGCATGCATATGTGTCTTAACATATATCTACTAAGCGTTAGTAATTCTGAGTCTTGAGTTCATCCTTGTTGTATGTAAGACTTGTAAATACGAACCAAAAAACAAAGTAACCCTTGTATATTGTGAACACCCTTAGCAATAGTATATTATATGCCATTTGTAAAAGTGAAACAATATTATAGGTGGTGGACGTTTGTTTGCACGCGGCTATTATAAGTACTCTTCTCTTTGTATCGATACTTCTTCCTTCTCTTTGATATTGTAAATATAAATCACAGACTGTTAAGATGATAGTTACGTTGACGACATAGATGTGGGTTATGAAGTCTTAATTAAATTGAGATATTCCGAGTTTAAGCCACTGAACTGGCAATATAAAAGTGCAAAAATAGTCGAGTAAGTGTATAATAGATATGTATTCTTTTATGTGAATATTGTGTCTGCACTTTTTGTATTATACTGCTCCAAGAGAGTTACAAATTATTAGATTATTGTTCTATTGAGGCACAATCATTTATTGTACATACATTTTAGCTAGTACCAATAGTTCGGTCTCTGTTGGGTAAATTTAGTGTAGGAACAGTTGATGGTGTCCAGATATGTTGATGTAATGCGTAGCAACGGCGGCGTGGCGTGGGGTGTCATGGCGTCAGCACACGTGCAACGTACCGTGGGGGACGCTGTCTTACGAGATGGTGCAAAATGTACAAACATTGACAGTCACTCGCAAATGAGAGAATGACCTATGCTTAGATATAAAAAATATAGGACAATTTACGATGTTGGATTTTTAACCAATAATTGTAAGATTAGACACTGTTTGAATTATATATATTTTTTAAACATAAACTTGATTGCAAGACTCCATGTTCACAACTCGACTGATGTCCATTAGGCGAAATTTTATTTTTATGATTGAAATGTAGCACTAATAAGTAAGGCACTGAAATTACTTAATTTTATCGAGTATCGCAGAGTAGGCGATTTTCTAAAACTGAAATTCGAATATGTCAATGAATTTTATATCGAGTTTTTTTTTTATATTCGTCCACAGAAGCGGTACAATAGAGGAGCCGTAGTTCTGACTTAGTTGGCAGAAAATATACTACAATTACATTTTTCAGATTGCTTATATGAATTATCGTTGTCATCCCTTTCTAAGAATTTGGCACAATTTGGCTTTCGCCCCGCGGCACTAAATAAACATGTTAGATTTTGCAGTGTCGGTAACGGAACATCATTCCTTATTTTAATTTATATGAATTTAGTTGTTACATTCGTATTTTAACGCGTTTTGGTATGACCATAATGACAATATCATAAAATTGAGAGATTTTAAAACATTTATTATCCGGTCGTTCGCATACGGTTGCACGGTTCGCATTACTTCACACAAGATGGTAACTTTATAACTGCTACAGAATGTACGGAGACAAGTTTGCTCTTCGTTACCGTGTGACGACATTTCTGACAGCTTTACTTTATTTATAAGACATTTTTAAGTTGAATTACTTAAGCCGTGTGTCATGCGCTTACATATTTTTAAAACCATACACAAAAATCCTTACATACATATGTATACACATTTGTGTCGATGCACAAGCAGTCCAGGAGACTGCTTATTAAATATTTTATATTTGTAACAACTATTCACAAGACAATATAACTGGGTTCGAATTGAGATTTTTTTAAATCTCAGCATTTTTATGCTGAGCTGAGAAACAGCATTTTTATGCTGAATGTAAAAGCCCTCCCCTCTTTACCCATGCGGGGAACGTTTTCACGCAGCTCGTCGTACACAAAGGTACATGAGAACGCCTATGGTGTGACGTTTTTGTGTAATGTCAAACGCAGGAGATACGACTTAAATGGGTATAATATTATGTAACTGAAGTTGTTAGATTTTGTTATAACTGGGCGTTTTAAAAAGACCAAGGGTTTCCTTTTTTATTTTCTACTGTACAGCTATGATTCTTATTGCCTAAATTATATTTACGTAATTTATTGACCTATATGTATGTATCAACTAAGCGTAGCTCTTAAAGTGCATTTCGTTATGAAATTTTCATCCTTTCATCACCTGTGTTTTCAATATGTTGTTTAAACCTCACGAGAGTTTGATATCTTGAGAAATTATTATTGTATATGTAATGTGTAATTATGTTATGAAGTATTACGTGTAATTATTAAAAGAAGACAATTTAAATAGCTGCCTGGTTTTATTTACGTCATTTGATAACTTGAATTCTGCTTCATTTGAAGAAGCATCGACAGCACGAAAAACATCAATAAAAAAAAATGTTAAATACGAATATACTTGTGAGATATAAATAGATCCAATTTACATAACAATAATATGTCTGATTGCACGATTAAAACTTGTCGCATACACAAAAACAACTAAACAGAGCTCAATTTACCTTTCTCTTAGTGATAACAATATGGCTTAATACTCTGCTATCACTAAGGAAATACAATTATTTTAGCTCATCAATTCAGCCATTATGTGCATTTACTTCAATAGACATAGATGCATAATGCAAGTAGAAAAACTACAATAAAGATAATACCATGATACAAATTGGTAATTCGGTTTATCCAATCTAAGGTGGAAACGTATGATGCTTAGAATCCACTCCAGGTCTAATTGGATAAATGGCATTTAGAGACTTAGGGTGGATTCTCAACACGTACGGTTTCGTGTCTTCAACTTTAGACGAATGAACATAATAACCGTATACATTAACGTCACTAAAATATACAAACATTAAATTCGTTCTACGGCTTCTACGCGAGCCACGGCCGGGGCTCGAACGCTCTGCCAGTCTCCTGTCTCGGTATATCGCTTGTTCACAGCCGTTAACTGCTCGAAGTTGGCTCTTGCAAGTTTGTGTTTATTCCCAACTTTTTGCACTAGCTCTTCATCGTATACTGTCTCAGGATCTTCCAGTTTTAAATGAGCCTTCATTTCCTCCACGGTCACTAGGAAACAATTCCATGGTGACCAGTCCTCGTGCACGTGCCATCTGCATAGTCTCAGTTCCGTAATGTCATCACATTCGCTGATTGCGGAATGCGAATGCCAGAGCTTTTCGACTATAAAGAAAATATCTTTCTCTTGAAGAACGAAAGCTAACGATCCCCAACACTTACGGCGACGCTCGTCCCGTTGTACAGCTCGCAATATAAATTTAAAAGGCGTCATATCGATCCAAGTGCGTTCATTGACGTCTTTCCACGAGCATGACTTACAGATCAAACAGCCAGACATCCTCGTGTCCAAGGGAAAGTCTGTGTGCGGTTTTATCTGGTGGCACAATTCGCAAAAGTGAAGGTTGCCGTGCTGCATTTTTTTGAAGTCTCTACGGTCCTTATACTTGGTCACACCAGAATTCAGTTCAGATGTTTCTATTAGCCGGATGATGGCGCCAGCTGTTCGACGTCTCAAGAATTCCAGTTGATGAGTGTTGTACCTTCTTACAAGCAGATCACATTCTTGATCTAATAGAGTTATTATTTCTTCAGCTAGAGGATGGCGAAATTCCTGAAGTGCAAACTTCATATCGACCATGAGTTCAAGACGCTCTTTGACGTCTAGATCACTACGTATGAAAGAATTATAAAGTTCTTTTAGTTTCCTGGCTTTTTGGATTTCGATTGTTTCCATTTGGATTAATTTTCCATTGCGGCCGTACCAAGCGATAGGTTTAGAAATTTCTTCTAAGAAACGTTGCTGTTTGATCTTCTTGCTGTCTTCTTTCACCTTGCTTCGATAATCTTCGATACATCTCAATAATTCTACTTCCTTATCAAGAAGCAATGAAAATTCAGCAATTTTTGGACCTTTTGCATGTAACTGTGATATTCTGGCTATTTCGGCATGTTTCCAACGATCAACCTAGAAAAGAGACATTCATTTAACATTTATTTATTTACTAGGCTTTGTGTTTAGCAGTATTTTCTGAAATTCTGATTGATGTTCTGTCTATGTTTATATATATATTTTTTTAATAATTTTAAACTAGCGCTTGACCGCAATCCCGCCTGATGGTAAGCAGTGATGCGATCGTTGGTGGTAAAGCGCGCTAGTTTGTTAAGAGCCTATTCACTCAGAAAAACTGAGCGAATAGGAAGGAAGACGGCAGTTGAGCGAGGTGATGCAATGTTAAACCCAACAACACGACCAACGATGCTGCGCCAAAGGGAGATTGATCTGAAGACCCTTCACGACTAAACTCCCAAGATAACAACATTAGGCGCATCGTACCCGGCACACATCGCAACACAACTGCTCAGACCCGTCCTCCGTACGGCTTTGGTCTAAGTATATAGGTTTTACTTGCCATTGCATAAAGTTGATCAAAATCTTCACGCGATTTCGGAAATGTTTTAGTAATAATATCCCGTCGTAAACGTCTCTCCGTTGCTTCTCGCTCCAGTCTGTCTTCCTCTTTCATCCTTGCTATTCTTTCCCTGTAAACAAAAAAAAAAATGGAATATAAAATGAAGCATAATTTACCTACCGGAGTGAATAGTGTTATTTTATTTTTATTTGAAGTACGTTTTAAGTAATAAAACTCATTGTAAGAGGTTCGTTAACAGTATGACGTCTTATACACCTACCACTTACCAGAAATTGGATCAGTTAGTACCAATTTCTACCAACAGATGTCGGTCCAATTACCATCTCGTAAAGGCATATTACATTACGTTACCTTAATAATTTGGAGTTTTGGCGGGAAAGTCAAGCTGAGTGTCACGCTCATTTTTCATCGGACTTTTAAAATTATTTATAGTGTTGTTTACTAAATAAAAGTGCGTGATTTAAGTAGTAAAAAGTGCATTCAGTAAATAATTCATAAAGAACAGTGAAATATCGCAGCATAGTGGCCACATCATGACTTTGTCTCAAACCTCCATCGTAAGACGGATCACGCCGTCTTTTTCGACATGAACAATTCATTACGTGACATTGGCTAAATGCACAAACCGTGCGAAGCCATAAAAGAAAGAAAAAAAGAAAGCTTAATAATTGTCTGGGTTATTCCGTTTGTCCTAGTCGGATATATACAGGGTGGCGCAATAGAACGTGCATATTGCATCATCTTTTTTTGCGGGGTAGAAGGGGCGTGGGCGAGGAGAGACCGATATCGTTGGGTAGCGCGGTTCATGAAGTTTTAGTCACTATGAGTCACTTCGACGGGAAGCGTCGCGCATTTTGCGTGCGCGCATTTTACGAAAACTCTCGTTCGTACGTAGTTGTCAGGCGACTATTTTGTTCTGAGTATGGTGTACGGCAAATTAGGGAGGCTCCGAGTGCTAATTTAATTAAAATCTGGATAAAGCGGTTTGAAGAGACTGGATCGACGTTTAAACCACACGCAAAAGGTCGTCCACGCACATCTAGGACCGAAGACAATATTGAGAGTGTTAAGCAGTCGGTACGAGAAGATCCACAAATGTCTACTCGCAAGAGATCGTCTGTCCTAAACATATCGCGACGAAGTTTGCAACGAATTTTAAACTTGGATCTTAAATTGCATCCATACAAGCTGCAATTAACTCAAGAATTGAAAGACTCTGACTTCATAGCACGGCTCACATTTGCTAATGAAATGCTCAATCGGTTTTCAAATTTTGAAAACATCCTTTTCTCTGATGAGGCACATTTTCATATGAATGGGTTCGTAAACCGCCAAAATTGTCGTTATTGGAATAGTGAGAATCCCAGACTCAAACATCAAAACCGTTACATAGCCCTAAAGTGACAGTTTGGGCCGCAATCTCTGCCAAAGGAATAATTGGTCCTTATTTTTTTGAAAATGCACGGGGGCAAAACATCACTGTTAATACCGAATGCTATGTTGCGATGTTGGAAGGTTTTTTGGCCCCAGAACTTGAAAATTCAAGAATAAAGAACTCTAGGACTTGGTTCCAACAAGACGGAGCTACCAGTCACACATCAAATGACTCCATGGCGGTTGTGAAGCAGATGTTCCCTGCAAACTGATTTCGAAAAGAGGTGATATCCCATGGCCTCCGCGCAGTCCAGACTTGACGCCTCCTGACTTTTTTTTGTGGGGATACCTCAAACACAAAGTCTACACCAATAATCCGAGAAACATCAGTCAGCTCAAGGAGAATATTCTTGGTGAAATGGCAGCAATCACACCAGCACTACTTAAGAAAGTTTTCGGTAATTTCCGTTTGCGGTTAGAGGAGTGCCAACGTAGAGAGGGTCATCATTTAGATGATGTTATTTTTAAAAAATAAACTTCAGTTATCACTTAATAATTGCTTAGTTTTATTTTAACTATACCTTTTGTATTTATTTTTTAATAATTATTTTAAAAATGCACGTTCTATTGCGCCACCCTGTAGAAGTTACAGGCTTGCGGTAGACTTACGCAAATGCATTTCTGGGTATTCACCTTTTGTATGGATAAACGGGGATTGAAATCAAATCAATCTGAACAATGAAAGTAGGCAAACTATTACATACATGCATTCCTTTAACCATCTGTGTACCATTTGCCGAAACTGATAGTGTCTGAAGGCTCGTTGTATGATAGTTGCATAATGATCGTGGTTTAGGCGTATGACCATTTCGTCGTATGTCTCATATGGTTTCGGCACTACTATCCTGTCAGTCACATTCGGAATGTATGCGTGGACACTATTCATTTGGGTTGCACGACTATAGTTCGTCTCCTGTAATTAAAAAGTGCTAAGGTTTGACACAATAATTTCATAACCTGTCGTTTTTAGAGTTCCATTCCCAAAGCTTATCTAATCCAAACGTAACCTAATCTACCCGTCTGTGTTTCTTTAACTTGAAAACTATCTTTTTATTTTAAAATTACAAAAAAAGTATGTAGGTATTTGAGACCCTCAATAAATCCTTTTATTTTCAAAACTAGCTGCGTCCTGCATCGCCGTATCCCAGGAAAGCAAAAACAAAAAAAAAAAACAAAATAACTAGAAATCTAAGGAAATAAAAACTTTTTACTTAATAAAAGACATAAAGGGAAACGAATTTGGGTCCTAAATTCCTAACATTTGGCAAGGAAAACTACACATTTCGTTTTCTTGGTAATTGGTATTTACAACAAAATTTTTTTTTTTTTTTTTTTTATTATAAACTAGCACTTGACCGCAATCTCGCCTGATGGTAAGCAGTGATGCTATCGTTGATGGTAAAGCGCACTAGTTTATTAAGAACCTATTCACTCAGATTGAGCGAATAGGAAGGAAGACGGCTGTTGAGCGAGGTGATGCAATGTTAAACCCAACAACACGACCAACGATGCTGCGCCAAAGGGAGATTGTTCTGAACACCCTCCACGACCAAACTCCCAACACAACAACATTTGGCGCATCGTACCCGGCACACATCGCAACACAACTGCTCAGACCCGTCCTCCGTACGGCTTCACCAGACATCATGCCAGAACACGACAAATCGCTTGGGGGCAAGGCTTTGTCTGGTGGGTGGTAACTTCTGCCGGCGGCCGGTGTTATGGCCTACCACCGAGGATTTGACGGAAACCAATCCGTAACTATTGAGAGTGCATTGTTTACTTCATCAAAATCTTGTCTATCCTTGTCTACTTTAAAAATAAGAGAGGTATTATCTGCAAACAGCATGTACGTCACACATAAATAATATGTATAAAGATAAAATGGTAATTAAATCATTAATATATCCTAAAAATAAGAATGGCCCCAGTTTTAAGCCTTGCGATACACCTAACTGAACTGAACCCGGAAGATTTTACACTATTAACATCTACACACTCAAATCTATTATCTAAATAAGAACTAATTACGTTGAGAGCTGCGTTTTGGACACCGTAATGGCGTAGCTTACGCAAAAATATTATCATGGTGCACGCAATGAAAGGCTTTGGAGAGATCACAGAAAACTCCAATAGCATTTTGCAAGCTCTGTCGTGCGTTAAATAGGTGTTTCAGTAGAGCAAAACCCGCACCTGTAGGTAAACGATCCTTTGTGAAACCATTCACAATGAGCGCTAGCCTTAATACCTACTTATATAAAAATGAAACCTATGCTAAATTAGATCGAGCAATGTACGTTTTACGTACATATATTTTTTCTCTTTCTTCTGCCGTCTGTGTGTCTCTACAATTCTTCATTTCTGGTGGTAGTTTTTCCGGTTTCTGTGGTGTTTGAGTGTACGCATGGTGAAAGATGGTGCCTATGAAAATTTAAAAAAATAATTATCTAATGTTGAGTTTGTTTACAACAAATTCATACATACAAAAACAATTTACTTAGGATACCTGTGTGGATATTTCTGTACCCTCCTAAGTACGGTTTTTCCATTGGTTTAGAGAATATTTCTACGTTAATCTGTTTGAGAGTAGTACCAAATGGTACCATCACACTTAAAACATCATTAACTGGCAATTCTCGGTACAATTTGTTTATATCCAACGTAGCTTTATTTTTCGTTAGCAATTCTATCTCCGCTATTCCGTATTTGTCGTAATCAAGATCCATAAGTGCCATGCGATCCTTCAATGTATACTCTCCTCTTAAAAATACCAGATTATCAGGGTCCGTTTGGAAAAGTTCACCCAAGTTTTTCTTTATCTCGTGAATTTTCATTATACAATGATATGAACGAGTAAATGTAGCACCCTGATTTACAACCCTGAACTTGATGGCAATAAATGGCATGTCTTTTTTCTTTGGAAGAACCGCATGTAATAGTTCATGCATGTAGGATTCCTTTGGTATCGAAGATAGAGAAAATTCTTGTGAGTCCCTTGTGAAGACATCGATAGTGAGGGAGCCAAGTGCATCAACCTTGAGGTCAGACAACAGAGCTGTCTCTTTCAAAACATTTCTCTTTTTAGTCAGTAAAAGGTTACTGTATGACACACTGAGTAATTTTGATAATTTTCGTTTAATGAACTTAATCGGCGTTGAAGATGGGAAGACTTTTGTGAACACATCGTTGGGATGGAGAGGTGACTTAAATGTGACTAAGATATGGCTGATGGGGTATATCAACTGCTCTGCGTCTCTGGGGCATGGTGCTGTGGGATACCGCGACTTGGTCTCGTCGGTAGATGGTGTGGTTTTGTAAGGTGGGGCAGTCAGGAGCTTCTCTCGACCTAATTCACACTGGCACGACACAACTTCAGTTATCCTATTTTGAGGAGTCGGTGAGATTCCTAACAATTGATGCACATCTACTTTCTTCATGTTTGAAAAATGTCTATTGTAGAGTACCTTACAAAATTATATAATAATAAATTACGATAATTAACACTACTCTTTTTAAAACCTTTGTACAACACTTGACATATCAAACACTGATATTGACTTTGTTACTGTTGCCAAGCTACAAACAGTAACTGTTATCCGTTTGCTAAGTTACCTATTTAGTTTACAGGCCCGCTAATGGGCTCTTTACAAAACCAGCATTTTGGGACATCTAGGTAACGTGGATTAAGGTTTAATAACAATATTTGCTGGAGAACAACTTTGGAAAGGTATATTTTCTTACTCGCGAAGCAATCGCGATATTAAGTACCTACGTACTTAAACTAAATAAATGAGGTTAACTACTAAAAATAAATAAATGAGGTTGTGGCGCTAAAACTTTAATAAATGACATAGATAGGTAGATATATTTATGAACTACAAACTTTTAAGAACTTGACCAAAGTTGACCATCATCATCATCATCTCAGCGTTAATCCCAGTCGCATCGAAGCTTTTACAGCTTTGTAGCCTGGGGTCCGCTTCAGCAATCTAACTGCTAATTTTGGCTAAACTTCGATATTTTCCGTGAAACAACTGCCGTCTGACCTTCACAACCCGAAGGCGACATCGAAGCATTGCAGTAAGACCAATTGTTACACTTTTGAGGGTTCCAAAAACCCGTAACGACTGCCATTCGATGTTCGTATGGCAACCGGGATCAACCGCTTAACGTGCTTTCTTTCTTTGATCCCCATTGTGAGCGACCACGTCTCAGTTCCGTAAGTCATCACTGGCAACACACCCTGGAGATGGATCGGTTTCGAGTCCTGATCCTGGAGACGGACTGACATGGTGGCATTTTTGTACAAACACTTTATCACCTCAATGTATCGATGGTCAATTTGGCACCGCTGGAGAGACTGTAGCACCGCCCAAGTCTCGATCGAATCGAAGGCCTTCTCATAGTCCACATACGCCAAGCATAGTGGTTTGTTATACACCTCGGACTTCTGTATAACTTGCCGAAGCGTATGTATGTGGTCTATGGTGTTAAAGCCTTTTCGGAAGCCTGCTTGTTCGAGAGGCTGGAAGTCGTCGAACCTGCGAGCGAGAGGATTCATGATGACCCTAGAAAACAGCTTATAGACATGGCTCAGGAGTGGATATCGGTCTGTAGTTTTTCAGGAGGGTATTGTCAACTCTTTTGAAAAACAACACCACCACGCTCCTGTGCCACGCCTTAGGCGTTTTGTCTTTAAGAATGACGGAATTTAATAGCTTCTTAAGCGCTTTAAGAACCGGTTTGTCACCCGCTTTCAGAAGCTCAGCCGTAATTCTATCATCTCCAGCCACCTGATCATTCTTGAGCTGTTTCTGGGCCATAATAATCTCGTACAGGCTAACGTCCGGGATATCGTCGGTGTAGTGTCGGGTTAGTCTGGCTCTAGGATCATTAGCCAGGCTTACAACAGGTGCGTGTGTTGATGTGTATAACTTTCCGTAAAATTTCTCAATCGTCACTTCCAAGCCCGAGCTTTTGGGTGAGCCAAAAGCTCGGGCTTGGAAGTGACGATCCTACCATCCCCAGTCTTCAGCTTCGCAAGTAGGCTCTGTTCAACAGACAAATCTCGTGCAAACACTTTGGAGCCTTTGTTCCACTCGATAGCCTTTTCCTCCTCTTTAATACAATTTGTATTAAATTGTATATCGCGAGTCAGAGACTTTGAGATTTTTCTGTTACGGCATACGATACTCGAAGCGTCATCAGGGGATTTTAAGACCACCTCCCGTCTTTCTTCCATTAGCCGACGGGTGGGACCGGAGATCTTCTTCTGTCCTTTTGAACGGAGGGTTTTGTAAAACTTGGACCCTTCCATTTGGACAGTTTCCACAAACCTGTTGTTATAGTCGTCCACATCTACGTATTCACCGAGGCATTCGAAGCGATTTTGGAGTTCGATCTGAAAGCTTTCGGGGTTTTGGAGTTGGGTTGACGCTGGACGGAGCGTAGACTTCATAAGTCGAGAGCGTTCGAGCCTAATGTTGAGGTTCAAGATACCTCTAACAATACGGTGATCACTCCCGGTTTTAACCGCATGGATCACGGAGACATCGTTGAACACTTGCCTTCTCGTTGACATTATGAAGTCTATCTCGTTTTTGGACTGACCATTGGGGCTAGTCCAGGTCCACTTGCGGTGCAACGGTTTCCTGAAAAAAGAATTCATCACAAAGAGTCCTTCCATTTCCATGAAATCCATTAGCATATGACCTCGGGGATTCCGATTTCCAACTCCAAATTGCCCCACTTTCGTCTCGTCCGCCTCTCGCATGCCCAGTTTTGCGTTAAAGTCCCCATGAGAACAGTGTAATGGGTTTTGGAGGAATGTGTGGCTCTGCTGACGTCCTCATACATAGCCTCCACCCTATCGTCGGAGTATTTAGACTTCGGAGCGTAGACCTGCATAACCTTTAGCGAATATCATCTGAGTACAAGGTACGCCACCCGAGTCGAAAAGCTCCCGACTTTAACAACGTTGTTCACGAGGGATTTGTGGACAATAAACCCGACGCCACCCATGGACAGCTGGTCGCCTTTCCGGAAACAGAGCAGGTTGCCAGATTTCAGGATTATCGAGTCCTCTCCCTCTCTTCGGACTTCAGATAACCCCACAATGTCCCAGCGCAACCGGCTCAGTTCTTCCTCTAGTTCGACAATCTTCTCATCGGTCCGTAGTGTGCGCGTGTTACCTATATGTTGCCAGGGCCAAAGGTCGTCGTTGATGATGGTAGCCGGATCTCTTCCGGAGATTCTTGGCACCCCTTGCTGCGCCGTAACCGAGTCCGCTACCGTAGACTGGAATAGCGGAGCTGCCGGGGACTAGGGGCCTGGGCTGTGTCGTGTGCATCATTGGGGGGGTTTGTCATAATCCCCACGCTTGGCAGGCGGGTTGGGGATCGCAGTGATTTGATATTACACAGAAGAAGCGCTGCTACCCGCTTCCCTGGTGAGAGTTCCCATAGTCACCTCTTACGACACCCACGGGAGGATATGGGTTGGTACTATTTTAAGCCCGGCACCACACAAAAAGCGTGAGGCGCTTAATATACAAAAATTATAGCACAAGGCGCCTCACGCTTTTTTCTCATTTATACTAGTATTGTTTATATACTATTGTCATAAATTAAATTATAAAATTATTTTTAGCTTGATATTCTTTAAAAGCATGTTTTTTTTGTTTTTTAAACTATATTTATTAAACTTTCTACTCATAGGTATCATAAATGAATAATCGCCTCAATCAACATCTTCTGCTGCTGCAAACACCGCCACGTTGTTCGGTTCTGTGTTTCGACAATGAGTACTCAACATCATTTTAGCCAAGAAACGTCCACTCCATCCTTGACATAGGTCAATTTAGTGCCAAACATCGACATTTCGACCTGTACCCTAATTACGTATATAACACATTCTATCAATTGGAATCACTTCGAAGAACATTGCTAATCCATTGCTCCAGGTGTTAGAACCTTTTTTTTATCGTCCCACCGCTGGGCAGAGGTCTCCTCTCGTACAGAGAAGGATTGAGCGTAATCACCACGCTTGCTCAATGCGGGTTGGCGATTTCAGACCTTAAAGTCCAGGTCCATGAATTAGGTTTTAATGTTCTATTTTGTTATTTTTTTATTTTCTATTTGTATTACATGTTTTATTACGTTTAGATACTAACATAGTTGTTTTAAGTCATAATGTTACTAACAAAATATGGGGAAACCTGAAATAAACAAATTTTATTTTATTTTTTTATTTTATTTTATTTTATTTTTTATTTTTATTTTTTTATTTAATCAGTCATTGGTGTCCAAGATATATACTTAGAAAGTACATATAACTTAGAAAAGTTACATTGGGTACTTGCCTGACCTGGAATCGAACCCGGACACCCACACTTGGAAGGCTGGTGCTTTAACTAGTAGGCCACCACGTACTATGTGCGATGTGTTCGAAAATGTGTCTGCTCAATAAAGTAAATAACACAATGAAGGTGTTTGTACTGTCAAAATGAAATCCGTTGCTACTGAGTTAGCCTAAGCTTCTGTGCTTCTCGCATCCAGTAAATTAATGCGGCCTTCAAGTTATGAATACTATTTACTAGCGATTCGTCGTGTTCCGACATGATGTCTGGTGAAGCCGTACGGAGGACGGGTCTGAGCGTTGCGATGTGTGCCGGGTACGATGCGCCAAATGTTGTTGTGTCGGGAGTTTGGTCGTGGAGGGTCTCCAGATCAATCTCCCTCTGGCGCAGCATCGTTGGTCGTGTTGTTGGGTCTTGGGTTTAAAATTGCATCACCTCGCTCAACTGCCGTCATCCTTCCAATTCCTAAGTTTTTAAGTGAATAGGCTTAATAAACTAGTTCGCTTTACCATCAACGATTGCATTACTGCTTACAATCAGGGGGGATTGCAGTCAGATATTTATTGAATAATTATTGAAAAAAAAAAAACAATTCAAATGATTTATTTGTGATAACATTAATTTTAAAGGGAAATGTGTTAAAAATTAATTAAGTAATAGAAGGAGTTATGAAACTGTAAGAGTTAAATTTTCATTCAAGTAGTGAAGAAACAAGGCGTTGTTGGTTTCCGTAAAGAAAGAATTAACCGCTAAGCTTTAAAAACGAACTCCTTTGAAGAATTTTATAAAAGATGCGAGTGTGCATTCAACGTTTATAAATAGGTAATTTTCTGTTTTGAAAGAATTTTCTTTGTAACTTTTATATCTCTAAAGCAATTAGTTTTTAGCACTACTTAGGTATAAACCTAATGTAACAAAGTGTTCATAGTTTGTTAAACATGAGTATTAAAACATTGTTAAGTTTGTGACATTAGAAGATCAATAATTCACTTCCATTGTTATTCACGGAAGTAAAATATTATAGATCTCCTATAACAGAGACCTAAATAGGTGGTTGATTGTTAATAAAAATTGAGAAAACAATAAAATTACAGCTCAATAAAAGAGCGAATGTGCCGAGCATAGCTGGCGTGATATTAAATTCCTTCAAAAACATAAAAATGATTATCGATCGTAAAACTATAATTTACAGACGTAAAAATACGCTGAGTTATATGTTACTCAGAGTCTGGGAATATGGCGTTGTATGGTGGGTGACGTGGGTGACGTGGTCGCACTGTTCCTACTTCTCCCATATATTTATAGTCGTCAAGTAGGGCATTTCATAGCAAACCAATAAAGCTTGTTTAACTAAACTTCACTGTGTATTAGTGTTTGATAAAGGCTCTTCATGGCTAAGTGTGGTATCTGGAATGTGGGCACTTAGTCGCTATTAAGTCTAATTGCAATCAATATATTTAATTAATCCTTGTAAATTAGTTTTAGCATTAGCTTAACTTATCTATGTTCATGACTACCTACATTACTATTTATCATCATTACGAGTACTATCTGTCAGGTCGCCTTTTTCATAATCCTTTAATCCATTTATTGGGAACGTCATTTGTTCAAACAGAATTCGTTAAGTAGTAAGTACGTATCTTTGATACCTAACGAACGTCACTCATCAGGATAAGCCATCATAAAGATTAGACAACTTTGCATGTAATGATGTATATACTTACATATTATTTTGAATGTATGAGGAACAGATTAAAGTTTACTCATCCTCCATAGAAAAGGGAGGGTCCTCCGACCAAACGGGTGTTGTGTCTAGCGGGCACTTGCACAACGGTTGATGTTGGAAAGTTGTATACAGTATGTTAAGAAAACCCTGTCCGACCCATAAGGATAATAAAGGTTAGGTAAACACATGACCAAATATAATATAAAATTTTACGTAATCATCATAGTACCAATACAAATGAATTTTGAAATAATCTTTTTTTCCCGCGAATTAATTCCAACTTCCCCGAAATTTGGTATTTTTTTAAAAAGTGACAACACCGGTATTATTATGAGCGAATAGCGATGCGACCACGTGCCGCGTGCCCTGCCGCCCGCTCCCCGCGGAAGGGTGCATATCGCACATTGATTAAGTTACCTCTTTTTGCGAAATAATATTTATTTTTTTAGGGGGATTTTTTTTTTAAGTTTAGCCCGGTTTTGTATGCATTAGTAGAATCAGTTATCGATACCTAACAACACCTTCACGGGTCGGACAGGGTTTTCTTAACATACTGTATATGCCAGTTGCACGGTAAATTTTGCTTGCGAGATGCAGGATCTGTGTGACGTCAGAATGACGCGTTGTTCACATGTGGCGTTTGTAGATACTTACCGCTACATTATATTATCCTCATACCTAATAGAAGATTTTTAAATGACTACTGAAACTGAGCCTCAAGTAAAGTAAGTGAGTGCAATGTTCATACCTCTAGCCCCTTCAAACCTTTTTTTTTTGTTTGGGATGGGAAATCATTAAATGACCTATCTCGCTCTGGGTGGAGCGGAAGGGCGTGTCAGACTTTTACTGACTAAAACCCACCCGTGATCCTTCACTTGTCTGTACGGTACGGTTTCTTTTTTAACCAATTTGCAACCCTGACCCAGGAGGTATCGGTCTTCGTGGACCCCGTCAAGATGTGCTGCCATCTCTTTTACGCGCACGTGAAACACAACGCGCCGTCGAATCGGGCCTGGCCCTTACCAGGCGGCGAGCTGCCCACTGCTCACAGCCCGCAGTCACTCTAACCTTATTATCTGGCTCTTTGCACCACCTATATTCAGCTATAGTGCCTTCGCCTTTCAGATGTCGTAAGAGGTCTGTAGGGGCAGATACCAAAGAAATACTGAAACAGGTCTTAAAAAATTTTAATTGGATAAACGTTTACGCAATTTCCCTTCCCACCTGAAGGCATGAAATGCCCAGTGCATACCAAATATCTAAACTAACTACTGGCTAGGTACGACGGACGGTAGCTCCCTCGTATTATTGCGTTTGTTCGGGCTCGTGTGCGTTCTGTAAACACGTGTTTTAATCAAGCCTGTTGCTTCGTTTCCGTTGGCTGCGGCTACTCGGCGCTGCGCAAAGAAAAACTTTGCATGTGTTTTATTACGACGGATGCGGAACGCCCACAGGGCTTAATTTCGATGTCGACCTGCCTGAATTTAATTGTTTTATTGTATGACTGTGGATTAAAAATGAGGTTTAGTATTGCCCTGAAATTGGATTTCCGTCGGGGTCGGGAGTTGTTGAAATATTATTGTGTGCTCAAAAAATAGGGTAGTTGACTAAAAAGAACTAATTAGTCCGTCAGTCAGATTTTCAAAAAATACTAGACACATATTTTTTCTTTTTTCATATAAACAAAAAATGAAGACGACACAGTGCGTTGAAAACTCATGTGACGTCACTGCACGCTACATTTTAAGCGAGCAGTGACGTCACCAGCCAGCACTCCTGATCTTTTATGCCTTTTATATTTGTCAATTTTTATTGATTTGATAAAACAAAATATACGACCGTATCCAATATTTTTCTATAATCTGAATGACGGACTAAATAGAACCATTTTTTTTTTTACCCAGAAAAAATCCCTATTATATTCCAGTTTATCAAGCATCAAGCCGTGATGGCCTAGTGGTTAAAACTTCTTCACCTCTGAAGTAAGGGAATGCGGGTTCGATTCCAGGTCAGGCAACTACCAATATAACTTTTCTAAGTTATACGTATTTTGTAAGTATATCTTAGATACCAATAACTCATTACAAGGTGAAGGAAACCATCTTGAGGAAACCTGTACCTTAAGTCTGAAATCGCCAACCAACCCGCATTGAGCAAACGCTATTTACGTTCAATCCTTTTCTGTATGAGAGACCTGTGCCTAGCAGTGGGACGATAAAAGGTTAATGATGATGATGATGAAGAATCAAGTCAAGTATATTATTAGATTATAACAGTGTGATTCACTATAGTGAATTTAGTATCTGTCAACTAATTGACTGGTTTAAATAACGTAATATTTAATACAATAGACAATCATCTGACATATTGGCCACAAACATAAAACTATATTTCCCTGCTTCGATTTGTTTACAGGACAGTGTCGCTGCCCAATCGGGCAATCTTCCCGTTGTCCGCGATAATCGAGATGAAAAATTTTATTGCGCTCGTGGGCAGAGGAGGGCGCGTGGGGGGGGGGGTGGTACATTCGATTAAAGCTCGCTGTACACGGAAATTATCAAACGAAACGCACCGACAACTCAGCGGGCCGTGAGAGCCTCTACATTAATAGTGTTCCCCAACTCAGTTGTTTCGTCGCAGAAAGGTAAAGTTTGGACCAGTAATGTTTTTTTTTTTCTTTTATAAACCCCTTGTTTTCAGGCACCTCTCATTTTGAAATACTCTTTCGGCAATCTCGTATACAATATTGAGCTCGTTGCATCTACATAATGCGTTCCATATGGACGAGTGTCTATTGTGATTTAAAACTTCGTACCTTCAAAGAATAAGTTTCTTTTCAAGCTCGCTCTCGTGTGCGTATGAATGTCATGTGGAATTAAATATACTGCTACTTATTACTGCTTGGTATGTCTTTTAGATTCAAGTGAGGAAGTAATTGGATTTTTATTCCGGTTTAAGTAAAGTCGGCAACAAAAGTTAGGTACTTTTATTTTTGTACGAAAACATTTCCGCGCGTCATTTAACTAATAACTTTTCAGTTAACCAGTAAAATTAAAACACAAAAACATATAAATATTATAAGATCTCAAAAATATTTATATAAAATTGTATAGACTATCAATGGTTAGTGCAACATTTTTAACAATAGAGAGCTGACAAACAGTACATGTACATAGATGCAAATGTACGTCAAAATTCAAATTCAGTTTGCATTGGATGTTTGTTTAGATTTTCCAATCGCACCTCGCGTTAATTTGTTTGTACAAATTTTACCGCACCCGCAAACGATTCGATTAAAATTTTGCTCTATATTCAATCTATCTAACGGACGTGGTGTTAACGCGAGCATGTAAAGTTAACACGCAACACAAAGCCGCTACGATTACATATTTAAGCGGAGTTAATAGGCGAGCATTAGTCCATCGCTCGCCGCTCAGCAGACCCTGCCTCGTTTTTCGTAGACTGTACCGCCAAAATATGATTGTCCGACACAAACACGAATAATTGTAACACTGGAACTGAAACATCAATATGCTTAATGAGAGTTGATTAGCATCGACTACGTGCAAATTATGTAGTCTGACAACGCGCTGTTACAAATTATTGATGTCGATACCTACCTGCATTATATCCAGGTACACACCGACGCTAACTATCCAGCTGTTAGCCCAGACAGGCGCAGACAGTCACAGATATAATTAAACAGTGTTCAGCTCGTTAATAACATATTGAAACGGGACAGTTTCCCAAATAGCGCTTGTATCGGAGACATTTGAAAATGCACGAGCATAAAAAAGTCACAGCCTGTCCATTTCCATTTGAAAATCATTACTGTCAACATATCCTACGTAGTAAAATTGTGATTTCAATATTGGTAATTGCAATTTTTGCGCTCGTCCCCATACAAACCAGTTGAAAGCATCAATCGGACTATCATTAGCAGGTATTTAGCCTTTCCCCGACTGCGGTTATCAGTCAATTTGTCGAGTGCATTTCCATCTGTGTCCACTCACCGATCCAAATATGCCCTATTAATTATTTATGAAATTAATACGATTGGCAAAAACAACATGTGTGTATTTGTGGGGAGCGCGGTACGTGCACTTGATGTGTCTTTTATTCGATTATTGGGGCAGTGAGAAGCGCCGAGCCAGCGACGTAATAATTTATTCTAAACCGTTATAATGTTAGTTTGCGAGGGTTGCACTATCTCCTACAAACTATTATTAGAATAACTCCAGTTTTTACTGTCTAGCGGAAATATAATTTTTTACAACATCAAATCACGAGTTATCCTACAGCGTACGAAATGGTGAGAATGTTCTTAAAATAAACTGGTTAGTAAGATAAAATATAATGGACAACTTAATGGTGTCAGACAAGAACCGGTCATAGTAATGAAGTACAAGTTTTTGATGTGTCTTAGGACTTCATAAAAATAGGTGCATTTACGACTCGTTTCTATTCTATACTCTGATTTAAAAGATCAGCCTTGTATCATTGTCCTCCGCGTTAACAACATATTTTATTTAAGCACGTGTTCTTAGTCTTGATAGGTATCTATTAATCTATCTACACAAACTGGGTATGCTGGGTAAGCTATGATCTTTGAAAACTTTCGAACCTGTAACCCTGAACACACAACACACGCGATCGCCTCATTGTTACGGCATTTGGATAATTAAATAATCAATTTGCCAAATAAGTGCTGACTTACATTGTAATTGAAGATGTAGGTACTGTCTTCGTAAACACGACACAAGACCTAACTTAGGTTAGGTTGTGTCTAATAAATAAGCACTAAATTATATGAAAGAAACATCAATGTATCTTGATAGGTTTATACTTATATTTCCCAGACTCACTTCTAGTCTCGCGTCCAAGGTGTTATTCCGCATTTTACGTGTGCCGAAGTATTAAAATTATAGTTAGGTTCCGTGCGACTGATTCACCGAGTTTAGTGTAGTCATATCTCAGGCGAGTTCATCACATATGCATATTATGACATAACTGGGGTTTTATTGCCACCCGGACAGACGCGAGACGTAGCTAAGGATTCGGACGGCCGCACATCTCGCGTACTGCAATATGATGTGCCTAAGCAAAGACTTTAATATAACCACCTTTATGACACTTCCGTACAGGAAGGTGCCGTTAATTTCGTATTTAACTTGTGCACATGAAAATAGAAAAAGTGTTTTATTTTTGGATCGTGTGTTGGAAACCTTATATTTTGGAAAGTCGACACAAGGGAGAATATGACGTGATGATTTCAGATTTCAAAATTACGAAGTAGGTATACTTACAACAAACAGGAGAGCTGGTCTTGATTTAGTCTAGCTAATTATAGATGCAGCTGTTGGTAATGAAATATAAATCACAAGACTATAACTGGTATTTTTTGCATGTTTAGAACTTAGAAGTGCTAATAATATCTAGTCAAGTTCCACAATTTATACAACAAGAGACCGTTAAAAGGTGTCGTGGATTTGAATGCGCAGATACCAGATGCACATATGTTATAAGTAATTCTGGTGACTTTAAAAGTTTGTGCCGTTTTTATTGTACAGAACGGAGCTTTAAACCGGTATAGACGCGATCTCCTCGTATTGTGCTACAAAGTTGTTCCGATTGCGTAACTTTTAATTTTTTGTATTCACAAAAGAATTTTCCTGACAAAGAGAACCAATTAAAATTTTGACGCAATAAGCGTGTTGGCTGGTCGTGGAACAAGAAATTAGCTGCCAATTCCATCGAACACACTATTATAAGTTGGGCCATTGTTTTACTGTTTTTAGAACTCGTTTGAAGTTATATTAACTTGAATACATTTACTGTACCGTTAGCCCGTACAGTTGTCGGTGTTTGCGGTAGATTCTCATATTTATGCGATATCATAATCGCCAGGTAGCTGATATCATCAGTGAATTATATAAAGAATTGGTATATTTTTGATAACGGATTTTGCCTCATCTTCGGATTACGCGTAAGTTAGTTTTTCAAAACACACTAACAGAATCTAAAAAACAGATAAAGCGAAAAAAGCTCATTGATATGTAAAATTAAAATGCTGTACAGCGGCCTTACTTGTCTGTGTACAGAGGTGGACGGAATCACAAACATATTAGTATACGTGGGTAATGCCTAGTCAAACGGTCCCGGGGGCGTGCGTGATTGTGCGGGTGTTCTCGGGATCTCCAGTGTCCACTACGCAGCATCATCGCCCCTCTGCATAACCATGGACACTATAAAAACTTTCATAATTGTATATTTATTTGTATTTGAACAGCTGTTTTTAGTGTTACAATATGTATATTCCATATCCACTTTTTCATATAGTTTTGTTCGTTTATGTGATCACAAGATTAATGCCTTTATAAAGTGAGTCGTTGACCTTTAGTTTTTGCATGAATACTCAAAAACTGGTAGGTTTTGTGTCTAATAAAATATAAATATAATGGGAAAAGATATAACATAAGAACCTACCTATTAGGATAAAATGGTTTATTGCTCTCTTGCACTCGTTTGGGAAGCAGAAGAATCGTGATGTTTAGTCTTTTACTGCTTGATCAGTTCGATAGGTCTTCCATTAAAACATTTCCAATTGGAAACGGAACGCAGCTGAAAAGATAAACTAATAAAAGTTAAGCAAGTCTAATATACCTATAACAATGAAGTATGTGTTTAGAATAAAGGACTCGAATAATATTTGTGTCATATAAGAATCACACACTTTACTACAATTAATGACAGATAAAACAGCCCTAATGGAATGGTTAAAGCAGACCAAAGGCCAGGTGGGTGGACGACCTACAGAAGAACGTGGAGAAGACCTGCATGAGACTCGCACAAATCGGTAAAGATAAAGAGATAAATATAAAGATAAACTACAGGGAAGAGGCGTGTATTTAGCAGGGGGTGGAATAAGGCGCCCAATGATGTTAAAAAGTCGCACGCTAGAAAGTTTCAAGGACAAAGGTTATAAAAGAAATAAAAATGTGTCGACTTCAGGAATTTATCAGTACATTAGTTATCAAAACGACTCACAATCCTTTATAACTCAATCTTAAACCTTGTTTTTGATCCAAAATTTGGAAAAGTATTAAGAAACCGGAATAATCACTTCGAATAAACTTGTACAGACTGAGTGCCTGATGTAAAACTTTAATGATACGAAAAACACTTACATTTCACGGATCTTTAGGGGCATCCTAAAGCTCTGTGAAATGTGTTTTCTGGAAAATTCAACGGCTTATAAGACCTGGACAAATTCTAGCTAAGTAGATAATCGGCAAAAGTGGTTCTATATGCGAATCTATGAACGGCGATAACTGCGCACGGACATAAAAATGCACGTGTTTACCGACCCCGCAGGCCAATATCCAACAGACTGATTGCTTCTTTACTGTTACACGATAAAAATTTTATTAGATGCTCATAAAATGTACTCTGACGACTCGCGAGACCCAGTAGCCAATATATTTGAAACTACCCTGTAACCGACCTTTATAAAACTTAAGACTTTAAATATGTGTGCTTCGAACAATCGTTACGTTTCCAGTTTCTATTATCGACATCATTTTGAAGACAGATATATAAAATAAACTATGACAAAACCTCAATTTCTCAAATAGCTCGGGAAGTTGACAGTTTAAACATTTTTTCACTGCAATTCTCTAATCTCGCTGTATTTTAATTCGTTATATTGAATAAATTCCTAAAAAAAATAGACAAAAATCACAGCTGGTTGGGCGGCCCGTCGAACCGTTCAAATCGTTTAGTAAACACCGAATAGGTCGTGTACAAGTGTGGTACAACGATTTTAATCGAATGGAAACGGAACAAAGTGAAAATGTACACCTCAATTATTCCAGCAGTCGCCGGTGGACAAATATTCATAGGACCACGTGGTTCGGGTAACGTGCACAGTGTGAACAAGGTTTGGATACAATTGTTAATCACCCTGTAAAATTGTTTGCGTTTATACCTACCTAGATTTGTATTTTGTATGTTAATTTTGATACTACTTTGTTTACGTTATTGCATTTGAATTTTTTGTGAAAATCCAAACCACAGATTAGATTTCATAATTTCCCAAAAACTGAGGTTTGGTTACAGATCAGCCACTGAGTACCTACATTGTTTTTGAATTTGCAATAATTCACTGTAGAGTTCCGTAGCTAATAGCTATAAGTTAATTTAGGAGTTTTGGGCAAGCTTTTATCAAAACCATAAGTTGTCAATATTGTGCTATAACTCATATATTTTATTTACATAAGTCTAAGAAAAAACAAATATTTTTGTTTTATTATATTTGTGTGTGACATTCGCTTTCACTGTTTTACTCTTCCTAAAGACCTACCAAAATGTATTACTTATATCAACTTACTATGGGTTAAGACTTATCATAACCAGATAAGCAAATTTCAACTCATCCAAATAAGTTGCATTATTCAATAACGAATTGCCCTAATGCTGGTATTTTATTAAATCATTCAGTTAAACGCGATCATATCTTTGTAGAGTTAGTTGCATACATATAAGAATACATAGCCTTATTAGATGCCTATTGTAACTTTACAGCGGGAACCGTTCGCAATTAAATTAGACGGCTGTTGGAATTGAAAAAGTTAATGGATTTCTAATAGAATTTTTTATACCTCCGTCATCTCGCAGAGTTAAGAATTTGCTGCCGTTTTCGTTTTATTTACAGGTTTCTGTTAAACTATTAAGAGAAACGTAACATAATGTAACGTACACCGTAAGAAAAATTGTAATTGTATCATTTAGTAAACTTTTGTCGTTAAAAGTTATGTTTTCATGAAAATAATTAAGTAATTGATTCTGTCTTGAAAAATCAAAATAAAGTCACTGTAGTAATAGCTGTATAAATCTAACTTGAATTCAAATTTCTACCCACGATCCTTCTCTAGCGACTGTTGACACAAGCGAATTAACGCTTACTGTGCTGATACCTGCCATGTATTACTTTATGCGAGGTTTAGAACCACATGTTTGTCGACCTTGCCCATTTTCAAACATTTCTTGGTATGGATCAATCTAATTAAATAAGTATTAGTAGTCCGTTAATAAACTGTCTATTATTGCTTAAATCTCATAAAAGAACTCAATAAAACGTAAAGCTTCGGTCCGTGGCGTTTGGCCTTAGTTCGAGTCTTCCGCAATAAAATACAAATACAGTCGATTGAAATGCAGGACGAACCGAGTTGTTTACTTCATGCTGAAGCTGACTCGATGTCGTCCAAGACAACTATAACTAAGATTGCTTTTTTCAGTTTCAATTGCTTGTAAATTGTTATAGTGCAAATTCAAAGCTTCATTAACTTGCCGGTTTCATGGAAATAAGATTCACGTTTGTGTATGGATTTTTTAACTAAGCAACTTCTATTGTATTCTGTTAGTTACATTATCGGTAATCGTCTTCTTGAATGTTGTGTTTGAATTCAAAATTTCGATAGGAAGCCTTTGATTTATTAAATTATTAATAGCTCTTCAATAATTTTAATTTCTCAGTTCCCTGGATCACATAAAAACTTGCTTACGTAAGCAAAAGAATATAACACGATACACGCACGTTATACCTGTAACAACAAAACGTGAAGTATATCGTGATTGAGTAACATTTAGATGAAAACCTTTACGGCTATCAATAACCCCTTAATTAAGTTTGAAGAGGAATTAACGCGATAACAGTTAATTAATACGCAATCAAGCACAATTGAGCCAATAATAAACCAGTATTCCATTCAGTGGTAATCTGACAGAATGGCGATTAACATGGAGCTCACGCTGTGTAAGGTCACATTACCTATTGTAATCTTTCTAATTATTATCTTCAATTATTTCGCCACCCCCTGTAACTACTCTATTATAGCAAAAATACTAATCTATAACACCTCCGTAACCTCTCTTTCTCTCATGATCTCTCTCGGATGGCGGATCTGCACTTATTGTTATTGAGAACTATTGTTTATTTGTGAATTCCCTTCATTTTGTTTTTGATTAAAATGTTTCCATTTTTTCAGTTCTCCACGTGTTTATTCTAGGCTCCGTACATTGTGGAGTGTCTCAAGAACAACTAAATACAGAATATATTAATGAAAGTTTGGATAAACCAATACCACAGACACAACAAATAAACGAAACTGTTCCTAACGCTGACATAACAGATTTACCTACTGATGTTGAAACAGGAAATAATTCAAAAATATATTATTTTAAGACGTTCGTAGCCCCACATATTAATTTAAAATCTAGCAATGAAACTCTACAGACCAGTCAACATTCGAATAAGACTACCCAAAGTCATGAAGTTTCCAATCAAGATCATGATTTGACTTCAGAAGACAGGCTCGTCTTTTCTCCAGGAAAATCATCATCATCATCATCTAGAAAATCTTTCATAGAAGTTAAACATCATAATCAACAATTTATACCTAGATCTCTAAATGGTGGTCAAGAAAGGATATATTCAGAGTACAAGACACGGTCAGGTTACGTAGATGAAAATAACAACTCTTTTGAGGATTTTTTAAATAAAGAATCAGTTCCAGAGTTAAGTACAACCAATGACAATAAACAGGTATCTTTTTCACAAAGTGATAAACAAAATCCACAGCTAAGCATATTACATAATTATCCTGAGATTATAATTGATCATATTACCTATGATGATGATAAAAATGATAAAAACAAGACAGTTCAAATAAAACCTAACGTAACTGAAGACTCTGCGCAAATGCAAAATGTAGTTAAAGAAGAACCAAACATAAGCCCACAAAAACCTCGAACTCGTTATAACATACCAGAAGAAGAATTCGAAATAGCAAATCATAAACCTCCAGAATACTTTAATCCAAGAAACTATTTAACTCCCGAAATGAAAAGCTTAATCATTGCAATCGTACGAAAAAAGGCTATGCATGATATTCTTTTGAAACAAAGTACAGAAAATGAATCTCGGAAACAAAGCATGCTACTAAAAAAGATTTTACAAAGACTACCTGAAAGAAGGCTAATGTCTAACAACGTTAAGCCTAGCTACTTATTTCATCATGAACGAATGACACCGGCAGATATGAAGACATTATCATATTTACCCACCTCTCTCGAGACTTCACGTAGAAGTGACGGCAATCATCTCAAGAAGTCTTATTTGAATGCGCCATTTGTGCCGAGCAAATGGGAGATCCACAATCGTTTGTTGAGGAAATTGGTGCAAATGTACAAACCCGAAGTCCTGAAACGTACTCTCCTTGTAGCTGGCTTGATTGACAGAATTGTGCCGAGCATCGAGTATCGACCTATATATTAAGATATGAATAAGAAATAAAAAGGTGTTCAAAATCATTCGTGATTGTAATTATAATTACGTTACCTAAATTTGGGTTGTTCATAATCAGTCACCGGCAGCTTGTTAGCGAAGTTGCAACTCGGGAACACAAAGAAGCTATCCGCAATTCGCAGTCTAACTAGTGAGCAGCGAGCAAACACGATCAAACCGAAGTCCAAACTGCGCTCAAAGATCTAGTTAGCTGCGGGGATGACTCCACTGTTCATTGCCATGTTTGCCATTTGCTGACGTGGTTAAGAACAGTATATCTGCCAATGAGTTCACAACACTGCAGCTGAAGGAGGTGTAAATCTATTTTATATTGTGTAGATTTCTATTGTTACGAATTAATTAAAGCCAGATCTTGGAATTTGCGGGCGGTGTAGTGAGGGGTCTTCATTTGTCTTGGGTACCTACTTGTGTATTCATGTTTGTTGCAATAGTATCTACATTTTGTATGCATATATATGTGTGTGTAACTGTGTATGATCAAAGACTTGCTCCTTCTACTTTAGCTAACGGAGATTTTTTTATTACTGCAGAGTTTTAGCCATAATGTAAATAAGAAACTGGAAGATATGTTAACTGAATTTATAACTTGCAATTCGATAGTTTTCAATTCATTTTTAAAAAAACCAACAGTTAATCAGAAATCATTTATTTGAAAGTTCAATTTATTTAAAGAATATAGGTATAAAAACTTCACAAATGTAGCCCGCTTTTTGCTCGCCCGTGTAGCATTCCAGCAGGTAAGAAGTGCATTAATTTTTCACTGTTGCCTGTTAGCGGCACATTATAACAAGACAACTTCAAACTCAGCGAGGGATGGGGGGTAATCCTTGAACGCGTATTTTCACGGTACGTGTTAATCTCCGAGAGGAGCTTTCAATAGCGTTTCGCATATAGAAAAGTTTGTGCTAAAATGTTTCAAACTCCTCATCGGCGTGTCGAGTGAAGTTGTATGTTAATGTGTTTCCCCTTTGTATCAGAACTGTCTGCTTGTTAAACATTATCAACCTTTGTGTTTAATATTCTAGATGTAGGTGGCTGATGCAATTTAATGTTTATGCACAGCTTAGGTCAAATTTAAAAAATAAAGCGTATACATACCTACGTATAGCGCTATACGTACCTACTTAAATTATACGGTATGTTAAGAAAACCCTGTCCGACCCATAAGGATAATAAAGGTTAGGCAAACACATGACCAAATATAATATACAATTTTACGTAATCATCAT
Organism: Sesamia inferens; assembly: GCA_037179545.1. Classification (NCBI taxonomy): domain Eukaryota; kingdom Metazoa; phylum Arthropoda; class Insecta; order Lepidoptera; family Noctuidae; genus Sesamia; species Sesamia inferens. The sequence goes on from CM073930.1 coordinate 14,853,372, forward strand.
AGTACCAATACAAATGAATTTTGAAATAATCTTTTTTTCCCGCGAATTAATTCCAACTTCCCCGAAATTTGGTAATTTAAAAAAAAGTGACAACACCGGTATTATTATGAGCGAATAGCGATGCTACCACGTGCCGCGTGCCCTGCCGCCCGCCGCCCGCGGAAGGGTGCTCAACGCACATTTATTATGTTACCTCTTTTTGCGAAATAATATTTATTTTTTTAGGGAGATTTTTTTTTTAAGTTTAGCCCGGTTTTGTATGCATTAGTAGAATCAGTTATCAATACCTAACAACACCTTCACGGGTCGGACAGGGTTTTTTTAACATACTGTATAGAGCGTTTATTTTTTTACTGGAAGTTTAATAAAGTTTCAACGTGTTTCAATTTCTTACAAACATACATACCTAGATAAGCAGTCTATAATGATTCCACTCCTGGGACGAAGTCTCGGTGAGAGAGAATGGGCCATAATCTACCAAGCGGGCCCAGTACAAGTTGGTAGATGTCACATGTCTTCGAAGTTTTTGGTTGTAGGACATGCCGGTTTCCTCACGATGTTTTCCTTCACCGTTTAGAGAGCAGTGGCGATGAAAAAAATTACACAGAGTAAGCGCCCGATGGGGTTCAAACCTACGACCTACAACATTTTCTCGGTGGTCGGCTATAACATCGGCCGCCGGCAGAAGTTACCACCCACCAGACAAAGCCTTGCCGCCAAGCGATTTGTCGTGTTCCGGCATGATGTCTGGCGAAGCCGTACGGAGGACGTGTCTGAGCAGTTGTATTGCGATGTGTGCCGGGTACGATGCGCCAAATGTTGTTGTGTTGGGAGTTTGGTCGTGGAGGGTCTTCAGATCAATCTCCCTTTGGCGCAGCATCGTTGGTCGTGTTGTTGGGTTTAACATTGCATTACCTCGCTCAACTGCCGTCTTCCTTCCTATTCGCTCAGTTTTTCTGAGTGAATAGTCTCTTAATAAACTAGGGCGCTTTACCATCAACGATCGCATCAGGCGGGATTACGGTCAAGTGCTAGTTTATATATAATTTAAAAAAAAAAATGTTAGTCGCGACCGATAATACTAGGCTACAACTGCTCAAACATTTTTTTTAAGAAAATAGTAATAACATTTGACGAAAGAAAAACACTATGGCTATAGGGTAAAACCGGGATAGATGCCGCGCTGGGATAGATGCCTCGTTTTTAAAAACTCAACTACTAGAGAACAAAACAGCAAATTCGTTGTTTACATACGCGCCACATGCACCCCCCACCTCAGTGACGCGCGAGTTGTTGTGCTAGACGGACGTTTCTCACTTGTGTGTTGAATTACATTTGCAGCGGATGCGACGAACGCTTCAAAATTTCAAACGTAAGTATTCACTATTCCATATCTTTATAAACAGTTAAATGATTACATTTTATTTGAATTGTTTTAATAAATTGGTTCTTTGAGAACACATTTAAGAGTCAATCACTGATGTTTGCATTTATTTTATTTATAAAATATTGAAAGGCATCTATCCCTAGTGAAAAGGATAGTTGCCCCGAGTTTACAAGGGATAGTTGACTTTAGGGGCATCTATCCCTCTATACTGCAAGAGCCTTATCGAAGTATTTAAAAGTCATAGTCGTGAATATTTTCGTATTTCCTAATAGTAGAATATTAGAAAACACCAAAAAAAAATGTATCCAAATTTAATTTCATAATTCGAATATGATGAAATGAGTGTAGATACAGTGTTTTATTTATCTAAATTTGCTTATAGGTAGGTGAGCCATGCCAAGGAAATACAAAAGAAAAGAGGGCGTACGAGCTCGAGTAGTTTCTTGGACAACAGAGCAGCTACAGTCAGCTTTCCATGAATTGGATAAAAAAGAATTGGGGATCAATGAAATATCCAGACAATTTGGGATTCCATCCAGAACATTGCGAAGGCGTTACGCTATTAAAAACCAAACTAAACTGACTTTGGGAAAACATCCTGTCCTGGGTTTTGAACACGAAAAAAGGTTGGTAGCGCACATTTTGAAGCTTAGCGACGCGGGATTTCCCCCAGATAGACGAGCTATACGTACGTTAGCATACCAATTTGCCGAAAAGCTACAGATTCAACACAATTTTGATAATGAAAACCAGATGGCTGGGAATGAATGGTTCAAAAGTTTTATTGAGCGAAATCCAGAGTTGTCTATTAGGCAAGCAGAAGGTTTATCTGTCGCTAGGGCTAAAGGTCTTAGCAGAGAAGAAGTGAATAATTTTCATGAACTTCTGACAAAAGTCCTGGCCGATAATGATCTCTTGGATAAGCCTGAAAGGATTTATAATATGGACGAATCAGAAGAAAGGTGCAAAAGTAGTAAATTCAGTTACATCTGCGGAGAAAGGTGAAACAATGACTATCGTAGCCTGTTGCAATGCCATTGGTAATTTTCTCCCACTCATTGCTCAAGATGTGGAAAACTTAAAATGTCCGGTTCCACTTAATGAAGGATAATTCCTTACAAATATGTTGATTTTTTTAAATGTTTAAATAATAACTAAGGTTAAACGAAATTATTATTTTTTATTTTGTTAGAGATTCATATGAATGTTGATTTTTTTTTTGATGTAAAGTAATTATTTCTACGTTAAAACGGGAATGTTTCGTTTGAGATGATTCTATATGATAGTTTTAATATGTTATCGCTTAAACAGATTTTTTTATATATTTTGTAGACATGCCTAAACATAAATATGGTTAAGCATTTTATATTACCTAAGATAATAAATAAATATTACATTTTGATTACGTATTCTTCTTAGTTATTTAAAAAGGCATCTATCCCGCATCACAGGCATCTATCCTCCTAAGTGATTTCATAGTGGGGCATCTATCCATATAGGTAGGCACCTATCCCCAAAAAATGTGTTTCGCAAGAATTACATTTTTGCAAAACCAGTAATGGTTAGGTAAATAAATACAGTTTCTAAAGCTTTATGAATGATTAAACTAACTATATTACAGGGTCAATCTAAGCAAATATGTTTGGTATTCAAATAATGAAACACTTTCGAAAAGTGGGGCATCTATCCCGGTTTTACCCTACCTACTAACAGTATTTTCTAATCAGCAAAAGTTGAATGTTTTAAATGTAACTATTAGGATTTGTGTTATTTTTAAAGTTTACTCATTCCCTTTCTAGAACTGGTCGGACCACAAACGCAACACTGCATCTAGTTCATAACGTGATACATTCAACTTAGCTGTTTATGTTGTCTAAACTGTTTTGATTCAACATGAAAAATATAGAGTAGTCACAAACGCGCCACCAGGTTTTCCATTAGACCGCCGAGTTAGTCTTATAATGAACTGCAATAATCCCGGCTAGGCTAGAACAAAGTAAATATTTCCCCGTATGTGTAGCTTTTAAGAAACTTATACAAATCCAATTTATTTTCCATTTCCTCACTTCGTGAAAACTTAAATATGCTCACAAGGTAAACCACTTTGAAAGCAATCCTTTGATCGAGCTTATCTCTTTATGCAAAACTGTATCAAAATTTGATGCCTCAAATAGTAAACTTTACTTTTATATCATACTTGGAAACTTGTTTATTATAAGTAACTTTCAAAACAACTTTTAATTTGCAATGTTAGACGAGTTTGACGCAGATAGACCATTATCGAATTTTATCTTAACGTATTGGATAGATGCGGCCCTCGTAGATGACTTACGTTTACAATATCAAACCCTCCATTAATTAAAAGCTAGCTCGTAACTTTTCTGAAAGCAGACAAAAAGTCTGCGATAAGGTAAATTGTTCTGCTTATCTTATCCATAAGAAATGCTAAAATACAGTTCGGTACAGGCGGGTTTAATAGGAATTCAAACGACAGAGCAGGTTACAGAGGCGCTCTGCTTAATCCGGATAAGCGAACTGAATCGGGAAGGCATCATTTCATTACCCACTATCGCATCCGTTTAAACAAAAAGCATATTCTGTATGCAGTAGGTACGTAGCAGTACTTGTTTTACATACCTATCCTCTTTTATCCAATGCATCTTGTTAGTATTCAACGAAATAAGAATCATCATTTCAGCCGAAAGACGTCCACTGCTGGACATAGGCCTCCCCCAAGGTTCTCCACGACGACCGGTACTGCGCCTCCTGCATCCAGCGGTTCCCGCGACCTTCACCAGGTCGTCGGTCCACCTTGTCGGGAGCTTACCCACGCTACGTCTTCCGTCTTCCGGTCGCCACTCGAGAACCCGTCGGCCCCATCGTCGGGCATCGTTACTACGGGCAATGTGTCCAGCCCACTGTTACTTCAGTGTTGCATTTCTTCGGGCTATGTCGGCTACTCTCGCTCTTCTGCGGGTCTCCTCATTCCTGATTCGACCGCGCAGTGAAACCCCAAGCATAGCCATAGCATAGTGCATAGCATAGTGACTTTGAGCGACTTTGACGAAATAAGAATACTAAGTAATAAAGGTTGGTCCCTCCAAGGTTTAAACAAAAACGCACATTAATTAATATTTATGCAGCCGTTCAATTGAACGGCTGCATAAACAGGAATTTGCAGGCGGAACGGAATCACTTTTAACCTACATCATCTAATAGACATCATCTCTTCATGTGTAGTCCCCCTATTTTTCTCACAAGCGCTAAACACTCATACATACAAACACCCTCACTCCACTACAGATACTTATTCCACATAAAATCATTTCTCCCACAGTGGTCTCACTTTTACATTTTTTAAGTTTGACGTAAGGTCAAAATAAAACTACTTTCTTGTCCACTGGCGCATCTGCCACAATATATATATTATAAATTATATATTACAGCATATCCTTTAGCCGGTCACTGCCCCTACGATACAAGCCTAGCCTAGTTTAGGGGACAGGATTAAACCTATTGTACGTACTTAACCTAATGCTAAATTAAGTAAAAAATTATTGTTTGTATGCACTTGAATTTTATAATATAATAATTATTAATAATTATTATTAAAGGAATTATCAAAATACATTTTCCTATCTATAGAGCTATTGAATTGTTTTCATGTATCTGGCAGGGTGTATGTTCCAAAATGTTATAAACCATCTGTGTGCAAAATTTCATAACAATTTTCAAAACAAAAAGTTCAGTAGTGGCGTGAAAGCGGAACAAACAAACTCAATTTCACATTTATTAAATTAATATGGATTATTATAGAGCAATTATCACTTACCTGTGACACGCGATCTTAGGCGGATACGATGCGCCATCATGCGCGTGCGAGCCTTAACGACAAGGGATGCTGTGGCCCGGATGGAGTTGTCTTGTGCGGTGTCTCTAGACATCGCCAACGCCTTCAACACCCTGCCCTGGAGTTGCATCAGGAAGGCATTCCGGTATCACCAGATGCCAGACCTATCTCTGGCCAGTGGTTGTGGCTGAACGGACCGCTATCTACCCTGGTCAACAAGGAATGTGAAATCGGCGAGATATGTCGTGCAGTGTCCCACTTTATCGGCGTCAGCGTAGTTTGTCACGCTGACAACACGCTGGTCTTGGTGCAAGGGAGGTCGCGCCAAGCGGCGGCCGAAGTCATCGCCGTATTTTAATGGCAACAATCTCGCACCCGGCCCTGACCAAGGTCATGGTCCGGAGCGGGAGTGCATGGCAGACTATCACTTCCTTCTGTGAAGCAGTGATGCTGGCAAAGGAGGAGCTGGCGCGAGTGAGGAAGCGGGAATCTCAACGCTTTCACACCTCTAGTGGCTGCAGGAGACGCCCAGGTCGAGAGATAACATAGAACTCCCGGCCCGCGTAGGCGTGGGCTTGCGAGTGGCGAGCAATTCTGTCGGCCCACACTGCCTCCGCTGGTTAGGCCTGATGGAGCACTGGCCCATACGGCGAGAGAGAAAGCAGGTCTCTTTGCATCTCTCTTTGCCCATAATTCGCGTCTTGACACTAACAGTGCTAATCCACCTAAATTACCTCATTGCGGAGCTTCAATGCCGGAGGTTCGCATTAGGAACAAGGAGGTTCTGAAAGTATTGTGTCGTCTAGACGTGAATAAGGCTAGTGGTCCGGATGGTATACCAGCGATTGTTTTTAAGGCATGTGCGCCCGGGTTGTCTCCTGTATTGACGCGCTTGTATCGCCACTCATTTAGGACTGGTACAGTGCCCAAGTTCTGGAAGCTTACCAACGTGCAGCTCGTGCCCAAAAAGGGTAGTCGTGCCGATCCTACCAACTTTCGGCCGATTTCAATAACCTCCATACTCTGCAAGATTATGGAGCGTGTATTGAACTCGCGCCTCTTGGCTTACCTGGAAGGTAACGATCTCCTCAGTGACCGACAGTACGGTTTTCGACGCAATCGGTCAACTGGGGACCTAGAGTGGCATACACTCACTTCGAGAAAAATGGGGAAGCTATTGCCGTCTCCCTTGATGTCTCGAAGGCCTTCGACCGGGTATGGCACGCTGGCCTTTTGAGTAAGCTTCCAGCGTACGGCATTTCCGCTGGCCTGACTGGCTGGGTAAAAGACTTCCTAACTGAACGGTCCCTCCGAGTCGTTGTCGAAGGATGCTCATCTGAGTCCATGTTGACTAATGCCGGTGTTCCTCAGAGGTCTGTTCTCTCTGCAACTCTGTTCCTGCTGCATATTAACGATCTGCTGATACCCGGTATCTATGGGTATGCAGATGACAGCACAGTTGTGGAGAGATACCTGCCGGATACTCGGACTAGTAGAGAATCCATCCGGTCCGAAAGAGAGGCTATGGTAGAGCGTACGAGTGCTGCACTACAGGCAGTCTCCGAATGGAGCAATGCCAATCTTGTAGCATTCAATGCCACCAAAACACAGGCGTGTCTTTTCACCGCCAAAAGGAGCCCGTTCACCTTGGCTCCTACTTTTCAGAATGTATCCTTGGAGTGCACCGACCACCTTCAGTTTTAGGAGTTGATATTTCCTCAAACTTTAACTTTGGGCGGTTCATTGAGTCCATGGCCAAGGTGGCTGCCAGAAAACTTGGCGTCATCGCAAAGGTCCGGCGGTACTTCACACCAGGGCAGCTTCTAATGTTGTACAAAGTACAGGTCCGCTCGTGTGTGGAGTACTGCAGCCACATTTAGGCTGGTGCTGCGAAATGTCACCTGGCTACTTTGGATTCAGTGGAGAGGCGTGGGAAGAGGCTGATTGGCGACTCAGATTTAACTCGAAACGGTCTCCAAAGCCTGGAGCACAGGCGAAGAGTAGCCAGCCTTTCGGTCTTCTATAAGATGCATTCTGGCGAGTGTGCAAGGGAATTGTATGATTTAATTCCACCATCGGACGACCCGTCGTACGGCGACTTTCCACCCTTACGTTGTTGACAGCACTACGATCCGGACGAAGCATTTCGCTTCTTTTATACCGCTTATATCGTGGGACTGGAACAATTTGCCGGAGGCGGTGTTTCCGTCACACTACAATTTGAGTGTCTTCAAGGTTAGAGTGAATAGGCTCTTAATAAAGTAGCGCAATTTGCCATCAACGTTCGCATTTGCCATCAACGGCCTTATGAGAAGGCTCAAAGTCACTCAAAGGGCAATGGAGAGGGCTATGCTTGGGGTTTAACTGCGCGATCGAATCAGGAATGAGGAGATCCGCAGAAGAACGGCAGTAACCGACATAGCCCGAAGAATTGCAACACTAAAGTGGCAGTGGGCTGGACACATTGCCCGTAGGACCGATGCCCGATGGGGCCGACGGGTTCTCGAGTGGCGACCACGCACCGGAAGACGTAGCGTAGGTAGGCCCCCGACAAGGTGGACCGACGACCTGGTGAAGGTCGCGGGAAACCGCTGGATGCGGCAGGCGCAGAACCAGTCGTCGTGGAGAACCTTGGGGGAGGCCTATGTCCAGCAGTGGACGTCTTTCGGCTGAAATGATGATGATAATGATGATGATCGCATCACTGCTTACCATCAGGCGGGATTGCGGTCAAGCGCTAGTTTATAATATATATTTAAAAAAAAAGCTGTATGGCTCGGTTAGGACCAGGTCCGGGTCGACGGCTCTTTGTGTTCCACTTCCGCCTCAAAGAGATGTGAGCACATCATGATGGGGTCCACGAAGACCTATATCTGCCAGGGCCACGAGTTGTTCGAAAGAAATACCGTGGCCCCTGGCGAACAAGCAAGAACACGGGTGGGTTTTAGTAAATGTGACGTTTCCTTCCGCTCCGCCTAAAGCGGGAGAGATAATTTAAAGATTTCCTATCCTCCAAAAAAAAAAAGAATAAAGTGAATAGGCTCTTAATAAACTAGCGCGTTTTATCACCAACGATTGCATCACTGATTACCATCAGGCGTGATGGCGGTCAAGCAATAGCTTATAATGTTAAAAAAATAGTTGCCATGAAATTAAAAAAAAAAAATCTTGAATAGGTACTGGTAAAATTTAAACGGCATCACTATTCCAGACTATTCTAAATGGAGCGGGTTTATCGATTTTAACCTAAAACTGAAATTGCTAATTAATGGGCCAATCAAGAATAGTTAATAGACTACCTGCAGGGATTTGTTTAGGCTCAATATTTCAACAGCTTTTAGGGATATCTGAAGTGCTATGCATTGAATAACACATACCACTGAAATAATGTTGTCATGTTCGTTTTGGGGTTTCACAACGTGATGATAATCATCCAGATAATAATTCGGTCTTACCTGCTAGTCAATACCCCACTCCCTCTCACCGAACGGAGGCCTGTATCCCAACAGTGGGAATATTATAGACCGATTATGATAGACAATATAAACGACAACCAGCCTTCGACGCGGGCGATATTATAGTATACAAGTGTCTGCGTGTACACTTGTACATTATAACACTTTGTTACGTACAGTTTACGTTCTTACCTTCACTTCTTTTTCCTCCTACTTTCCAACTTACTTGCTACTAAAAAAATGACTCGGTAAGGGACTTACCAGACTTTGGAATGGAACCCAGGCTCCATACTTAGCAGCAATGCTTGCAACAAGACCAACGAGGCTTTAAATGCACAGCTAGTTTCCTCATAGTTGCATACAGCCCAAGACTTACAAAAACAAACAATATTGTTTGAAATAAGTACTTGAGCGCCTCAAAAATTTAAACAGAAGGAAATAATGTAACCTCATCAGAACATAGTGCGAGCCGCATAGTATTCGTACTTAAAGTGTCTGTCTGGAAATACCGGTACCCACTTCCACCTCAGCGTTTATATAAGAGACGATATTTTTACAAAAAGACTGCTGTACATAGCATTATTCTTAATACTTCAGTGTCTTCATTTTCAGAAAATGTTCTAGGTATAAACAAAACTGGAGTTTATAAAAATAGGCACAGGCGTAGGGTAGCCAGCGTTTTGGTATTTTATGGGATGCATTTTGGAGAGTGTACCCGGGAATTACATGTCATCATCGGACAACCCGTCGCCCGTCGTTCGGCGAGTATACACCCTTACGTTGTTGACACCACTACTGTCCGGACGAAGCGTTTCGCCTCGCCAATTATACCGCTTACATTTCGAAGGACTGGAGCAATTTGCTTGCGCATCTTCCCGTCTGATTACAATTTAAGTCTATAAGTTCATAATAAAGTAGCCATCATCATCATCATTATCAACCTTTTTTATCGTCCCGCTGCTGGGCACAGGTCTCCTCTCATACAGAGAAGAGAAGTAATTGGAAAGTAGTGCGCTTGGAAAACGCACTACATCAACGATTGGGTGCAGATGCACCGACCCTCTTTACTCTATAAAATAAAATAATTAGAATCCTGGCAAATATTGAACAAACTGACAGCTGTAAACCGTATTTTATAAGACATAATATTTTAACCCTCCCAAGTATTTACATTCTAGAAACTTGTTAGTTTGTCCGTAAGCATCCACAATTCTATACAAAGCGCAAAGACATCCAAACACTCTACACACTCAGACACCCCCCCAGATTAATTATACCAACATCCAAACTGAAACTACATTCTACGAGCCCCTACGTAATGTCAATTAAAATATATAATAAACTACCGGACACAATAAAGGAAGAAGAAAACTTAAATATATTTATAAATAAATTTAAAAAAATTCTAATAAACAAATGTTACTACACTATAAATGAATATCTTAGCGATAAAAACAAAGAATTTAAATTAAATATATAATTGATTATACTTATCTTAAACATACTACAAAAATACCGTCTAAAACGTTATAATTATTCATAATTTAAACACAAATATACAAATAAGGAAATAAATTAAGTAAAATTAGTCAGATACCAAAGATCTCCGTATATATTTTATTTATTATTAAATTAAATTGCAATATAATTATATTATTTTAAGGTATTCAAACAGAGCTTCGTCTCTCCTGTTACCCTGTTTTGCTGTGCCCTACAGGGTCCATAATTGATCTCACATAAATTGTTACCACCCTTATATGAACTTATGGTAAAGCAATAAAGATATTGAGTATTAAGTATTGATTGCACCACTGCTTACCATCAGGCGGGTTGTGTTCAACCACTAGTTTATAATTCGTAAAAAAAATGCGGAATCGCGGTCAAGCAGTAGTTTATAAAATTACAAAAAATACTGATTAGGAACAAATCAGAAAACAAATGATGAATAACTACATTGATAATATAATTGAAGCTACATATTATGAAAATGTAGTTTTTATAGTATTATCTACATATACAATTTAAACAAATTAACAGTATTTTTAAAACCAAATGTTAACCTTTTATTTTGTTAGTAAGAACAGTTCAAAAAATAAAAAAGCTACACAGGGCCTTAACGACATAAGTTTTTAGTAACATATTCTTCTACTTCTCAGGCTATAGAGCTCCACTGCTGGACAATGGCCTCCCAAAGGCTTATCAGAATGACTGGTCTTGTGACGCCCACATCCATCGGTTTCCCAAGACCTTCATCAGCTCATCGATCTACCTTGTCGGGTACCTATGTGGCTGCAACTCCAAAAACCTTACGGCCATCGGTTCTTCGTGCAATGTGCCCTGCCCACTGTCACTTAATTTTAGCGACTCGAAGAGCTATGTCGGTGAATTTGTTTCTTCTGCTGATCTCCTCAATTCTGATTCTATCGCGCAGAGAAAAGTCGAGCATAGCTCCTTCCATTGCCCTTTGTGTGATCATTAGCCTTCGCATGAGACCCACTGTGAGCGACCACGTCTCATTTGCGCATGTCATTGGCAACGTAACACTGGTCAAAGACACGGTGAAAAGATGTAGTCTAGCTTTCCGAACGGTGCTTTTATAAGACGCGACAATGTACACATGCAATTTTTTTTTTATTCTCAACAGACATCGTTCGCGAGGTAGCAGTTGAAAGTTTATGGATTGTGCATGAGACACAAATTAACTCAGAAAAGTAGTTCGACATACTGTCACATAGTCACACACAGTCACTTCGGCGCTGAGCGGAATCACAAAGAGATAAACATTAACGCGAGCTAGTTACTTATCTGAAAAGCTATTGCGAAGTTTTCAACACTTTTGTACGTATTTTCAAACAAATTTATAAACTCGCGCGATCATTTTTTTTTTTTTTGGTTTGTCATATTATTGCTTTTGGTACTAAGAAGTTGTATAGTTTAGGAAATATCAATAGAATAGAATAGAAAACTTTTAATTCAGACAGGAGTCCAATTTAGTAGTACAGTAGTAGGTAGTATAGTTAGTAACAATTTTACTTAACTTCTAGTGTTAATAGACATACATAAATTTGCTTAGATTTTTCATAAAAGATTATCCGCCTACAAAATATTTTCATTAATATGTATTTTTATTTATTTTAATAGATATAAATAATAATTCTTTTATTATTGTAGATCACGAAAATACATAACACAAAAAAATTAAAGACTATAAAACATACAATGGGGGGCATATCACTTCTGCTATCTCTTCCAGGCAACCATAGAATGGATAGTGATTTTCCTGTACATAAAATGGGACTGTTGTTGGTGCAAATATTAAGCATAGGTACAATAATCTAAAATAAATACACACATATATACATATCTAAAATTATAGAAACATAAATATACGGGACTTATTAATATATGTATAATAATATTAATTCATTTTATCCCTACTATCCTTACTAATATTATAAATGGAAAAGTGAGTTTGTTTGTTTGTTTGTTCCGCTTTCACGTCGTAACTACTGAACCGATTGCTTTGAAATTTAGCAGACGTGAAGTTAGAAGTCCGGATTAAATAATAGGGTACTTTTTATCCCGAAAAAATTGATATTCCCGAAGGAATTCTAAAAGCGCGATATACCCGAACTCCACGCGGGCGAAGCCAGTAACTTTTATATTTCCATGCTCAATAAAGAACAAACCAGCTTGTTAATTCCATGAAAATTACTTATTTAAAATCGTTGAACTGTGAAGTGACATGTGACAACTAGAGTCGATGGTTGACGACAAGCCAATTACGTCATATCCGTAGCTATTTCCAGGGTGACACTTAGCTTGTCGTGGCTACCCTTTGCTGATGACTGTGGTTCGCGTGTGATTCTCCTGCATGTTACCTGCGACGATGCTTTGTCAACAATCAGTGACCGTTTCCTGTAATGTGAATACGTTACTTACGTGACTTTATGATCATTTTACGGCAATGTGCAGATTATACCTTATTTATCAATTTAAAAGTTACTATTGACTTACTTATGAAACTAACAGTAAGTTAATAATAACTTTTAAGTGAAAGTTTAATTAGATACAAACGTTAAACTCAAAAAGTCCCGTCTTGTGAATATATCGTAGTTTACTTGCCAGGTATGAGCTTGAAACGTGAAAACCGTGTTCAAAGGCTTTATTTTTTCAAGAGGGCACACACTTCGGTACCGTATGTGAGCACAGGTTACGCTTGTTTTACAACACTTTTAAACAAGGCACTAACGTCTTGTAGACGCTACGCGCAAACCGACGAAAGAAAAAGAATGCATACCAGTTTATGTTTGCGGTCTCCCGAACTATTTTCAACCGAAATAATTAAAAGTTTTTACGATCTCCTCTCTACTATCGTGTAAAGGATATGACGACGCGCGTGGTAACTGTGTGAATGCGAACTTGGCTCTAAACTTGGGTTATTGAGGGCGTCTCAAAATTCAAACGATTTTGCTACAGCTGGCTATAAACCGATATGTACACATTAAAAAGAATATACCAACATTTTTATGTATTCGAATTCCAGTACTCACCGTAGATGTATTTATTTAACACCCGGAGAAATGTTACTGGAAAAACGTAAAAGTGTACAATATAGAAGTGAAGTGATATCGATTACTTCCACCAAAGGCCACGGGCGAATGTTTTTTTTTAAATACCATAAGTGTGGTCCCATGCAAATGCCAGTCGATCAATGTTTAATAGTTCGCGTAAATATGCAAAGAGAGGCAATTTTCGTTTGTGAGCATGAGTTGATATCAATTTCGGCGATGGTTTTTGCAAAAGAGCCGTTGCAACAAGGTTAATAACGGGTTATTTCATCGACAGTACAGCCTGTGATGGCACCGCTTAGTGAAAGGACCCTCGGATTCATAATAGAGATATTAAAATGCGCTTTTCGTTCGTTTTTCTGGAAAAATAACTGCTCGTGGTGAAAATATTGTGTGCGCGGTTTGTGTTGAAGGCTTCAATTGTTTGCTGTCTTTTGTAGACTTACTGGCATGAAATAATGTGAGTTTTAGAGAATATAATGTGTATCTTCTTGTTTTTAGTAAAGAAATATTAAATAAACTAATATAAATTTAATTAGCAGTTAATTTATTATGCTTAGTTGCTTGTTATGATTACTTGGAGTACTTAGGTAATCACATCTCAACTCAGAAGATATGCAAAATTTAATTAGAAGTTTGCTTAGAATTATGTATGTTTAGTTTAATAATGATATAAGGATAACTTTTCCGGCCGTAGCACGTGGAATTCAGATCGTGTACTGGTTTTTCCAAGACCGCGATGGTTTTGTCCTCCCACACATTGAACGATCTAGCCTGGCATAAACTAGTTTATCCAAAAAACAAGTTTAACCGGTAACATTATATCTGAGCAGAAAAACGTCTAACTTTTCCTAGTCCTGAAACTTTTCTGTATTATTCGGGTCACAATAAAAACTCCTTCCAACTTGTGCACACGTGTAGTCTCATAAGACACTTCTCGGTGCACTCGTACCTACTGATACGTTTCATACTTTACGATGCTCACTGACGTGCTCGGCTGCACGCGCGCTTTCCATATAATTTTCCTTCCCGCTTTACAGCATCGTTTTCGCCCATCGTAAAGACTTTTAATTATATCTGACGAGGCAAAATTTGACCCGCCGTTTAAACCTTATGCATTCTTTGCACTTGCCGTTTTAAGGGGACTATTTCAACTTAATGGCTTTGTTTAAATAGGTTCATTTCTTATATGCTTTTGTCATTTATATAAGAAAGTGTATCTGTAAAGAGTTCTTATGAGGCTCAGACAGCTTTAACAAGCAGCATTTCATAAATAAGTCCACAGGTTAAAATTATTTCTTACCTACATTTAAAATTATTCTAACTTTAATGTAGATGTTATGCGAATGTCAGTAATCGACGTCCGGCATAACACCTACACCTGTTTCTAGTTCAAATAAGCGGATTAAAAAGTTGTTTATGAAATCACAATGAATACCTAAAAACTTTTAGTACACATCTGTTATGAAAACGTCGTCGTTTTGTATAAATTGAAGTTGGAGTTTATCGTCCAACTTTTACTCGTACGTAAAATAAAGGAATACTTTGTTTACGAGTTGCCCTTGCTAAAGAAGGGACGGAGATAAATTACATGTGTTTAATTAAAGATTTCTCGTGGAGGTAGCAATTAGTGTTGACTTTCCGTGTCCGTCGTAGAAATGTAGGTACTTACTGGCATAAAAAGGTGTTTGATCCAATTAGGTGCGTATTTACATGAACGTGTCGCTTACAGCTCGCTCTGCCGATCACTGCATCTATCTGCTGTAAACTTTTAATTGCGCGTCTCACGCGGCTACAGCCGCTTTATGCTACGCGGAGTACACGGCGAACTGTGCGCTCGTAGAGCGTCTACGTGCGCGCAGTCCGCCGAAGCCATTATTGTATTATCTGAGAGAACTGTCAGAACTCTTGATATGAGAAAAGAATTTTACGTAAAACGTAACACAATAAAATTCTCTCGATAGAAATGTGTATGAACGTAATTCACCGATTCACCTTTTGTTTTCCCTTGTTCGTTGTTGATAAATTGTTTCGAAACTTTGGCTCGAAACGTGGATACGTATATTTGACATGTAAGTACCCCTAATCAAGTTTTAATTCGAAGTTGAACAGAGATTCCGTCGGGGAAGTCATTAGGAACAATTCACACTACTGGTAAATAATGCAATTTTCTCATCTAATTTGAACTAGCATTTTAAATTCTGCTAAAATCTAATAAACTCAAATTAGAATCCAATGTAGTCATGGGTAAGGGCTTGGTCAAAGTTGCAGCTAGTGTACTGACCATATATTCTTAAAGTAAAATCAAATTAAATTATTTAAATGCTGTAATAGAGGAATATCTACAAATGAGGTGGAGAAAAATTCAAGGTGAGCTATACATACCTAGATTCTGCTCAAGACTCTGCATAAAAAATTCAAAAGAATTAATAGTTTTCTATTTAAAAAAAATAAGAACGTTAAACAGAAACGTCAGATAAAAATTAAGAGATTACAATTATACAAAGGTATATATATATATAGGGCATACATAATATCTACTATTTTACCAAATTAGAAAGTATCTACTATTTTACCAAATTATTTGTTCTATAGTTTTAATGTATGACTAATGTAATTTAACTACTTAAATTTTTCATCAATCAGTCAAAATATTTATTTAACATAAACCTACATATGTACATACATTTATGAAACGTCAAAAGTTACGAATAGGTGCATGGTGGTCCAATTGGTCGTTTCTTATGGAGATGAGACGGCAAGAAGCTGCACGGAGGACGGCACGGAGTAGTTGTGTTGCGATGTGTACCGGGTACGATATGCCAAATGTTGTTGTATCGAGACTTTGCTCTCCAGATCAATCTCCCTCTGGCGCAGCATCGTTGGTCGTGTTACTGGGCTTAACATTGCATCACCTCGCTCAACTGTCGTCTTCCATCACATCCATTTACAATTTTTTTTTTACGGGATAGTCTCTTAATTGACTAGTGCGCTTTACCATCAACTACTGCGTCACTGCTAATCATCTGGCGGGATTGCGGTCAAGCACTAGTTCATAATTTAAAAAGAAAATGTCAATAAGTATCAGGTACTTAACAAAATAGAAAGTGTTCTTCAAATGTACTTATCTTAAACCAATAACGTTTCATCCTTAGCTAACCGCTTCCACTGCGACCCTCCCCTCTCCAGGCACCAGACACCCGGCGTCAGAATTAGACTGCCACGTGTATAATTCATCTAGATCAGACGAAACTTTTCAGCTAATTATTATATCGCATATTCCGATTGAAGTCCGTATGAAAACCTTAATTGATAGATCATTTTATGACAACTTCAACTTTCCTTCCTTTGGTCTTTTTTCGACGACAGAACTTTAATTATAACACATAATAAAAATAAAAACTGCGAATGTGACATTAAAGACGTATTACGAAAATCAGTAAACTGCCCTGAACTAACTTAAAAAAAAAGTTACCCCACAACCAATTACTCTTTCTTGTATCTTGGGTGTGTTTGCAAAACCTCAAAGTCACATACACCTACAGCCAGGCCCTTAGAGGCGCCCTAGAGACCCTTAGAGAGACTGAGTATCCTAATTTAAATCAAACCCAAATAATGCAGTTTTAAGTAAACGTAGCGTAGGATGCCCTTGGGCGAGATGGAGCGACGACATCAAAAAGGTGGTTGGTAGTAGCTGGTGGAGAATTAACCAGGATCGAGCTTGTCGGTGTGCCATAGAAGAGGCCTATGTCCAGCAGTGGATGAGTAGAGACTAATGATGATGATGAAACAAATAAGTAATGTCAAGAGTGAAATTTCTTGGTTTTTAATAATAATAAACATGAAAAAGTAGAACACATGCATTTTTTAGGATTGACAATAGACTCTAAACTAACGTGTAGAGAAAATGGATCAATCTTAATTGAAAAATTATGCAACATTGCCTTCGTTTTTCACAAATAAAAAAGGCAATATAGGCAGCCCTCGAAACCGCGTGCTATGACTCTATACTATGGTATGAAATAATTTTTTGGGCAAATTCATGCAAAAAGCATATCTTTAAAGCGCAAAACGGTCTATATACTTACTAAATGTGTTTTACAACATTCTGTTGATTTTATATATTCTTAAATCAGCAGAAAGTTTTAAACTACATTTTACGTCCGAAATCATTTATTAATAGACGAATGTTACTATCATCATCATCATTATCGACCTTTTTATCGTCCCACTGCTGGGCACAGGTCTCCTCTCATACAGAGAAGGATTAAGCGTAATCACCACGCTTGCTCAATGCGGGTTGGCGATTTCAGACTTAAAGGCCAGGTTTCCTCAAGATGTTTTCCTTCACCTTCAGTTATTGGTGTCCAAGATATACTTAGAAAGTACATATAACTTTAGAAAAGTTATATTGGTACTTGCCTGACCTGGAATCGAACCCACGCACTCATACAAACACCAGCCTCTCAAGGCTGGTGTTTAACCACTAGGCCACCACGACTTCTGATGTTACTATATCGTAGACGAATTTCTTGTTGACAAAATATCTAGTAACTGATCCTATTTATGATTCATAATAATTATGAACTAGCAAGCTTTACCATCAACGATTGCATCATCGCTTACCATCAGGCAGGATCGCCGCCAAACAGCCAGTTGATAATGTTAAAAAGAAATATATATCCTATCTAAGGACTTTTAATATCAAGGTTACATTTTTGAGTTTCTATAAAATATCTGTAAGATCAATAATTGCACTAAAAATACTTAGACTGATTTTTGTGGTATTAAATAATCTTTATGTAATTATGCGAGGAAGGGTGAATGTCTAGTCTTGAATATATTTTTTATTACGAAGTTTTTTATACTTTAATGTTCTCTTCCTGTGTGAGGAGCAGTGGTACTCCTGGCCGTGATTCAAACATCGTCGTAAGTTTAAACCCAGGCGGGCATTGTACTTTGCGCAAATTATTTCTTAACCAGTGCTGTCAAAAAAGTGAAGGAAAACATCGTATGGAAATCGACATTTCCTGGAACCAAAAAATCGAAGACATATTGCGCCTGCCAACCCCAACTGGGCCCGCGTAATGGATTAAGGCCCATTCCCTCTGACCGAGAGTGTGCACACACTCTCGATATGTCAGTATGGTGTCAACAACATAGAGCATGCTTATGGTAGCGATCTCTAGAATGAACACTCTCGATTAAACAAAAAAAAATACTTAAACAAGTGTGACTTTTGTCTTTAAACAAAAAACTTTAATAATAAAAATAAATATGTAAGTACAAGAAACCACAGACAATTATTACCATTGCCTGAAATATGTGTGTTACTCATCTAATAAGACTGGGTAATCTAGAACATCTGCAAAGCAGTACTTTTTTCCTATAATTATATATCACGAACTAGTAGCAGGTAACAACCACAGGCTCCACTGGGACATTCAACTATGTAATTAGGTATCGACATCGATGTTCCTAGAAGATCCTGTTGATATTCTCGTAATAAAGTAACACCGGAATAAAAACTCATTTTCTATCGTAGCTTTTAAAAGGAGAACAGTAGGGTAATTCATGTAATTAAAAACCTTCAAAACCCAGTCACAATCGCAGTCTACAAACTATGTAAAAAATGCAGGGAAATCAGAGATACCGTCAGCGGCTCGGTGATAGGCCATAACATCGGCTGCCGGCAGAAGTTACCACCCATCAGATAAGGCCTAACCGCCAAGCAATTCGTCGTGTTCGTCGTGTTTGGAACAAGGGTTTCGGGGCCATTTTTGACTGATTAAGATCCGTATTACAGAACTTCACTCAAAACTCAAGCTCTACTTAAGTCTCGTTTGAGTCTCGGGCTATGTTGGGCGTCTCTCTGAAGGACCGCATCAGTAATGAGGTGATGCGACAGAGGACCAAAGTCACCGACATAGCTGAGAGGATTAGCAAGCTGAAGTGGCAATGGGCTGGTCACATATGCCGCAGGGCCGACAACCGTTGGGGTAAACGAGTCATCGAGTGGAGACCGCGTCTCGGCAAACGTAGCGTAGGACGGCCTTGGGCGACGACATCAAAAAGGTGGCTGGTAGTAGCTGGCGAACTGCTCGGGCTGTTGTTGGCGTGCCATGGAAGAGGCCTATGTCCAGCAGTGGACGAGTAGAGGCTGATGATGATGGTGACTTTATTAAATACCGACATGACATGAGCTCACGCTTTCTTCCCATGGCATAAACTATAAAATGCCACCTACTATGATCTTTATATACTTTTTATATCGACATTCACTAAAATTATATACCTAGAATAAGTCCGCGCAGTGCAAATGTATTTGTATGCGTGAATATGAATATTTGTACTGGTCTGGTCGTGCCTCGGAAAACACGTTAAACTTTAGTCCCGGCTGCCATACGAACATCTAATGGCAGTCGTTACAGGTTGTTGGAGCCCTTAAAAGCTTAAAAGTCCAACAATTGGTCTAACTGCAATGCTTCGATATCGCCTTCGGGTTGTGGAGGTAAGACGGCAGTCACGAAGTTTAGCCAAAATCAGCAGTTAGACTGGTAAAACGGACCCCAGACTCCAAAGTTAACGCTGATGATGATGACCTAGAATAAGTCCTATCCTATGATAAAATTATGTACTTTTGACAGTTTTCCCATAAAAATATTTTAATATTCGTACCTGTATATTTACATCTGTATTATTTATACGAATATTTTAATACTCGTTGGTAACTTATATTTACTTCGTACCTACTCTGTATGTAAATAATTGCTTATTGTGATTATTGTCTATGCCTAGACTATCCGTTTACCGATTGATTCCTCAAATGCTAATTTATGTGATAATGAGATTTCACGTGTTAATCGTCTATAACGGGAAAATCAAATCATAGCCGAATTATATATCATTAAGGGACGAGATAATGTCATATAAACTATGATAAAAATACCAAGAATAGCAAACAAAACCTTCGTTCCGTTATAAAATAAAATATTATATTATAATATTTTGGACACAATTGCGGCAATTTTTACAAATAATGTTTTTAATACCATAATGTCAAATACCGATGAAGTACACACTTTGATGAGCTCACCATCTTTGCGGTCATGGTAAACGTTGTAATTACTTAAATACCTAAAGAAACAAATACTAGAAATCTGTAAAGTTCTCTAGTAACAGTGAGTATTAAAAAAATAATTGGACCTTTTTTGTTGTCGATGGGAAATCATCAAATGACGTCTCCCGCTCTGGGTGGAGCGAAAAGGCGTGTCAGACTTTTACTGACTAAAACCCACCCGTGTCCCTTCACTTGCCAGTGCACCAGGGCCACGGTTTTTAATTTGACCAACTCGCAACTCTGTCTCAGGCTTCGATCTTCGTAGACCCCGTCACGATTTGCTAACATCCTTTGAGGCGCGCGTTAAACACAAAGCGCCCGGTCCTCGCCGGGTCGCGATCTGCCCGCTGCTCACCGCCTGCAACGGCTAGAGGCGTAAGGCCCCTGAGATTCCCGCTCCCTCACGCGCTCCGCCTCCTCATTTTCCAGCATCACTGCTTCGCAGAGGGAGGTAACGGCTTGCCATGCACCCTCGCTGCGGACCATGGTCAGGGTCGACGCGAGAGATCCCCGCCACGAGAACAAGGCGGTGCTCTACCTAAGCCGGGCAGACTCCAGCGTATGCCCCATGTGTCCTCAGGGCGATCCACACAGTGGTGACACCCTGGCGTTTCCTCCCGGCTTATAAGGAACAGGAACCTTCCGAAACAGCCGTGTCCGGTGTGAACCTGCGTCAGGCGGAAGTTGAGGGCGCCGTGGCGCCTCTCTAGCCACTCCTCAAAAATTCACTTACCGCCGCTATTGTGGCGTGCCCGACACTGAGTTGCGACAATCGCAATCTGGACAGTGCGATTGTCGCATTGGGATCTCTCTCTCTCTATCATTGCGGTACGGCAGACAGCTGCCGTACCACAATTTCTGGCGGCAGTGGAGTTATGCCCCGGCGTTTTGCCTCCTCTGGCCACACCCGAATGGGCGAGGGCTTTGGTCACACGGTTGCACGACACACGAAGAGAGACTGTAAGAGTAGGTACTAAGTAGCGTCAGCACTATGGTTTCGGAGCTGATTGCCCAGGGTGCACTTGACGTAGTTTTAAATACCGAGCTAAGCAACTATAAAAATCAAGGTGATTGAAGCAGATTAGCTATTTAATTTATAAAAAAACCATTAAATAATAACAATTACTCATAATTTAACTATTAATGCAGGCTTATTGGTAGATTCACACGAATACATTCACCCAAAACGGACGATTCAATACTTTTAATATGTGCTAATTACCTAATACGCAATTCTGAAGTTGTCGATTCGCCCACAAATAAATTAACTTCGTATCCTACGGAAAAAAAAATATATTGAAAAGTGTAAATAATCTGCTCAATTCGTGCAAAGCAACCAAAACGCCATTTTGAAACGTATTGAATTAACACATTTATTGAAAATTTAAACAGACTAATTCTAGGAAACCTTTCAGTTTTTAACAATGTTATAAAATAAATATAAGAGTTAAGTACCAAAGTTTTTCAAGAAACACAAAAGATTTTATAAAAGGTACCATTACGTACCTACCTAAAAGTAATGTTGTTAATCAATCAAACTATTAGGACAATGTTCTCATAGACTAAAAGTCACTGACGTAAATTAATGTTGTAGTTATTTACAATTATGGTATATTTTAATTTCATTAAACCAAAGTAATATGTTTTACCCGAAAAAGTCACGTAACATTTAATTCGGAGAGCTGAGAGCTAACTCTATTTATTGGCGACTTCTTGATTGATGGCAAAGAGTCAAAAATTTCACCAGCACAGGATAAAGTCCAGAAAATATTAAATGTTTTGTATAATGAAAACTGAATTAGTTCTGGCAATTGTCAAAAGTCTATTACCAAATGTGTAACCACAAAATATTGAATTTCACTACAATTTTGCAAGCTTCACCTAATCAGCATATTAAAAGCTATTTCTAACGCAAATCATGGATAGTGCCTGCCTAATATAGTTCAATTACAGCTCAATAATAATTTATTTACGTGTGTATAAATACGAACAAAACATGCATCTGCACATGGAACTTTGTAAGGTTAAATATCTATCTAAGACAGCGGCGGAGAGTGATGTCCGCGAGGCTTCGAGAACACTGCTGTTATATTTCGTGACAGCAGACGGTGTTTGCCATTATATTGTTTGATAAAACGCTCATTACGTCATTACATGATTATCTTGTCTTGTCTTGATTTTGTTTCTTTCAGTACAAATTTTATACAAATCATAGTACTTAGTTAAAAAATTCTGTCCTCACAATATCGTAAGTTACATCATCAGGTAATTTATTATAATCTAATTATGTCCAGGTAATTTATGTCCACGTAGGTACATATGCATGTGGGTATGTGTGTATGCTCGTGACTGTAATCAAAAACAATAATATTGATCTCATCAAATTGCAATCGTCACAAATACGAGTATTACACGAGTGTTGGAACAAGTTGGTAACGCTACACGTGAATCAGTGGCGAGTAATCATCGAAATAGGATTGTCGCTTTCCAATTAGCGCCGTGTCGCCCGTCCGTTTTGCTGACAGGGCCCTTCAAGTGAAGCGGCCGAAGGAAAAAACTTTAAACGAAGCGTTTTTCAAGGTGATGGATCGTTATAATGTAATTCCCATGTAAATAACTTTGCGATTCTATGTTGTTTTCAAGTGATTTGTAACATATTCCTGCTAACTTTCAGAATAAGTTATATTGATAGAGTAAAAAACTTCATTGATATCCAACGTTCCAGCCAACTTCACTGGGGACTTTTAATAGGAACGTTTTGAATTAAAAGCATATTACAGATATTTACAATGTTTCTGATATAAAATATCTAATGGCTCGTTCATCTACTTGTCTCATGCGCTACAGCTGAGCATGAAGTTTGATTAAGCGAACCCTTAACCCTTGACAAAGTGTTATTGAGAACGGGTAGATTCTAGAACGAAAGGTTGGAAGACGTGAATTCTACCAACCTGCATTCACACTCTGGGTCAAAAAGGGAGGAGGTTTATGTGCCAGCAAAGATAACATATATACCTACGCTGATTATGTATGCATCTACCAAAACTTACTTTACTTACTCGGGTAAAAATCAAACAAGGTTTATCAATTTCAATATTTCTGTATTTCACTAATACTATTACGATTGAACTGCATTCCCTCTATATTGAAACTGATCTCACAATACAAATGCAAATGAAATGATTTAGCTAATGCGGTGCGCAAAACTAGCATTCCACTAACGAGTTATCTTTAAGCAGCTTTGTCATAACCCTATAGAATAATGGAACTATGAGCGTACGATCACTATTCGCTCATAACACTGACCTGTCCGTTGTTAGGGAGCGGACACACCATTGGAAAATACGAGTACAGGAAATATTTTGTCATCGTTCATTATCATCATCATCATTTCAGCTGAAAGACGTCCACTGCTGGACATATACCTCCCCCTAGGACCTCCACGACGACCGGTCCTGCGCCTCCCGCATCGAGCGTTTTTCCGCGATCTTCACCAGGTCGTCAGTCCACCTTGTCGGGGGGCCTATCCACGTTGCGTTTTCCGGTGCGTGATCGCCACTCGAGGACCCATCGGCCCCATCGTGTATCGGTCATATGGGCAATGTGCCCAGTCCACTGCTGCTTTAGTGTTGCAATACTTCGGGCTATGTCGGTTACTCTCGTTCTTCTACAAATATTTTGTACTCTTTCAATCATCATCATCATCTCAGCGTATAATCCCGGTTGCATCCGCGGCTTTCACGTTGGAGCTCAGGGTCCGCTTTCCTACACTTACTCCTCCATTTTGCACGATCTTTGGCATCCCGTGGTGTGAGATTGTTGGCACACGTGTCATCTCTTACACCGTCAAGCCAGCACTTCTTTGGTCTACCTCGCTTGTTCCGGCCCGGCGGAGGCTCCATTGTAAGACATTTGTTACCCACGTAACATTGTGGGTAAAAAATTTCCTCATGTTACCCACGTAACATGTTTTCGTAACACGTGACCGTACCAGCGTAGGCGACCTTCTTGCGGTTTGTCTGCTATGTCACGGACACGAAGATGGCAGTCGGATGCGGGAGTCCCTGATGCGGTGGTTACGCGTAACTCCACACATCCACCGCAGCATATTCATTTGTGACACGCAGCTCCTGCTTGTGTCGCTCAAGCACAGGTCACGCCTCACTGCCATACAGAAGAACAGGTCTAATAATGGTCTTATAGACCTGCCCCTTAAGCTTAACCGGCATTTTGGGGTCACAAATGACACCTGTCACCTCACGCCATTTTACCCAAGCTGCGGAAATGCGTGCCTTAACGTCGCAATCAATCTCGCCGGACGCGTGGAGCACAGACCTTAAACTGGTCTGTGCACTCGACCATATCTCCGCCTATGCACACAGACATAGGGTGTGTGTGTCTTCGCCACATTGAGTTTAAGACCTCCGTTCTCAGGCGAGTGGTATTATATACATTAGACATCAATGTTTCGTACTTACTTATTTTCAATACATCTATAGAAATAAATAAAATTGAAGTGTCTATTGTTATTAATTAATTGTTTATACTTCTTTAAGTGTTGACAGTGCTGCTCTTCTATGTTGTTGTTGTGTTCCATGTTTGATTCCCGTATGTTGCCACTTTGATTTTGGCTTCTGTAGTCATCTAACGTGCTGGCACTCCAGCTATTTTTATTGATTAAATATGGGTTCCATTTCAGGTTTAGGGATGACGTGCTACAAATATAAATCACACCAATCCCCGATACAATCCCCGACACATTAATCCTTACTAATATTATAAATCGGAAAGTGAGTTTGTTTGTTACGCTTTCACGCTGTAACTACTGAACCGATTCCTTTGAAATTTTGGAGACGTAAAGTTAGAAGTCCGGATTAAAATAATAGGGTACTTTTCGTCGCCGAAAAAATTTATATTTCCGAGGGAAATCTAAAAAGCGCGATATATCCGAATTCCACTCGGGCGAAGCCGCGGACGGAAAGCTAGTGCTAAATAAAATATAATATTCAACCAGCCAAACGTAACGAAAAAACTATTTTTAGCAAATATAAACCACGACTATTTCTATTTCACAGTATGAGCCTTGATTGCGGTGAATTATGATGCTGAGCCATGGAATGCGTAAGTACTATTAGCTCTTAATGTAGTCCGTCCAGAATTCTACGCTCCGTGAGTGTGTATGGGTCCTATGATGGAGGCGCCGCGGGCGTCGATCGCCCGCCTAATTTCAGTCGGTAATAACCAGTCTCGGCGCGGACATCACAACCAGAATCTTTGTGGGAACCGTGCGTTGCGTTACCCATCATGGCAAACAGGGGTGCGATGTGTATTGACTCAACTTGATTTATGTTTTAGAGGTATGGTTGGATTAAACGAAATTAAAATCAGGACTTTAAATAAAGTGCTTAATTATTTCGTGTTCACATTTTCATTGAATGGTAAAAATGTGTACATAAAGGTTTCAACTTGCAAGTTATATTTTTTTAAACGAGAAAACTTTTTTATTTTTAACCGACTTCAAAAAGGAAGAGGTTACTCAATTCGACCGTATATATATGCTTTTTTTATGTTGTTCGCGGATAACTTCGTCGTTTATGAACCGATTTTGATAATTCTTTTTTTGTTGGAAAGAAGATATTTTTAAAATGGTCCCATGATATAGACATCAGGACCTGATGATGAAAGTCCAGAGAAATCAAGGGGAACTTTCAAAATTCATAGGGACGACTAGTGCTTTTCTTAGTATTTTCATTAAGTATTTTAAAATACTACGATTTAATAAAGGTCTGCAGTAGATCTGATGATGGAGCCACGAGACATTCGAAGGAACTCTTCAACAATTCACAGCAGCCACATTATATTTGGGCTTGATTAATTTGTATTGATAAGAACTTTACACCTAGATGGGTTGTGACTGTCATAAGACCTCTGGTGATGAAGACAATGGCCAGTTCCGGGAACTCCTCAACGGTTTACAGTAGCTACTTTTGTTTGAACTTAATTCATTTAAATTAATGAGAACTTTGCACCCATTGGGTTAAAATAGTGGTCTGCAGTAAATCTGATGATGAAGACCATAGGCAATCGAGGAAATTCTTCAAAATTAAAAATTAAAGTAAACAAAATTACGTCGTTTCCCAACTATATTTGCGTCAGCTTCCAATCTGACCGGATGCAACTGAATACATAGTATCTACTTTTCACAACTAAATACCACTACAAAGTGAAAAATAACTAATTTCGGAAGTCGGTGTCAATAACGAGTATATAAAAACCAAAGACACCGGACACTTGGAAGTCGGTTGTTTTTTTTTTTTATTAAAGGTTTTTTCATTGTATCTAGCCACCTATAATCAAAGTAAGTAGATATTTGTGTCTACAGCAGAACATTTTGGTAAATGTCCTTCTTTTAACAAATTAAAGTTCTTCTTGGATGCTCAGACACCCCTACGATTTTCAATAGAAGGATGTTTGTTATTGTGGTGTGAAACTGAAATCAATGACATCGCATCGACGTTGACGAGAAATTGCTAGTTAGAGCTCAATTTGTTGTTTTAGAGGTCCCTCACAGAACTGGCGTGCGTGCTAAGCCTTATAGTCATTGGCCTGTTTCCATCACCTTTGTTAGGTCTTCGTACACGATGACTTCCATTAAATTAGACTCGACTAAATATTAATTAGGTTTTATTAATCACTTAAAATGTGTATATTTTTGTTTATAATTGATAAACACATTAACGTCATAATAGTAAAGCGCTGTTGGTAATAAATGGTCACATACCGGATGAGATTTTTTAACATTTATAAAATAATATAGTGTGTTCTGTAAATAGAACAAAAGTCATATATGAGAATATTCCAAAATTACCTATAAGATTGAGTGAGACGATTCATTATATATGTAAACAAAGTGTGTGATACTTGGTATAGTCTCTAAGGTTGTATTTTATCTTTGAAGTTGTTTTAATCTGTGAAGCGATGACACATGATAAAGAGGTTAAGAAAAACCTGTGAAGATTATTATAATGTAATGAAGTAATGGTGAAACAATAGCTTTAAATGTTGTTTTATAAGGTGTTTAATATAATTATCCTTAGATATGGGGTACAGTAAAACTATAACCAGAATTGAGTTGTTCTGAAAAGAGAATTTATTTATTTATTCACAGTTTTAACAATTTTACAAATCTCTAACATTAAACTAACACAAGTATTACCTGAAAAGAGAAACAACATTTAAAGCTATTGTTTCACCATTACTTCATTACATTATAATAATCCTCACAGGTTTTTCTTAACCTCTTTACCATGTGTCATCACTTCACAGATTAAAACAACTTCATAGATAGAATACAACCTTACAGACTAAACCAAGTATCACACACTTTGTTTACATATAATATATATATATATATAAATATAAAAGAGAAACATGACACTCAAAATTCAGTGTTTTGTTTTGGATATATGTATCTACTCATAACTTTACACATTAGGTACAGCTGTACCTACGATACGATAATAAAGCTATATTATCGTGTCTTTCTGTAATTAAAAGCCAGACATTATCAGAATACAGTCAATAATTGTGTCGTATTTTAAGCAACAGTTCATTTTACACGACATTTACAAAGTTACGACTTCACAGCATCACTACAACCAAATGTAATAAGTTCAGTCGCCCGCGAAGATTCACTTCGAACATAATACGGCGTGTCTCCAAGGTGCTGTGAATATGTCTCACATGTCACACGCTTGATATATCGTCAACAATATGGATGCAATGCAATATGAGGGAAAATATTACAGTTGAAATTGGCATGGAAGTAAGTTTTATTAACAGTAAAATTTTTAATAATTTTAACGAGGCTTCCAAAAAAATATATAAACATATTTAAATTATATAAATTACAGTACTAAACAAGAGATCTTTTACCTGTGGAGACCACAGCATGCACATATATGGCTAGGTGTAAAGACGATTAAAATATAAATAGAGGAAATAAATGTCGAATGATGTGAGAAAAAGAAAAACATACTTGTCGAGATTGAGCATTTATACTGCAATTGTCATTTTTTGTATGTCTAATAATAATTATTATGAGTTTACAAAACTAGTAATATGTTGTATCAAAATCTGTGCACAATTTTATTGAAATTACTCAAACTCATGCGTAGCAGAAAAGCGTGTTGCTACGAAAGCTGTCTACGAGCGCTACGCAGAAAGTATTCATGCGAATTGTTTGATACTGGCAGCCTTTTTTTTTTTTGCATTTCCAAAATTTTAATTTACAACATACTTCAAGCTTATATGTTAGTATATCTTTAAAGGTGAAAAAAGATATTTGCGGATACGAAAATTTTACACTTGCTACGACTGCTACGGGCGCTACGCAGCGTAGAAAACTGCTACACAAGTGGTCACGAATACTGTAAATTATTGTTGAAACGATCATATTTTTAGAACTTTCTATTAAGTTTCAATAAAATAACCGGGACAAAGGTTACCTCAACAATAACACTCTGTTTATAAAGTTCCTATCACAAAAGAAAAGAAATAAAAAAGACACAATCTCTATAAGAGGCTAGAGCGTACTAACGGTTGTCCCATGTCGTCAAATTTTAGTTTCTAGATCTAGGACATTCCTGTGGGCCACTATGTTTCTCTCCAAGGTTTTGAGGGCAGTAGTGGTGAAATCAATTACCCAAGGTCTCCTTAGGATTAGAGTTAGCTACAAATAAGTTATTAATGTACATACTTGTATAATCAACAAGTTATCCAACCCTGGGTAGACGCCTGCGGTTTACGAGCCGTCAGTTTTCTTTATGGTAATGATGCTTACGACGTAAGTGTTGAGAGGCTTTGGTATCAGGTCGAATTAATCCATTCGATGTAGATGGTAAATTATGTCGCACGACGGGAGACCACAAGTGAATGTTTATTAATTTAGAGTTCAGAATACTTGAGATAATATTGAGCTTTGAAATAGATATTTGTATTAACGATATATGGTTTGCTATCATTATATCTTGTTCCTACGCGGATGCTTACTACTAATTAGTTTAGAGTAATTTGCTAATTCCAATATTTCCTTACTAATAAAAATCAACTTCTGTCCAATTGGATAATCATTAAAAAATTATAAAAATCTTTGCAGGTAGTTTAAAAGATTTTAGGGGTTTACCATTTATGCATTTATATTTTAAACATATTCTAAAAGTTCTTTTTTAATTATTATAAACTAGTGCTTGCTCGCAATCCCGCTTGATGGTAAGCAGTGATGCAATCGTTGGCGGTAAATCGCGCTAGTTTAATAAGCCCATTCATTAAAAAACTGAGAGAATAGGAAGGAAGACGGCAGTTGAGCGAGGTGATGCAAAGTTTAACCCAGAGGGAGATTGATTTGGAGACCCTCCACGACCAAACTCCCGACACAACAACATTTGGCGCATCCTACCCGGTACACATCGCAACACAACTGCTCAGACCCGTCCTCCGTACAGCTTCACCAGACATCATGCCGGAACACGACGAATCGTTTGGCGGCAAGACTTTGTCTGGTGGGTGGTAAATAAGCTTCTATGAATCAAAATTAAGGAAAAACTTACATACAAATTGAGAATAAAAAGAAAATATTTATAATATGGGCAGAAAAATAAACCTACATTCAATTCCTACTTAATAAATTTACAATAAGCATTGTTAGCAGAAGATTCAAATTTATTTCAATAAAATAGCATACAATGTAGCCAAAGTACACGTGCAAAAGCATAAAAGTATTTTTTATTTTCAGCGACCTCAGTGAGAACTCGGTGAGAACTTTGTGAGTAAACTTACAAGTTATTGGTTTCTGCACTCTTCACTTCTCTTTCCAAATAAGTTTGACAATACACTACTTTTCTTACATTCGACTTTTAACATTGTCGACAGTTTATAGACATTTATGATGTTTGTTATATTTAGTTATAGCAATAAACCCTTTATTCATAAACGTTGTTTAAAGTTAACTAGTGAATGTTTAACCATACATTTGCACGTCACTTAACTTTTATCATCGTATGTGAATCAGCCCCTTTAACACTGTGGTGTTTAATCATATACGAATATTAAAGTTAAATGTATCATTAAACAATCGCTAATCACTAGTTAACTTTAAGCAACGTTTATGAATAAAGGGGTTAATCTCTCTGAACACTAAATCGAAAAAAAGTACTTATATTTTTATTGCAATATTCTAACATACCTAAGTTAGAATATTGTAATAAACATATAAATACTTTATGTATCATAGATAGATACAATTTCGGAAACTGATCTAACTCATTTTGTTTGCTAAGCTAGAAAATAAGCTTAAGTACCTGAAATTCTGAAGTAGGCGTTTTATGAAATAATATAACATAACATATCGCCTGTGTATTTTTTTAGCTAGATCAGTTTCCGAAATTGTACCTGTCTATGATACATAAGTAAATATGTATAAATCCAATAGGTGTATTTCCATAAACAAACAAAGCACAAAGCACTTCGATGGCATTAAATGCAAGGTTACCTTCAAAGAGACAGACATCAATTACTTGATTAAAGGTCTGATATAATGATATCACAGTGTGGGAAAAGTTATGGCATAAGTGCGTTACACAAGTGGATTACGACAGGACCGGACTGCAGGCCATAATCAGCTCTGTGGGTGATTGGCACATTAATGTGAGGGACAGGAACCTTCTTCATAAATCGTTTTACTTATTTATGCGAATTAGCCGTTATGAAGGAATGCTTTGGTGTCTAATGGTACATTATTGATTTAATGGGAAAAGGCTCAGTTACTATTAAAGGTTCTTCAACCTACCTACACTGAAAATGAATTAGTTAACATAAACTTTCATATTATACTAGTATAATATCAACTAAGAATTTACAACAAGCACGGATAAAAACACTGAGCATAACTCACCTGAAATTGTATATAATTTGACCTGAAATCACAAAACAAGACATGTTTCCATCCAGATTATTTTACTATCTACCTTATATTTCATGTCCAATTACAATTAGGTATCTTGTATTTTAAGCGAAATTATGGTAGACTCAGCAGCGGGACACGTGGGGAGCCGCGGCGACAGGCGGTCACCATAGCCGACCGGCGCGTGGGCGGGCCCGCCCAGACCTCTTCACAAAACCTTCTACGCCAACTGTACTACATTTTACTTTTAGTAACGTCTCCGTTCATTACAAACCGTCTGGCGCTCTGTAATCTGCCGCTGTCATCTTAAAAGAGTCGTTCGCTTTCTCGATTTTAGAAGCTCCTAAAAGAAAAACTTTTTTCATGCATCGCGGTTAAACTGAAACGGTTAAACTTAAAGCAATTGAACAATTCAATCAGGTGTTTAATTACGATTCAGGGTTGTGTTGTAAGTTTTCTAAGTTAACAGGAATAGTAGGGCGGGAAAGTGAGGCACGAGGCAAATGGGCGGGCGCTGCAGTCTCGCTTGCACAGAATGCACCACCCCCGGCGGAATGCGTTGCGTTTGCAGTCCGCGTCGTCGAGCCGTCGCAACTGCTCGCCCTCTGCGCCCGGCCACGCTCGCCGCGACTACGTTACGCGACCTGTAACGAGCTACCAGGCTACCAGGATCACCAAGGAGGTAAGCCCTTACATTCATATTACTTCCTGCTCGCACCCTCGCTTTTGAGTATTCCCATCCCGTTCCTGCTGAAAGTTGGAACGGTTTTCCCTTTTATCGTTGGAATGTGGGAAAGCGGGTTTCGGTGTCCCAACTCTCTCTTTCAGTTTGTAAGCGCATCATGATAATCGTGTGATAACAACATAAACAATGATAAAGCGCTGTAAAGAGGAACTGAAGAAAAATTTTTTTCGTTACAATATCTTAAAAAAGATCAGAAGTTCCATCGATGATATTACCTCATTAGCTATTTTCAGACTTTTCTAAAGCTTTCATATATGTTTCTGTGATGAAAATTGAGAAAGAAATCACAGCATTTTTAATATGTTTTCTAAAACTTTACATTCGTTCCCATACTCTTTAATTTCTATTAATAGCGTAACGAGAAATTGTCTTCATGAAAGAGATGTAAAAAATATTGTAAGCATCATTCTGCGGCCGTTAATAAATCAGCAGTTTTATAAAAATTTATTAAAACACCCATATTTCCTTGTTGATAACACTTAATTCGAGAGACGTTATAAAAATATGAGCTATGTATTAACAAGTTCGTGGAATGAAATTTATAAATTGTACGAATATTTTATTTGCGTTACTTCTTACGAAGCAAGATACGGGTTAGAAACATTTTTTTTTTTGACACGTTTTCGAACTAGTTGAAAATATCTTAACGTTTTTCATGTCACGGAAAGTAATTACTAGCATGTAAATAATTCAATTAATTTCAAAAAGGAAATAAAATAAGTACCTAGTATGCAAAATGAGAGTCGGAAAAGCAAAACAAACAATAGAAAGATTATAATTCAATTAGTAAAAACGCACGGACGATACAAGGTAACCACAAATTAGCAGTAATATCATCAACCCCTAATACACTCATAGATGCCTACTAGATCATTCGGTACACTTGAGCGAATAGGGAAAACAATCGAAATATACTTTAAAGTTTGCGTGTAAAATTTTATATTAGGTATTTTGTAGTAAATATCGACAACATATCGGGTATTGAGTAGAAATATTATACATATCGGGGAAAATGCCTTTTAGAATGGACTGGATAGAAAATCAGATACCTGAAGTATAGGAATCTGATATTCTAGCCAGTCCATTGCATAGTAACGACTTCGATTGAAGACATCTCAGAAAGTTCAATCAAACTTGAGATGAACATTAAGCTTTTATACTAAGTGTTCTTACCTCACCTACGCATGAAACTCGTATACCTACATATTCAAACAAAAAGTGTTGATAATAAACATTTATTTATTATCCATAATCCTTTCAACGAGAACGACATTACGAAATTCTTTTAAATGATCAATATGCAACAAAAATATTATTAACAAGAATAACTTAGATTAGATTTATTTTAAACTTAAAAGTCGTTTCAGTAAAACGCGGTCAACCTCACCAAACAATTCAGTATCAGTCTCGGATAATTGGGCAACATCGTCAGACGGCTCCCCTAAGTCAATGCCAAATAGTACCAGGCGGTAAGAAAATGTAGAAGGTTTCGTTAAATTCCCAAGGCAGGGCGGCGGGAGCGCGATTCGCACACCACGCGCCTACTCTCCTGACCGCGAAGCCGACCCAGCAGTCCACAATCAAAATCAGTTTTTCTCGCACCCGTCGATAGTTTAAAATTAAACGTCATTCTGGTTGCGGTTAGCACTTAATTTGTACAACGCATAATGTTATTACTTTGCAATTCAATTTATTATATCCCTGATGCGATTGTTGTGATAATGATCGAGCTCTTAATGAAATTAATATCCGATGCAATTCGGAAAAATTAAAGACAGTTTTGGTTTAATGGATTTAATTAGTGTAGTGTAGTGTGATGTTTCATTCAGTATGTGTTGTTTTAATTTTCCTAAAATGTTAAGTCTTTTAATTAATTTACTGAACTTCAATGGTGAATGGAGAACTTCCCTGATTGGGAAGTTTTCTCTACAGAAGCCACTTTAGAGTCCACTTATAAAAAGAAACATTAAAATTTCATGCGTAGTCTCCCAGTCTGAAATTTAACCATTATTGAAATTTAAGGTATACAGCAACAAAAGCAGCACATTCTAGAACGTTTTCATTATAAGAACAAATTTTGAAAAGATTATTGAAACGCTTCGGGAAGTATCGTGTAAAACTCGGCAACTTAATACCTTACCATGTGAATAATTTGTAATTTTTACAAAACATAATAAAAAGGTAGGTACCTAATAATTTCTTGTGTTACAGAATGAAACAGATTTACCTACAGTTTTCATTCGGTAATTAACATTAACAATCGTTATAATTATAACATTTTATAAAGGTAAAGATTAAATATTAGTATACTGATACGAATATTTAAAGTGATAAACAAAGTGTTGAATGTTGCTCAAAGGCGCCGTCGGATTCCGTACCAAAGCTCAAACTTGGTTAATTTTAAATATTTTGCATCATTGGACAATAGTTTAAAGGGATACTTCGTTTATCTTTTGGAGCGTCTAATTATTTACACAAAACTTTCCAGTGGCTACATGTACAGATTTTTATTGACTGTTAAAAATATGTTTTATTAAAGGTACGTGTAACACTGTGTTACTCAAATGACCCGACAAAATGATTAACATTCAATGTTAACTTGGCGTCCATTACCGAAAGAAAATATTGTCTGTCATATTTGCCGCAGTTTGAGATCATCAAATGGGTACACTGAGATGATACAACTGGGAATCTTCGCAACTCACCACACATTTTTCAAATTCGTGTTGAACATTTTGCGCATTTTACATTCAAATTGTTATTGGAAGTAACTCAGTTTTATTGTTTACAACGAGGGTGAAATTGACAGTGAGTGTGATATATATATATATAATTTAATATGATTACGCGAAAAGTTTGCAACAGATTAAAACAAAAAATCTTGAATTTGCATGATTTTTACCTGAAATCTTAACAAGAATAAAGCCAGTAAGACTTGCAAGTACTGGCAAATTAAGCCTACCTATTCTAGAATCAACGAAATTGTACTTATAATGAAATATATATATTTCCCGTTACAACTTTCAGATATCTTTACCCACTTAATCCTTAGTTACTGAATTATGAGGTTCAGAGAAAGTTCAATGAGTCTGAGTTAAAATTGCCTACAGCTGGTTAAACCGAAACGGTCAAAAAGTAGTTTAAATGAAGCTAATCAAGTAAAAATTTTCAATTCTCATAACTTGTATTCGACCTAGCCTTTTACAGAAAAAGTGGAAAAAGGCCCTTTATTAACTTACATGAAGTGACCGTAGAACGCTCTTTGTCATGAGTAGGGCAGTATGCCGTGCCGTGGTGACATTTTGCGACGGGGCCTTTCCCTAGAATCTTTTCTCTTTCAATTTAAATCATTGTAGTACCGAATATGATTAACAATTTAATTTATTTTAACGTTCTGAGTCCTGTGTTTGTTGATTACTAATACTTGTAATGTTACTACTTAATAAAAGGCTTTTGATGTTTGAAAAGTGAATAACTTGTTTGTCCTCTGCAATATATTACTGCTCTGTAATGTACATTACTTTCATATTGAAAATAGTTGAGTCTTCATCCCAATTGAGTCGCATCAATGACAGCCCGATATTAAATAGCAACTTTCGATACAATTTACATCATTTCATCAGAATAGTTCTGAACTGAACTTAAATCCCATTTCAATTTTAAGATTAAATCTATTGAAATTTCTCAATTTCACAAACAACATCGATTGCTGGCAGAAGTTACCACCCACCGGACAAAGTCTTGCCGCCAAGCGATTCACCGTATTCCGGCATGATGTCTGGTGGTCTGAGCAGTTGTGTTGCGATGTGAGCCGGATACGATGCGCCAAATGTTGTTGTGTCGGGGGTTAGGTCGTGGAGGGTCTCCAGATCAATCTGCCCTGGCTCCCTCAATCAATCGTTGATCGTGTTGTTGGGTTTAACATTAGCAACAACAACTCAACTGCCGTTGTATTAATTCTTATCCAAATTATTTATTTCGTATTCAAGGCTATTTCAGCGCCTGTTTCTTCAAATCTTTAAATTATTGGAATCGGACATTCAATTCAAAAGATATTACGAAATTTAAAATTTCAATATATACAAAAAAATACGCGCCACCTTGCCGATGTGGCGTGTGTGGTAGCGAACAACGCAAAGTAGCTTTGAGGCTAGTTTTTAACATTGAGGAAAATTGATCAAAAACACCTTTCCTGATTTATATATTATCTACTAGCTATCCGCCCTCTGCTTCGCCCGCGTGGAATTCGGTTATATCACGCTTTTTAGATTTCCCTCGGAAATATAAAATTTTCCGGGATAAAAAGTACCCTATTATTTAATCCGGACTTCTAACTTTACTTCTGCAAAATTTCAAAGCAATCGGTTCAGTAATTACGACATGACAGCGGAACAAACAAACACACTTTCCTATTTATAATATTAGTAAGGATTAAACTTTGTTTATTACTATTTTCTCTAATTTAAAAAAAAAAATATTCCAAATAATGTGCCCAGAAGAAAAGAAGGTCGCAACTATCTAAACGGACTATGTTTAGCGAGATTAGCAGAACTACGCCGTAATATGTCGCAAGTATAAGAGAATACACGTCTCAAATAGCGAACTAGAGAATCTAGCGCCGAACGTTCAGTCCTTCTTGCAGAACAAAATGCAAGATAGTCACGGCTACGCGAATGACATTCGAGCGCCGAGCACACGCAGCGTCTTGCTGAAAATAGAGCTAATAACTTGCAAACACGAGCAAGGAAACATATCGTCAAACATTCACTTTGTCTTGCAGAACAAAATGCGAGATCGTATCGTCATACAAATGACAATCGAGTGCAAAGAATGGCACAGAGAGATAGACAACGGACGTAAACAACTAGGACGCGCAACAGAATTTAGCTCATAGATCGGTGTTTAGTTACAATCCTCAAATTGAATATGATCATCAAAACAGCATCCAAATCGTTGTAACGAGTAAGATTTGTCCTAAATGTTTTGCTGAAAATGGACTGATGAAGTTTTAATTAGCATACTTATAAGTTAAAGAAAATTGTCTTTATTTATAGCAAAGTCATCATCATGATCTCAGGGTTAATCGCAATCGCATCCGAAGCTTTTTCAGCTTACGCGTCTGGGGTCCGCAGGGGTCGCAGTCTACTTGCTGTATGTACATGCGTATTTATAGCAAAGCATGCGTTCGAAGCAGGGATGAGCCGTCCTAAATAAAATGATATAAATTTGTAAATTAAATTCACTTATCATTTATCGTCGTTAATATTGTTCCACCACAGTAATACCCACAGGTTATTTTTTGGATTAGTTCTAATTATTAACTGTCTGCGATTGGGTTTCAATAACAAATTGACGAAAATATCACGAACTAGGGAACGCTTCTAGCTATGTCTACATGTAGGTATTAATAGGTAATGTAGTGAAGACTTACACCTACTTTCTAAATGGGTATATTTATTGTAAGCTTCTACTTGCGACTTCGTCCGAATAAATTTCTTATTCCACAGTCCTCTTACTTCATTTTCAATTAGCTATAGTTTTTACTCGGCTCCCGAGGGTCCTAGCGTGATGACTTCCTTGTGAATTAGGCTAACAAATGCAAACAATATATTTTTTTTAAATCTTAATGGTAAAAGTTCCAGAGAATAAAGAGGGTGTTTAAACAAACTAAAAATCTCTTCAGCTTTTAGGATACGCTTATAGGAGACAGCGAAGAGGTTAAAGGAAATACTACTTACTTATTTTGGACACAATGTCAACGACTGAGCGATGTACCTACACCCAAATTTTGAAATTTTCACAAACTGTTACATATTGACGTTTTGGCCAGTTGTTTAAAAAAAGATATGACATACAATCGACAGCTGAGTCTGTTACATGGCTTACTAGATTTGCATATTAGATTGTTCCAAGAATTTTGCCGTCGGACAGTCGCCGCGTCGCCGGACAGCCGGCGGGTGCAGTACGGCGATGTGATCGCGAATCAAACTTTTACAGGCATCGTCCACCGTCCCGCTTAAACTTTGCCTCAATTAATCGATCATCGAGGGACAATCTGTGAACAGCTGAATGCTGAAATATAAAGGAAACAATGAAATTTGTGATTTTTTAGGATTTTTGCAAATTGGTTGATGGTTGATTGGTTGGTGATGTTTTTGCGAAATGAAGTCAATATTTAATCAAGTAGCATACCTATTTACTTAACTTAAAGAGCTTAATAGTCTATTATTATATAACTATTAATAGTTTTAACGGCCATTATTCCGTGAATAACTAATAAGCGTATCGTTTATTAATAGTCCGTTAGGAACTTTTATCATGCATTAAGTACTTTCAAAATCAGGATCCATGCTACATGTGCGTGGTAATTATTAGTCTTAGGTATTACTGTCATTACCGTCGTGACACCGTAAGTTTTGAGAAGTCTTACCAAGAGAGAGTTACCTTGCTACTGAGTTGAGTGGAGATCAGACAGGTAGTCGTTCCATGCAAAGTTCTGGTATTCAGCTGCATGCACTGGACGCCGACCCAACATACCTGGAAAAAGACTGATGAGACAGGGTTGCTGGTTGGTTAAAAAAGAAACCGTGGCCCTGGCGCACAGGCAAATAAAGAAACGGATGGGTTTTAGTCAGGAAAAGTCTGACACTTCCGCTCGACCCAGAGCGGGGGAGGTCATATTGTGAGGATTTCCCATCCAGAACAAAAAAAAAGACAGATAATGATATCAATTATTGTTGCGAATCACATTTTAACGAACAAACATAAAAAAGGTATATAAGAGATTTCTGGATGATTTGTAAAACATCCCCTACATTTTTTAGACTCATCGATTTTATTACTTGCCCCTTTGACCTTTACTTCGCCGCAACGTTAGATTCGAGCTATAAATAACCGTCTGCTGTAAGTTTCTAACGCAATGCTATCTCCTTCAGTGGTGTGATCGGCGTTGTTGCCAACTATGTAGGTTCGTCATTATTATTGTGATAATGTGGCGTTAAGGTATATAACAATGAAATTAATATAATGAGTTAGAACAGATAGTTACTCATATTTATTTGATATAATTCTGTTAACTTCAGATGATATGTTACCTTACTGACTTGCCACAATCAAATAAATAAAATAATCTAAACTTAATAATAAAAACGGAAAGAATAGTTTTGACGTGACAACGTCTTAAATTAGGTTGCGGCTGGGAGTCACTTATGAAAAAGTGTAACGCTCGGTAACGTTACGATGAGTCACCGATGTTTTAGTAAACAAAATATATTTCTATAGTTAAAATTTGTGCAATTCTTATTTTCATTCAATTCCTTGTTCCTATTGTGCAATTTAATTATATTCATATCAATAAATATTCTACCGAGAAAAAGACGTTGTCACGTAAAATCTTCGCCCGTAAAACCGACTTTACAGGCAACCATTTTTTATTGTATGTATGTTTGCTTGTTATGCTTTGACGCAATTTTTATCCCTATGTTTCTATGAGATCGAGAATTTTGCGAGTAAAAAGAGTTTATTAAACTGATAAACTACCACTCTTTACGCGGCTACTTACCATCAATAGGGTTTTTAACTAAAAAAAAACGAATTAGTCCGTCAGTCAGATTTAAAAAAAATATTAGACACGTATTTTTTCTTTTTTCATATAAACAAAAAATGAAGACGACACGTGCGTTGAAAACTCGTGTGACGTCACTGCACGCTACACTTTTTAGCGCGCAGTGACGTCACCAGCCACCACTCCTGATCTTTGATGTCTTTTATATTTGTCAATTTTTATTGATTTGATAAAACAAAATATACGTATCCAATATTTTTCTATAATCTGAATGACGGACTAAATAGAATCATTTTTTTTTTAACCCAGGAAACATTCCTATTGTAAATAAATACCCTAGCAATGTAATATGAACTGAATATTCTTCAACCTGTATGTTCTCGCAACAATAGAAAGAAAACTCTCAGGAAGGGATGTAGTATGTTTGTAATCGGCTTTATTTACCCTCATACTTAGCGGTCACCTTTAGACGCAACCTACTCATGGCAACAAAACATACTCACGAATAAATATATCTTCGTCCTTTGTATCGTCCTTGTATCCTTATAATATTATGTCTTCTAAGCGTTTATCAAAAGAAATATTGCGTAGCTTTTACTTGATTTACTTATAGGTAATTGACAAGGTAGGTACTCCAAGTAAAAACTATCGTAAAATTTTTGTAGTAAATAAAATAAAAGGAGTATTTGTGGCATAATTTAGTTTTGAGCTTTTAGGGTACATTAAAATCTCTTTTAATGGGTCTTAAGATTGCAGACAAAATTAGAGCGATAGCATCAAAGTAAATTAGTTTAAGTGGGGCATGGTCGAGATTTGTTTTGAAGTTGAGACTGGATTACAACGTTTACAATTTTCGTAGCGGGTACCAGGCGAACATGGGCGGGCGGGAGCTGCGGCGGGCAACGCTGTGGTACACGCGCCGCCGGCATACATATCTGCACGCAGTTGCATAGTTACATTGCACCGGTGAAGGTTGCGCTCGTTTACACTGCCGTGTATCTGTGTATATGCCTACCCATAGCGGTTACTAGCCAAGCTTTTGAAGTTTTACGTAATTTGTAGGTGAATTGGATCGAGGTTTCGGACAGTTTGATTCCTAGCGTCCGGTTTACGTAGTGAATTTCTATTTTATCGGGTGAGATTCACTGTTTTAAAAACAACTTTATTACTGTTTACAAACTTTTAAGTTCCTTTTTGCGTTATCATCGTTTATTCATTCTAAGTATTATATTTCATTCCAGTATTATTCAAGTATAATTTTATCAGTTAGCAAAAACTGTCGAATTTAGTGTGCTGTAGCATTCTATGCTTGGAAAACACGTTAGTTCTTAACCGATATAGAAAAGTATATGTAAGCTGCAAATCAATACATCTTAAATATTCTCGAAGGCCATCTCTCTACACGTGTAAAGGGTGACATACAAGCCGCAGACTAACTACATACAGCCTTCTATATTGAATTTATATTTGTTGTAAGTTTAAACGAACATTTATCCAATATTTCCGAGGCAAATTGATATAAACGCTTTATGAAGCGAAGAGAGAACTTCCTTGAGAGTTTATAAAGTTTCAGGGCGAACTTTATTTGCCAGGCCCTATGGAAACAATACCTACACGTTCCAATAACTAGTTATAAGCAATTTACCCTGTTATGATCTCTACTCTGTCATTTGATGTGCATTAACTATAACAATCAACGAAAAATCAAACGGGTTTTTTATTTAAAAGGAACGATAAACACCTAGGTATAATATAAGATATAGACAAAATTAATAGAGAGTGCACTGATAATTACAGGGCACTTACCAGTGGAATAATGTCTTGGATTGTAGATAGATTGAATAATGTTTGTTGGTTACATCATACCAAAACAAACAAAAAACATTGTGTTTCCTTTCCTTGTTTATTTCCAAAATAACTTGACAATTACTATATAAACAGCTAGAAAGAAAACAAAGAAATAATATTCCGCACAAACAAAACGCACATTACAACTAAATACCATACAAATGACTTTCAGGAATTGCCAGTGAGAACCTCATTACATGAATGCCAGTTACTGCCAATAACTGATAATCTATGTTACGCCTCACCAGTTTCCCATATTAAGTGGTCATAAACAATTCACTTACTAAACGTAAAATTACCATCGTAGTAGGAAAACACTAATCGCTTTCACGTGTTACCTTTTACAAAGCCATAAATAAGCCCATTGATAGGTACCTATCGGAAACTAGCGGTAATACAAGTTTGATAGCGCTGATTGCGTAACTGTTGTGGTAGTAATTTTCTTCTGGTTTATTTATCCATAGAGTAGTTCCATACTTTTTATTAAATACGATAAAAAATATTTACTGTCCGGGTAATATAGTAGGTAGTAGCTGGGTTATAGCTAGTTAAGATGACATGAGGAGCTAGGTTACAATATATTATTTGCCAGTGAACATCAATCTAGATAGTTGGTTGTATCTTGAGGCTTCTCGTCTCAATATATATGAGAAAGTAACTCTGTATATATGCGAAAATAACTCTATCTTTTCAGAATTCTATGAAATTTGGTAAACCTTCCCTAGGTTAGACAATAGGAGAGGCTTTTTCTTTTGTAGTAGTAACTACAAAAGAAAAAGTATTACTATTTTCTATTTTATATTATCGCGTGATACTTCCCGTTATCATTTCCGATCTATTCGCGGCTGATACCACGGGCAGAAGTTCTTCAAATAAATTAGGTCTACATAGTACAGTGATTTTTGTTGAGTTTCGCTCACGAAACTAGTGAATCTCACATTATCCTTATATTTTATATTCGAAGCATTTTGACGACCGGTCCAATCACAGTATCCTCCTGTGGTGGGCACGTTTCAGGCCATTTGTCTTGATCTCTTACCGACTAAGTTCCAACACGGTGACCATCGCACATATGCCAAGGGGCTCCGCAATCTACATACAGTCTTCCCTTTTATACCATGTGGATAATTGTTTGTTCCTTCGGGGGTGGAAAATACTCTTGGATGTCCGCCGCCTGGGGAACAATCTAACACACCTTTCCACTCCGCCCAGAGATTGTTGGAGATCATTTAATGATTTTCCAACTAATAAAAAATATCCACTTTGTGTACCTATTTAATTTTATTATCACTGCTCTCAAAGCGGTGAAGAAAAATATCGTAAATTACCAACCAAATTCGAAGACATGAGACGTCTACACACTGGACCCGCGTGATGATAGACGGTACTAAATCAATAAATCCAAAGTCATTTATTCAAATTAAGCTGAGAATCAGTACTTTTTGGAAGACAATTTTATATAAGACAGTCAAAATACTATAGAGTATGTTAAGAAAACCCTGTCCGATCCTTGAAGGTGTTGTTAGGTATCGATAACTGATTCTACTAATGGATACAAAACCTGGCTAAACTTAAAAAAAAATCCCCCTAAAAAAATAAATATTATTTCGCAAAAAGTGGTAACTTAATAAATCTGCGTTAACCACCCTTCCGCGGGGCGCGGGCGGCAGGGCACGCGGCACGTGGTCGCATCGCTATTCGCTCATAATAATACCGGTGTTGTCACTTTTTTAAAAATTACCAAATTTCGAGGAAGTTGGAATTAATTCGCGGGAAAAAAAGATTATTTCAAAATTCATTTGTATTGGTACTATGATGATTACGTGAAATTTTATATTATATTTGGTCATGTGTTTACCTAACCTTTATTATCCTTATGGGTCGGACAGGGTTTTCTTAACATACTGTATATAGTGCTTTCGTTGGGAAGAAGAAATAACGGAACAAACTCCCCAGCAGCACAGCTGTTACTAAGTTACTAAGATATCAAAACACAGAATTATTCTCACAGAAAGGACAAAGACCACCTGGTCTATGTCTCAATATAGAGGAACATTATAGGCGAGAGATGGCGAACCAATGGCACGCGTGCCGCTGGTGGCACGTAACAAAATAATTTTGCCACGGCATCTTCTTCCTCAGCTTATAGAGGTCCACTGCTGGACAAAGGCCTCCCCCAAGGCCCTCTACATTGACCGTCCATCGGCTTGGCAAAAACTACCAATGGACGTCTCCAAGTTGCCTTTCAAAGGTCAAGGACTGCAGGATCCTGAGAAATGTCATACTCAAGTTATTATAATACTCAAGTAAAATTATATTTTTTTTTTCCCGGTATTCAGTAGATAATCCAAAAAAGTTTGTTTGTTGGCACTTCACTA
The DNA here is from genome assembly GCA_037179545.1 of Sesamia inferens. Lineage (NCBI taxonomy): Eukaryota > Metazoa > Arthropoda > Insecta > Lepidoptera > Noctuidae > Sesamia > Sesamia inferens. Next base: position 14,897,250 of record CM073930.1, read on the forward strand.
TATGGTTTTATGGTTGGGAAAAGTGGCACGTAGATGCATAAAGATTCGCGATCCGTTTTATAAACTAATTACGCTTTTGCAAACAAAACGTGGAGCTTCCCATACTGGTTCTTTTTAATATGACGTGGAGTCTATGAAACCACAATTAGAGACTGTTAGAGAAATATAATAAAACAGCGTTGAATAAGACTGACGTAAAACCTTAAAAATTACAGCTAAAGGCAAGTTGACATGGTGATCAGTATTAGACTAAATATTGTATTATAATAACAATAATATCAAGGCGTGGTGTGGCTATGGTGTGTGCTCTAGACTCTCAGCTGTCTTATTATTTAAAGGATAGCAAAGATCTGACTGATACACATTCAATCTTGTACTGCGGAGCTGTTGCGATATGTCGTGTGGCTCATGTCAAATTCCCAGACAATGACAGAGCCACACGACCAAAATCAGCTGTGCCAGCTTGGCAGTGCAGGATTGAGCGTCGTATCGGAGAGACTAGAGCACTCATTGGCAAGCTAACTAGTTTCAGGGAAGGCAATACACGCCCTAGAGTGATGCGCTTTGTGAGGCGGGCGTTCTCGGGGACTGATATTAGTACCCGAGACTATTTGTTCCGCGTCACAGAGCGCATCGACTTTTTTAAGCAGAAAATATATGCATTGGCAAACCGTATTCGTCGGTACAAGCGAAGAGTGGAGCGGTATTCTCAGAATCGCAATTTCCAAAGCGATGAAAGGCGGGTCTATAGAGCTTGGGAGCGATCAGACCAAGGTGTTGCTGACACGTGCCTACCGGATGATGATGCCACGTATTCATTCTGGCGCAATATCTGGTCGGTGCCTGTCAGTCACACCGAAGGTGATTCGACTCGGGTTGTTGGGCGAGCCTGCGATCCAGTACCAGAAATGGGGGCTATTACCATCTGTCCCCAAGATGTAGCTCGTGCAGTCCGTCCGTTGTCTAATTGGAAGTCTCCAGGGCCGGATGGGCTGCACAGCTTTTGGATTAAATGGTTCTCCAGGTCGCACGCTCGCTTGGCATCTCAATTCCAGACTGCCTTAGAGTCTGGTTCGCTACCCCAGTTTCTAACAACAGGAATAACCCACCTGCTCCATAAATCAGGTAGCACCGCGGAACCGAAAAATTATAGGCCGATCACGTGTTTACCGACGGTCTATAAAGTTCTTACATCCATTTTGAAATCTAAAATTAACACGTATATTAACAGCAACTCCATCATGTCTGCCTCTCAAAATGGATGTAAGAGCGAGTCCCGCGGTACTAAGGAGCTACTCCTCATTGATGTGGCCATTAGCCAACAAGTTCGTAGTTCCCGAAAAGATCTATCGACATGTTGGATAGATTATAAGAAGGCCTATGACTCAGTGCCACATACATGGCTCATGCGGGTGCTGGAGTTGTATAAAGTAAATGCAACTCTACTCACCTTCCTGATGACGTGTATGAGGACATGGAGGACAGTCCTTCGCTATCCAGGATGTCGAAATATTCAGAGGAATAGCGAACCGATAAGGATCGAGCGAGGAATATTTCAGGGCGATAGTTTGAGTCCACTTTGGATTTGCTTAGCATTGAATCCTCTAAGCACACTATTGGAGGATTCAGGTCTAGGCTATCGGTTGAGGAGAGGTGGTCAGGTTATATCGCACCTCCTCTACATGGATGACCTGAAACTTTTTGCTCACACCAATTCACAACTGAGGGAATTACTGAAACTTTCAGTAGCTCCATCAGGATGGAATTTGGTGTAGACAAATGTGCGGTCATGCATGTAAAGCGAGGAGAGATTATGGAATCCGTGGGAACCCAACTCACGAGTTCCATAAACCTAAGAGCCCCTCTGCATCCGAAACCTATAAGTATTTGGGTATGTCGAAAGCGTTGGGTATCAATGTTACTGACATGAAGCAATCGTTGAAGGAACGCTTCTTTGGCCGCCTGAAAAAAGTACTTAATAGTTTTCTATCAGACGGAAACAAGGTGCGCGCTTTCAACGGTTGGGTCATGCCGGTTTTGATGTACTCTTTTGGCATACTCAAATGGACTCAAACCGAACTCGACGCCCTGGATAGGAGAGTCCGTACACTGCTGACTGCAAATCGATTGCATCACCCACGGTCATCGGTTATGAGGCTGTATATCCCGCGAAAAAGTGGGTGTCGAGGCTTTTTAAACGCTAAGACGCTCCACAATCGCGAGATATGCAGTCTCAGGGAATATTTCCTAACAACCGACGTGGGGATGCGTCGAGATGTGGTCGCGGTGGACAAGGGCCTCACTCCGCTCTCCTTGGCTAAAGAGAACTGGCGTAAACCAGCAGTGCTTGACACCAATGATCGCATGGAGGTATGGAAGAACAAGGAGCTTCACGGACGCTTTTTCAGAGCCCTACACGGGCCTGATGTAGATTTACAAGCGTCCGTGGCCTGGCTACGATTCGGTGACCTTTTTGGGGAAACCGAAAGTTTTGTATGTGCAATTATGGACGAAGTTATGATGACGAACAATTACCGGAGATTTATTGTGAAAGACGGCACAGTTGACATCTGTCGGGCATGTCACCGGCCGGGGGAATCAATAAGCCATATTATCTCCGGGTGTTCTCGTCTAGCTAACGGAGAGTACTTGCATAGACACAACCTTGTAGCCAGGATAATTCATCAGCAACTTGCTCTTAAGTACAACCTTGTGGAATCGGAGGTGCCATACTACAGGTATATGCCCGACCCAGTTCTTGAAAATGGCTATATCACATTGTACTGGGATCAATCCATCATCACTGACAGGACTATTGTTCCCAATTAGCCTGATATAGTGATGGTGGATCGATCAGAGCGGCGTGCAATGATTGTTGACATAACCATTCCGCATGATGAGAACCTCGTGAAAGCCGAGAAAGATAAACAAATCAAGTACTCTTATCTTGACTTGGCTCACGAGGTTGTCGACATGTGGGAGGTGGATTCAGCAATCATTGTACCGATAGTCGTGACAGCCAATGGCTTAATATCCAAGAGCCTCGATCAACACCTCAGGAGGCTCTCGTTAGGCAGCTGGATCAATGGCTTGATTCAGAAAGCTGTAATTCTGGACACGACTCGCATTGTCAGGAAGTTCCTCTCTCTGGAGCCCTGACCGCCGGTAGCTTGGACCCTGTTCCCGATACCGATGGGCTACTACTTTTTATATTTTTAAATGTTTTTTATATATTTTTTATGTAGAAATAAAGGAATAATATTATTAAGATTAAGCGGAGAATATTCCAGGGCGACAGTCTGAGTCCACTATGGTTTTGCTTAGCTCTGAATCCTCTAAGCACATTGCTGGAGGATTCAGGTCTGGGTTATCGATTGAAGAGATGAGGTCAGGTCATATCTCACCTCCTCTACATGGATGATTTGAAACTCTTTGCCCCCAATAAATTGCATCTGATGAAGCTACTGAATGTAACAGAAACTTTTAGTAGTGGCATAAAAATGGAATTTGGCGTGGATAAATGTGCAGTCATGCATGTAAAGCGAGAGCAGATTATGGAATCCGAGGGAATTACACTCCCGGATTCCATACACCTTAGATCCCTCTCCTAATTCGAGAGCTATAAATATTTGGGTATGTCGGAAGCGTTAGGTATCAACGATGCTGACATAAAGCAATCGTTGAAGAAGCACTTCTTTGGTCGCCTGAGGAAGGTATTAAATAGTCTTCTTTCGGGCGGAAATAAGGTGCGCGCCTTCAACGGGTGGGTCATGCCGGTTTTGATGTACTCTTTCGGCATACTTAAAAGGACTCAGACTGAACTCGACGCCCTGGATAGAAGGGTCCGTACACTGCTGACAGCAAACAGGATGCATCACCCATGATCATCGGTGATGAGACTGTATATTCCGCGGAAGTACGGGGGTCGAGGCTTTTTAAATGCGAAGACCCTCCACAACCGAGACGTATGCAGTCTCAGAGAACATTTTTTAAAAACTGTAGTGGGTATGCATCATGATGTGGTCACAGTAGACAAGGGGCTTACTCCGCTATCCATGGCGAAAGAGAACTGGCACAAGCCTATAATACTTACCACAGATGACCGCAAGATGATATGGCAAAGCAAGGAACTTTACGGGCGATTTTATCGGGCTCTTCGTGAGCCCGATGTAGACTTCTTAGCTTCCGTTTCCTGGCTACGATTCAGTGACCTTTTTGGGGAAACTGAAGGTTTCGTCTGTGCAATTATGGACGAAGTTATCTTGACGAATAACTACCGGAGATATATTATGAAGGACAGGACGATTGATGTGTGTCGGGCATGTCACCATCCGGGTGAGTCCATCAGACACATTATCTCTGGTTGCTCTCGTTTAGCTAATGGCGAGTATTTGCACAGGCATAACCAAGTAGCTAGGATTATCCACCAGCAACTTGCTTTGAAATATTAACTTGTGGATTCTGAGGTACCGTATTATAAGTTATGAGGTACCGACCCAGTTCTAGAAAATGGCCATATCACGTTATACTGGGATCGGTCTATCATTACTGACAGGACTATTGTTGCAAATAAGCCTGATATAGTAGTGATAGTAGTGAACCAAAAAAAAAAAAAAAAAAAGGTATTTCTTGTGTGTAACAATTTTTTATACTTGTTTTGTTTTTGGCTTGTGGTGAGAATTAAACAGTTTTTATTTTATTATTTATTATAGATCGATTAGCGAGCCTCGCAATGATTGTCGATGTTACCATTCCACATGACGGGAATCTCGTGAAAGCTGAGAAAGAGAAACAAATTAAGTATCTCGACTTGGCGCACGAGGTTGTTGACATGTGGAATGTGAACTCGGCTATCATTGTACCGATTGTCGTATCGGCCAATGGTTTGATAGCCAAGAGCTTCGACCAACATCGATTGAGGCTCTCGTTAGGCAGTTGGATCAAAGGCCTGATTCAAAAAGCAGTACTCCTCGATACGGCCCGCATCGTGAGGAGGTTCCTGTCTCTGGAGCCCTAACCACCGGTAGCTTGGACCCTCCTCCCTTCATCGGTGGAACACTATTTTTAAATGTATTTGCATGTATTTTATAAATCAATATATTTAAAAATGTAACTAAATGAAAAAAGACAAAAAAAGGAAATAATAATTATTTATTTATTTCACCTCACAATGTTTTGTTTATAGCTAAAACGGTACAATTACTCAGTCCAGTATGTGTTACATATGTGAGGAGCTGGTGTCTGTGAAAGGCGTGAGATGCCTGTGTTACGGATCACCAGTATGATGTATTTATAAAATCTTATTGTAGATAAACGAATGATGATTCGAAGAACACACTACTGCTAACTGCTTAATTATTTATTGCTGATCGGATGTCAGACAGGTCAGCTTTTGTCATTAATTCTCGTTTATTTATGGGCGATGGCAGTATGGTGTACAAGCTATTTTTAGGGCCCCGTACTCATTTGAACCCCTTTTCGCCATGACCGTCTGTGAATTACCGCCTTTTTACTAGCAAAAATAAAGGCTATGAATTCAAAATGCCTAAAAATTAAGTAAGTAATGAAACTATAGCAGAAGCTATCTGTTATGATTAATCGCGTCACTCTAATCGTATAAGTAGCAATCGTTACCTAGTACAATGATGGATTGAATGGAGCAGGCTGCAAGCACGAAAAGACATGACTCATGCGACGTTACCTCGCTCTGAGGCGTGGACAGCTGCTATGCAATAATGCATTTACATGTTTTCGTCAAGTATGAAGTGGAGTGAAAAGTGAGTGTGGTGTCAATTTTTTATTGCAACTATAATTGCGGCGATAAAGGTAATGATTTTTTCGATATTAAATATATGTTCAGTGACAATTTTCAGTGAAAAAAAACACTTTGGTTCTGCTTAGCTCTAAATCCTCTAAGCACACTGCTGGAGGATTCAGGTCTGGGCTAGCGATTGAAGAGAGGTGGTCAGGTCATATCTCATCACCTCTACATGGATGATTTGAAATTCTTTGCCCCCAATAAATTGCATCTGATGAAGCTACTGAATGTAACAGAAACTTTTAGTAGTGGCAACAAAATGGAATTTGGTGTGGATAAATGTGCAATCCTGCACATTTATCTACACCAAATCCATCATATCTGCATGTAAAGCGAGGGCAGATTATGGAATCCGAGGGAATTAAACTCCCGAATTCCATCCACCTTAGACCCAATATTTATAGCTCTCGAATGAGGAGAGCCTCATTCGAGAGCTATAAATATTGGGAATGTCGGAAGCGTTAGGTATCAACGATTCTGACAGGAAACAATCGTTGAAGGAGCGCTTCTTTGGTCGCCTGAGGAAGGTATTAAATAGTCTTCTTTCGGGCGGAAATAAGATGCGCGCCTTCAACGAGTGGGTCATGCTGGTTTTGATGTACTCTTTCGGTATACTTAAATGGACTCAGATCGAACTCGACGCCCTGGATAGAAGGGTGTGTACACTGCTGACAGCAAACAGGATGCATCACCCATGATCATCAGTGATGATCATGGGTGGTGTGGTGGATCGGTATATTCCGCGGAAGTGTGTGGGTCGAGGCTTTTTAAATGCGAAGACCCTCCACAACAGAGAGGTATGCAGTCTCAGAGAACATTTTTTAAAAACTGTAGTGGGTATGCATCATGATGTGGTCACAGTAGACAAGGGGCTTACTCCGCTATCCATGGCGAAAGAGAACTGGCACAAGATGACATGGTAAAGCAAAGAACTTCACGGGCGATTTTATCGGGCTCTTCATGAGCCCGATGTTGACTTTTTAGCTTTTGTACCCTGGCTACGATTCGGTGACCTTTCCGGGTAAACTGAAGGGTTCGTCTGTGCAATTATGGACGAAGTTATCTTGATGAATATCTACCGGAGATATATTATGAAAGACGGGACGATTGACGTGTGTCGGGCATGTCACCATCCGGGTGAGTCTATCAGACATATTATCTCTAGTTGCTCTCTATTAGCTAAGGCGAGTATTTGCACAGGCATAACCAAGTAGCTAGGATCATCCGCCAGCAACTTGCTTTGAAATATAAACTTGTAGATTCTGAGGTACCGTATTATAAGTATGTGCCCAACCCAGTTCTTGAAAGTGACCATGTCACGTTATACTGGGATCGCTCTATAATTACTGACAGGACTATTGCTGCCAATAAGCCTGATAGTGGTAATAGATCGATTAGCACGCCTCGCAAATCTGGAATCTCGTGAAAGCTGAGAAAGAGAAACAAATTAAATATCTCGACTTGGCGCACGAGATTTTTGACATGTTAGATGTGAACTCGGCAGTCATTGTACCGATTGTCGTATCGGCCAATACTACACTATTTTTCATAGTTTTAAATGTTTTTGTATGTTTTTATATAAATATTTTAAAATGTAAAACAATATGTATGTATAGAAAAATAAAGGGAAAAATAATTGAAAAATGCAACCATTCCTGCTGTTTTTTTTATGACGTTGTCACGTTCAACTGTCGTTAGTGAACCGACTTTACAGACAAGCGATTTTTTCAATAAACTATTGATCTGTTCAAAAAATACCTTTATTTTGTAAGAGTAACATATGAATCTAACTTTTAACTTGAGTTATCATTGAAGGTAAGAATTACATATATTATATTCGTACCTTCAATGTTAACTTATCCGTTTTGACTACGAAACCCGATTCTACCGTCCTTAGTTCGGTTCTTTTTAAGTTGTCAATCGAGTTGACTTTAATAAGTATCCTGTACATTGTACAGTAGATAGTGAGCCAGATTTTATCATATTTGTTAGTAAACACAGAGAGTAATTAGGATGGAGATATGTTGTATTTCTCTTAGCAAATTAGTGGATTTTATAATTTTTTTTATTAGGTTGAATCCTGGAGACCTTTGCTCCAGGCTTCAACCTAATAAAAAAATGGGGTAGCCAGCCTATCGGTATTCTATTGGATGCTTTTAGGGGAGTGTGTGCGGGAATTACATGACTCAAATCCGCCATCACCTTTCCATCATCGGACAACTCGTCGTACAGCGAGTATCCACGTTTATGTTGTTGATGCAACGAAGATCTGGACGAAGTGTATCTCCTCGCGTCTCTCTGGAACAATTTGACTGCAGTTTCCCCGTCCAATTATAATTTGTGCTCAAGGCCAGAATAAATAGGCACATATAAACTAGTGCGCTTTACCAGCAGCTGTTGCATCACTATGCATCACTATCATCGACATGGGTGTCGTGTCAGGGGTTTTCGAGGGTCCAGATCACGAAATTGACGTCATTATTGAAATCCAAGATGGCCGACACAAATTTTATGATATTTTGACATGGCATTTTTAAGCTATTGTATAGCTTCTATCTCTTTATCAAAGTCGAACATAAAACATTGAATATAGTATAGTCACTAAATCGCCACCATTTTTCGCACTCTTTCGATGACGTTACTGGTAAAAAATAAATAAATTACAAAACAGAAAATAACTTAAATTAATATTAAAAAAAACCTGTGGCTCTTTTTGAAAATCTTTTTTTTTTTAATAATTATAAACTAGCGCTTGACCGCAATCCCGCCTGATGGTAAGCAGTGATGCGATCGTTGATGGTAAAGCGCGCTAGTTTATTAAGAGCCTATTCACTCAGAAAAACTGAGCGAATAGGAAGGAAGGCGGCAGTTGAGCGAGGTGATGCAATGTTAAACCCAACAACACGACCAACGATGCTGCGCCAAAGGGAGATTGATCTGAAGACTCTCCACGACCAAACTCCCAACACAACAACATTAGGCGCATCGTACCCGGCACACATCGCAACACAACTGCTCAGACCCGTCCTCCGTACAGCTTCACCAGACATCATGCCGGAATACGACAAATCGCTTGGCGGCAAGGCTTTGTCTGGTGGTTGGTAACTTCTGCCGGCGGCCGATGTTATGGCCTACCACCGAGAAAATCTATAAATTGTTATCAAAAGATGTAGTCGCACGCACACAAACACACCAGGCCGAAGACTGCCGAACTGAAACCACGTTAGATGCAGGGCTTTCAACACCCCACCGCTGTGCCGGTCGGAGTGGGGGGTGTTAGGTTATTTTTGTTACGGAATTTCTGGATCCGGTCTCCACGCTTAAGGCCCGCGATAGAAGCTATGTAATAGCTTAAAAATCAACAGTGTCAGATCAATTTTTATATGTAACAAAATAATGTACCTGTTGTATCACCATGTCCACTTGAAGGACTAAAAGAGGAAACCAAACCCGTAACAATATATAGAACAGGCAAGTAGGTTAGGTTAGTCTTTCTATTGCTGGAGTTAACGACAATACATATGTATAATGTATTATATCGACGTCATATTTCTAGTAGGTAAGTACGTATTACAAGTCCTGGGATACGGGAACTATTCAAAGCAGCAGTCGTTATAAATACCTATAGTATGACGTCTGCTGCTTTGAATAGTCCATTGAAATAGCTAAAATACTACAAAGCTAATCTTTTTTGAAAGTTTGTTTCGTATTTGTCCTTGTTGCGTTGTCCTGTTGCTGTGTTGCTGTTCCTATGACGTAATACCTACCTACTAACCGCATTGTACACGGCTTTCGTAGTAGCAAGTTATTAAAGTTATGACTTCGTAAGTAAATAATTTATTTCCACTATTGAATATGCACACTTATTCAATATGTTCTAAATGCGTCTATCTGACATTCTGAGGGCAACATTGGTATCTTCAACAACTTTTTTTTAACGTTATATACTAGTGCCTGACTACAATCCCACCTGATGGTAAGCAGTGATGCAATCGGTGATGGTAAAGCACGCTAGTTTATTAAGAGCTTATTCACTGTAATCTGTTATCTCTCTCTTCGACTTGAAGATAATTAAATTATAGCCAGATGGAAAGGCCGCCGTAGGTAAAATGTTCCAGTCCTTCGATGTACGCTTTATAAAGGACGAGGCGGAACGCTTCCCCCGAATCGTAGTGCTGTTAATAACGTAAGGGTGGATACACGCCGTACGAAGTGTTGTCCGATGATGGAACGGAGATTGCAAAATTAATTACTGATTGCAGGTATTGTTTCATCACGATAAATGGACTGGTTGGTGGGTGTTAGCTGAGACATGGGAATCCACTCCCGGAGAGGAGTTTCTCAAAGTACCTACAAACGAGGGTTGTTGCCTATTTATCACTAACAACACCTTTTGATGAACCAGAAGGCATATTAAGGGCCGGTAACTACACAAATCTACAATTACGAAAAATATAGGTGCGCTGCTGTTTGTGTAACTACCAGCGATCTTGCTTGGTACAGTTTTGACGACTTGACATTATTTTATGTAAATGTATATGTAAAATGTAAATGAAAGTTTCATGTTAATGTTTATTACACTTCGAAGATATGAAAAATGACTTTAGATTCTAATAACATCATAATATCCACGCACAATGGTCCACTGGAGGGACTGAGTGTGGAAACCAACCCCGTAATATAGAACATTATGTCTAAACTTAGATATAGAGAGAAGACAATACGAGATACAAAATTTCTTTGTAAGTATAGGGAATTCGACGTGTATTCATACGCAGTGAAGTTTTTAAAGCAGTTAACCCAGGATTGGATCATACCGATATCCTACGAGGCGGCTTGCGTCCTGGCCGGATCCCCGCCCTGGGACCTAGAGGCGAAAGTACTCGCGTCATTGTACCGATGGCGCGAGGAAGAGCGGACACGGGGCTCCAGTCCGGTGCAGCGGCAGATCGAGCTGCGCCGAGAGGAGCTCCGTCAGGTCTTGGTGGCGGACTGGCGGCAGAGGCTTTTGCGCCCTACCGCCGGCCTCGCTACCGTCGAGGCGATCCGGCCAGTACTCGACGACTGGCTCGGGAGGAGGCACGGCTCCCTGTCGTTCAGGGTGAAGCAGGTACTGTCGGGGCATGGCTGCTTCGGCAAGTACCTGCGTCGCTTAGGCAGGGAGCCAGACGCTCGGTGCCACCACTGCGTCCAATGCGGGGAGGACACGGCGCAGCACACGCTCTCCGAGTGTGTAGCTTGGGAGGAGCAGTGCCGTGTCCTCACAAATGAAGTAGGAGGCGACCTGACGCTGCCGGCAGTAGTGCGGAGGATGGTCGGCAGCTCAGAGTCGTGGGACGCGGTGGTGTCCTTCTGCGAAGACGTGATGTCGCAGAAGGAAGCTGCGGAACGGGAGAGGGAGATATCAACTCCCTTCCCGGGCCGCAGAAGACGCACCGGGCGCCGAGGAAGGGCGGATAACGCCCTCTTCCGCCCCCCATGATTGGGTCCAGGGGCGAGGGACATGGGGAAGTCCCCGCCCCCCATTGATGGACCCCGAGGCAGAGGCGCGCGCGAGTGTCGGCGCGCGCCTTTGAGGCGATGCACGGGGTAGTTTAACACCCCACTACCCCGTGCAGGAGACGAGGCCCGGACAGACCGGGCCAGCACGAGGATGTGGGGCCGTGGAAGAATTTAGACTCCCGCGGCCCCACGCGCGCTCGTGATAGAAGACACACCGGGGTGGTTTTAGTCAGTAAAAGTCTGACATACCCCGTCGCCCACCCCAGGGCGGCGGGCATCCTATGAGGATTTCCACCCCGGCAAAAAAAAAAAAAAAAAAAGGATTGGATCATACACACACACACAAGCTACTGCTGGCTGCTGAGAGTTTGTTATGCTCACTCTAATGTCTTGCTGGTATCTTGGTCTATGTACGTCGGATAGTGCCTACAAGTTGAAGTGAAATACTATAAATACCTATCCCTATTTGTAGATATGACCCTCAGACAGCCGCCCGGAGAATGTTATGTCATGTGTGATTTCAAAAATGGCAATTTTCAATTGTGGCCGTTCTCTGCACCTATATTTGTTTATGCAAGACTTAAATCTATTTACATATTACGATAAATAATTGTACCTTAAATTAAACTGCAACTTAGTGACAAGATACTAAACATATGTAACTGGACTTAAAATAGGAAGTCTCCTGTGCTATAAGCATTAGTTACTTCCGTCACCACCGTGATCGAACTGCCATTACCAATGTTATGCGGAGCAAATTTAAGTTTCCTTTAAAGTGGTTGAGATAAATGGTGGTTTACTTGAAATAAATGCTTTGATTTTGATTTTTGGGAAAAGGTCAATCTTCTATAAACACTTTTAGATAAGACTTCGAAGCGTATCTCGAAGACGACGCCAACGGCAAGATAAATACAAAGAATGACGCATTGAGGGTGATGAATCACTATTCATCACACTCAATGCGTCATTATATACCAGCTATACTAGCAGCTGTTGTATCACTATACAACAGCTGCTGGTAAAGCGCACTAGTTTATTATGTGCCTATTTATTCTGGCCTTGAGCACAAATTATAATCGGACGGGGAAACTGCAGTCAAATTGTTCCAAAGATACGCGAGGAGATACACTTCGTCCAGATCTTCGTTGCATCAACAACATAAAGATGGATACTCGCTGTACGACGAGATGTCCGATGATGGAAAGGTGATGGCGGATTTGAGTCATGTAATTCCCGCACACTCTCCCCTAAAAGCATTCAATAGAATACCGATAGGCTGGCTACCCCACGCATTGCCCCAGGCTTCAACCTAATAAAAAAAATTATAAAATCCACCAATTTGCTAAGAGAAATACAACATTTCTCTATCCTAATTACTCCCTGTGCTTACTAACAAATATGATATAATCTTTCTCACTATCTACTGTACAATGTACAGATACTTAATCAAGACAACTCGATTGACAACTTAAAAAGAACCGAACTAAGGACGGTAGAATCAAGGTACGAATATATTTGTAATTCGTACCTTCTAGTAGCAGCAGTTAGACTGGTAAAGCGGACCCCAGACTCCAAAGTTGAAAAAGGTTCGGATGCGACTGGGATTAACGCTGAGATGATGATGAAATATTAAAATATAAAAACATTTAAAAATATGAAAAATAGTAACCCACCCTTAACGGGAACAGGGTCCAAGCTACCAGCGATCAGGGCTCAAGAGAAAGGAACCTCCGGACAATGCTAGCCGTGTTCCAGAAGTACCGCTTTCTGAATCAAGCTATTGATCCAGCAGCCTAACGAGAGCCTCGTGGGGTGTTGGTCGAGGTTCTTGAGTATTAAGCCATTGGCTGTCACGACTATCGGTACAATATTTGCTGAATCCACATCCCACAAGTCGACAATCTCACGAGCCAAATCTTGATATACAATATGTAAAGTACCTCTAAGTAAGTAGCACTATTTCTAAATTTAAACGTCGATTAAAAGAGCATTACTATTCCTCTATATTCTGAGAATTTGTTTATTATTTATACATATGTATATATTTTAGTTTTATGTATTTATTTGAGTAGTATACTTATTTTTGGTTTTATTGGTTTGGCTTATATAATTATTTTAGGTTTATAGGTTTAGGTATATTTAATATTATCACTTTTATTTCCTCCTTGTTCTTACACACTATTGTCTACATTTCTGTTTTACTTCTACTTTCGCAGATCTGCTGGAATAAATTTCTTAAGAAATAAGCAGCATCTTTGTACTTAGATCTTAATTTTGTCGTATCTTTATGTATTTTATTGTGTACATAAATAATAAAATAAATAAATAAAGAAAACCCCATCCGATCGATAATTATAATAAAGAAACTTTACATAATCATCATAATAACAATACTAATGAATTTTGTAATAATATATTTTGTCCGGGAATTAACTCCAACTTCCCCAGTATTTGGTAAATTTGATCGAAAGGGTTTTCTTTACATATTGTATACGCTATAATTGATTTACCTGTCTCGGCTTTAATCTTAATTTTATTATTAATCTTAATATATTAATCGCAATCTATAAATTAATGTTTCCTTTTATGTGGATGTTTAATAGAAGCTACAAGCTACTTATGCTTATGAGTTCAAAATAACCAGAGAAAAATGGTACTGTCATTATAATTATGAATCTGAGTACTTCTGTATTTTTTTAAGTTAATTAGCTTATTCATAAGATAAGTTTTGTAATTAATTTGATACTTCTATTTGAGAGGAAGATAACTGAATTTGTTGACGTTATTGGAACCAAATAATATGAGAAAACGTGCGTAAATGTAAATTTCTCGACAACCCGAGAAGACCCGAGAAATTAGCCTCGAGAATTCTCAAATCCCGAGAAATTGAAAAGCTCGAGTAATCATGAACCCTACTTCGAATCAATACCGCACGAAGACGCGCGTTTACGATTTACGAATAATTATTGTATTTACCTACCTATCAGGTTTCATTGCAGTATACTTCATGTCTTAAAGTCCACGTGTTTACTGCATGTGTTTACTGGGTAAATACCCAGTAAACACATACACAGTTATCCCAAAAGTTAGTTTATTTAATAAATCTTTAAACAATATAAGAGTTTAAAAAAATCCTTCTCCATTTGTTAGGCCGGTTCTTAAGATATGCTATTTAAAGGTACTTAAGATCACGTTAGAACTCTTAGCACCCGCAGCAGAATAAAAGGTAAGAAACTTTAACCATCGTTTATGAATAAACTCCTTAAACACTGGTGTGTTTATTCATAAACGATGATTAAATTTAAGTGACGTGCAAACGTCTAAAATGTACAGTTAAAGAATCGCTAATCACTAGTAACTTTAAACATCGTTTATGAATAAGGGCGACCGAAATGGCAGGGAAAATTCATCCACTCATCTATCCAATCAACTCTGATTTCAATGCACAGCCAGGTTTATGATGCATCCGTTGCTTTAATAGTTTCCGTATTCTAGGACTTTATTCACTTATAACTACTAAAATGTTAGTCCATGTAATCAAATGTACCTAATAGTAATATTAAATCCAATAAAAGTGTAAATGTAACGTAAAAATCTACAACTCTTCAGTTCTATTGCAACGAATGGTTGATATTTAGGCTAAAAATATCCTCAATCGATAAAGCAGTTATAACTACAGGAGCCATAGATATGATACATAGTAACAGTTGCAAATTACCTTATTACATGGAGTAATTATACAAATATAGGGTGGCATCCATAGACGCGCCAATTGTAAACATGATTTAGCAAACAGCACATGATTTCTCCCTCTAGAATCATTACGTTGGCTTTTTTTTTAAATAAACCTATTGTTTCATAGAAAAGTGCAATAGAGGGTTCAGAAATAGGCACTGATTTCACATTACACAGTTGTGCGTCGCTGTCTCTGCAGCCTGTATATGAATCATATGAGAAACAATCTGAAATCAAGTTCAAATGGTTAACTTACTAAATTTCTGTTAACATTCTTGGGGACTTGTACAAAACTATTTGTCCCGAGGTGTAAGAAATTCAATCTATATGTACTCCAGCCGTTAAGCCAGCGTACCGACCGGCAAGGCCACGCGCGATCGTCACAGCGTCGACCGTCGATTGTTTCAATTTTCCCGCCGCATACTTCGCAGCAAGTAAGGGAACTTTCACAAACATCCGCTCGGTTAGGACCACGATATTAACCGCAAATTCTTGATCGTAAACACGGGTAATGTTTAGATAATAGATCTAAACTTCCTACATTATTTTGATTGAAAAGAGTGTCCATGTATTTCTTGCCATGAGTCTTCTTCATAGGAACTAACTACGCTTTGAAATTAAGTTTCATCTCTCTTACCGACTCCTTGACTATACAAAAATGCTTGTAAATGATTTGATTAAAATTCCTTCTTTGAGTTTGAGTTTATTGTGAGACAATGAACTCTATTCTTTTAGAAATAAAGGCGAAGGTCCTTGAACCATGTGTTCACCAAAAAACTGGTTTATGTCACATGGAGTGCATACTCTTCCTAGCCGAAATTGTCAATAAAAATTGCATTTCATGAAGAAATCAGGGTTTTTTTTAAGATTCCCAAGACCAAGGTGGCTGCCAGGAAACTTGGCGTTATCGCAAAGGTCCGGTGGTATTCCACACCAGGGCAGCTTCTAATGTTGTACAAAGCACAGGTCCGTTCGTGTGTGGAGTATTGCAAACACATTTGAGTTGGTGCTGCAAAGTGTCACCTGGCCACTTTGCATTCAATGGAGAGGCGTGCGAAGAGGCTAATTTTCAACCCTGATTTAACTCAAGACGGTCTCCAAAACCTAGAGCACAGGCGTAGAGTAGCCAGCTTTTCGGTGTTCTATAGGATGCATTTTAGTGAGGGTGCGAGGGAACTGCATGATTTAATTCCTCCATCTCCGTTCCACCATCGGATGACCCGTCGTACGGCAAGTTTCCACCCTTACGTTGTTAACACCCCTACGATCCGGACTGAGCGTTTCGCCTCCTCCTTTATAATTTAATTTAAAAAGAAACCCTAAACCTGATCTTATAAACCTAATGTTACAGCTTCCGCTTCCCGCTCATCTATGAAGCTATACTTAGTTCGAGTTATACATAATTATTTATATATTGATCGTAGTTACTTCAAATACTTGGGAGGATTTTATAACCTTAGTTTATTCTAAAATCTCACTTGGAAGTACAATTACGGTCTTTCGGCCATTAATTTATTAATTTTAGAATTATTGATGCAACTTCCGATTACCGCCAACTCTTATTATAAAATCATACTGAGAATTAGTCTTCCCGCCCATCGGATATTTATTTATTAAATCAAGCATTGTTCAAATAAATAAGTAGGTATAAATTACTTTCGATATTTTAAGTTAATCCAAATATCTGTACACAATTATTGACAATTACTAGCGTTATTATTAACCCTAATTTTATTCAATAACAGGTATTGACTTCCGTTTCCGTTGTCTATTATTTTTGTGACTATTTGTTAGTGTTTTGACTCAATAGTATATACAAAGTACTGATGTCTGTACTATTGATCATTAATTAAACAAACTTTTACTGGATCATACTACGGCGTTATTATTTTCCCCGCTTCTGAAGCATGTCTTTACACTAAGTAATCCTTCTGGCCATATTTCGGCTATGACAGCTAATCCCAATGAAGACTAGCCGCAACTGGACATATTGGACAAATTTATAGTACACAAGTGTCTGCAAATACAGGTCCACATCCCCCTTTCTCTCTTGTAATCCAACGGGCCAGCAATCAGCCACTATCAGAGAGAGATAAGGTGCAAGACAAGTTAAAGTATTTTCCGAGGCTTGGGGGTGTGACACCGCCAGTTATCAAACTCCGGTCTGGTAAAAATACTTTTTACTAATCATTTTTTATTACGATATTGGACATTTATTCGCTATACCTGCCTAATCATTATGATAAGTGACAAGGCCAAGCGATGCATACATTCTGGGATGTAATTTATTTTACAGCAATTCACTTCAATTTATTACTGAGCTTTCAAACACAGTTAAGTACAAGAAAACGCTTCAAACCAATTGCTATGGAAACCATCCTAAAGGAATATTTTTGAAATATAATTATTGCAAATAAATACTTCAATGTAACTTTTAAATACGTGTAAGCTTTTTTTCTTCCGTAAACATAAATTTAGGTACTTAGTAACTAACGCTCACAATCTGTAATTTTGATTTCAGAATGGTTTACTTTGTAAATCAGAATCATGATCATCATTATTGGATAGCAGAATCATGGTTAGATGGGATGGACCTCTTCACACCAGGGCAGCTTCTAATGCTGTACAAAGCACAGGTCCGTTCGTGTGTGGAGTACTGCAGCCACATTTGGGCTGGTGCTGCTAAGTGTCACCTGGCCACTTTGGATTCGGTGGATAGGCGGGCGAAGAGGCTGATTGGTGACCCTGACTTAACTCGAGACGGTCTCCAAAGCCTAGAGCACAGGCGTAGAGTAGCCAGCCTTTCGGTCTTCTATAGGATGCATTTTGGGGAGTGTGCGAAGGAATTGCATGATTTAATTCCCCCATCTCCGTTGCACCATCGGACGACCCGTCGTACGGCGAGTTTCCACCCTTACGTTGTTAACACCATTACGATCCGGACGAAGCGTTTCGCCTCCTCCTTTATACCGCGTACAAGGGACTGGAACAGTTTGCCAGCGGCGGTGTTTCCGTCGGACTATAATTTGAGTGTCTTCAAGGCTAGAGTGAATAGGCTCTTAATAAACTAGTGCGCTTTACCATCAACGACTGCGTCACTGCTTACCATCAGGCGGGATTGCGGTCAAGCGCTAGTTTTTAATTTTAATAAAAAAAAAAAAAAAAAAAATTGATGGCGAAACAAATTCAGGGATCAAAGTCTCTTTTAAAGTCCAAACATAATTGTGTTTCAAGTTTCATAATCGTTTGAGGTCCATTGTGTTTTTTCAACTTCACTTGTCAGATCATAAGGATGCTTTTGATTTAGTGTATTTTTAACTACATCTCACAAAACGTCATGCATAGGTCTAACCTATGTAATATTGATGAAGCTTTGTTCAGAACTAGAGCATTTCACACTCAAAAAGTGTTATCTGTCTGAAAATTAGTGATACATCATAACGGACATTATTTTGTTAATTGTTAAAACGCAATAAAGTTTTATTGCAACTGACTGACAAACTGTTGATTCCCAAGAACCTCGCCAACTTATTTATAGGTTATGACTATCAATATAAATGGATGTAATTCAAAGAAACTTTTACTTCGGGAAATGTGCAATAATCATAATAAATATTTATTTAATGAACAGTATTTCGACACCGTTTTGGCCTTTGTTAGTAGTTAAGTCACCTGGCGGTACTGGTGGCATAACGGCAGTATCGGTTTATCAAAGAAATAGTTTTGCATGTTTAGGTATCGTTTCATTTTATGTATGTTGTACATAGTTGTCGATACAACCGTATCCTACCTACTGGCTACATTAAAACGCGCCTTAACAATGTTAGCTTTGATTCACAGAATAGAAAAAACTAAACGTCAAATGAATAGATACAATTGGAGCCGATTCTGTTGTTCACAAACTAAACTAATTTTAAGTTATGTGCTTCTTTTTCTTTCCATTTCGTTAAGAAAAGGATAGAAGAAAAAAATGACAGTTTAGACCTGTCAAATTAGTGCGCTCTTGTCGTAAACTGGCGTATCTTTAGTCGCCATGTTTATAAACGTGTCTAAACTGTCTATGGAGTATCTTAATTTGACAGGATTAAATTAAAATGTCATCTTCTATCCTTGTCTTAGCGCAATGGAAAGAAAAAGATGCATATAACTTAAAATTAGTTTGGTTTGTGAACAACAGATTCGACTTCAATGTCAATATCATTTTATTAAAAAGAAGAAAGAAAGAAAATACATTTACATGACGACGCTAGCGGCGGCGGAGCGATGGGGTCGTCAGCATTTCGGTGTGGTGGTAACGGCTTCCTTTTCGTAGGCGTCGTTTTAAATTAAATCACGAAGTATAAATATACCCTCCAATCTTGTCTTAATAATAATAATTTAAATAGGCAGACCGACAGTTGTGCCTTGGAGAAGTGCCCTGGTTCGCGTCTCCAAACGAAGTGATCGACAATCCCCACTTTCTAAAATGACTCTGTCCACGTGCCGCTATTACAAAATAGCGTCACAGCGTTTGCCCCTTGCAACTTTTATCAAAATACATAATATCTACGATCCACGACAAAGCAAAGCACAGGTCCGTTCGTGTGTGGAGTACTGCAGCCACATTTGGGCTGGTGCTGCTAAGTGTCACCTGGCCACTTTGGATTCAGTGGAGAGGCGTGCAAAGAGGCTGATTGGTGACCTTGATTTAACTCGAGTTGGTCTCCAAAGCCTAGAGCACAGGCGTAGAGTAGCCAGCCTTTCGGTGTTCTATAGGATACATTTTGGGGAGTGTGCGAGGGAATTGCACGATTTAATTCCCCCATCTCCGTTCCACCATCGGACGACCCGTCGTACGGCGAGTTTCCACCCTTATGTTGTTAACACCTCTACCTCCTTATACCTCGTACATATACATACTCACCTTTATACCTCGTACATCGAGGGACTGGAACAATCTGCCGGCGGCGGTTTTTCCGTCGGACTACAATTTGAGTGTCTTCAAGGCTAGAGTGAATAGGCTCTTAATAAACTAGTGCGCTTTACCATCAACGATTACGTCACTGCTTACCATCAGGCGGGATTGCGGTCAAGCGCTGGTTTATAAATTAATAAAAAAAAAAACTACGTATGTTTACGTAGTGAAAAAAAGATGGAACATTTTTATAATTGATAAGTAGACAAGTAGGTATAATTATATACTACGTAGTAAAATGTTTATCAGAAAATGACGTTACTGACTGGGGTTAAATTTATCGCTGTAGTTCGACTCTGCAATTCTTACATTGCACAGGCTATGATAACAATCTCTTTAACTGACAAGTACCTACACAAGTAATCTTAAAAGGCTCCACTTCGTACTTTTTCAAGTGGATACCGAATTCTTAAAAGCGTATGATAGACTTAAGTGACATAAGTATTAATTAGTCTTCAATTACCACGCACTTTTTTAATAGTTCCACAATAGCTACATATTACATGACAAAGTAGTTCAAAGTTCAATGATCAACTTTAGAGGGTTATGATTGTAATCTGTGACAAACAGAGAACAGATAATTATAAATCCGCATCGTATGAGCCGTCCATAGTCAGCATGACAGAGCTAATAGTAGAGAGATTACTCTAAAAATCCATTTACTTATATGAAGCAAGCTTTTTGCCTATGTCATGCGATAATATTGAAGTAACCAATTACGTTGCAACTTCTTTTATTTTTGCATCAACCAGTTGCATGCAACTCACAATTCAATCGCATCATATAAACCAATCTTAAGTTTTTATAAGGCGCTGGAAACCATAACCGTTCTGAAACCTTATATTTTTATCTAATGTTTCCACATTTCGGTAAATCCATAACATGGGAACTAGTTTGAAGCACGGTATAATATTAACTTCTGTGGAAAGCGGACAATTGGTAAAAAAAAAATCAGACAGTTTTGACCTTAAGACTTCCTTACAGATATAATCATAGAAACCAGTACCCTTAATGCGTAAATCTCACAGCATCAATCACAGTTTGAATAATTTTGAAGGTCATTACTTTATATGTTAGAATAATTAATGAACAGCCAATGCTACTTATACTGTGATACGTAATTACACTACAGGTGCTATTTAGATTTTTTATAAACAAAACAGATTTCAATTGGTGGTTCGACTATAAAGCGTTTAATAAAGTATTAAAACTTGTTTTTTACATTTTTAAAGTGACATATTTATTGAAAATATAATTTGTTCTTCAATCTAAATGAAACAGGCTACTATAAAACATAGACTGGTTATTCTACCAGTCATGTACTTTGTTTTAGATACTTTCATTAAACCGTTTTTTGTAACCACTGCTATATACTACATGTACAGCCAACAATTTATCCGACAGTGACCCAGTAATTAGTTCTTATTACATCTATTACGAAGTTAGTTCGCACAGTCTCAGTAGATGAAATAGTTGCGATTGGGAACACCGAACAACCCTCCAACATTGTAAGTAGGGAAAGGCACAACGAAACAATTATAAAAACCTCCATTTTATTTCGTGATTAATTGAAAACTTGATTGGAATATTTAAATGTTACGTAACTAAATTATATTAATGAAATTTAGTATTAATTTAATTTATTAATATAAAAACTTTTATTTTTAATTATTATTAATCGGAATATCCTTTTTATTTTTAGATTCAAAATAGACATTTACTTGTATAGTACTCGTAGAATGGAATTAGCACTCGTATTTACCTCTTACCTAAATTCATTTGAATTTTTATAAATTACACCACACGAATTGCATGTTTTTTAGACCTCCATACTTGTATTATTAGAAAAAAAACCGATATTCTGTTGTGGAGGTACCTACATATCATCGTCATTCCAGCCATAAGCCGTCCACTGCCTCCCCAAGGATCTCCACAATGACCGGTCCTGCGCCACCCACATCCAGCGGTTCCCCGCGACCTTCACCTGGTCGTCGGTCCACCTTATCGGGGGCCTGTTTACCTGACACTTCTATCGTTTCCCGTAAACTATCGTGACAATCTGAAAGACCTGCGTCAATTCTATGTTTTTTACTCTATGCGACGCTTATAAGAATGTCCATGTAAAGGCGTGCTGCTGTATTATCAACTTTCGGTACTTACTGAACCAAGCTTTGAAAATCAATTGGTGCATTTAATATTTAGCTACTCAATTACGTGTCGCTTAGTTTTAGTGAAAAAGTTAATAAGGTAACGTAACGTAAAATAACGTAACGTAAGGTAACGTAAAATTTTCTCTGCGCCACAACAAAAACGGTAAAGATCAAACGTCAAAGTTTACAGAACGTATCATATTTTATGTACGTACTCGTACAGTTTTCTCACTTTATTTATTACCACTGCTTTCGCTGTGAGTTACCTACTAACAACCTTGAATACGTCGAGCACACTACTTTGAAAATAAGGATGTTGGTACTTAACTTTGGTTTCCAAACTTAGCAATGCTTTGCCACCGGAAATTTGTACTCTTAGGCCCAATTCCACCATTAATCATTCTTTAAAATCGATTGCAAGTAACAGAATGACGATTACACCGTGTGTCGTAAGAGGCGACTAAGGGAACTCTCACCAGGGAAGCAGGCAGCAGCGCTTCTCCTGTGGAATATCAAATTACTGCGATCCCCAACCTGCCTGCCAAGCATGCGGTATTATAGTAACAATGCAATGAAAGCGTTGGGGGAGGCTTTTGTCCAGCAATGGACCTTTATAGGCTGAAAAAGTCTCAGTCAAATAATTAAACTAGCCGTTTAATTAATCGCCTAGCCTTAGGAAGTACTGCTCACATAGTTTCACTCTCTCGATTCACACGTGGCTGATCACAGTTCTAACCACCCAATGTAATGGAAAACCTTGGGGGAAGCCTTTGTCCAATATTGGATCTCTATAGGCTAAATGAAATTACTGTTTTTTGGTTGCAAGCGGCCTTAGAGTTTTATTGGCTAGCTAATCAATAACATTATACTGATCTACCGTCCATCTACTCCACAACTGATAACTCCTACATCTATGGCTTACATAGATAATATTAACCTGTTTGATACTCAATTATCTTATACGGTCTAATTAGATACGTGTAACATGCAGTGAACCGACAATATCGTGATACATCGGTTACACTAACGTGCTGTGATTGAACAGCTGCATTAAGGGCTCTAACTCCATCCGAATTTAGCTTTACAACAACAGTACTTATCTACTAACTTAGCTTTACTTAAACCTTCCGACTCCCGACACTTAGAAGATTGCCGTTTATTTCTGTTGACTTCGTTTCCCCCAAAATGATTTTACGAAAATATCTCTAAACATTGGCAAGTAAAGTTGGAGCATTTTGTTCGTGAATAAATCCTGGTTGCCTAGCCGATTGTTTGTATCGTTAGTTACAACGTTAAGATAAGAAGTACTATCTGCTCGGTTAAAGCACATTGCATATTTTACGACAGTTTTATGTACTAGAATATTTTATTTTTCTAGTTTAGCGTAACGTTACCATCTAATGTTGCATTGAACTTCCTTGTAACTCAGTGCACGCTTTGTTCCTGTGGAAAATAAGTCAACAATCTGTATTTATTTATTATTCCATAAATAAAATAAAATATCGAATATTTCAGTCTATTTGTGTAAAATGTCTTGAATACCTAATGTAAGTACTTATTAAGTTGCTGCGGGTACGTGGAAGTCTATCCACGTAACACCATCCACGTGACATTTAGTTGAAATAGGATTGACTTATGAATGCTCCAAACATGAAAACAGATTTGAAAATAAACGTGAATAGCTATGAAAATTATTAGAGCTGACGAGAACTGAATACATAATTCATAAGCATGTAATATGTAAAACAAATTAAACCATTTCAAACCAAAAATTTGTAGTGTTTTAACGTCAACCATTAAATGATAGTTCTTCACATAGACAATGACCCACCTTTGCGGTTAGGACGCACGCCCTGTTACCTGTACTGTTGATGATCTTATGACTGCGTCAGTGACCGGAATTCAAGCAGTTGAATTTGGGTCCAAAGATGTTTGAACATTTCGCCATCTACCTGTATGCTAAGAAAAAGAAGCATGATTGTCCCCAAAAAGTAAGCCTATTTATGAAGTAGAAGTCTAGACTCCGTCTGATTTTCGCTCCATGCCAAAACCAAATCAACAAAAAAGGCTAAAAAACTAAAAAGTGTACATGTTAACGAAGCAAGAAGCTAATGTAGGTCTCGGAAATATTTAATTCCTTTTCAATAATCCTTAGAATGCGGACAAACACTGCACATTCGTGAAAGGGATTAAGACAATCCTCTGCAACAGCTGAAACACAAATAGTAAAAATAACTTGATAATATGCCAAAGCATGAAATATGTAAAGGAAAATTATAAAATCTCTGCTTATTTGGAGTTCGAACAAGAAAACATGCTCAACACTCAAAAGCTTCTCTGTTTCCAAGATAAATTGAACTTTTAAGAACTGAAATTCCAGAATGATTATTTTGACCTTTTGGCTATCTTCTTACCGTCCTGTAAAATTAGCCCGATGGACCTACTAATATATTTGGATCTCAGAAACTGAAACAAAATTACGCTTTACGTTTTGATTATTGTGTAAGTAGAATTTCTAAACTTAGCTGTTTTATCGTTGTACTACAACTGATTGGGCGCGCGTCTGCATGCACACGTACTCGTTAGTCTGCCTTCTGAACGTCAGCGCACGCGCTCTATAGCACGTCCGCACAACTAGCTTAACGTGGTATCCCCACAGTTAACACGTGCAAACTCTTTCGCTGCGGAGGATTAATATTGTTGTGTCAATAATGATAATACACAAAAGTTTTAACAGTATTTTTGCATAACCTTGCAGCAAATCCTAATAATATTATAATTGCGAAGCTTGTGTGTACGGATGGATGAGTACTTTACTCTTTCACGCAAATACTAACTACGCAAACAGATTTCAATGAAATCTGGTACACAGATAGTTTATAACCAGGAATGACATACGATACATTTGATCCTGATATTCCTACGGGACGAAATTAATGCGGGGTGCAACTAGTTTAATAAAATAAATATTTTAAAATCCTAATTCAAAACTTAGGGTAACCTGACAATGGGCACGCCGCAATAGTGGCTGTAAGTCCCTTCTTTGAGGAGTGTTTAGAGAGGTACCACGGTACCCTCACCTTGCGCCTAACGCAGGTCCTCACCAGGCATGGCTGTTTCGGGAGGTTCCTGTTCCGTATAAAGCAGGAGGAAACGCCACGGTATTACCACTATGGGGATCGCCCCGAGGACACGGTGGAGCATACGGTGGAGTTTTGCCCGGCTTGGGTAGACCACTGTCGTGTCCTTGTGGCGGCGATCGGCAGCGATCTTTGCATTGAAGGCCGTCACCTCCTTCTGCGAAGCAGTGATGCTGACAAAGCAGGAGGCGGAGCGCATGAGGGAGCGAGAATCCCAGCGCCCTCTAGAGAACATGCGGTTAGAGAAACACGTCTCTAGCCGCCGCAGGAGACACCCTGGTCGGGAAACAACATCTTAGGCGCTGGGCTTGCGGGCGGCGAGCAGTGGGCAGCTTGCCACCGGCTAAGAACCAGGCCCGAGTCGACGGTGCGTTCTGTTTCACGCGCGCCTCTAGCAGATGTCAGCACATCGTGACGGGTTCCACGAAGACCGATGCCTCCTCGGTCAGGGTAGCAGGTTGATTAATAAAGAAACCGTAGCTCTGGCGCACTGGCAAGTGAATAAATACGGGTGGGTTTTAGTCAGTAAACGTCTGACACGCCCTTCTGCTCCATCCGGAGCGGGAGAGGTCATTTCATGATTTCCCACCCAGAACAAAACAAAAGGTAACCTGACATACTTACGATTTGATGAATTTAAGAGACTGAAACACTGTTAAACTGAGAAAATAATTCGAATGAGAGCTAAAGTCAAGAAATTGCCTGTAACTAGATAAACAAAAGTTGGAGCCAAGTCAAACCGAGACGACCTAGCTAATACTTCAAGGGAGCAATCGGCAAATAAACTTAAGCCTGTCCTTAATCGGGGATCGCGAAGACTGGGTCAGGTCCAATTAGATGTGTGTTTGTACAATTGTAGTAAAAGTAAACTACAACGACAAAGATAAAGATCAAAAAGTCTTTATTTTTTTATCTAAGGGATTTTTACGAATTTACATTTATTTTTGTATAAATTAATAAAAAATCGTTTACAATGTTGTCGCATAGTCTTATCATTTGGATTGTGTTACAATAGACTGTAGATACTTACCTGTGGAGCATACGAAATTATTGGCGCTGTTTCATTTTACTTAACTGTCTATACTGGGGAAAGAAAGCTAAAAAACTCCTAGTACTTTTGAGTGTTAGGTACTCAATCCTTGCATATAAATACATACCCAGCATTAAACTGCAAATGAAATAAGTAAATACTAACTATAACAGTTTTCTGTTTGATTCCAAAAAGTTCATCCGCGCACGGGAAACAAAACTGAAACTACATACGAGTACACACTTGTGATCAAATTACGAGCGGAACGGTGTAAAAGGTACAGCATATGTCAAGCTGACGTAAAAAGTAGCTAGTTAGTGCAGTTTACACACACAGCCGGCTTGTTAACTGTAACTTAACTTGTTAATTTCGTTGCGGTACTTTGTTAACGTTTGTGACAATTGCTATTTGCTACGAGAACAACAAATGACAATTCAGCGGACAACCCCGACGTAAAGGATATCCCGAAACAACTAAATTGCTATCAGTACCTACAACATACGAATGAAGCTTCGTTAGTAAATTTATTATTTGAAATGAATCCCAAACTTGGTACATACAGGAAACCATTTTAGCATTTAGTAACAGCAAATAACTTTGTAACATGCTCTACTTGTTTCTTAATAAATAATATTCAAGTTTCCCGAAGTAGCCCGGTAAGTGGAAGGGAGTCGTTTGAATCAGTGAATAAACTCCGATAAACGAGAACGATTGGAATTTTAACTGATAGCTGTAACTCGTGAAATTGATGTTTTGCTATATAAGTTTTATATTAATATAACTACTCGGAACGTTGGTAAACAGTTACTGTAAAGATCATAACTTACTTGGTACTTAAATGTAACCTTATGGAATAACTAGCGGCCGCCAGCGACTTCGTTCGCGTGGAGTTAGTTATACTCCGCTCCTATTGGTCACAGCGTGATGTTTTATAGCCTAAAGCCTTCCTGGATAAAAGGGCTATCCAACTCAAAAATAATTTTTCAAATCGGACCAGTAGTCCCTGAGCTTAGCGCGTTCAAACAAAAAAACTCTTCAGCTTTATATATTAGTATTGATATATAGGTAATCGTCTCTATGATTATAATTTTTTATCCGTAAAAGAAATACCTAACTAAACAGTTATACAAGGAAGGATTAATTAATTCATCGTGGTAACGTGAGGTCTAGAGTCAGAGGGCTCACAATACCCTAGGTATAGTAATGAAACACATTACACATATTGTATTATTACTATCTAAATATAAAAAAACAAGCTAGCCAATGGATTTTTACCAAAACAAATACATTTTTTTAGCTCTCGGAAAAGTTACGCGTCTGCGATGCACTTCTTGGCTGCTGCCCAATTACAATGATTATAAATTATTAACACACTGCGTGCCAGGGCGGTGACGAGTTTTTATTAGAAAAAAACATTGAATAAATTAGTGTGTATTTTAAACATATACGTTTCTCATTTACAATCACAACGAAAAAGTCACACGAAGACTTCCATCTGAATATGGCTAGAAAGTCGATCGCAGATTATTTGGGAAAGCGAATCGTAAAAAGTCTCAATTTTCTTTTTCCTAAAAATATAATCAATCATGGCACAATCTTTAGTACAAATTTTCTACAAAAAATTACATAAGGAAATGATTTCACTTCCTTATGTAATTTTTCTATTCAATTGAATAATCTATATATATTTTCAATAAATACGTTACAATTTTTTTCAGTAGATACCACTTTTCACTTTACACAGGACTGAACTATTTTAGCGTCTGACCTTTTTATAGTGAAAAAGAAAGAAAATCATGCACGGAACTTAAATTAATTTTATTTCGTGAAGAAGAGAATCGGTATGATCGTATGATAAAATTTTAAAACAAGAGAGTTTTCTTAGAATTTTGTGTAGACGGTACGTTTTGTCGTGTAACGACAGGAAATCTAAACTAAGAAATTAAAAATAAAGTAGTAAGAAATCAAATTGCGTTTATTTAAAATTACAGGTTATATAGAAAGAGATGAGTGATGGAAGAGTAGTGTACGTGAGTTGCAGATGTGATGATAGGAGAAGGGGTGAGTTGCTGGATCGAGGGGACGTGGAGAAGGCCTGTCAGTTGGAACAAGAAAAAGGGGCCAGGCGGGCGCTCTGTCCGGTTGATAGGCACATTGTAGATTCGGTGCAGAATAGACTCAGATAGGCTCTCTTGGATGGGCTCAGGCAGTAA
This sequence comes from Sesamia inferens, assembly GCA_037179545.1. Lineage (NCBI taxonomy): Eukaryota > Metazoa > Arthropoda > Insecta > Lepidoptera > Noctuidae > Sesamia > Sesamia inferens. The sequence goes on from CM073930.1 coordinate 14,925,792, forward strand.
CAGCGGTTCAGGGTTCCGGAAGCGAGAGAGGACGCCTCTGGATGGGCTCAGGTTGCAATAAAGGCTCACACTAAAGACCAATAGACTTAGGTCTATGAGTTGATTCCCCTTTTGAGGATAAACCTCAACTGACCATTGTTCTGTGTGAATTTATAATGTAGCCTCGCAGAATGTCTTTAAAGATAAAATTTGAAAACCGTTAATGGCTAGGAAAAATGCATAATTCCAAAGAGTTTAGATGTCTAGTCTCCATAAAGTAACAGGCCATCAATAATTTGAAAGAAACGATGTTATGGTAACGTAGTAAACAGCGTTGTCAAAACTGTCATAATATAATAAATACTGTTGATACAATTGCGTAGTGTTACTAAGTCGTCGAAACTTAGCGTTACAATTGAAAGCTGTGGTGTCGTGGAAAATAATCGAAACAGCACCTAAAAGTAATGGAATGATTATTCTGCCCTGCAGGAATGAATGCAAATAAGTGTGACAATGTACGTTACATTACATTTTTAAAGTGAAGTTTGTGAATAGCATGACTAATAATGTAGCTAACTATAGAAAAAACAAATTATAGCGAAAATAAAAAATGAAGATTTTCAAAATAAACATGTTCTAAATCTTTACCACCTCTGTAACTGAATTAGTAAATAGTTGCTGAGATTTCACCCTCGATAAGTTAATCTATAACAGAACAAAAAACAAATGAATGATTTTGTTTCGAAGTTAACCGCGTTATCTGAATTTGAAATCGAATAGTCAAACTTTTTAAGCGTTGGGGGAGCGCATTTTTGTAACAGGGGGTGAGAATTGCAGAGGGGTGGTATAAAATTGAAAGTTCTAGGGTAGGGACTAAGGCAATTAGAGAGATTGCGCTCTGAAGGCTTGCGTCCGGTTGGAAATTACACAAATCTATATCAACACCAGGTTACTAAGAATAATCAAGATCTCATTTCCTAGAATTCTTCCGTCCACATTTTAAATTCTTCTAATAAATCATGATTTAGAACTAATGAAAGTATGACGTCACATAAAATTGCCCTCAACCTACTTATTCCTTGCAGACATTATAGATACACTATTTCTAGCTATTCTATTTCAGTAATAACAACCTATTCATGCTCTAATACGACTCTCTGAAATATAAGTTTGTCACACAAAAATACTCCGTCGACTTCAATTTCAAGTTTAACTCGTGTGAAATATTAGGTGAACCAGAGCGAATAGAAAATCTGTGGAGAAAATTTCAAATCAAATTATTAATTGAGTGTCACAGCTTCGGCTTACATTACTTAATAAATCCAGGAACGAAGCTAGAAAGTCGTTAACTGCGCTTTGCCTTTAAAAAGAAAGTCGAGTCCTACACTCACTTGTTCTCATTTCAGTTCAAGTCTGGGGAACTTTTCTGTACACGTTCTCGTGTGTTGTTAAAATATCTCTTTACCTCAATAATAAGCTTTAATTCCTTTCATGTTTCGACGTTATTTGTGTATTGGTAAAATATATTTATTATACACTAAATTAGTTGAAAGTATCGATGTATGCACCTTTTCCGGCTAAATGCGTTTTCCAGTCTGCCACGTCTGTATACTCTCTGCACACAGTGATAGAGCGGGCGTTCATGGACGAGAGGGCTGAATGTGTAAGTGCGGCACGTGTAATGGAGGCTGCTCGCGATTCTGCGCGCCTGGTAGTTCGCTCCCCACGCTGTAAACGATCTAGTTTGCGAGAACTTTGAAGCGGAAAATTTATCTGACAGTCAAGCGAAGTGTTTACACAGTACATTTATTGTCCTGAGGGCAAATTAAGGTGAACTTCCCAGACGACAATTAAAATTAGAGTTCATTAATGTACATAGGTAGTAGCTAATTTATTGGACAGTTGATGGTCACTATTTGTTTGGTTACTACGAAAGTGCATGCAAGTGGTAAGTTTGTAATATAATTAAGTTACTTGCTAAGTTGCAGAGGTATCTTGTTGCTTACTGTTCAAAACTTCAAACTGTAACCTTAGAGAGTCAGTTTTCGATCCTACGAGTACCTTCTAAAGTGTAGACAAGTATAAAACCAGCCTCTCCCGTGATCAAGTTTTTGTAAAAAAAAAAATGAATGTTATAGTTTACGTATTTTAAGTAGGAAAGTTCTTGACTCGCAGCTTACTTAATTAAATTACGTAGAGGAATAAATCACAATCATGTCAATCAAAAATACCGTGGAGCGTTGATATTGGCGAATGATTATCATCACTGCTAAATATCTATCTCGTAATTAACCAGGCTCGCTGATAAATAAACATGGCTTGTTCTCCGTAGTCCGCATGTGTAAGTTAGCAAGAGCTGCAATCAAGCCTCTTCATTGATGACCGTGAACCGTGGTTACATTGGGCTACGATAAAGCAAGCCAAATTAGCGGCACCGCTACGCCTCGCTACGACTGGCGTAGCTACGTCGTAGATCCTATGTGTACGTAACGAAGGCTATTAGGTAGGAAACACGCTCTTATTATGTGGTAATAAGTTTTTAATTTCTTTAAAACACCTGTCGTAGCAACCCGCAGTATAGTCATAATTGACAAGCTTGATTGGCATTTTGATTGAAGGTACGGAGTGGTGTTATGTAAAAATTCTTTCATCGCCGCAATATGATGACATAAAATAATCATGAATTTGTATTGGCGGTTAATATGCAGGTAAACATAATCTATGCTGAAACTAAACTGATTTTTGTATATAATAAAATTAACCTTGGTTACGTTGCAGGTGTTTTCGTATGACGCGTAAGGTTTCATTTAATTTCTTCTTTCATATTGGTGAACCAGCATAAAAGTCGATTGAATTCAGTTGTCTTTGAAACGCATTTGACATGACTGCAATAATTTTATGTATACCATATAAAATACATCAATGGTTCTTACGACTTTCAAATAGCCGAAGGGTAGGCATAGAAATACACGCAATTATAAAACAGTATTTGCCGAGTACCCTCAGTAGACAATATAATTGAACTGTTATAGGATAATTGACCAATTGGTGTAGTTAACCTCCTTGGTTATAAATTAAAATAACTGCATTCTTATAAATACAATGGGGCTTGAGTTTCCGTATTACGAAGTCAGTTTTCTTTAAATTGAAAATGAAGCATTTTCATTGATTTCTTGAATCGACGCTTGGCGATTTATGTGATTCTAGATTTAAATCTACTGTAAATATTTATGAGAAGCAAAATAGGGCTACATAGGTACTTATTTGATTTTCAGAAATATTAATTGACAAAAATAAGTACAACGTAATTTTTTGTTATGCGAAATCTGAATATAGTTTGTTCAGAATAAGCAACTGAATCGATTCCAATCATTATTACACCATGTTTTTTTTGTCCCAAATACATTTAGAAATTGTTCCAGTGTGGATAACGAGCGCGTGCACGTTGCTTTATGATAGATCATAGTACTCGTGCGCGCAATAGCTGACGCCAGAGGTCAACGCACCGCGCTCGCCCGCCCGAGCGGAGCTTTGACCATGCTTTTGTTGGCACAACCAATTACAATAGCAATGTGGAGGCATGAGGAACAGGGAGTAAAGCTCACTCATCCTCCATAGAAAAGGGAGGATCCTCCAACCAGACGGGTGTTATGTCTGGCGGGCACTTGCCCAATGGTTGAAATTGGCAAGTTGTATGTATGTGAATTGCACGGTAAACTCTGATTGCGAGATGTAGAATTCGTGTGACGTCAGTATGACGCGTCGTTCATTTTGTGGCGTTTTGTAGGTACCGCTACATCACTCCCCTCCGGAGACCGGAGGTCGATAGTGGGCTGAGTCTTGTATTTTTGTGATTCTTGCTAGGCCAGCTGAGGTTCCAGTGAGTTGGAACCGGTTGCCGTGTAGTTCACGGTGAGTCGGAACTGTCTTTGAAGATTCCCCAGTGAGTCGGGGTGGTGGCGCTGCGTTATACTCCAGTGCGTCGGATGTCGTACAGCGCCGGGTTGAGGCTGGCTGCTGCGTCGACCAGGAGAGAGGGCTCTGCTTGTTGACCGGCCGAAAGTGCAGTGTGCTGTGCCGAGGTTGCTGATGAGGCTGAGGGTGATGACCAGGGATGCGCGGTCGCTGCATGCTTGTGGTCAGGATACCCGTTGTAGCCGTGGGTGCTGGCTGGCTGGGTGATTCGTCGATGAAGCATTCGGGAGTGATGATGATGACGTCACGCTCAAGTTGTTGCACGAAGGCTGCGCTGACGTTCATGCTCGGGGTCACCAGTGTGGAGGTATGAGGAACAGGGAGTAAAGCTCACTCATCCTCCATAGAAAAGGGAGCATCCTCCAACCAGACGGGTGTTATGTCTGGCGGGCACTTGCCCAATGGTTGAAATTGGCAAGTTGTATGTATGTGAATTGCACGCTAAACTCTGATTGCGAGATGTAGAATTCGTGTGACGTCAGTATGACGCGTCGTTCATTTTGTGGCGTTTTGTAGGTACCGCTACAGCAAGCTCATAACTTTGTGGTTTTTATTTATATGTTTTTGAAATTTCGTACATAGATTCTATACTTAAAAATAGTGCACACGTGTTTCAGGTTTTGTATAAACAAAAAATAATGTTGTATTAGTGCTATCAAAGGGGAAATTCTCGTAAATTTAAGAACGTTCTCACGAACTCGCTATAAATAAAGCGAAAGCGTCAGGGCAAATTCCAATAATTATAATTATTATTCTGTAAGGCCATACAGCATCCCGTGTAAGTTAGGTTTGAATTTCTTCTTTAAAGTGACATTACTGGAGATAAACGTGGTGAATCGTTGTTTCATTAACATCTATGGACTTTTTGAAATATTTGCTGCTAACTACTACATCCATTAACTGCACAGAAGGCATGCTACTCTGTCCGCTGATCTGTGGGCCCGTTAGCTTGACCAATACCTAGGGAAGTGTTGTTATTTTTCCCATTTTAAAATTCTCCAGTTACGGCAAAGAGTATCAAGCTTAGGTACATGAATAACTAGGGACAAAAAGATGTATACTCTATAGATACTATAGGATTTTAGCCTACTTTGTACCTAAATACGTTGATAGATAAGTTCAACTTACCTTGGTAATGGTGAAACCGATGCTCAGAAGTCCCACCAGCTAACTTTACTTTGTTCTCTGTGTCTCTTTACTGACAATATTTTTTAAGAACAACGTTACTAACAAATTGGGCCTAGTTGCCATAAACAAATATTGAATTAAATTAAATTTGTGCTTAAATGCAACCTCTACGAATACTTTAAAAACTCGGTGACTTATAAGACAAACATTGATCTATATTTAGAAGCCGGGGAAAATAGGAGTCGATTTAACTGAACAGCGATGATATAAAATAAAATACCTATAGTTAATCGTAGAAAACACAAAGGAATTATATTGTATGTTGAATGTTTATAGAAGATATTCTATATCTTTTGTTTAATTCATTGATCCTAGTACAGTGAGTTCGCAAAGAGCTCATAGTACTTATACGACACGACAGATGTAATATTTCGTAAAAATGTGATCCTATTTTTATATAATGCCGTCTGTTGTGCTTATTGTATTTATCTATATTCCATCATCATCATTTCAGCGTTAATCCTAGTGGCATCCGAAGCGTTTTCAGCTTTGGAGCCTGGGGCCCGCTTTTACCAGTCTAACTGCTGATTTTGGCTAACCATCGATATTTTCCGTGAAGCGACTGCAGTCTGATCTCCACAATCCGAAGGCGATATCAAAGCATTGCAGTTAGACCAATTGTTAGACTTTTGAGGGCTCCAACAACCCGTAACGACTGCCATTAGATGTGCGTATGGCAACCTTGACCAACGGCTTAGCGTGCTTTCCGAGGCACGTGCTTGACCAGTGCAAATATTCATATTCATGCATACAAATATTTGCACTGCGCGGGGATCGAAGCCGCGCCTCCTTGCACAGCGGCCGTATTCGCTACCGCTACGCCACGGAGGCTGTCAACTAACTAATTTAAAAAGAACTCTATAGGTACATTGGTTTAACGGTATGATAATATTTTAACTAAAACACTTTTCATACACTTTCTTTGATTCCGTATAATATAATTGTTAGCGGTTCGTTGTGTAGTAAACAAACCGGGTTCATGATTGGTATCCATTGTCTCTGGCCTGTGCGCCGGTCAATTTGTTCTATTGTTACAAATATACGCATTGCAAACTGACAGCGGATGCGAAGTTGTTTTTATCTAACGTTACGGATAAAGACTAAAGCATTGGTGTTATAGGAAAGCGATTCCGTCATAATAATCTGTCCTTTACTCAAAAATTGGACATTAAGGATGGGTTCTTTCACATGTACAGTAACGGTCAAAAGTACATTAACACTTTTGAACTTTATTCACCACCATCAACCTTTTTTATCGTCCCACTGCTGGGCACAGGTCTCCTCTCATACAGAGAAGGATTGAGCGTAATCACCACGCTTGCTCAATGAGGGTTGGCGATTTCAGACTTAAACTCTAGGTTTCCTCAAGATGTTTTCCTTCACCTTTTAATCAGTCATTGGTGTCCAAAGTATACTTAGAAAGTACATATAACTTAGAAAAGTTACATTGGACTTGCCTGACTTGGAATCGAACCTGCACACTCATACTTGAGAGGCTGGTGTTTTAACCACTAGGCCACCTTACTTTATTGCTCTAACAATAAGTGTCAAAAGTGGTACTCCACTTTTGGACCCTTACTGTAAATGACGTACATGTACTTATAGGTACATCATAAATGACGCTAACTATCGTAAAAACCAAAAAAGCGTTGTATTAAATTACAATATTAGTGTAAGTGGTGGCGGTGATTGCAGTATACCTATACTTATACCACCACCTGGCCACCTGGCCTTGACCGTCAAAAGAGAGTTATTACGACATCTTTCTCATATGTGTTACCCACAGAAAACATAAAATGGTGTTACTTACGTCAGCCTCCGTTGCGGGCGTAGCGGTAGCGAACGCGGCCGCTGCGTAAGGAGGCACGGCTCCGATCCGATGAATACGAATATTTGCACTGGTCTGGTCGTGCCTCGAAAATCACGTTAAGCCGTTGGTCCCGGTTGCCATACGAATATCTAATGGCAATCGTTACGGGTTGTTGGAGCCTTCAAAAGTCCAACAATTGTTCTAACTGCAATGCTTCGATATCGCCTTAGGGTTAGGTCAGACGGCAGTCGCTTCACGGAAAATATCGAAACCTAGCCAAAATCAGCAGTTAGACTGGTAATGAGGACCCCAGATTCCAATGCTGAAAAAGCTTCGGATGCGACTGGGATTAACGCTGAGATGATGATGATGATGATGATGTGTTGCCTGTAGTAGGGGGAGCCCAAGAGGGGATTTCGGAATTTTTGTAAATTCCGAAATCCCCTCTTGGGCTCCCCCTAGCGCGGCAGATTAATATACAGTAAGATATCTTGTACCCGGCTATTTACTTCCACCAGATATAAGCTTGATTTATAAGGACGCCCTTCAAGGCTAAAGGATCAGATCTTTATTGATTAATTTTTATGACTTCGGCTTGTGGAAATCGTCAGATTATATATTTCTCGTAAAACTTGATAAAAAAAAAAAATATTCACGCTCGAGAACGTCTAGATGACGATTTATTTTTTCAATTTTGTAGCCCTCCCCTTTCTTTAGGTCCCCCTTAAATGGTCACATTAGAGGAACATACACGTTTTAGAATGAAATTAACTCACTATCTTAATCTGACGTATGTCGAGGGTGTAAAGTGTAATGAATCGTAGCTCGTTACTTGCGGAGTGTGGACACAGCCTATGTATGTATATACACAGACGTGATGAAAATAACAATTTTACATTACCGAGTCAGTCCGTGGTTTTAATTGACAATATAGCTACATCGTCGGCATTCATCAGCGCAATTGCAAATAAAAGTGTTTTATTCAGTGTAATTAAACGGATTTGCCGTCAATTTTTATGTGTTCAATTGTGGATGTGGTTTTTAGTAACTAAATATATTTATAGTACTGTTGTAATTCGGTGCATATAGGTATATAAGTATATTCGTCAGAGGTATTCCTTAAGCGTTGTAAATTTTCTTCTTGCTCATATTTGCACAAATTGCACAAAAATATTAGCCATTTGCTGGCTGTTAAATATTTACTCTTAATATACTTTGAACCAGTTAGTACCACCCACCAGACAAAGCCTTGCCGCCAAGCGATTTGTCGTGTTCCGGCATGATGTCTGGTGAAGCCGTACGGAGGACGGGTCTGAGCAGTTGTGTTGCGATGTGTGCCGGGTACGATGCGCCTAATGTTGTTGTGTTGGGAGTTTGGTCGTGGAGGGTCTTCAGATCAATCTCCCTTTGGCGCAGCATCGTTGGTCGTGTTGTTGGGTTTAACATTGCATTACCTCGCTCAACTGCTGTCTTCCTTCCTATTCGCTCAGTTTTTCTGAGTGACCTATTCACTCTTAATAAACTAGCGCACTTTACCATCAACGATCGCATCACTGCTTACCATCAGGCGGGATTGCGGTCAAGCGCTAGTTTATAATTATTAAAAAAAACCCTGTTTTAATGCGCCCTGCAAAATTTAAGACAAAAGGTGATGCGTGAGGCAAATCCAATATACACGACTTTGGACACGACACGATTCAACGAGTCACTTCTTTATTTACTATCAACATTACATATTCAATGTAAAAATACAACAACAAATTTTACTGCAATTCATGAATACCATATGAATTCTGGATGTGTTATTTTATTTAGAGCATTTTTTATTACATTTACTACGTCAAAAACTTCCTTGTTATTCTAGGGATCGCAAGTGTTACCGGTGAGCATGAGATCCAGGGTTTGAATCCCAGGTTATTAAAATAATATAATGAATACAATATATTCTAAGAGAGATTCTTGCCCATTCTTCTCCATAAGAAACTACCTTTTGGAAGGAATGTAGGAGGTAGATATTATAGGGTACTTGCAACAGGTCTCTCTCGGTTCAGGTTCTCTCGGTAGGCCACATCGGCTGCCGGCAGAAGTTACCACCCACCAGGTAAAGTCTTGCCGCCAAATGATTCGTTGTGTTCCGGCTTGATGTCTGGTGAAGCCGTACAGAGGACGGGTCTGAGCAGTCGTGTTGCGATGTGTGCCGGATACGATGCGCCAATGTTGTTGTGTCGGGAGTTTGGTCGTGGAGGTCGTTGGGTTTAATATTGCACCACCTCGCTCAACTGCCGTCTTCCTTCCTATTCACTAAGTTTTTCAAGTGAATGGGTTTAATAAACTAGCGCGCTTTACCATCAACGATTGCATCACTGCTTACCATCAGGCGGGATTGCAGTCAAACGCTACTTTATAATTAATAAAAAAAAAAAACAGGAATTGGGATGTATCCAAGATATGAAAATCAAAAAAATAATTAGTCCGTCTTATAGGTAATCAAAAAAATTAAGACGCGTATTTTTTATTTTGTCGAAAATACCAAAAACTACTGAGATATAGCGTATTAAAGTTACGGAGCGGGGGCTAATTACGTCACGCCGTGGTACATTTTGTAACACGGCGTGACGTCATGTGACATTTGAAATCAATATATCTGCCTAAGTATTTGAATGAAAGAAAAAATAAAAAATACGTGTTCCATATTTTTTATAAATTATCTGATGGACATTAAATTATTTCTTAGGATACAACCCAATTTTTCATCAGCCTCGCAATGTGTCCGGTAGATGGTATTACCATGGGCGTACCCAGGGTAGGGATAAGAAAGGGCAGAAAATGTCACAGAACATGTATGAGCTCCTCTAACTACGAATCAAAATATAAACGTAAACTTATATCTAACTTTTAGATAAACTACGCAGTAAACACTGACAAAATGTATAGCGTACAAAGATTATATCTTTTGATTGTTATTTTGAAAAAGCTAAAGCAGACGTAGGCGATTAAAAGTATTGATTAAGTATCTATAACAGTAGAAATATTGATTATCAAAGATGTTTTAAACCGTTTTGCAGAAAATCCCCGAAAATTACTTTTAAACAGACTAGGTACTTTCAGTAAAAGCGATTTAATCGCATACATGCATAGTTAATTTTACTTTTATTTATTTAACTACCTATACTATAAATCAGGACTATTTGCGTCTGTTTTCCCTGCACACTACACTAAAAATACCTAACGTTTGATGTATAGTTGCTGTGTAGTTTGTAGGACAAACTAGTCCAGGACGATTCGACCCGAAAAATCTGACTTGCCAAAGTCCCCCTCTCCCCTAAGTCAGAAGCTGGTTATGCTCGTGGGTATTACGCTCGCCTTAATTTGGTATATGGGCCTTATAAGTAAATGAGGGTCATGCAAATAGGGACAGGTACACCTTTACCTAACCTTTGAGAGAAACAAGGCGCAAGAGCAACGGGCTGGTCGTTTCCTTAGCGACCGCATCTCAGAGGGTCATGGCCGTTCAGCTGGTTCGGGGATACCGCACGGTCTTCACTGAGACGACGAGCCTCCTTGCCGGATTGCCGCCATAGGATCTGCAGGCCGAAGCCCTCGCCCACATGTGGAAGTGGCGAGGGGAGGCAAATCACCGGGGCATTACTCCGCTGCCGAACAGAGCTCCGGCGGGTGTAAGTCACCTCTTTGAGGAGTTACTAGAGGGGCGCCACGGCGCCCTCACCTTCCGCCTGACGCCAGGTCCTCACCGGACACGGTTGTTTCGGGAGGTTCCTGTTCCGGATAAGGCGAGAGGAAACACCAGGGTGTCACCTTTGTGTGGATCGCCCTGAGGACACGGTGGAGCATACGTTGGAGGTCTGCCCGGCTTGCATAGAGCACCGCCGTATCGGCGGCGAGCTCTCGCGTCCAAGCCATGGTCGGGAGCGAGAGTGCATGGCAGGTCGTCACCTCCTCCTGCGAAGCGGTGATGGAGGCGGAACGCATGAGACAGCAAAAATCCCAGCGCCTTCATGCCACTAGCCGCCGCAGGAGACGCACTGGTCGGGAGACAACATCGAACTCCTGGCCACCGTAGGCGCGGGCCTGCGGGCGGTAACCAGTGGGCAACTCGCCGCCCGGTAAGGAACCGCCCGGGTCGATGGCGCGTCGTGTTTGACGCGCGCCTCAAAGAGATGAGTCGAGGGGTTGCGGGTTGTTTAAAAAAGAAACCGTAGCCCTGGCGCACAGGCAAGTGAAGAACCACTGGTGGGTTTTAGTCAGTAAAAGTCTGACACGCCCTTCCGGTCCGCCCAGAGCCGGAAAGGTCATTTGATGATTAGCCATAAAAAAATGTTATGCCTTAAACATTATATTATGTAAAATATGCGAACAGAATTAAATCCTTTGACAATTCGGACCTTCAAGAAATGGTCATGGGCAAAGTGGGTATCTAATAACATTATAATTAAATAAAACTCTATTTCAGGCAGACTACCACATTTTTAACAAATATTCTACATAATGTAAAACAAAAACCGAACTTTAATAGAATTATAATTTTATTTAAAATGTATAACTTTTTTTTTATTCTGTTATACCTATCTCTTACCAACGTTGCAAACATTCAAATGTCACCCGATGCTTATAAGGCTTGTATTCAGAACACAGGATTTGGCATTCCCGTTATTGTCTATGAAAACAAATTACACAAACGTTGCCTATGGTACAGACAGATGTTTCTTTGTTATGCAAATACATGTATGTACCCCCTCGGCTGATGGTGAGCTCGGTCCGTCGTACCGCTGAAGGCTATGGCTCCGATACCTGTAACTGGCTACAAGCTAAACGGTCAATTATGTGACAAGACCGACCTGGCAACCAAACACAAAGGCTTGTACGAATTCGAATCAAAGTTCGATCTATTGTTTGACTTATTCAATCCAATTAATACGATTGGGAGTTGGGACATAGACTAGTGAGGTTTTAATAATATTATTTCTAATAAGTAGTCAGTTAATATGTTCACATAACTCTAAGTAGCAGTAGTATTTTTCTCTGCAAGCTTCACTGAAAGGCTAGCTTATCCATTCCAGTTCCTAAATTCTTTTACAACGTATCCTTGAACATAATAAATAATAGATTTATCATATTTTCAAATAAAATTCTTCTGTAATTTCGAGACGTGACTTAAGTTTTTCTTATTACTTAAATGAATTTAAGCTCGCATGTCACGGAGATATATTTCCATTTATTAAAAGGATGAAAGACAGACGTGGTAAATTAATGTCATGTCATGTGTTAATCATTTGGTTGATGGTTATGAAGAACTACAATATTACATATTTGGGTACATTTACGACACAAACCAAACTAAGTACCTATATGTATCCCTTAGTTTGGTTTGTGTAACTTAATAGTTATATTGGATATAAGATTAGAAGCAACAAGAATAACGTCCACAGCACCTTAATTGAATAACACATTATTACTATCAGTTGGAATCATTTCGAAGCATATTGCTAATCCATTGCTTCGTATGTTCGTAAATGTGTTTGCCCAACAACGTAAATAACACAATGAATGTTGTTAAACTGTCAAAATAAAACCCATTGCTATTGATAGTGTGGTACGCAATTGGGATATATCCAAGATATGAAAATAAAAAAATAATTAGTCCGACTTATAGATAATAAAAAAAATTAAAACCCGTATTTTTTATTTTGCCGAAATTAGCAAAAACTACTGAGATATAGCGTATTAAAGATACGCAGTGGGGGCTAATTACGTGACGCCGTGGTATATTTTGTACCATGGCATGACGTCATGCGTAATTTCAAATCAATATAACTTCCTAAGTATTTGAATGAAAGAAAAAATAAAAAATACGTGTTCAATATTTTTTATAAATCTATCTGATGGACATTAAATTATTTTTTAGGATACAAACCAATTACCCTGCAGAATTTTGTAATGTTTTGCTTTAAAAAAGTGGCTTTGGAGTTTCTTGCCTGTTCTTCTCCATATTGATAGGTTTTGGAATAGACAACTAGCTTCCTACTCTTTGACTAAGTAGCTGCCTGACTTTTTGATAATTCAAAAGTGCTTGTAATTGGTTTAATTAATAGTAAGCGCAGGGGCTGAGCGATCAACTGCTGCGTTGCGAGCCACGGGTTTGATTCGATTCCCGCTGGAATAAATATTTGTATGGTTTACAGGTAGTTGTTCTGGGTTTATCTGTTTGGTATGTGAGTTTTAATATTTGTAAACATACCCACGATTCAAGAGTAGGTAATTCCTAGTGTGAGATATTTTTGTTCGCAAAAAAATGCTTTGAGTTTCAGTATGAACTACCCACCCATTAATCATTAATGAAATTCATTATCATATAGGCAATTTCCTCAATCAATTAATGGGATATAACACGGACAATCACAAGGGTAGGTTAATGCCACGAAAATTAATTTATCCAGGTATATTGGTGCACAATACAATCTGTGTTCCGTAATACATCGGCATTTGCCTCGGGTAGCATGCGTCCTGTGACATGCAAATCTTGGTGATAGTATTAAATCGGATAGTCGGAAGTGTGCAGGCGACTCGATACTGTTAAATTGATGTAACAAGCTAGGGTACGTGGAGTGAATGGTGATACCATCCTACATATGAACTGGTCATCGCAGCTTTGTTAATTCTATTGCAAACTCCTTTGTGCGCACTGCAGTTGGTACAAACGAACTTGTGTCGACACTTCGTTACACCTAATATTTTATTATCTAAATACATAGCTTTGTTACGTGCTGAGTGAGTATTATATCATTATGTGTAGATATTTTTTTTTTAATAATTATAAACTAGCGCCTGACCGAAATTGCGGTCAGGCGACCGCAATTCCACCTGATGGTAAGCAGTGATACGATTGTTGATGGTAAAGCGCGCTAGTTTATTAAGAGCCTCAGAAAAACTGAGCGAATAGAAAGGAAGACGGCAGTTGAGCGAGGTGATGCAATGTTAAACCCAACAACACGACCAACGATGCTGCGCCAAAGGTAGATTGATCTGAAGACCTTCCACGACCAAACTCCCAACACAACAACATTTGGCGCATCGTACCCCGCACACATCGCAACACAACTGCTCAGACCCGTCCTCCGTACGGCTTCACCAGAAATCTTGCCGGAACACGACAAATCGCTTGGCGGCAAGGCTTTGTCTGGTGGGTGGTAACTTCTGCCGGCGGCCGATGTTATGTATTGCTAATTCAGCAAAACTAAACAATCTTAAATTCAATCATTACCTACATCGCTCCATCGAAAAGAATAACAGCCAGCCTTTTCACAAAATTCTCACCGTAGATATAGAAGTGAAGTGAATTGTCGTCCCCCAGTGTGAAGAAGAGTGGGCGTTTTGGGGGACTGTCTTAGGTAATATTGACGTTCAAAAAATGCTGATTTTTAGCCTAATTTGAGTAAATGACTTTTGATGTTAATTTTGTGTGACAATAATGTCAACTCACATTTAAGTTTTTACTGTGAGATTAATGTTATACAAAACAGCACCCTAATTGCGTAACACACCATTACTACCAATTTGAAGCAAATTGCTAATCCATTGCTCTATATGTTCCAAAAAAGTGTCTGCTCAACAAAGCAAATGACGTAATGAATGTTGTTTAAAATAAAACATATTGCTACTGATAACGATGTTACGCAATTACCCTGTACTAGGGCAGTTGCTTTTCTATATACAGTATGTTAAGAAAACCCTGTCCGACCCGTGAAGGTGTTGTTAGGTATCGATAACTGATTCTACTAATGGATACAAAAGCGGGTTAAACTTAAAAAAAATCCCTCTAAAAAAATAAATATTATTTCGCAAAAAGAGGTAACTTAATAAATGTGTGTTAGCACCCACCCGCGGGCGGCGGGCAGTAGGGCACGCGGCACGTGGTCTCATAGCTATTCGCTCATAATAATACCGGTGTTGTCACTTTTTTTAAAATTACCAATTTTCGGGGAAGTTGGAATTAATTCGCGGGAAAAAAAGATTATTTCAAAATTCATTTGTATTTGTACTATGATGATTACGTAAAATTTTATATTATATTTGGCCATGTGTTTACCTAACCTTTATTATCCTCATGGGTCGGACAGGGTTTTCTTAACATACTGTATATAAAAATAAATGCCACTTTCTTTGTAATTTTATAACTCAAAAACGGACTCAACAATCCAAAGCAAATTTTTAGGCTTTGTTGTGATTAATTAGTAGATGGTATATATGAAGTTTGAACAAAATCGGTCGAGCGGTTCTTCATTTATCTTTTTTTTTTTTGCAATAAATGAATTCAATGAATGATGGATAATCACCTCATCCTCTATAGATATAAAATTCAATGCCACTTTTTTTGTAATTTTTTAATCCACCAAAACTGTGTAATGGCACCAGATTGGCAGTGAAAAACTCATTGCGAAATTTAATTGAATCTACGATTTTAACTGGTATATCAAAAGAAGTTTGTTTGTTACGATGTATCCGTGTATCCCTATGATCCCAATCGATATGCCATTTGAGTTCAAATGATTCAAATCAAATCAAAGCATTTATTTCAAATAAACCAGTTACAGGCACTTTTGAACAGTCAGAAGGTCGGTCAGTCAGTAAGGTGAACCTAGTCGCCATTCCAAATAGTAGGTACCTATGGAGAAGAACGGGCAAGAAACTCCATGGACACTCTTTTAAATTATCAAGCTATTGATACAAATATTTGATTACATCATTCATTTTGAAATCAATCGTGTGAGAACGATGCAGAAATATATTGTGCGCTGAGAGCGTCCATTATGGAAAAAAACAACAATTTTTAGATGAAAGTAGAAAGATTACATTATCCTATGCGTATATCATTTGCTATGTCCATCAACAAAGCCCAACTTTATGTTGCCTATTCGACAGTCGGTACCCCCACTAGCAGGTTGTTTATATTTGTTTATCTAAATGTTTTGGATTAAGTTTTAAAATTGCTAGCAATTTAAAAAAATATTTTTTGTTTGAATAAATAATTTTTATGATCCAATAAAGTTTTTATTATTTCACTTTATACGTAGCGACATGTCGTGGTGGCCTAGTGGTTAAAACACCAGCCTTTCAAGTATGAGTGCGCGGGTTCGATTCCAGGTCAGGCAAGTACCAATGTAACTTTTCTAAAGTTATATGTACTTTCTAAGTATATCTTGGACACCAATGACTGAAGGTGAAGGAAAACATCTTGAGGAAACCTGGACTTTTAAGTCTGAAATCGCCAACCCGCATTGAGCAAGCGTGGTGATTACGCTCAATCCTTCTCTGTATGAGAGGAGACCTGTGCCCAACAGTGGGACGATAAAAAGGTTGATGATGATACGTAGCGAAGCACTTATCGGGCCGCTAGTAACGTATAACGGAAGGTAAACACTGAGAAAGTATTTTTGAAAATGTACCCTCGACTTTTAAATATGGGATGAAAGTTTGTATGTAGGTTTGTTTATTTTTGGCAATGAGTAATCGTCATACTTGGGAAAAATATTACCTACAAAAAAAATACAGAGCAACAGTGTGGTAAGCAAATGATACTGACCGCGACTTACAATCATAGCCAGGCAGGGGTTTTGATTTGTGTAAATTATTTCATCACCATTGGTCTCATATCTGAAGATCATGACGTGAAATATACCAACTCACACCTAACGAGTACCAGTCAATATCGTGTGAAGTTATTGACATCCTCATCACTCATACAATGTGAGAAAAAGCTACCTTCGAAATAATCATATTAAGTTAAAAATATGCATATATTCACCAGCTTTGTGTAATAGGTACAAAGTGAATTGGCCGATGAATATATCGGGAAATCGAAATTGAAATTCGGATTTACACCAGTTTGTGGTAATCCGTTTATATTTTCCCATAACTCCATTGCGGTAAGTTAAATATAGTATATCTATGTTTGTCTGCTTTTCAGTCAAAGTGACTACTAAGATTTTGAAGTTAGAACTTCTTTAGTACTTTTGTTGGATGAGGAAAAAGCATTGCATTCACGTGAGCATGACCGTACCTGTTCGTCTATCCGTCTGTCCGTCCGTCCGTCTGTCACCAGGCTGTATCTCATGAACCCTAGGTAATAACTAGACGGTTGAAATTTTCAGAGATTATGTATTTCTGTTGCTACTATAACAAAAAATAGTAAAAATAAAATAAGATTTAATGGGGCGTTCCCATACAAAAAATGTGATTTTTGCCGTTTTAAAGGTAAGGGTACGGAACCCTTCATGCGTGAGTCCGACTCGCACTTGGCCGGATTTTTAATGATTACAATTTTTCACTTCTCTCGGTCAGTCCCACGACTAGCAATTTTTTTTTTTTGCGTATAGCTTTTGTGAACTTGAGGCCACTTTTAACTTTAAGCTATAAGGGTTCCATGTTGGAACGTCGTATAACTTCGTCACATGTCCGTCCGCCCTCGACGCTTCCAAATGATTAGTGTTAGTAATATTAAACTTTGCATGGATATGTGTATTTGCGTGCCCCATAGTATGATGATATTAGATAGGTATTTTTAAAACATTTAGAGGTTTCTAATACGATTTATTTGATTAAGTAATCCGTTTACGAGATATTCAGCTTTGAAACGCTTTTTTCTTTTTTTTTTTTTTTTTGTTAAAGTAGGTCATTTCCCTCCAAAAGCTAAATGGTAGACACGAAAACCGGAAAAAAGACATGATGAAACCACAACAATTATAATTTAATTCTGGAATCGCATTTTTATGACTCCAATACTTAAGCAGGTGCCCACTTATGGGAATACTTGCCCTTCTTTTTATAACATTATCATCGTCAGCTTTAGTAATTCACTGCTGGACATAAGTCTTTCTTAAAAAATGCCATTGAAATCGATCGATCCAGCATACATGTACATAATTATTATTATAATGGGAAGATACTAATATAAATTAAATTGTAGTGTTATTAAATGTTCAATTTTTAGGGTTCCGTTGCTGTCCGTCTGTCCGTCCGTATGTCACAGTCATTTTTTTCCGAAACTAAAAGAGCTATACTGTTGAAACTTGGTAGGTAGATGTATTCTGTGAACCGCATTAAGATTTTGATGCAAAAATAAAAAAAATAATAATAAATATTGGGGGCTCCCCACTTAGAACTGAAACTCAATTTTTTTTTTATCATACACATACGTGTGGGATATCTATGGATAGGTTTCAAAAATGATATCGAGGTTTCTAAAATATTTTTTTCTAAACCGAATAGTTTGCGTGACAGACGCTTCAAAAGTGGAAAAATGTTGGTTCCCCCCCCCCCCCTCTCTAACTTCTAATATAAGAAAGTGAAAATCTTAAAAAAAACATATAATGTACATTACTATAAAAACTACCAACGAAAGTTGTTTTGAACGAGATCTAGTACTCAAGTAGTTTTTTTTAATACCTCGTAAATCGTAAACCGCTTATTACCGCGTAATCTTTCATACAAACAACTTAAATCCTATAATTTCATAAATCAATGATACAGAACCCTTTGTGCGTGAGCCCGACACGCACTTGGCCAGTTTTGCTAAGTAAATTCTATTGACATTCTCTCCAATGCATTCAATGGATAAAAGTCTAAAAATAGATTGCCAAGTACCTACATATGACGGCAGGTACTCTTTCAAGCAAAAGATAAAAAGGTAGATGTATCGAAGACTTCACCTACGCACTACTTAAGGCCTTTTGTTTGAGGTGTCAATCTTTCACAGCACCATATGAACGGTGTGTGCTACCAATGCTTTGAAAGTAGCACGCAAACAAAAGCATTAAGCATTATGTCTTACTTGATAATTTATAAGTACTAAGCCTTATTATCAATCAACTGATATTAAAAAAATAGGCATTTCTAAATTACTGTAAAAAGTTCTGGGAATTTCTAAATAAAGCTCTTGTATGAAAAAAAAGGACATAGAATAGAATACTCTTTATTATGTAGACCATGTAGATTACAGAAACATAAATATAAAGATTTTATAAAAGGTGACACAAGGATACATACATAACCAGCCTATAATGTTCCCACTCGTGGGACACAGGCCTCCCCTTGGTGAGAGGGAGTGGGCCGTAATCTACCACGCTGGCCCAGTGCGGGCTGGTAGATACCACATGTCTTCAGTCTTATCGCTAAAAGCGATCTGATAGACAAACTTTGAATGGAAAAAGAAATGATGTAGGTAGTCTACAGTGTACTATTTACATAGATTATATAATAAATATGTACGTTAAGTGTTTCATACTAGTATAATAAATATATACCTCTAATTAATAAACATTATGCAAGAGCAAATAAAATATAATGACATGTTTAAAGACAGAGGAAGTGCTTTTTTGTCATGGTTTTAAAAGTGAACAGAGAACATATACAGAGACGTCGAGTATTTCAATGATCAACGCGCAGATAATCAACGTAAAGTTTAATAACAATATAATTTGCATAAATAACTTACTAGCGCTTGCATAAATAACTTACTAGTTGAAATAAAAATGTTGTCCGACCGTTCTAGTATGGGATAAATGGTCAAAATTCATAATTTAATCTCTGAATAAACATCACATCTGTACTTTTTTTCTGCTCTGTTGAATGTATGGAAATATTCAAATGTAAAAAAATAAGACAGTTTGGTAAAATTCGCCCTAAGTATAAATTAATATGAATGTGTAACAATACTGAAATAACGTGGTTCATAGATAAAAAGAAATATAGTTGTGTAAGTTTCACTACTAGATACTCCTTATAACGTTGTGCCTTCTGCGCTTTTTTACGTAGGTAAACAAGCACAAGTGACCTTTGAAATGAGTCTTAAAACAGCACTTTTGTTAATATTATGTCGCTACGTTTCTGACAAAACCATAAATATCTCGAGTCATGATAATTGTGTTATCAGTAATATTTTCAACGTTTTTCGATTATTTACCGAATTAAAATGTAAATCAAAGAATCTTGTTGTCTTTGTTGCAGATAAACTACGTGGAAAACTTCACTGCAAACGTAAGGAAAGATAATACCCACGGCTCACATTCAAACACTAGCAAAATAGTATCAACTAGATTTCGTTAGCTAAACAAAACCATACTGAAGCACACAAAACTACTTTTCATTCAAACTATGCGGAAACAGGCAAACAAACGCCGACTTCAACTTTAAGCACGGACATTACGTCACAGGAGGGAAACTCCGGCACGTAAGCCTACACACACAGTAGGAATCACACTGTCTTACAACAACACAACAAGCACACATACACACACAGACTGTATTAAAATACTTATTCGCACACTGATTTCATTTCCCTGTGTGAGTTTACCGAGAGCTCTTTAGTTGGCATACTCGCCTAGTACCCGGTGTAACGAAGAGGTGGCACAATTGCGTCAAGTGCCATTCATATCGGTTACGGTGAACGTAACCCACACATACACACTGCTTAATTCATGATACTTGAATAAGTACTTCGCAAATTCACAGGGTAATTAGCCGGCATACCAAAATTAATAAGCCCGCAGCCAACGTAAATCGGTGCTGATTGGTTGCGAACGCTGAAGAGGGACGGATGAATCTAACTACCAAGGGTAAGTTGGGTTACTGTTACTATAATTTAGGAAATTTTGCGAATGTGTTTAGGTCACGGAATACTTGTTATGTAAGAAACAAGCTATCTTTATTTCGGTATTTTAATACACAATGTTTTGCACAAGAGTTCTTTATTATAATAATTATAGGATTGTCATTTTAGAAATTATTGAAATGGTGTGTTCTTAAAAAATACTGTTTATAAATATTGAAATATAGTTTCAGAAATAATGTGAATCTCAAACTGAACTGCTTTGCGAAGTAATGGTTGGTGAGCATAAGCATAAAGTCAGTAAACGATTGATTCATAGGGGAGTGAGTTTTAATAGGGGCCGATGATGCCTGTGACCATCGGTCTGTAAGATTACAAGATTTTCTACACTCCGTTGAACCAGCGGTAACATGCAGTATCCGTGATTAGCTTTAAATACATAAATATCTAACTAATCCAGTTTTTTTAGTAAAAGCATGTAATTTTACTTCATAGTAAATTGGTATACGCTGGTAATAAGGTACGCACGGCTACACATCAATTTACGCATAAGCTGGCTTCTAACTGTACGAAAAATCCAAAACATCGCATTGTATAGGTTTTCGAACAGAAGTCAGCTAAAACTGGAAATTTATATATGTAGGCGTGTGTACTATACATTAAAAACCAGCTAAGTGTTCCGATTCCCGCACGGAACAAATATTTGTACCTATGATATACAAGTGTGGCTAGGGTCTTAATAAACTTGCGCGCTTTACCATCAACGATTGCACCACTGCTTACCATCAGGCGGGGATGCAATCAAGTAGTAGATTATAATTTATAAAAAAGAGTCTGGCTCTGGTTGTTTGGTATATGGAGTTTCTGTGAAGAATTGACTCCAACTTAGGCACTACACATATGGCCACTCATAGCTAACATTACATTTCAGTTTCAAGTAGCTAATGTTAGGTACTGTTCGTAACAGCTAAATAGATTTTGACGAAATCTTGAAAAGGGTAGACCGTAACCTGCACACGATTTAATGGGATAACTTCCGACCTCCACGCGGCAAAAGTTACATAAAACTTAAATCGAGAAATCTTCAATTCACTTATGCTTTTATTCTCTTCACAATTATTGGTTCGATCCAAGATATTTTTTTTTAATAATTGTCGGTTTGTGATGTCAAAAAACAGCTTTTTGCTATTTATCAAATAGCTATTTAATAAAAAAAATACTTTCATATGCATTTGCATATATTTATAAGATTTTTTCTTTCTGGCTCTCTGTTTGTTCCGGCTAATCTCTGAAACGGCTGAACCGATTTTCACGGGCAGGTAGCTTATGTTATAAGTAGTAATTTAGACTACTTTTGTTGTAGAAAAAGACGTAGGATTCCGCGCAAAAAATCCTTTATAATTTAATTTATTTTCCGACATTTACGTGAACGAAGTCGACTGAGCCATTTGTAAATATTAACTGTGGGAATACGTCAGAAACTCAATACCATAAGAGATGGACACCCGGGCAATCGGTACACATCGCTAATTCGTGGTACTGCATCTGTTTTGAATAATCGCTCCAAAGCCGCAGGATATTTGGACAATGCAACAATCCACTCAACTAAAAATCTCATTCAGTTCCATTTGTATAAGTTCTCCTAATATGTATACCAATTCATGCTAACAGGTAATTAATAAGCGGAAATTTTAAAGGAAGACCTAAGTTTTTAAGAAAATTAAATTTCTTGTGTTTAAGAATGGTAATTTGTAAAAAGCACTGACTTTCCGAATTTTCCGCGAGAATAACCTGGTAATGGAAAAAACTTATATGTAAATATCTAACACAGCCAATACATGCCAAAGAGCAAACAATACTTGAATGACATTGTGAAGAAAGTACGTTGTTTCATGAAAATTAGTTTTCAATGAAGGTTGTAAAAGTGTTTCTGACAATATGAGAGCAAAATGACGCAGAGCCTACTGATCCTAGCTAGCGCTAGCACTGTGATTCCCTAGCGAGAAGTCTTCCACCCATGGCGCCTTCTCCTACGGTGCCAAATGCGAATCAGGCTGACGACAACGAGGATGCTCCATATGTGACCGAGATATAGCTGAGAGCGGTGGTTCATACGTTGCCAAAAATACCGCCCTAGTGCCTGACGGCTTACCTGGAAAAGCTTGGGTTCTGCCCTTGGGACCTCTTGGGCCTCGAATAAGGGTGCTACTAAGCGCATGCTTAGAGTGAGCCAGTTCCCACTTCGTTGGGAGACGAAGAAACTCGTCCTCATTAAGAAACTAGGGCAATCACAACCCTAACTAGGACACGCACTATGGGTAAGCTCTTTGATAGGGTCATTGCAGAACGCCTCGCCGGGCGGCCGATGCACTAAAGTCGCTAAACTGACTTTCTGCCAAATCCATCGCATTACGCAGGGGGCACTCTACGGTGGAAATTATCATAAGCGAGCAAGTCCTCAAGACAAGAGCTGCTGTAGCCCAGGTTGAGGTTGTCTTGGCGGTGTCTCTAGACATCGCTAATGCATTCAATACTCTGCCCTGGAGTTACATCAAAGAGGCATTCCGGTATCACCAAATGCACGGTGCCCTCACGCCTTTAGCCGCCTCATAGGACGCCCAGGTCGTCGAGAGACAACATTGAACTCCGGGCTACCGTAGGCTCGAGTTTGTAAGGATCCGGTAAGGACCAGACCCAAGTCAGCGGTACGTTGTGACCCACGCGCGCCTTAAAGAGATGTCAACAAATAGTGCCGGGATCCTTTAGGAGTACTGCCTGTCAAGGCTGCGGGTTGTTCAAAAGGGATACCCTGAAAAAAAAAGCTGTGAGTAAAAGTTAACAAATAGACCACCAGGCTGTTTTCAATAAAATTTTTCTTAAGCTTTTTACGGCAGGATTGTGATAATGATCTTTTAAATACATTTACATTATAGTGTAACACTTAGGTATTTGACAATCGTCTTGACGTATTTAAACTGTCGAACTTGTTCAGGTTATGTCGATATTTTAGTTTTAAACTTACAAGACTCCACTGTTTGAGTCATACCTATACAAAATTCCTTATTACGCGTACCGGTACATTGTAGGTATGTAAAAGTTGGATACATAACCTATGAGCTGGCGTTGAAAACAATTGACCGCAATCCCGCCTGATGGTAAGCAGTGACACAATCGTTGATGGTAAAGCGCACTAGTTTATTAAGAGCCTATTCACTCTAGCCTTGAAGACACTCAAATTGTAGTCCGACGGAAACACCGTCGCTGGCAAATTGTTCCTGTCCCTCGATTTACGCGGTATAAAGGAGGAGGCGAAACGCTTCGTCCGGATCGTAGTGATGTTAACAACGTAAGGGTGGAAACTCGCCGTACTACGGGTTGTCCGATGGTGGAATGGAGATGGGGGAATTAAATCATGTAATACCCTCGCACACTCACCATAATGTATCCTATAGAACGCCGAAAGGCTGGTTACTCTACGCCTGTGCTCTAGGCTTTGGAGACCGTCTTGAGTTAAATCAAGGTCGAAAATTAGCCTCTTCGCACGCCTCTCCACTGAATCCAAAGTGACCCAGGTACTAACCGGTCATGGTTGTTTTGGTGAGTACCTTAACAGGATTGGGTGTGAGACCACAGCAGGTTGCCACCACTGGGGAAGCAACCTCGACTCTGCACAACACACGCTCGAGGAATGCCCTGCGTGGGCTTCAGAGCGGCAGGTGCTATGCTGATGGATCGAGAAAACTGGAGACAAGTCGCCTCCTTCTGTGAAACTGTGATGGTCCAGAAGGAGGCTGCCGAGCGGTGTGGTGAGAGAGCCGATTCCGCTCGGAGAAGAAGGCGTGGAAGACGCAACCGCCTTGACGCCTAGCAAGCGGAAACCCCTACTGCATCATTTAAGACAGGCGGGAACTGGAGGTCGCGGACGATTAGAGCGGGGACTCAACCGGCCCACTGAGTGACTTCAGGGAAGGCGGCGCACAGAGGTCATGTGTTGTCGTACATAGCTGGGTTGCGGGAGACCCCTATACAGCCTCCCCAGAGATGTGCCCTAACAGGCGTTGCACGGCAGGGGCTCCGGATTGGTCTTTTGAGAGGTAACGGTGCCCCTGGTATGTGCAGATGGTGACACCGGGGTGGTTTTAGTGAGGTAAGAATCCCACACTCCCTGGTCCTATCCCCAAGGACTAGGGGCCTTTAGAAGGTTTCCCCCCGATAACAAAAAAAAAAAAAAAAAAAAAAAAAGAAAAAGGTGACACTTAGCAGCACCAGCCCAAATGTGGCTGCAGTACTCCACATACGGACGGACCTGTGCTTTGTACAACATTATATATAACATTAGAAGCTGCCTTGGTGTGAAGTACCGGACGGATGTTCATGTGATCCTGATTACTATTTTTTTCCCTTATATGTAAGTTTGTACATTTGTTTTTTAAATACGACTAAGGGGTACGAATTAAGAAACCGTGGCCCTGGCGCCCAAGCAAATGAAGGAACACTGGTGGGTTTTAGTCAGTAAAAGTCTGACACGCCCTTCCGCTCCGCCCAGAGCGGGAGAAGTCATTTGATGATTTCCCATCCAGAATAAAAAAAGGTGGTACGGATTAGGCGACTAGGTATTTTAATCGTACCGAAAGTATGCTTTTGAAAAAAGTTAAAATACCCTCTCGCTGAAAGGATACCTGTGTCCCAAGCGTGGGAACATTATACCTATTTCCATTAAAGATATTCAATTTTTTATGATTGTTAAAAGTCAACTAAATAAAGACTCAATAGTTTTTTTTTTATTATTATATAAACTAGTGCTTGACCGCAATCCCCCCTGATGGTAAACAGTGATGCAGTCGTTGGTGGTAAAGCGCGCTAGTTTATTTAGCCTATGCACTAAAAAAACTTTGTGAGTAGGAAGGGAGACGGCAGCTGAGTGAGGTGATGCAATTTTAAACTCAACAACACGACCAACGATGCTGCGCCACAGGGAGATTGATCTGGAGATCCTTCACGACCAAACTCCCGACACAACAACATTTGGCGCATCATAACCGGCACACATCGCAACACAACTGCTCAGATCCGTCTTCCGTACGGCTTCACCAGACATCATGCCGAAACACGACGAATCGCTTGGCGGCATGACTTTATCTGGTGGGTGGTAACTTCTGCCAGTAGCCGATACCACCACTTTTTTCCTTTTTCGAAGTAATTGAATAAGCATAAGTGTTTAGGATTAAAAGACTAGCTTCCGTGGCCTCAATTTATATACTCCACGTCACTATTAAAAACAAAACGTCAATGTCTTTGACGGAGGATTCGAAAAATTCTCGGTAATTCTCGGAGTGTTTTTCTCGGAGTGAGTAAGAATTTGGTTTTGTTAGGAAAGCTAAGATGAGTGTCACGCGCATTTTTCATTGGACTTTTAAAATTATTTTTAGTGTCGTTTACTAAATAAAAGCGCGTGATTTATGTAGTAAAAAGTGCATTCAGGGAATAATTCATAAAGAACATTGAAATATCGTAGCATAGTGGCCACATCATGACTTTGTATCAAATCTCCTAGTAGTCGGCAAACGCGGCCGTTTTTTCAACTGTCATTGGCGATATCCGCCATTATTGTGAAATATTTTTTTTAAGAATTTCTATAATTTGTTACACGTGTTATTGGCAAAATTGTGGTGTCTAACCACAGAGGCCATTGAAGAGTTGAAGTAGTATTCACTCTTAAGAAAAGAAAGAAGAAGAAAGAGTAAGAATTTATTATCGGGAATAATTCTACATATAAATGATTAAAATCACTGGATCATCACCTCGCTCAACTGCCGTCTTCCTTCCTATTCACTATTTTTTTTAAGTGAATAGTCTTAATAAACTAGCCCGCTTTACCATCAACGATTGCATCACTGCTTACCACCAGGCTGGATTACAGTCAAGCACTTATTTATGATTATTAAAAGAACACTATGCTCAGCTAGCACATGCAGTGACGAGCGCATTGCCCACTTTGTCACCATGAAATATTTATAAAAAGAAAAAGAAATCTTCATGATTCCACCAGTGAATATAGAGGCAATGTAGTACGTTTGGTTTACGAAAATGCTGGGATGAAACTGAGTACGTTCCTCAGTTATCTTTCTCTATGAATAATTTATAAGGAATATTGTCTGTATCATTTTAAAACTTCCTGAATGAAGTATGAACAATTAAAAAATACGCATCCATTTATGTCTTAGCCAAATGTTTAAACTAGCCGTTTAGTTCATCGCCTAGCCTATGCATATAGGGCTCACATCGCTTCACTCTCTCGATTCAAAGCCTGGAGCACAGGCGTAGAGTATCCAGCCTGTCAGTGTTCAATACGATGCATTTTGGAGAGTGTGCGAGGGAATTGCATGATTTAATTTCCCCATTCCCCATCCGTTTCATCATCGAAAGACCCGTCGTACGATGAGTTTCCACCCTTATGTTGTCGACACCACTACGGTCCAAGCGTTTCGCCTCCTCTTTTATACCGCGTACATTGAGGAACAAATTTGCCAACGGCGGTACTTCTGTCGGACTACAATTTTAGTGTCTTCAAGGCTAGAGTCAATAGGCTCTTAATAAACTAGCGCGCTTTACCAACAACGATTGAATCACTGCTTACCATCAGGCGGAATTGCGGTCAAGCACTAGTTTATAATTTATAAAAAAAAGATTCACACGTGGTTAAACACAAATCTAAGTTAACCCATTTGTTCTGGGTGCCCTGACTTAGTTCCAGCGATAAAAAAAAAAACAAAGAAATGAATTGAATTGAAAGAAATTTTCAGATTCGTCAAACATATAATTTATTCTTTTTCTCTATGTATATTTTTTTTATCCCTCTCTACTGTTTATATTTTGTATGTATGTATTTATGTATTTATCACAATATTTTTTTTTTGTGTTTCTCTTATAACTTCTCTTTCATATCTTTGGACCTACGATGTTTTGTCTCTACATCACATTATACAATGTTTTTCTTTGTGCATTGATTACGGTTCCAACCTACATAAACTCTAATTTATTTACTATCATTCAGGCCGTTGGTTGAAAATGTTAAACAAACAACTAAGGATTTCTCTCTCATGTTCGGAAAAAATCTTACTATCTAAAATCAAGATTATAATAGTGAACTGGCCTAGCTTATAATTTATTAGCAATTAGGTATTGTTAGGTCTTGTTTGTACAGCGCAAGTTTATAGGGACTGTAAGGTTTTAACAGTACAGCAGCTAAATTCACAGGACACATAGCGGTTTGGTTCCCCCGACACCAAAAAACGTAACCATACAATTCCCAGTATTAAACATATAACGAAGTTTACAAGGCACCAATTCTACTTAATAAGTGCGTACATTTATAATAAAATACAAAATAAACTAAACATACTCCGTCTTCCAAGGTTTCCGTACGTAGGACGGGTTTGAGCAGTTGTGTTGCGATGTGTGCCGGGTAAGATGCGCCAAATGTTGTTGTGTCGGGACTTTGGTCGTGGAGCGTTTGAGACGATGATATTTAGTTTGAGTAAGTTGTTGCGTTGGGAGTTTGGTCGTAGAGGGTCTTCAGATCAATCTTCCTCTGCGCAGCATCGTGGGTCGTGTTGTTGGGTTTAACATTGCATCACCTCGCTCAACTGCCGACAAGCATTAGTTTATAATTCACTTAAACACCTATTCAGTCAGTTTTGTTAGTGAATAGGCTCTTTATAAACTAGCGCGCCTTACCATCAACGATTGCATCACTGCTTACCATCGGGCTAGATTGCCGTCAAACACTAGCTTATAAAAAAAATACTAAAACTTACATTAATTGAATACCTGCTTAAATAGGACTATCACGGAACAGAATCACTTTTAACCTACACAATATACCTAATAATTATCCACTCTTTCTGTGTAATCCATCCACCTTTTTTTCGCATAAGCACTAAATATTTAAACATACAAACATACACTCCCTCCTCCATAATTCACTACACCACAAACACTTCCTAAACATAATCATCAAACACTCACTCTAACTCCATACAATTTCACTCTTCACCGTCTCTCTCTCATATTTTTAAAGTTTATATTTTTAAAGCCTAAATTCACATTTTTTTTGTATTACTATTGTTTATTATTTTACTAAATTCAATTGACAACTACAAGCATCTAGCAAGACACCATGGTACATGGTTCCATGGTTGATCCTTGAACATTTTCCGAAGACCCGTAGTTCTTCGACGGAAGTACAGCGCCATCTCTTGAAAAATTGGGTTACTAGTTTATACAAAGTAGACTGGTTATGTACCTATAATGTATATACATGTTGGATTTTCGGTGGTAGGTAATTTTGGATTGCGTGCACCGATTTTGCCCATATTTTTTTTAATTAATTCAGAAATTATTTTGTTACATTTTTCATAAACGTTCCTAGAATCTCTGTATAAAATTCTAGTTTTAATTAGATTTTTTCATATTTTTTAAACTTTCGCATTATTTAGCGTTCGCATTATTTTTTACTTTTGGAGCGATTATTTCCCGAATATATTAACATTTTCAAAACATATAAATCCCTATTCATTTTTAAATACCTACCTATCCAGCAATATACCACACGTTAGGATAGAAAAGAAAAACAAACAGACACGACTTGGCGAAACTACCTTAAGGGTTCCTAGTTTGCATTCTTTTGAGGATTTCGTGCCTAGTGGAACCCTAAAAAGAATGCATACAAAAAGATAAATTAAGTCGAGTTAACAAAATAGTTACACATATAAGTAGACTAAAGAAATACATTTTAAATCATAAAAATAAATGAACTGGTTGCGAGAAAAGTGCTACGATATGTTGTAAATGGATAAATTATACCTATTCTTATTTTATCAGAATGTGATGTCCCAGTGCAGGGCTAAGGCCTTATAGTCTCTTACCACTTCTTTATACACACTTTTCTTCGCCACACACATACTAAAATAAAAATATTTAAGGTCGTTCTAAAATTGCTACACAAAACATGTCGCTTAATCGATTGTCTAGTCAGTTCCTTAAAAAACAAATAGGCTGTCAGGCCTATTTGTCATCGACTTGCAAACGTTGCAATTGACGGACGGATTTTTATAAAACTTAACGTGTAAACGCAAGATTCTAATTGTGGTATTAATTTAATGCTTATTTTTCAGGGTCCTGCTGGCGCGATGCACCAGCGAACTGTGATTGCTACACTGACATCTCTTACACACTGACAAAATTATTTTTTTATCGTTGCTCAATGATTTATTTGCATCTTAAAGTATGGTTACATAAGGCACCTCATAAAACAACATTTTAATACAACTATTAACTTTGTAGGTAACTCGTCATTTTCATAAGAATCATCACTTACGGAATTCAGAGGTAGCAACTCTGTATAGCAGATTCTTTATTAACTCATCCATCGATTAATTTAACCACTTTCAATCATAATTTATTACTAGATACTGAAATTACTGAAATAAATGATTGATTAGGTAGTAGTAAATGAGGTTCAAACGATTTGAATAAAATGTAAACTAATTCTGCGAGTACTACATTGTACCTATAAGCGTATCTATTTATGATTTATTAGCCTTGTAGTTAAAATTCGTAATTGTGGTTGATATTTTATAATTTTGTTGCCAACAATGCGTTGCAATACGTTGCCTACATAGACAATATTTTGACCAGAGACGACCTCGTAAAAAAATGTGTAAGGTCGTTCTAGAATTGCTACACAAAAAAGGCCGCCTAATCGGTTGTCTAGTCAGCTCCATATGAAACAATTAGTTGCTCAATCATCGGCTGGTAGCCCGTAACTAGTCAGTAGGTACATCGCTTAATGATCTTGATTGTTGAACACTAAGTCACGTTCTTGTGTTTGTCTATGTTGTTGTCTTCTTCTTCCGTTACAAAACTTTTTTTTTTTTGACATTTAAGGAAAAAGTTCTAGAGATTTTTTTATCATACCCTGGGAAAAGTATAATAACCTACCCATACAAAGACAACGACATACATCACATTGAAATCGCCAAGCGATTTTTTTATTACCTTAGATGCCTGACTGGATCACAACAATGAACCTGAGAACAGACGACAAGCCGCCCTGGAAAAACAAATATTTATCGCTCAGCGCATATAGCAACTGCGAATTTTATTTGTGTCCTCGTAACATGCACGGGTAAGTAAATCTTATCGACGAAGTATTGTGGATAAGTTCTAAGGTAATGAAAAAAAAGTACTAGTTTGCATCATTTAGTTAAATAAAAATCAGAAACTGAAAAGGCAAAAATTGAAGCAATGGTCATAGGACATAGCCGTACTTGTGTCTAAATCTGGACACCGGTTATTATCGAGCTAAAACTAGACCTCAAAACTGGGAAGTTTGATTGAGTGTGATATAAAAAAAAATGTGTGGCGCCGAGTCGTCGCCGCGAAGCCACGTGCACGACCTGATGAACGCAAGGCGGTGTTATTTGCCGCATAATTTACATAGAGATAGATGACAGTCCCGCGGGTCGTGCACCCGTTGAATTTCTATTGTTTAGATTGGAAAACTAAGTGCGCCCATGGTCGACTTTCCTCTCACGTCATTATTAGAACGCAGGTGTCATACCGTTTCAGTCGTTGCTACTTGGATACAAATGGGATTTCGAAAAGATAATTACAACGTAGACAATTCCTCTATTCTGCTAAGTATTAGAAATGACTTAAGAAAATACTCAAGAAACTTATTTCTATTGAATCTTAATTATCAACAAAATTGTTTCAATTAATAAGTAATTGAAATCTTGCACCACTACCCAACCAAATAAAGATGTGGTAGCCTAGATGCCGATGGGGTTGAGAACGAATCGATTACCTAATGGCGCTGTGACCACCCGGCCCCGTGGAGATTGACTCATTTGCACTGCATTACATTACCGAGTGACACGGACAGCCACTCTCATCATCGCGGTAATGAACAGATTGTTGTTCACAACACTCGAGCAAAATTCCATTTCAATTGGTAGATACATACGTTTGTAGTAGAGCTTACAGTTTTGAACGCAGGCCTCCATTAGATTGGCATACTAATACACAATTGCTGCTAAATACGAAAGTACCTATCTCTCTACGCATTTTTGGGTTTGCAGGTCAATGTCTTATACTTTTGCTAATGGATCCTACGTTAGCGGATTCGATTCCCGCGCGGAATAAATATTTGTATATCCTACAGGTAGTCGTTTTGGGTCTGGATGTTTATATTGTAAGTACCGTAATAGTACTGACGTCATTGCAATAGCTTATTTAGCTGTTATTTTAATTTCAATAACAGGTAAGTACTGGCAATCAACTGTTTAACCAGCATCTTCATTCTTCACAATTTTTTATAACTTCCTGGGATCGCGCCAATTCTATATCGCTTCTATCTATATACACGTTTCACTGTGCAACCGTAGTAGTAGTATAACCTTGAAAGGCATTTAAAAAACTAATCTGTGTCTAACCTAATGAAAGCCGTGGAACACTCTCTCTCCACTCCTCACACGTCTTACCTGACGATATGTTACTTCCTAGCTTTTACGTCACTATGTGCTAATGGCAGTTTCCGAAGGCCTATATAATTAAGTGTGTAAGTGGCTTAGTCATGGTGGCCTAGTGATTAAAACACCAACCTCTCAAGTATGAGTGTGCGGGTTCGATTCCAGGTCAGGCAAGTACCAATGTAACTTTTATAAAGTTATAATATGTACTTTCTAAGTATATCTTGGACACCAATGACTGAAGGTGAAGGGAAACATCTTGAGGAAACCTGGACTTGTAAGTCTGAAATCGCCAACCCACATTGAGCAAGCGTGGTGATTACGCTCAATCCTTCTCTGTATGAGAGGAGACCTGTGCCCAGCAGTGGGACGATAAAAAGGTTAATGATGATGAAGTGGCCCTATCATTTTTTGATTATTACATGTATTTATGTATATGTATGTATAACATTCGTCAAGCAGGGGACATAATTCAAAGTATCCTCTAAGCCATCCATAGACCAAAATGTTTGATTTTATATCCTGCAATAGTCCCATACTAACTGAGAGTGTCCCAGATAGCACTACTGCAAACAGGGATACCTACTAAACCGTCGTTTGGCTCCTCATTCCATTACAAACGGGCTTTTGCCATTAGCTTCGGCCCCTCGTACGCATTTCAGAGTACCTGAACCCCAGGCTCCTAAGAATACTCAAAGACATAAATAAAGAAAAGCCATTTTTTACCAAAAACTTACATCTTTACTTACACTACTAAATTAAAAAAATATATATCTAACAAGGTGTCTTCAAATTACAAAGCTTCTTACACAGGGTAGATAGGAACGTATGTTTCTATTGTTCTCAATAGTGAAACTCGAGTGTCAGGCCAGATATCTCCTTCATCTCAATATTACGTAGTCCACCGCATTGGCTAGTGTAACGCTCCTTAGAGACAAACACGATGGAACACTCGAGCCGCCTCGAATCACGTTGCAGAGACGACAAGTAGGGTATACATCATAGAGTATTACCTCAATTAAATGACGCTACCCACATAATACATTCTGATTATTCTCACCAATTGTAAAACGAAAAAAAAAGTTACCACCCACCAGACAAAGCCTTGCCGCCAAGCAATTTGTCATGTTCCGGCATGATGTCTGGTGAAGCCGTACGGAGGACGGGTCTGAGCAGTTGTGTTGCGATGTGTGCTGGGTACCATGCGCCTAATGTTGTTGTGTTGGGAGTTTGGCCGTGGAGGATCTTCAGATCAATCTCCCTTTGGGGCAACATCGTTGGTCGTGTTGTTGGGTTTAACATTGCATCACCTCGCTCAACTGCCGTCTTCCTTCCTATTCGCGCAGTTTTTCTGAGTGACCTATTCACTCTTAATAAACTAGTGCGCTTTACCATCAACGATCGCATCACTGCTTACCATCAGGCGGGATTGCGGTCAAGCGCTAGTTTATAATTATTAAAAAAAAAATGTTGTGTAATGTGTAGTCAGCCTTTAATGTCCCCTCTCCTGAGATACAGGCCTCGTCCCGCTGAGGAGAGAGCCATATTCAACTGCCTTCAACACCTCGTGCCCTGTTTAGGTAGGCGGACGCCATACGATTATTTCAATTTTTTGGTTCTAGCCAGGGAATGCCGCTTTCCTGACGACGTTCTCCTTCACCATATTCGACAGCAGTGGTGATAAAAATATTATATTATAACACATAGTGATAACAATAGGTACGACCGAGGACTTACGAGGATAGAAAAGAAAAAGAAGATCGCTCTTAGCGATAAGACCGCCCATTAATAAAACTAATAATTATTATTATTATGGTGGATTCAGCAATCATTGTACCGATAGTCGTGACAGCCAATGGCTTAATAGCCAAGAGCCTCGACCAACACCTCAGGAGGCTCTCGTTAGGCAGCTGGATCAAGGGCTTCATTCAGAAAGCTGTAATTCTGGACACGGCTCGCATTGTCAGGAAGTTCCTCTCTCTGGAGCCCTGACCGCCGGTAGCTTGGACCCTGTTCCCGATACCGGTGGGCTACTATTTTTTTATATTTTTAAACGTTTTTTATGTAGAAATATTTAAAAATGTAATTTATAAGTGTATATAATGAAGTAAAGGAATAATAATTACTTTATCGAGCAAAACATACATAGATAAAGCTTGCAGGTACATGCCTTAAAAAAAACTAACAATAGATACAAGAAGAGAGAATAGAATAAAGGTAATTTTCTATGTAACAAAACAATAAATCCTGCCTCCTAAACTAGGGAATACCTGAATCTTAGGAGACAGTAATTTGAGCTGATTGAGTTGAACTGTACATACATGTTGGGCCATTGTGTCACCCTTTGTAATATCTTTTTATTTATGTTCTGTAATCTATATGGTTTACATATTAAATAGTATTTTATTCTATTCTATTCTATAGTGTACATCCTCGTAAGTTAGGGCGGTTACCGCTTGGGCCACCACAGCTCATATAATATTATAGGAAAAATGTTTGGCGATTTCTGACTTTTTTAGTACAGATACCAGCACATCAAGCTACACGAAACTGTCAAATTTCCCCAGTTAACTTTAAACCTAAACTCAATTTATGTCAATCGGTCAATTTGACAGATAAACTAAAATAGCTAACTTTAAACTAAACTTCTCTTCGTCTTAAAACTATTTTCTTCTAGCGATAACAGACACTAAAAGTTGACACTTACATATGTATACAGTATGTTAAGAAAACCCTGTCCGACCCATAAGGGTAATAAAGGTTAGGTAAACACATGACCAAATATAATATAAAATTTTACGTAATCATCATAGTACCAATATAAATGAATTTTGAAATAATCTTTTTTTCCCGCGAATTAATTCCAACTTCCCCGAACATTGATAATTTTTAAAAAGTGACAACACCGGTATTATGAGCGAATAGCGATGCGACCACGTGCCGCGTGCCCTGCCGCCCGCCGCCCGCGGAAGGGTGCATAACGCACATTTAATAAGAGGTAACTTATTAAATGTGCGTTATGCACCTGAAATAATATTTATTTTTATAAAGGGATTTTTTTTTTAAGTTTAGCCCGGTTTTGTATGCATTAGTAGAATCAGTTATCGATACCTATCAACACCTTCACGGGTCGGACGGGGTTTTCTTAACATACTGTATAAGTACCTATTGCATTTTTATTTGTCAATAACTAGTGTCCGACCGAAACTGGTTTTTCTGCCGAAACCGAAACTGAAACCGAATCTTCGGCCAGGGCTTCAGTTTCGGCCGAAACCGAAACCGAAACCGAAACTCACGTGTCTAACTATAAAATTTCTTAAAATACTGAAATTTGGAGAATTTTAGGTACCTATTATTTTGCATTAATTAGGGCATGAAATGGCAACACGGTATATTAAGTTTGTTGTAATCATTTATTTAACATAATATAAAAAAAAATATATATCTATTAATAACATTTTTATTATTTTGACAAATTAAGTTTTCATAGCAAAATTATAATCATCATCATCTCAGCGTTAATCCCAGTCGCATCCAAAGCCTTTTTCCAGCTCTGGAGTCTGGGGTCATCTTTACCAGCCTAACTGCTAATTTTGGCGAAACTTTGACATTTTCCGTGAAGCGACTGACCGTCCGACCGTCTGACCTCCACAACCCGAAGGCGATATCGAAGCATTGCAGCTAGACTAATTGTTGGACTTTTGATTGCTCCAACAACCCGTAACGATTGCCACTAGATGTTCGTATGGCAACCGCGACCTACGGCTTAACGTGCTTTCCGAGGCACGACCAGACCAATGCAAATATTCATATTCATGCATACAAATATTTTCACTGCGCGGGGATCGAACCCGCGCCTCCTTGCGCAGCGGCCGCATTCGCTACCGCTAAGCCACGGAGGCTGTCCAAATAGCAAAATTTTAATCATTTCACAATAATCAAATCAATAATTTGAAATTATGTTTCAAAATAATATATAATAATAATAATTATTATGTGTCAAAATAATAAAAATGTTATTAATAGATATTTCTTAGTTACCACATTAGTAATTTGTTACTGTTTCATTAAATACTATGTATTGGTTTTTTTTTATATAAATTGAGACAACATCACATACATTGTCCTGGAACCCATATTAAGGTTTTCCCTTGTGTTATGGATGACCAGAAACAATTTTGAGATCTTGCGGCGGGAAACGAAGTTAGGCGAACGCGATCGTGCGGAAACTTTCGAAATAAGTTTCGGTTTCGGCAAAAGTTTCGGCCTATTTTGGCCGAAACCGAAACTGCCACCGAAACTTGATTTTTGGCCGAAACTCGGCCGAAACCGAAACCGAAACCGAAATTTCGGTCGGACACTATCAATAACCAAGCAGGTCAACTCCGGCTCTCCCCTAGCGTGTAAGTTGCGTCGCTAGGGAAGGACAGCAAGGCAAATGCTGGGCTGGATCAATTATGTATTTAATTTGGTTCCTAAGAAGAGTTTTATATGATTTTATTCTGTTCAATGTGGATGGAGCCGTGAGTAAAAGTTAATAGGTAGGCAGGTAGCAGTTTTGAGCTACAACGTTATTTAGGAACAGTTATCCTAAATATGGTTTTATTGAACTTGCCTGTTTTTTCTATCTCACAATTTTATGTTCGAACTTAGTTTTTTTAGGTAAATACTTACCTACCAGACGCTTTCAAGAATTAACTGTAGATTATGCATCTTAGCGCTCAGCGGCTCCGTTAATACATTTATTTTATTGCTGTTACCTATGTATTTTTATTTTGTTATATTAAACCTGGAACTAAACCTATTTTAGGTAAGATGATTGCCTACTTACACAGCTTCAGCGGTGCGATTCTGTTACCATCTGAGCATGAAAACGAAGCTGAAGTGATATTGGAGTGAATTGTCATTCCAACTAATGCTAAAGGGTAATTACGTAAATACAGGTCTCCCAAAGTGATAATGCGCATAGAAATCTTCGTCACTGTTCGGCAACGGTCGTATTCCCCGAGCGTTCGAGAGAAGATATGTATATAGAGTGGTGCACTTAACCACTTTTTATGCACTTAACCACTCTATATAGATATCTTCTTCCAAACGATCGGGGAATACGACCGTTGCCGAACAGTGACGAAGATTTCTATGCGTATTATCACTTTGGGAGACCTGTAACATACTATCAGTAGCAATGGGTTTCATGAGAGTATGTTTGGTTTTTTTTTTTAAAGAGTTCAAACACTTTTTGTGCGTTATTTACATAGCCGGCTAGACAGTAAGCAGGGAAATTTTTCGAACATATAGACCAATGGTCTAGCAATAAACTTCAAAATGATTCCAACTAATAGTAATAGTGTGTTACGCAATTAGAGTGCAGGGGATGGACACTATTGACATCTCACTCTAATCTCACTTCGCGTGACTTTACAGTGAGATTTTTGCAGAATCAACTGGCTAGTTGCGGTACTCATACCTACAACTTTTATTAACTTGATGTTTGAGCCGTACGGTGCGTTATATACGGACGACAGCAGATCAACCTCCCCTAAAGTGCCAAATATTCCCAATCAATCTTGAACCTTAATTATTTGGCGATAAAGTCGATAATCGAATTAAAAAATCTGACAGATTGTAGTAGCTTGATGTGCTGTCGTCTGTATGTATGTTCCAGCTTCTATTTATTATACGTTTTTTGTTTAACTTTTGTCCTTTATCCTAACCTCCATCTGGTCTCAATCATTCTTATGTTATACATTCTAAGGGGATAAATAAATACATATATGTACTAAACACAGATAACTACTTAAGCAGAAAAAAAGTGTTTGTTTTCCAACAACACCAATTTGTCCAGTAAACTAGTACCTACTCTAAATTCAATGAGCTATTGTCAAGTTCAATGACCTGTACCTACCCATGATTAGAACGCTTTAGGTGTTTCTGCGTAGAAAATTGTAACACGAACCTAGATTATCTATTTCTAGGTAGGTACCTATAAAAGCCATAATTGTTATAAAAAAGATGCGACTGTAAGAGTACCTACACTACTACAGAATCATATGTACGTACGACAGCACGTCAAGCTACCCAAAACTGCCAAATATTTCCAATCAACCTTGAGCCTTAATGCTTTAAGGATAAAGTTGAAAATTCGATTAATAAATCTGACAGATGGTAATGGCTTGATGTGGTGTCGTCTGTACATACGAGTACACAAGACACACAAAAATCCTATCTCAGTATTATATTTCGCTAATAATTTATTATTCCATTCTATAAACCTACCTACCGAACTTTCACAAAATGGTAAGGTCGTTTGCCATCTAATGTTACATATTACGAGTATATAAATAGTCAAGTAATAAAGTAGCATAAAAATAATCATGATTAACGTTAATAAAGCTTTTTCTTAATGTTCATCTATTAAAAACAACTTAGATATTTATGGCACTGACTGTACATTCATTGTGGGATCATTGAACTATTGATAGGTAGGTAACGAGATATAAAAAACCTATTTGTAATGGTAGTGTGGCGCCATCTTTCGAAAATATGGAACAACACAGAAATTCCGAATAGTTCCTCTATCTGTGGACTCGATTAGTGTAGAGGGCGCTAGGTAGTCGGATGTGCATGTGCAAAAATTGTGATAATAATGTCAAGGCCAATGCTAAACTTTATAAATGCGTTTATTATCTCCACGTAATTAGATAAAATCAGTATAAAACTATACATTGGTAATATAGTAATCAAAATTAGACATAGTAATTGAAGAATTTGCCCTATATTTTCAAATACTAGTGTTGCTTCCGCGTCATAACCTCTTTGCCAAATAATATCTATGGATCCGGGATTTGTAATAAATATAGTGCTAATTCAATAGTATTTGTCAATTTTACACAATCAATTGGTTATTGTATGTATTATCGATCACTCAAACACCTTTTGAGCTATTAAATACCTGTAATATTCGTTATTCCTTATTAATTCCGACTGTCTAGTTTGAATTTAGCGCCATAAAATGAGAAACGCATGAAGTTCGCGTTGCGAATCTGGCCGATTGATGTGAAAGATATACCGAAGGCCGTGAGTGAACACGGAAATCGAGATGTGTGTGTGGTCAAAAAGACAGTGCAAGGTAGGGGTCGGGTGGCGTTTGTGATGGCAAAAATTTTGCAAATGGTGAGTTAGGAATTATTGACTTGACGCGTCTGGGATTTCGTTTTGTTTTGTGATAGTGAATTATTTGTGTGATTAGCGAAATATTTAGTGTTTATTGATATTAAAATTCTTAGATTCTGTGATACGGGATCGGCAAATGGCGCTACGAATAGCCAAAGTTGACACAACTACGCGTTTAGAAATCCTATGCATCTTCGTTTGCCAATTTTTAGGCACGCGGCATGGCCTGTGATGAACAACAAATAGTGGTGCATCCTAAAATTCTTCATATCGCTCGTATGGACCTAGCAACTGGGACATCCAGCTTGGCGATTATAACGGTGTCAGCATGTTGCGATTTTTTTGGCGAGCGGTACTACTTTTTTAAACTCGTTTATAGAGGCGGCTAGAGGTTTCCGCGTCCCGTAGGGTCGGTGGCCCCGCGATCTGACTCCTGGAGCTAAATTACATAATGTATTGGTGTTGTTTGGAGCATGCAACAAGTAGATATGTGTCGGCGGGCTAACTGTCAATGTGGAGTACAGTAAGCTCGCTGCCCGCGGCCCCCATTAATTCGAGCCGCTGATGTCACTTATCTCTCCGCTCTCCTATCTAGGCCCTATGGCCGCCAATTTTTTGCACATAGTATCTTAATGTAAATTTGATAACCGGCGCACGTCTCTAATTACCACTTGTTTAAATACTAAGTGATGCAAATCTAGGTTCGTTTACAGCAACTGTTCACGAATTTAAATTTTAGTCCTTCCATTGATATAACCTTGTAATTTTTATGTTTGTGAATAGTTCATAGT
Organism: Sesamia inferens; assembly: GCA_037179545.1. Lineage (NCBI taxonomy): Eukaryota > Metazoa > Arthropoda > Insecta > Lepidoptera > Noctuidae > Sesamia > Sesamia inferens. The sequence continues at coordinate 14,965,863 of CM073930.1, forward strand.
TCTGTTCGAGTTACAGTAATGTTGTACAACTGTGGTATAGTGATGATAATTATTTGCAGCACGGTCACTGACATTAGCACCAACAATGGACCAGCAATTCTGCTTGCGCTGGAACAACCACCCGAACAACCTGACTGATGTGCTAGCGAGTCTGCTACAAAGAGAGGCTTTGTGCGATGTCACCCTTGCATGTGATGGGGAACAAGTCAAGGTACTTTACTTCATCTTTCTCACCTGTACATATGAATATTTTTAAGCACTATGATAATTATTTTCAAAGGTTATTCTTTACCTAAAAGAGATTGCTGTGAAACTACCTCTGTCCTTAACTCCGGATTTTCATAAGCATTTACATTGTAATCTTGTGTGAATAGCTAGAGGATCTATTTGTGTGATTCAATTGTTTTAAAAAGTTAACTTATTACAATCTCCTTAGTAATGTTGTGTCACATTAGGAAGTGTATGTAAATATTGTTGTTCTGTTTGTTGCACTCACATGCAACATATTTATGCTTATAATATTATGCCACAACAAAATGCATTAAATAGTAAACAAACATGAGTAATACACTAATGTGTTGTTAGTTATTACCTATTGTTGACAATGCTTTTGGAATGATTTCTTGCAGCTAATTCTTCTTTCATAGTTACAATAAATATAAGTTTATTTTAAGTAAACAGCTTTATTTGTAATACATTACAAAAAAATCATATTTTGTTCCTATTAATGTCTTTGATGAACGCTTAGTCTCTGAATATTCCAGGGTTTCAATTTACCTCCTCAGTATATGAGGGCTGTAATTAATTTAGTCTAGAGCTCCATTTGCCTGGTTGTATGGCATTTTATAATATTTAGGCTATTATTTGTCTGGTATAATGTAGTTTAATTATTTGGAATTATTGCAAATGAATAATTAATTTCAAGGACAGTAATTCAAGTGTCTAATGATATGTGACTAAACAACTAGATAGAGTAAGATAAGAACACAAAATCTTGATTGTCATTACAGTCAAATTGCTACCTTAGTTAGGCCATCAAGTCAAGGTAGTCTACATTGTAGATATTTAAATTTTTGCTAATTTTGCAAGGCTATTCTCTAATTTGGTTTTTAAAATCAGAATACCCATATATGATCTTTTAAAATAGAAATGACCTGTTTCTGATTAAATAGAATATGAAAATGCATGTATATTGTATAGTTATGTTAATGTAGGTACTAAAGATGACCTTACTAGATACAACACATTCTTACATGACAAGTATTTCTTGGATTTTGGATGACTTTAGTTCAGTGTGCAAACTGCCCTTAGAAGTAGTAAGCAGTAATGGCAATAACAATTTTATTATGATAGATCTAAAGGTCAATAACACATGTGGACTAGCAACTTCCTTTATAAGTCATTTAAATTCAACAATTAACTACGAAAGCTAAAGTTTTATGCTAATAAAATGCAATTTGTTGGTAGGTTGAAAGGAGTCTGCAGAAGATGTGTTTTTAACTTTCTAATTTTTCAATTTTGTTGTTAAGCAGGTTTTAGGGACAAGAATGTTCTAGACTTTCTAGACACTAGCATTAACAGTAAATGTATGGTTAGCTAGCTCATTAATTCAGATTTTTTGTAAAGGAATGTTTCAACAAACAAACCTTGGCACTGTTTTAGATTAAAAATATATTCTGCACCAAAACTCATGTTATAAAATATTGTTAGTTTTCTGAAGAAATTTAAACAATAAACTTCCAACAATAATCCTCGTTGTACTACTTACCGTGTTCTTGAGGGCACAGTCAGCAACAAAAGTTGATTAACTCGTTAGTTGTTTTTGGACAATTAAAATAAAATTGGGTCAAACTTAACTCAAAAATGCAATGCCGCAAATTATTTTTAACCCCAATCCAGGGGCTTGCAGGAAAAACCATCTAATTGTTGTTTACAGGTTTATGTTTCTTACGTGATATCTAATTAATACAGTAAAGAAATCACATTAAAGATATCTATTTATTTTTTTTTTAGATACGCAAACAAGTTTAAGTGCTCATGGCTCATGCACAAAACGGGTCCTGATAAAAACGACCGTTTCGCTTTCGAATAATAGACGTATCGGGGCTATAAACCTTATATTCTCTCGACTTTAAAATAATCATCTCTTCATGACAACTTAGGTAGTACCTAACTAGCTCTAGAAGCTCAAGAAGTTTATAAACTTGTGAAGCTCTGTTTAAATACGTCCTGTAGGCCTAGTATGAGTCTTCATTACGAAACTCGTTCGTCGATATCGAGCGCGTTTGACTCTGCGATTGGCCCGCTTCAAGGTCGTAAGAACTCTCAACCAATGAGAGCGCTAAAGGCGCTCGATCGAGTCAACGATCAACGATCGAGTTTCGTATTGAAAACTCATACTAAGCCTACTGAAGTGTCGTCAGTGCAGAATAATATTAGCCTATAAAGTTCCCACTGCTGAAACACAGGTCTTCATCAAACACGTAGGCCCAGTGCGGACGGTTATCAATGCTGTATCAGACTCTTAATAAGCAAAATTATGAATCGCTCGATCTCGCTTAATTTATATGCGTGATCTTGGTATCTCGGCATTAAAATCCCTAGATATTGTATAATATGTTTTTTTTTACATAAGATTAGTTAAACCTCTAAAAACAAATATTTTTTATTTATTTTTTCTTTCTGTTCTTTTCTAACTGAGAGTTCGAACTCTCGCGCCCATTTTTTCCTATCTTTTAAAATCGTACCTACATCTTGATATTGACGTACAGGGAGATAATGAATGCGCACGCGCATCTTGATAAACCGCTATGAAAATATTGTGACTGTGACACTTTATTAATATTTCACCACATCGCATATTAATCATTTTTTTTTTTATCCCTTTTTACGTAAATTCAAACTTTTACTGCGCCTACAATGACAGGTTATATTTTTCACGTGAAGCTATTTCTTTGTAAGTAGGTGGTAACTTGTTTATTAGAATCCCATATAGGATTCTTCATGCCCTCGAAGTAACCTCACGGCTGCACGTATGTTTTAACACATGAGGTGGACAAAGTGACTAGGTTGTGCAATGATTAGTCTAGGTTTTGTTTTTATACCATCCGAATGACGGTTTTAAGACTTTTAATTTTTTTTTTTTATATATATAAAATGATAACGTGACCATGTAGAGTACCAAAATAAAGAGGATGTAGAGACGACTCCAAAAATAAAATTTACTAAATAGTTGGAAAATTAAACTATATACCTATCTGCAACTAAAAAAAATCAAAACAAAATTACATTTCAAGCGGTTAGATAATACAGTATGTTAAGAAAACCCTGTCCGACCCGTGAAGGTGTTGTTAGGTATCGATAACTGATTCTACTAATGCATACAAAACCGGGCTAAACTTAAAAAAAAATCCCCCTAAAAATATAAATATTATTTCGCAAAAAGAGGTACTTAAAAAATGCGCTTTAACCACCCTTCGCCTGCCGCCCGCGGGGGGCGGGCGGCAGGGCACGCGGCACGTGCTCGCATCGCTGTTCGCTCATAATAATACCGGTGTTGTCACTTTTTAAAAATTACCAAATTTCGGGGAAATTGGAATTAATTCGCGGGAAAAAAAGATTATTTCAAAATTAATTTGTATTGGTACTATGATGAATACGTAAAATTTTATATTATATTTGGTCATGTGTTTACCTAACCTTTATTATCCTTATGGGTCGGACAGGGTTTTCGTAACATACTGTATAGTTGTGGCATCTAACTTTATTCTAAGCTTGTAATAAAATAACTCTGCTTATTTGAATTTTATAATATATTTAAAGATTACTGTTTATGGCTGGCGCTTTTAAAATGTTTTTGCGCTTTAAAAATGATGCCTTGAGTATCACTGTTTTCGGCTGCACCAATTACTATCTTACCCTTATTCCAATTTATTTAAGGTCATTCGGATAAGTATAAGTCTTTTTTTTTTTTTCTCTCCAGCATCCATCTTTATCACTCGCGATAACTTAGCATTTACTTCCCTGCTTAACTGTGACATCTTTCACAAAATTGCCCTTGCTAAACTGACAAATGTACCATGTATTTCTATTTGGTTTCAAATCAAATCAAATGAAAAGTCATTTATTCAAATTTGGCTGAGAATCAGCACTTTGAACATCAATATTACATAAGACAGTCCTCCAAAACGCCCACCCATTGACACTTCCTAGTGCTTTCGCTGGGAAGAAGAAGTGGCGGAAGAAACTCCCCAGCAGCACAGCTGTCTGTTCATTTAAAAAACCACATGACTTTATACAATACTATGTATAGTGATGAACACAAAAAATACAACAACAATGAAATTATTGAAAATATGCCAGCTACCATGCCAAAATACCAGCAAAGCAGAACAAAAAATATATATATATTTAAATGAAAATGTAAATAACTAAAAACTTATTATTTCAATAAAAGCCCCAGGCATAAAGGGCGTGACAGCTTACATATTTACTTATTAGAAATCTCCTTATAAACTAAATAGTATGCTTTTACGTGCTACTGGATCGTAGGTAATACATGTAGCAATATTTAAAAGATTAGAATAGAATACTCTTTATCCAAACCCGTTTGTCTAATCAGGAACTAAGATACATACCATCAACTATGTTTTTTTTTTTTTTCAGTGGATAAACAAATTGTAATTTATTTTTAAAGTAAGTAGTTAAGTTTGAAATGCCGCTTGAATTATCGGCCGTGATGTAATACAGGCACATAGCAGTCTCACCATTAGGTTCCTTTAAACCTTTTTGGTACGGCCACAACAGTAAATTTTACCGTTCCTCGCTGGAAACACAGTAGAATACGAGTATACGTAGGTACCTATATCTTCTGAAATGCAGCACAATTTCTGTTAAATTTATAACCAGTTATTATTATGTGTAGTTATAGCATTACGCTATTTACATAGTAATTAACTATATTATAAAATATATTTTAGTGACTAATTGTAAGACTTATATAATTTATCCGCTTTTAAGGCAATCATCATTCAGCGCTGCCAACGACGAAATATCTGAGCTGATCATTCTAACAAGCTGTTTTTTTGGAAGCTTAAAAGTATTATGACTTTCGTGTTAGATAGTTTAAATAAGATAAATGTGGCGTTAGTCTGAAGACGGGACTAGTAAACCTGCTACCTACACAGTTTAGCCTGATACCGCTATAAGCTTCACCACTATCGAGTTAATGTGTTACAAATACACGATTCTATATGTCGGCCAAATTCGATAAAGAATAGAGGTAAACAAACTGTTGCTAGGCGACGAGTAGTTTGCACCTAAAAGACAGATGTTATCAACCTTTTGTAGATAGATGATTTTCATAAAATAATAATTCTACTTCCTACTAATGTAAACAGTTTATTTATTTAGATATTTATGATTTGCATAGAACACTTAACCGATTTGAATAAAATATGACACACGTGTAAGCTATTTTCCTAAAAGGTTTAATTTTTTGATACATATGTATTATACTTAGTCCATACTTGAAAGTATTACAATGTATGTGTTATGCAGTTGATTTGAAAGTAATTTAAATACGCAAAATCGTATTGACAAATGCCTCTACTTTATTATTTGTTGAATTCCACAAAGTGTTTAATACCTGGATTTCATGCATCTTTCTTTTTTTGTAGGGCTATCACGTAAAATTAATGTCGACTTTTTAATGGTTTTTCGAAATACCAAGTTATTTTGCATGTTATTTTTATGATTCTATTGAAATATGCTGCAATAGGAATTGTTAATAAATAGTTAGCATGTAAAAGTCGATAATCATGTAAATAACAGGAGATTTGTAAAATGGAAGTTGTGATAACCCTAAATTGGTTTGTTTATCACTATTCTTTATGGAGCTTGGCGAGAATATCGATAGAATATTACTTTCTTATACAAATGAAGAAGGTACTTGCATGTGTAAAACGCAGTCTGCAAAATCACGTGCATAAAAATAGGTCATAACCAAGGAATGCACTGCTCGGGTATTATCTAGGTCCTAGTTAATACCCGATCAGTGCACCTAGATTCTAGGACCATCTTAGTAATTCACAAACACAACACTAAGCATAGTGTGAAAGTTTTTTGTTTTTTTATTTACAAACCTTTCTAAAAGGCTAGTTCGAAAACATATTTTTTTTTAACCACCCCTTTTAGTTGGAACTTTAAGATTATGAAACAAATCGAGTAACTAGATTAATATTTTGTCACGACTATGTCTTCTCACTCGTTAGGTTTGCCTACGACTTTCTTATATGTTACCTACCTATAAGACGCAGCTCTCGGTCTGTCTGTCCGTTACTGCGCTTAGAACTATAACCACGTACGGTATTCGATTTACGCGATTTTTGTTCTAGTTTACAATAATTTTCTCTGGCTAGGTTTAAGTGCAAATTGATCCAAGCCAATTGGAAGCACAGCTTGTTTATAATGATTTGATTGCCAATATAATGTACTTTTTGACGTTATAAATACATCAACAGAATGTAGGGGATATTTGTGGGAATTTAGGGATAGTTTAATAGTAGATTAGTAGCCAAGGTCTGTAAGGCATCAATTGCAGCCCGAGTTAGTTCAAGGGTGCAATTATGTATATATATATATATATTATATACTAAAAATCCCAAAAAAAACAATAAGTATTTAAAGTTTTCTATCTCAGCCTTTTTCATCTTTTTTTTTTTAATTATTTTTTTCAAGAACTAAATTGAGCTTCGTCGTTCGAAATTTAAAATTGATGACTATTATACTCGTACGAAGAAAAGGCTGAATTGCGAAGCGACCTCTTTTGTCATTGGGCTGAATGCATGATGTCTATTGCCAGTATGATAATTACATCTGATGTACGCGAAATTTTTGAAAGAATGAAGTTGTTTTTTTTTTATTAATTACTTCCAGCCCTAGGCCTTTTCTAACTACATTACCCTAGAGCGCTAATTGGTCACTTACAAGTCCCATTTGAGTAATAAGGACCTACTTGCTGAATATGAGAGATGTAAAATCTTTTAGTTTTCCAATAAGTTTTTAAATATTGGTAAGCTCTTTTTTTAAATTGTAGATAAAAATGAAAGAAGAATCAAAATCCTCCTCGTCGAAATCGTATGTCGTCCTCCTTGGCGCAGCGGTCAACACGCCTGCCTGCGACGTGGAGGCCCCGGGTTCGATCCCCGGCCAGGTCATGATGGCAAACGATCTTTTCCTGATTGTCCTGGGTCTTGGATGTTTATCTATATATGTATCTGTTATAAAGTATCGTTGAGTTAGTATCCCATAACACAAGTCTCGAACTTACTTTGGGGCTAGCTCAGTCTGTGTGATTTGTCCGTATATATTTATTATTATTTTATTAATACCCATTATTGAAAAGCGATTACTTTGTTTTAATTTTTTTTTATTTAACATTCTGTGTGAGCATTCAGTTATCTCACGTAGTCATTTGAGTCAAGATGAAATATTACTGGTCGTGCGGCGCCATGTTAGGCGCCATGTGTGTTATTATTCAAAGCGTCGGTTCTGAGGCCCTACACAGCAGCCAAAGCGTTGTGTGGTTACATTATCGTAGTAATGGGCTATGATATAGTGGACAATATCTGAATAGTGCGTTTTACCATCAACGATTGCATCACTGCCTACCATCAGGTGGATTGCTGTCAAGCACTAGTTTATAACCTTAAAAAAGACGCTGGTAAAAATCGTGTTTTACGGAGAAACAGGATCGTTTTCTGCAAATAACCACCAAAAGACATCCCAATATCACATCGATGTAACTAGTAAAAAGACTCCAGAAGGACTAACAGCTGCTAGAAAGCGACCATGCCAAGGAGGTTGCATGAAGTTAGTTTTAATTCATGCTCGAAGACCAGTATAACGGATAAGTGTTCTAGCATTATGATATGGACAACGTCCGTTTGGAGAATTCCAGGGAGATTTAACCGTGTACGGCGCTCTCAAGAAGTCCATTTATGACCAAGGCGAGACAATCATGGTGTTGGCAAGAATTCGCCATGGCGGACGAACCCAGCTCGTTTGAAATCAAGGCAGCATATCTGCACAAAAATACTGCGAGAAGATTAGCCTGTTAGTGTTCTAGTCAGAATCCAAATGAGCCAGGAATGTCTGCTCATGCACGATAATGCTCTGTAGCGGTATTTACAACACGTCATACTGACTTCACGCAGATCAAGCATCTCGCTAGTTTACCGCGCAACTAGCATACATACAACTTCCCGACATCAACCATTGGTCAAGTGCCCACCAGACACAACACCCGCCTGGTCGGAAGATCCTCTCTTTATTATAGACGATGAATGAATTTTGCGCCTTGTTCCTCATACCTCAATAACTACACAATATGTAACAAAAACCCTGTTGTTCCTTCAACCTACGTTTTAAGAATCGGCATACGGACGTAATAAAGCAAGTAATTTATAAAAATTGTTCATCAAAAATAATTAAAATAAATGTTTAATTATTAATATTTATAATCTGTAACTGATTTCTTAGCTCTGCAAGACGCTGTATGTGTGTGACGCTGTGCACTGTAGGCCTAGTATGAGTTTTCATTACGAAACTCGTTCGTCGATATCGAGCGCGTTTGACTCAGCGATTGGCCCGCTTCAAGATCGTAAGAACTCTCAACCAAAGAGAGCGCCAAACGCGCTCGATATCGATGATCGAGTTTCGTATTGAAAACTCATACTAGGCCTACTGTACGCACGACAGCAGGTCAAGCTACCCCAAACTGCCAAATATTCCCTTGTGTGTGTATATAATCAATCTGAGCCTTAATGCTTTAGAGATAAATTTGAAAATCTAATAAGGAAATCTAACAGATTGTAGTAGCTTGATGTCGTCGCTTAAGTTCTAACACCGCGTAACTCAAAATAATGAACTTTTCAGGAGACTAAAAAACTGTCTAAGTTTGTAAATAATAATAGTTTTTTTTTTGTTTGTTTTTTTTTTCGAAATAACGCGCCATCATTGGTTTAATCGTTTATTTGCGATTGGTCAAACGACGTGTCTTTGGATTCTTTATCCAATGACATGCATAAAACATTTTGACCATTTTTTTGAGTTCCGCGGTGTTAGAACTTAAGCGACGATGTGCTGTCGTCTGTACTATAAACATTAGCATCCAATAAAATTATTAAAAGAAACCTCATATTTTGCTTGTTTTTATTAAATTAATTAGTCTTTAAGAAATGGATCAAATAGAAATAAATCTGACTGTATCAGTTTATAGCAGTTTTATAACTTTCTTTTTATAGTTAAAACGATTGTGTACTTTCGTTCGAATATTGGCGCCAATTCACTTGTTCACAAACTAAACTAATTTTAAGTTAAGTGCATCTTGTTCTTTCTATTTCATTAAGAAAAGGATAGAAGATAACGTTATAGTTTGATCCTGTCAAATTAAGATACTCCATAGACAGCTTAGACGCGATTATAAACATGGCGACCAAAAATACGTGAATTTACGCCAGGAGCGGACTAATTTGACAGGTCTAAAGTAACATTTTATCTTCTGTCCTTTTCTTAATGAAATTAAAAGAAAAAGATGCACTCAGTTTAAATTTAATTTAGTTTCTAAATAAGCGAATCGGCGTCATGGTATTGTTTGCGTGTATTCCTAATTACGTACCTAGATAGAAAGACATGAACACAGCTTCAAATCGTGGGGTCCTTAATAAAAAAAAATCGCATCAGCTAACCAAAATCCCAAATTCTTGTTAAACCTTCAGATATTCAATAATTACTAACCTTAAAAGAAATGGGATATTTGCTAGCGTCATAGTGAGTAGATAAATATTGCCTAACAAAGACCAATAGGCTAAATATTAACGACTGGTCTCTGAAAACCCGGTCCATGAAAAAACATTTACCACCTAATTGTAATAACAATAGGACTGCCCAAATGGCAGTTGTTATGCACTGTTTCTATATAATCGTAAAGACCTTCACATAACTCTGCATCATTTCTTTTGTTTAAATTACGCATTCTATTTTTAAAACAAACCTGTGAAAATATGTGTTTTTCGTATTGTTTCAGGCACACCAGACGATACTCTCCGCATGTTCCCCTTATTTTGAAAGTATATTCCTACAAAACCATCATCCACATCCGATAATATTCCTCAAAGATGTACGATTCTCAGAAATGAAATCACTTTTGGATTTCATGTACAAGGTATGACCTAGACTAAAATTATTATTATTATCTTTAGTGTCGGAAAAACTATATTGTTAATTATTTTCGCTATTTCAGGGAGAAGTGAATGTTGGCCAAAATATGCTACCGATGTTCCTAAAAACTGCTGAAAGCTTACAAGTTAGAGGTTTGACAGAAAATAATACATTGAATCCTAAGGTAAGCATTGCATATTAAATGGTAATCTAGCATTAAATTAAATCACTTACAGGAATGTTAATGCAATGTGCAGGCCTGTGGATGGCATATAGCAGGCTATAGACGTTTACCGTTTACGTATCTTGCTTTCGCCAACGCAAGTCGCAGTCACAAAACAAGTCCCTATTCAACATCCATAAATTATGAGGCAATTAAGCTAGAGTTAGACAATTTTAATTTTTCGGATATTTATCAACTTGATAACCCAAATACAATGATGGACACTTTTATATCTATCTTAAGATCGGTTATTGCTAAACATACCAAGTTTTTCAAGATGCCACATAAAAAAAGAATCCTCAAACCCTGGATAACTCCTGGGCTATTGAAGTGTATCCAAAATCGAGACAAAATGCATATTCGATCAAATAAAGAACCACATAACTTAATTCTCAAAATAACCTATACACGCTATCGCAATTTTTGCAATGATCTGCTTAAAAAACTAAAAATTGCTCACGAAAAGAATGAATTGGAGAAAGCAAGAAATGACCCCAGAGCCCTTTGGTACACTGTTAGAACTATCACAAACACAGCTAAAATAAAAACCAGTCCCGTGGAACTACTGAAAATATGTGACAATCCGAAAGCATCTATAAAAGAAGTTGGCAATTTTTTCAGTAATGTAGGTAAAAACTTGGCGGATAAAATTTTATCAAAGGGTCAGGGTCCCAGAAATATGAGTAGCCAGGTTCGGAATATCGGTGACGACAACACACTATCTCCCGCTAACTCCCTCGTGCTACTAGATATAGACGAATCTGAAGTGGAGTCTCTTATAATACAGCTACGTAACGACTGTGCATTGGGGTGGGATGGCATATCGCCTACAGTGCTGAAAATGAGTCTTCAGACACTAAAAAAACCTGTAACATACATCTTTAATAGTTGTCTCCGGGAAGGTGTTTTCCCGGACGCACTAAAAAAAGCAATTGTGCACCCTATCCACAAGGGTGGGAGTAGAGGCTGTCTCAGCAACTACAGACCTATCTCGGTTCTGACTGCTCTTTCCAAGGTTCTTGAAAGGATTCTCAATAATCGGCTTAAGAACTTTTTGGACAGATACAATATCATAGCAAATAATCAATATGGTTTCCGTTCCGGTGTCTCTGCTGAAGATGCAGTACTTGATTTAACACAGCTGGTTGCTGGGAATCTTGATAAAAAAACCAGATGCCTGGGAATATTTCTGGATCTTTCGAAGGCATTTGACACAGTTTCTGTTCCCATACTTGTGGCCAAATTGGAGCTACTTGGTGTTAGAGGTATGGCACTGCGGATCTTTAAGGATTATCTTGAAAACCGTACCCAAAGAACCAAAATTGATAATCACTACAGTGATGAAGAAACCCTGTCTTACGGAGTCCCCCAAGGTAGTATTTTGGGTCCTATTTTGTTTCAAATATACGTAAATGACTTATGTAGATTGTCCCTCCCCAATTCAACGATCTTTGTATATGCCGATGATACCGTGATTATAGTCGACGGGCCAACATGGGATAGTGTTAAAAAAAGCGCAGAATTGGCACTACGTAAAATAATCCAATGGCTCAACTTAAACCTGCTTACCCTCAACTGTGACAAGACTAACTATATTCCATTTGCCATCCGTCAAAAATCCGCTCCGGACAACACCTTTTCGATAACAGCGCACACTTGCTCACAACTGTCATCTTCATGCCAATGTCCAACTCTCATGCGCACTGATCACGTCAAATATCTGGGTGTTGAAATAGACGCCCGGTTACGCTGGGATAGACACATTGATGCCTTAACCTCGAGAACACTGAAGCTAATATATATTTTCAAGTCACTTAGAGTGTCAGCGAACATTGATACTCTGAAAATGGTGTTTTATGCTCTGTGCCAGTCCGTTCTTGGATACTGCATCAGTGTATGGGGCGGTGCAGCTAAAACTATTTTTCTCAGAGTGGAAAGAGCCCAGAGAGCAATACTTAAAGTGATGCTACGAAAACCTTATCGCTATCCAACAGCTCAGCTGTACTCAGATTGTAAAATCCTAACAGTTCGTCAACTCTTCGTATTGCAATCCATACTTAGAAGACACGCCAGTGTCCTACCGTCTGATCCCAATAAACGAACAAATATTCCCCCAGGTTCACAACATAAAACCACTTTTGCCCAACACCAATACTTCACAATAAGCTCACTAATCTATAAGAAAATCCACAAGGAATTAAACATGCGTGATCATAATAAGTTTAAGCTAAAGGCTGAGCTGATGGAATGGCTACTTCAGCAAGACTATGCACAAACAGAGTCTTTGCTGAAATACATTGCCTAAAACATACAGGTTTAGTTTGCTCTTGCTTTATATAAACACCTCACACTTACTACTCTCATTCACAACTTTACACCTAGTCCTAATACATTATTATTATTATTTACTTATTATATTATTGTATTTATTTTGTAAACTGAAATCTGAATGCTGACAAGAGCATTAAGTGGCGCAATCCACAGTTGAAGGTATAAATTTTTAAGTAACCGTAGTCCTGAACACTGTCTCTTAAGATACAGGTCATCCTAGTTTGAGAGGCAGGGCTCACAATATCTGTATACAGACTTTTGTACCATTGTTTAGCATTTAGTTAATCTGTGTATACTAATGTATGTATCCTTATGTCAATAAAAATTATTATTATTATTATTATTATTATTATATAGATAAAAGCGGTTTTATCGCTCTTTAGGAACACCCGTCTCTCTAAGCCTGCGCTCACCGTTGAGAAATAAGATATATCGAATCAATAATCACTAACGAATTCATAAACTATGCTACAAAACCTCTGTAGCCGGGCTTAAAACATTTTTTATTGCGTATATGGCAGCTTTTAAGTTTTATTTTCTTTTACCAGGAGTCTATGAATAATTCCGATCCCGACTCTCATGTAAGTTCTAGCCTAAAGTATGACACGAATTGATAATCCCATTAGATTTCTCTTCTATCTGTTTAGGCTTAATTGTAGCACGCATTGATTATATAGTTTATAAGTTATCATATCGCCTGTTAGCCTTGAACATTTTGATAGAGCAGTAGGTTTAAAGCATAATAGAACACTGGATTATTTTTTCTAATAATAGCAATTAAGTACTAGGGGTTGTAGAAATAAGCAGCATTAGTATTTGGTAGTCTATATATTCAGTATTAACAACGTTGGGTTTGGGTACATTCACAAGATAGTACTAATTCAGAATTAAAGCGATGACGTCACGAAACCGTTACTCCACACAAGGAAATAAAAAGATATGCATCCATAAACGCATCAACTCGATAAAACCGTTGGAATATACACGCTGTTGTGAGATTTAATGTTGCAGGATTCAATTTGTAAAGACGATCAAAACTAACACGGACCTTACACATTATGTTAGAATTGAGACCTGAGTTAGATGTTGTTTTTTTTTTGTCTTTATTCAAATATGTTTGCATTTAAAAAATTCTTGGTTACTAATAAGAAAATTTAACCTAACTTTGACGTTATATGGTATTATTTTACATTCTCAGTCGGAGGATCGGTCAACTCCGTCAGTGAGTGCGGAGAACCTTTCCCGTTCGGAGTCGTTCGCCACGCCTCCGGCCGCGCATTGCGCACCGCCCACGCCGCACACGCCGCTAACGGCCGCGCCGCCCGCGCATCCTCCTCACCCCTCGCATGCAATCCCGCCGGAAAAGAGACGCAGAAAGAACTCCACGGTACCACGAGACGATGTCGATCTTTCGTACAGGCACTATGAGGTGAGGATGACCTATTAACGTATGATTAACTTACCAAAAAAGCGAATATGTAAATATATGACCACGATGGTCGTGGTGTCTTTGGTCTTCGTATGTTCGTTTTTGCCACCGACTTCCGAAATTAGTTATTTTTGACTTTACCTTTAGTGTTTTTTTTTTTTGGGAAATCTGTTGTTTTTTTTTTTTGTATAAATGTTTTTATTTTACAATTTTTAGTTGCAAAAAGTAAGTACTGTTCAGCTCCATCCGGTCAGACTGGACCCTACTGCCGACATAATTCAGAATAGGCTTACAAGCAAACTACGCATTTTGTTTACTTGTACTCGTATTTTCGTAATAAAATTTCTTTGGGACAGGATTGAATGTATGAAGCATTGCTAGAAGTGACACGATTACACGACTTAGATTCAGTCTCTTGATTTTTTTGATTGTCGCATCAGCATGGCGAGTAGCAGTGATTAGTAGTTGTCAAACATTAAACTTAAATGCTATAAATTGTTGAGGACGTCCCTCGACTGTCTATGGTGTTTATTATCAGATCTAAAACTTCTCATCAATATAAATGAATTGAGTCCAAACACAAGGTATTTACTGTAAACTGTTGAGGAGTTCCCTGAACTGACCTTTGTTTTTATCATCAACTCCCTAATGGCAGTCGCAACCCTTCTAGACGTAAGGTTGTTAGTAAGACAAATTAACCAAGCACGAACATAACATAGCTGCCGTAAATCGTTGAGGAGTTCCCTCGACTGTCCCTCGGATCCATCATCAGATCACATGCAGACCTTCAGTATAACCCACATGGATGCAAACTTCTCATCAATATAGATGAATTGAGTCCAAATACAAGGTAGCTACTGTAAATCGTTGAGCATTTCCCAGAACTGACCTTTGTCTTCATCATCAGCTCCTTAATGACAGTCACAACCCATCTAGATTTAAAGTTCTTATTAATACAAATTATTCAAGCACAAACACAAGTTAGCTGCTGTGAATCGTTGAGGAGTTCCCTTCGCCTGTCTCCCGGCTTCATCATCAGATCTATTCCAGACCCTTATTAAATTGTAGTGTTTTAAAATATCTAATGAAAAAACTTACAAATGCACTAGCCATCCCTACAATTTTTGAAAGTTCCCCTTGATTTCTCTGGTCTTCCATCATCAACCCTGATATTCTTATGATGGGGCCACCTTGGGAATTATCAAAATCGGTTCATAAACAATGATAACTTCGTTGTTTATGAACCAATTTTGATAATTACGAATAATATAAAAATAAAAGCTTATATTATACGGTCTGAATTAATTCGACAATTACACAAAAAAGCGCAATGTGAACAAAACTCAAAATTCTATCATATCAGCTGATTTAATAGAGTTCACATGAGGGTACAATGTCTCATGGCGGCTTGCAACGTTCAAAGGTCGAGCCGAAAGCTTTTTTTTAAATACTGCGATTTCTGTAACCGTTCATTAACGACATAAATGACTATCATAATTTTATTAGTGGCATGTGGCCTTTTCGCGAAGTTTTTGTTACGATGTGTCAGATACACATTTGTATGAAATCAGGTAATAATATGTGTTGTTGTACAGGGTCACGTGAAGTCTGCGAAGTGTGGGTCGACGGGGTCGGGCTCGGAGCCCTCTACACCGCCGCCAGCGCACACGCCTCACCGCGCGGTGGCTCGCTCGCCCGCGCACACGCCGGCTCCGCACGTGAAGCAGGAGCCCGACTCGCCCTACACGCACGCGCCGCACGTGCCGCACGCGCAACACGTGCCCAACCTCCACCCGCCGCCGCCCTTCGACCAGACGCACCTCCAGGTATACTTTCTCATTAAAACCGTTGATAGAGGCTCTCCGTTTACAACTTTCTGCTTGATGCTAACTATACAATTTATTTTCCTTATCTTAATGTGTATGAGTGTATGATCTTTTTCTTCTGTTATTTTGATTTTTTTTTTTTTCGAACGATACGCGGATCTGTCAACAGGAAGGAAGGGATCTGCCTAAATTAAATATAATATCACAAATTTTAAAGCAGAGCCTTTCCTTCTTTGTTGGCAGAGTTCTGGCTGGGTTCGCGCGGCTGACCCGGAGGAATCTAACCGCCAGTATTTGGATTTAAGCTCTAATCGGCCCGATGGCAACATTCTCGCTTCGATTCTCGCTCTACCGCCCCAACAGATTACCGTGCCCCCGAAAACTACGCAACGATCTCTTGTAAATTCCAAAAAGAGCGGGAAATTCCGCCTTAGTTGGTTAACACTGTACCCATGGTTGCAATATGACAAAAGTCACAACATTATGTACTGTACTTACTGCAGAAGATGGTCACACGAGCTGACAGTCAACAGGACATCATTCGTGGAAGGCAACTCTAACTTTAGGCTAGAAATAGTGAATCATCACGATAAATGCAAAGCTCATAAATTCTGTCAAGATCGTGAACACTCCAATAATATAAATGTACTATCAAGTAGTGAGACGCCTGGCGACGAAATAGTAAATTAAAAGCTAGTAAATCACGTCAGAATGTGCTTGCTAAATGAGCATATCATACAAGTATAACTGAAATACAAAACATTGAACCAATGTAGCAGTTTTTGACACATCTATCAAATCTATTTCTTTCTTTCTTTTATTCTTTTTTTTTTTGTTCTTTTATAATAAACGTTGTTCCACACATCAGTCGGAGGCTGACGCAAAACTTTAGAATTGATATATTCTCTAGTTTTATAGAAGACATTGTACACAGTAATGTAAGACTGATGCAAAAAAATATTGTAGTAGTTTAATGGAACCATTGTGATATGATTTGTTTGCATTTCTACAGTATGTTACGAAAACCCTGTCCGACCCACAAGGATAATAAGGGTTAGGTAAACAAATGACCAAATAAAATATAAAATTTTGCATAATCATCATAGTAACAATACTAATGAATTTTGAAATAATCTTTTTTACCCTGTAACTTCCCCAAAATTCGGGAAATTTAAAAAAGTGTAAACACCATTTTAGACCTTATAATTGTCGGCTTTCTTTTGATTATTTTTTTAGGTTCTTTAGCGGCGTCAGTGTGTCTAGCCGCCGACGGCGGCAAAGGAATAATTAGAGCTGTACTCATTTTTGCGTAATAACGTTTTGTTTTTGTCGATATTATTCGAAACTGTACCTAGCCGAATGATTTGTTGTAAAAACACAGATTACCTAATGGTAAAAGTACTTTTTTTGATTATCGATTAATTACTCATAACAATATTGTAACACAAGTACCTATTATTAGTAAATAGGAACTAGAAAGGTCTTATGAAATACGATTTTAGGAGAATATTATAAACAATGTAAAGCATTTAAGTTCACCTGATTTAAGTTATGTGAAAGTTCTAAAACCTAAAGAATGCCATGCGATGTTGAATCGATGCGTGAAATTCTGAAATACAAAATTGATACCAAAAATCGATACGAGAAATATTTTGAATACTTTCACACCTCTAGTCAAAGGGCACCGCCGTGCAGTTAGAGTACCTATTTTTATGAAATAAAAATCATTTTTATTTTAAATTTATTAGTTTCGCGTAGACATGGCGTCCGTGTAGACGTATCGTTTATTGTGTGATCACATAGTTTTCTAACGTAATGTAACCTGCTGATGGAAGGTACCTAGTGAAACTGCAATTGTGTTGTGTTGTGATCAGGTGTTGAACGATTCGGATGTGACTACTTCTTGGTCAATGTGGTTCCAGCATGACGGTGCCCCACCATATTTTTGCCGACCTGTACGTGAGTACCTCCACTATCAGTTCGGCGAGCAGTGGATTGGTAGGAGTGGACTAACGTTGTGAAACACCGTGCTAATCTCGTGGGACGGTGTCAGGCCGGTATCGTTCTTAGTGAACGAAATATGGAACAACATCTCCGCCACAGCCATTGTGCTCATCGAATGAAATTCGAAGATACATTCGGAGGGTCAGACGACCTTTCTACTTAAAAAAAAGTTCTTTTCACGAGCTGCCTAAGTAGGTATCATTGTTTCTTTCTAGAGTCGATAAACGTGGTTAGACTACCAATACCTACATGCATGAGGTCAACTGAGGTCATGACCTGTGCCTGTGTTGCCATGAAATTACCTATTTATTTTATTTAAGTTATTTATTTTTAAGGGGGTATTTTTTTTTTAGTTTAGCCAGGTTATGTACGCATTAGTAGAATCAGCTAACGATACCTAACAACACCTTCACGGGTCGGACAGGGTTTTTGTAACATACTGTATAGTTGCTTAGATATAATAGAAAGTAAGAAATTATAAACTGTAAAAATTATTTTATTACCTAAATAGATAAATATACTTAGGGAAGTAGGATATATTCTTAGGGTAATACTTACACATTTCGATGTAAATATTTAAAATTACAAATATTTGAAAATTACATTATTTTATTTGAATTTGTTTTATTTATTTTGTTACATCCAATAAATAATATTTACTAAAGAAACTATTTCAAAAACCAATAAAAAATATAATTAACCTAAAAATATTTCCAAATTTATAATTAGCTGATACATTTGTATTAATGTTAATAATATATAATATAATAGTTATGTAAAATTATTGCTGATTTTCCAGGGCATGGGAGTAACGGAAATGGCATCAATACTGACCCAACAAAGTCTTAGCAATGAGTGCAATGACAACGAACCAATGTTGCAACCACACCCAGACCAGACAGACACCATAGATGGTGAGTTTTTTCTTTCTTTTACACCACAACCATCAACAAACCTATGAATACCTCCCAAGCCTTTTTGAAAGTAAATTGATGAGAATAAAAAAACTGGCAAACATCTTAGTTTTGTTGGTGACCATAATATACTGTGTGCTGTACAAAAAAATCGTTGTCAAATGTTAACATTAATTACAAGTTACCAAGTATTAAAAACGCCACCCAATAATATTCACAGACATGTATTATAATATTTTCATTAAAACTTTTTTGCATACTAACAATTGACAATAGATTGATATTGCCTGTTTATGTGGTTTGATGCTTTTAATTTTGTTTTTGCTTTTTGTATCTACTAACTATATAAATCTAGAGATTTCAGCCCATTTCTTGAATTATTGTGGGTTAGAATCTTTGGACTTGGTCACTAAAAGATGCATGAAATAACACCTGCAGCATGTCACTCATTGTTGCTTACCATTCCATCGTTAATATACACTAACCATAGAAGCTTTTTTATTTCTTTTTATTTAGTCTGGTATGCTTTTGAATATTTTCTGTTATTTTTATGAAGAAAACGGTGTCATAAGATTTCTATTCGATAAGGATTTGGCGCCCCTGAGGGTCATAGGTCGTGCAATACTTACACTATTGAAAAATTAGTTAAGTCACAATTTAAGATGATTACTTTAGCTAATGTTATGTATTTGTAGTTTTTAAGAAAATTATAAGTTATGTTTACCCCAGTGGGTGATAGAACTATAAACTCAATGATGCTTTAGGGTTGCATGTAACAAAAGGGACCTGGAATGATTTAGGGAGGGTAATGGAAGAGTGTTTGATGCTTGAAGTTAAAATCGTGCCAGTGAAAGAATAAGCATGCGAATTTATTATACGAGCAGTGAAGTTATTACGTATCTTACAGGTGAAAATAATGGCGTTGATGAAAATAAAAAACCTTGGGAACCGTTTACAAATAAACTAGCGAGTGTTGAAAACATTGTCAAGTCACTTGGTTTGGCACTAAGCAACAAGCCGTTTAATGTTCCCGAATCTTGTAATATTTGTGGAAAACTAGTTAATAATTTAAAAAAGCATATGAAGTCGCACAATCCTGAGCAGCACAAGTGCCCCATGTGCCCTATCACGCTCACTCGAGCTGATAACCTAAAGAGACACCTTCGCATGAAGCATTATTCTGTTTTAAGCTCTGACAACTTGTCCAATATACAGAAGAAATGCCAACTAAGTTAAAGTTCTTAAGTTTACATAACCTACTAAGAATCAATTAATGTCATTGCTTATAAATTTCACAAATTAATCGTAAATGTATTGCGAAGTGAGCGGGCAGCATACATTTTGTGATCATAGTTTTATTCTTTGGTGTTCATTCCGGGATTAACTTTAATTGTTAACATAGGCGCCGATTCTATTATTCACAAATTAAACTAGAGTACATCTTTTTCTTTCTATTTCATTAAGAATAGGATAGAAAATAATATTTTAGTTTCATCCTGTCAAATTAAGTTATTCCATAGACCATTTAGGCGCGATTATAAACATGGCGACCAAAAATACATCAATTTACGTCATACTCGGACTAAGTTGACAGGTCTAAACTGACATTTTATCTTCTGTCCTTTTCTTAATGAAATGGAAAGAAAAAGATGCACTTATCTTAAAATTAGTTTAGTTTATGAAGAAGAGAATTGGTGCCATAATCTATCTTGTTAACATAACCTATCTTGCCTAACACAACTTACTAATCAACTACAATAACACAATGCGCTTATTTGACATTTTGTAACTAGAATTAAGGTGTGGTGTGATTTCTTTTTAAGTTCATCATTTTCATTATTATTGTTTGAACAAAATTCTAATTTCATTTTAATTTCTAATTATTATTAGTTTTAAAAAAAAAATATTAAATAAACCTCATTTTTCCTGGATGTACATATATGATAAATGTTCAACACAGCATATACTTATTTTAAGTTCCTCTACGTTTCGTTATGACGATTTAGATTAGTTACTCTATGCTCGGAAAATAAGTGTTGAACGTAATGTCAGGAAATCGCAAATTATAAAGGCGGCAGTATCTCTCAAATCATCATCTGTTCAGCCTTTTCACTGATAACTTAGGCTCGATTTCCAGTCTAGCCAGATTCGGCAGAATATCACTATTTTCATATTAGCAGTATACTTTTCTGTTGCTCATTAATTAATATTATTTCATGTATTGTGATAAAGTTTCATTGTGTTTAAACAACCTCATGTGTTAACAATGTATATCATTATTTATCTCAGTATTAGTAGTAAAGTGAGGACTAAAAATTGTTTTGCTGTCAACGAGGATATGGTTTTGTGTAATTGATAGATTCAACTCAACTGATCGGCCTTTTATTAAAACAATGTTTTTTTCTTTTTTTGATATCTGGAATAATAATATTCTTTATTATAATTTAGAAACTTCATTCAATGAAAGGAATTGATAATAATAAGAAAGGTTGGAGATCTTAGATGAACGCACAAAATTGTCGCGTACTATTTAAGACATTTTGTGGTGACGGTCATCCAAATAATCTAAAAGATTGCAGATCAATTGAGGTGCCTTATAAATCAATTTCGAACCAAAAGTTTGTACAAACTTATATGATCTCTTATTGTTCCTTGTAGTATTATGATACGATATCAGTTACAATTACTGATGTCCAAGACTGACTCTATGTGATTTAGGAACATATCTTTTAATTATAATTTATTTCCCATTTACTTCGATTAAAGTCGTATGTAAATCTATCGTTATTGTGTGTTTGTTGCAAATATATTCCTTTATTTATACCACTTTTCTTTTCATTTCATCCTCTATCCATGCTTTCTTTATATATAGCAGACCTATTTCTCTCTATAAATCGCCTTCTGCATTACAGGCTTGGTGAAAGTAATTAACAAATTTTCATGCAAACGTACCACTGACAATAATAACAAACACCATTTCTTCAGTATCATTGATTCATTTATGCATGGATCTCCATTGACTATTACTATTTTGTTCCAAATAAATAATTTCAGAAGTTTTGTTTTCAATTTTATTAAATATTATTAACGCTTTTATATTACAATAGTTCTAGGAAAGGCATAGTACAGCGTTAACAGTTACTATTAAGGCTTAATAGTGCTAAAATACTGTAAACATTGTTTGGATCAATTCTTGTTTTTTGCAAAATGTTTTAAACTCGTTTATTATTATCAAAACTTTATTGTGAACCTCGGAATAACCCGCATCACGTAGCTAATGCCCCAGTTCCATCGGTCACTCGTCACGATTCCCTACATAAGAGTCCTCGTTGCGTGATGACACAGAGGGGCACGCGTGGCAGCTGGCACTGCGGCATTCGGCCGCGTGACGTGACAGAGTAGAGGCGAGGTGTTGAGAGAGTGGGAGTGACGGATCGCTGGTTGCAGGCTCGAAGGGCTGGCACATGCGGCTGACGTTCGAGCGCGTGGCGGGCGCGCTGAACCTGCACCGGTGCAAGCTGTGCGGCAAGGTGGTGACGCACATCCGCAACCACTATCACGTGCACTTCCCGGGCCGGTTCGAGTGTCCGCTGTGCCGCGCCACGTACACGCGCTCCGACAACCTGCGCACGCACTGCAAGTTCAAACACCCCGCGTACAACCCCGACACGCGCAAGTTCGAGCCGCCCGCGCCGCCCGCCCCCGCGCCGCCGCACGCTCCGCTCTACGCCAACCCGCTGGACGCGGGCTTCGATTGATTGTCCATGTACTGGCTCGGCCTCGACGCTCTGTGAGCGCCCTCGCCCGAGTCAGCTCAGACTCTGTCGTTGTTGATGTGTCAAAATTTTAATGGACCGTCTCGCGTCAAAACCGCTTCCTATTTAGGATTAAGCTGAAGTGCTATTACTTAAACGGGCCTTTCTTAATGTAGCCCGCACACGGCGGGCGACTCGTTTTAGTACGTCTCGGTTGTGCGTTTGACTTGCCCCAGTGTGATCTTGTATGAGATTCCTCGTCTGGAATGTACCTATGTCGATGTTACTGAAATAATGACTCGAAGCGTATGTAGTAGGTAAGCAAATTTTTTTCTATACCAATCGCTATACGGGAACGGGCAAAAGCAATAATATGATGTTAATTTTACTATTACCATATTATTTTTTATATTGTATCGATAGGAACCTTAAGATATTAAGAATATACATTATATCGAGTAGCGGTGCGACCGCGAAGTGATGCTGGCTATTAGCGGTGGCCCTTGTACGGGCCCACACTTTCTTGTTATATTTATTCATTAGATAGGAAATTATGAGTTTCCTGTAGCTAATTGTATTTATGTTATTGAATCCTGTGGGTGGTATGGAACGACATCAGAAGGATATTTGGGGACTGGCAAGAGATTGTGATTAGTCGTTGGTCAACGACGTATAAATATTGACTGAATCTCAGTGTAGATGCA
The DNA here is from genome assembly GCA_037179545.1 of Sesamia inferens. NCBI lineage: Eukaryota > Metazoa > Arthropoda > Insecta > Lepidoptera > Noctuidae > Sesamia > Sesamia inferens. The sequence continues at coordinate 14,989,270 of CM073930.1, forward strand.
TTTGTAACTCTATGAGGCCTTTGCAAGATGGATAATTATTAAGGATTTGTGATGTATTAAAGGATAGCGCCTAAGGAAACATACGAAAAGATTTTTATACTAGACTAGTTGATCTATTTACGGAGATTGTTTTTTTATACTTAGATATATTCTATTGTCTGGTTTAATATAATTTTATATTTATATAACTGCATATATAATATGATTTATTAGTGTTGTTTGTTTTTAATCGATTCATCATTGTAGTAACATTGATTTCGTTTATATTGAGTTGACGGTTAAAAGTAATCGAGTTGAGAATGATGTTAACATGTTTTATTATTTTATCGTTGGTAGGTGTTTAGTTGTGTACCGGCGACGCGTCGCTGCCGGCCCGACCGGCCGTCGCCCACTCGTGTGATCGGTGCTTGGGGTCAAAGACCTCTTTCAATCAATTAATATAAGTTAGGACGGAACGTTTGGAGGTTGCGCATTTAGTAACTAATATTGGCATTCTACGATTGGGACTAACCTAGCGTTTATGTATGTATTTTTCAATTAAGAATTAAGATTGTTACATTTTTAGCTAAACACTTTAGAGTGGTACGGTAACTGAAATGTGATAAAAAGGAATGGTGCTAGAACCAAGAGTGTTAACACGCTACGATTCGACTCCTATTATAATATTATTAACGTTTTAATGATTAGTTACTTTGCATTAAATGTAAGGCATCTAGCATCCAATTGAGGTCGCATCTGTCAGGTCAACGGGTAAATAATGCATGGATCGTTCGTTACACATCTAGAGATTACAGTATCACTCGAGATTTTACCTTAATTTTTTCAGAGATCTTCAAGTTTACTAGTACATAAATATATAATAAGACACCATTTACATAATATATGAATCTGATCCTTGCCTACCAAATATAAAACGTTCATTGATGGAGTTAGGAATTTATCACATCCAAATAATGAATCCATCATCGTTCCCATAACTTAAGTTGTGGCGTTAGTGCTGTTTAGTAGCTGTGAACATGCAATTCCACTTGTGCAATTTTTTGAAAATAGTCATAACTTATAGCTAGATTATACAATTGACTATTAAATATAGGGGCCCACTCGATATAATAAGCACGAAGTTCATGCGTCCCTGTATATATGAAAGTCACCAAACATTTCTTCCATAAAGATTTTATATTTACTTTAAGGATATCAAAGATTTTTATACCTACTGTTCATAGTAATGTGGGCGCTTATTATTTGATAGCATTTCATACTCAGTGCAATATTACTAGTTATTTAATTACGTAACCAAACTAAATGATATTTAAAAGTATATAATTAATATCATTGAAGAGAGTAACTACCTATTTGTATTTACATAAGTGACTACTCCTAATTTCTATTTCTACTTAGTGAACCGCAGTTTGGGTTACGGTGTTGTACAGGTTTTATAGCTGGTAATATTAATAATTAGCTTGTTTACCTCTGCCAATCGTAATAGTTGTGTACTATTTAATAATTTATTGTCGCGCGAGTTGTCTATTGTTGAGATAGATCATAGCTATCCGCCACGGTCGTCACAGGTCCCATTGCCAGCGAGTCGAGGATGATCTCCCAGTCTGCCCACGCGTTAAACGCTTCATCTAATCATGAATGCATTTTTATATTACTATCACTCGAGACCAATTTTTAATATTGAATTTGCTATAGCAAATTGATTGATTAGTAACATAGAATATTATTTTAGATATTTTAGGTTAGGATACTACGATAGTGTCTGGCCAGAATATTAAGGAGAATCACACCGTTTGGCTCAGAAAATATCTACCTTTGATCTCTTTTCAGCTTTCAAAAAGTATGCAACTTAATAATTGTAATGGTGACCACATTCGGACTTAATGAAAGCTAACTTTATGCCATATGGAATTTTATACATAAGGTTAACGAATTACTAAATTTAGTCTTATGAAATTGAGGTCTTGTAGACCTAGTCACTTATTTGGCCAATCTATTGAATATTCCAATTTATTGTATATTAAAATTTACATTTGTATCACAAGTTGTGATCTTATCATTTGAATCAATGGAGTGCAGGACGAGCTCTAAGGTTATTTTCAGGATAGCAATGGTCTAGTTATGTTTATTTTGTTTCTTCTTTATAACATTAGCAAATTTGTTATAGTGTCGTATATCACAATAGTATAATACTAATAGGAAGGGGGTGTCAAATCGTGTACCTCACAGCTGACGGAGTCTTGTTATATTATTACATGAAATTTTATGAACGATTTGTTGTTTATGAATATTTTGTTTTGATGTCTTGGTTTGATGCCTCCGTTAAAAGTTTAATTTAAATAATTTTGTTTTATGCAAGCAGTTAATGCAATTTTTTTTTTCACATTGTTTGATGTTATGTAATGCAATTTTAACATGTTGCAAACTCCTGCATTTATCTGTTGTATTTATTACTAATTTTTACATTAAATTGTGGTATGTTACAAATCCGTGTAGTTTCAGTTGTGCGTTTCACATGCTCCACACCCACCCGCAAAGTATAGCGTTTATACTGTTCAAACCCTAAAGCAAGGCCAGATTAACATTCTGTAGCCCATAGTCTAAAGATGACGACAACACTCTTACCGAGTCTCACCGAACTCGTGCTGCGTTGAGTGTGAGTGCGGAGACAGTGCAGTTGGGCCAGGCGTGACGGCCGTTCGCGGTTGTTGTTCGCAGAGCGCGCCCACGTGCCGGCCGCGCCGCCCTACTCGTACCACAGCATGTTCGTGGCCGTGGCCGAGAGCGCGGCGCTGTGGCGCTGCAAGTCGTGCGGCAAGGAGGTGTCCAACCGCTGGCACCACTTCCACTCGCACACGGCGCAGCGCTCGCCGTGCCCGTACTGCCCCGCCACGTACAGCCGCATCGACACGCTGCGCTCGCACTTGCGGCTCAAGCACGCCGCGCTGCTGCTCAAACACTAAGTATCGACGAGCACACAAACGCCCCCGACCCCTGCTCGTACCATCTGAGCAAAACTTCTTTATTTCTCGTTAAATGTGAGTAGTTTTTAGTTACACTGACGTGCTTCACGCATGATTTAGTAAGTAATTATAATATTGAATGTGTTTTACCGCACGTTTTCGTGCGTTACATTTATATTGTTCTCTATGAGTAAGATATTGAATTTTGTTACAACTAATTTTAACTAACAGGGTAAATTAAACAGTAAGATACTGGAAAGCTAAATCTAATGATTTTAGGCTCAGTTTAGTTTACGGATATTTAATTTTTTAACCTTGAGCTAAAATAGATGTATAATTTTCATTATTATTATACCATGGAGAAGCAAGTTATTAAAATACTTTTTTTTTTTTTCATACAATTTGTAGTACCTAACTAGTTAAATTCCACATACCCTCAATGTTAACTTCTTATTTATAGTGTGTAGGTAAGTGTACAAGGTCAAACTTATTTATTTGGAAGTAATGTTAACAAATTATACTTATTGGAATGAAGACTGAAAAGAAAACAACTTGTGATTGATTTTAAGATGGAGACGGCATGGTCTGAATGTAAATAATTTGTAAATTAATAAATATAATCTCAAAATTTTAGGTAGACAAATCTTGGAACTTATGCGTGTTCAGAATTAAAATTAACTTAAAATCACGATCTTAAAGTATGTAGTTCTATTATTATAAATGATATTTTTGTATAAATATTGTCTGCGGTTATCGCATAACTCTTAAGGGTATTAGGTGTCTACTCTTGTCAACATTGCAAGTATATCAACATTCCAGAATATAAAAATTACATGTAAAATGTTTTAATTGGTATACAGGGTGTATCTGACATCGTAATGCAAACTTCGCGAAAAGGCTACACCGCATGCCACTAATAAAATTATGATAATCATTTATATAGTTAATGAGCGGTTACAGAAATCACAGTCTTTAACAAAATATGTCGGCTCGGCCTTTGCACGTTGCAAGCGTGCCGCCGCGCGTTTTTGTAGGTATGATGCTGACCTCTTATGTGAACTCTATTAAATCAGCTGATAGGATAGTTTTTCGAGTATTGTTCACATTGCGCTTTTTTGTATTATTTGCGAATTCAAATCTTATTGGGTTATAAAATTATAGCAATTATGAACGATCTAAAGTGAAAATAACTCCATTTTTTTTTTAATCAGGAAAAAGCCGACTAGAAATTCCACCACTGGGGGGTTCAGAATCATGTCCTGGATCTATGGTACTCGTTTGTGCGTCGATGTCAGAGACACCTTTATACGCATTTGCTATGTTCAATCAGATTTTCTGACTTTTGGAATCTACTGATATTAATAGGTGATAAAGATATAATTCGGAAATGCTTAGATCGCTCTTTAAGAAATAATGTAGATATTATCCATGCTGAATGTTGTGACCTTTGGCTCATTAACGAAAACAAAACTTGTTTGATTGTGTCATGAATCGAAAAGCTATTGTAAATTATTTCTCTTTACATTAAGTGTCGTACTTTGAGGCAGAAATGTGAATTTAGCTCATCGCTTAATTGTCTAAGTAAATATTTAGCTTTTAACGGTCCAATATATATTAGCATACAATTGTATATGTCATATTGATAGGTACAGAATGATATTTCATTGAATCTCATCTCAAATTTCAGTAATTCATCAGTATTATATCTATTAAATCAATATTCATAGGTAGTCATTGATTGATGTCATATAAGTCCCAATCTAAGAATGTAGGTTAGTTAACGTAGCATTGTGAAGTCATCTGTTATAAAGTGCTTGGCTAGTCACACCCACTTTTCTAGTTAATATTTTTATTGTTGAAATGTGTTGTTCCTTTTTTGTTATTGTTTTATTATCGTAGTTTTAAATACATCTCGTTCTGATTGTGCAATATTTTGCATCTGCCGTAATTATAATGTTTAGGGTTCTACAAGTAAAGTGTTTATTAACTTTACTTGTATGATTATAAAAAATATTCACTTATTTAATGCTCTAAATAAATACATCACTTCAATCTGGTGTTTCTTTTGACTTTAATAATAAAACAAACTTGATTTTTAGTTTATGAAATAATTTTATTGCACAATTCAATAATTATCATGTTAATGGCAAAACATACAAAAGATGTGATTTATTTCCACATTGCACAAATATCACTAAGTATTCATCTATAAACACTTGCATTACCTACAATTAAGTTACATGCTACTCAAAGTCATTTCTAACATACTTATACATACATTCAAACTGAATTAAACATGGCAACATATGGCAAGTTTAATTCTCTAATACTAATTATAATTTATGAGAGAAGTATATAGTCATAATGGCAAAACATTACATACAAATTAAATCTCCATTCGCATTATTGTATCTGGCAACACAGTCGATCACAACTTAGGTCATTAACACACTGCCATGAAAGATGGTGAATGTGTATTTTTGCGTTGCTTATAAGTATCTCCATGTATACAGTATGTTAAGAAAACTCTGTCCGACCCATAAGGATAATAAAGGTTAGGTAAACACATGACCAAATACATATAATATAAAATTTTACGTAATCATCATACTATCAATACAAATTAATTTTGAAATAATCTTTTTTTCCCGCGAATTAATTCCAACTTCCCCGAAATTTGGTAATTTTAAAAAGTGACAACACCGGTATTATTATGAGCGAATAGCGATGCGACCACGTGCCGCGTGCCCTGCCGCCCGCCGCCCGCGGAAGGGTGCATAACGCACATTTATTAAGTTATTTTGCGAAATAATATTTATTTTTTTAGGGGAATTTTTTTTTAAAGTTTAGCCCGGTTTTGTATGCATTAGTAGAATCAGTTATCGATACCTAACAACACCTTCACGGGTCGGACAGGGTTTTCTTAACATACTGTATAGAAAATACGAACAGTCGCAACACAGAGAATGCATCCACGCGCTTTCATTTAATGCAACACACGTAACATGCAGCGTCATACGTGGCAGTGTGACAATCGCCTTACCCTTGCTATTCGCACTGAAGCGACTATTCAGACTTAAATATGAAGTTCCATCCACTTATCACAGTTTATTTAAATAACCCAACTTTTATGTACATTCACGAAATTGTCTTTACACAAGTTGGCTCACATTTAGCAAGAGAAAAAGTTACTACGTCAGCTGTCTTTTTTTTAGGCCGAAGAGTTTCAGCTAGGAAGTACATAATATGACCTAATTGATTTAAATGTGACTCTATAACATATAAAAGAAGTGAAATTTCAGAGTGTAATGCACACCCGAACAAATTCAGGGTAATTAGGTACGGGTGACAGCAGGTCAAGCTAAACTGTGAAATCCTAATCAATCTTGAGCCTTAATACTTTAGAGATAAAGTTGGAAATCTAATAAAGAAATCTGACAGATTGTGGTAGCTTGATGTGCTGTCGTCTGTACAATCCTCGCGCGTATTAATTCCTACTTTAAATTAAATTTTTAAATACTAAAATGGGGAAAAAGTACGTTGTGTCGTCGACACATTTCATGACATGTTTTTCTTTGCAAATTTTGAATACCACAGACAGGTCCATCTTGAAAAATGGAAGGTCACAGCTGTTCTGTGTAGTAAATAAAACTGCAAGCAGTATCAACATGATGGAATATACGTTAAAGGAACGTTTATAAATATTTTTACTTATAATTATGTAGGTACTTATGTTCTAATCATCCTGTAGCCTTTCCACCTTGCCGCTCTCTCCGGGTGAACCCAATACGACGCTAGCCTCACTGACTTCGCTCTCTCCTTTCTTTTCTCCAGAATCTTCTTTTTCAGAGGAACCTTCATCGGATTCGTCCGATTCCTCTTCATCCGAATCCATCTTTTCAGAAGCGCTCTGCTTATTTTTGTTCTTTTTAAATTCTTCCTCCATTTCTTTGAATTTTAATGTCAGGTATCTGAAGTAGAATAAAGAAGTAGGTACATTACTATTAGATATTATGTACACTATTATACTCCATAAGAAATCATTGGGTAGGTTAGTTACCTACTTAGTTTGACTCCTATTTAACCTTGCCTACACACACATCTTTACCTAATTAATGCATAGAAATACGGCAGGGCATGCGGCGATAACGAAAAATGGAGTACGTAAGTACCTATGGGTAAGTTGGAAGTGATATTAAAGTTACGATAGTAGATAACTATATTCTCGCCAAGCTCCATAAAGAATAGAGGTAAACAAACCAATTTAGGGTTATCACAACTCACGTTTGACAAATCTCCTGTTATTTTCATGATTATCGACTTTTACATGCTAACTATTTATTAAAAATTCCTATTGCAGCATATTTCAATAGAATCACTAAAATAACATGCATAATTGGTATTTCGAAAAATCATTAAAAAGTCTACATTAATTTTACGTGATAGCCCTACAGAAAAAGCAAGGTGGGTGAATCCAGGTATTAAAAACATTTTGTAGAATTCAACCAATGAATAAAGTTGAGGCATTTGTCAATACAATTTTGCGTATATTAATTACTTTCAAATCAACTGCATAACACAAGAATTGTAATAATTTCAAGTTTGGAATAAGTATAATGTAGGTACATACATGTATCAAAAAATTTAACCTGTCACGAAATTAGCTTACATGTGTGTCATATTTCATTAAAATCGGTTAAGCGATCTGTGCAAATCATAAATATGTAAACAAATAAACTGTTTACATTAAGTAGTGGGAAGTTGAATTATTATTTTATGAAAATCATCTATCTAGAAAAGGTTGGTAACATCTTTTTTTTATATAAATTACTAGCGGCCGCCAGCGACTACGTTCGCGTGAAGTTAGTTATACTCCGCTCATATTGGTCGCAGCGTGACGTTATATAAAGCCTTCCTAGATTAATGGGCTATCCAACGCAAAAAGAAGTTTTCAAATCGGACCAGTAGTTCCCGAGACTAGCGCGTTCAAACAAACTCTTCAGCTTTATATATTAGTATAAAAATAAAGAAAAAATAGATAAACTAGCGCAGCAGTGACGCAATCGTTGATGGTAAAGCGCACTAGTTTATTAGGAGCCTATTCACTCTAGCCTTGAAGACACTCAAATTGTAGTCCGACGGAAACACCGCCGCTGGCAAATTGTTCCAGTCCCTCGATGTTCGCGGTATAAAACGAAAACGCGGTATAAGCGAAACGCTTCGTCCGGATCGTAGAGGTGTTAACAACGTAAGGGTGGAAACTCGCCGTACGACTGGTTGTCCGATGGGGGAATTAAATCATGCAATTCCGCACACTCTTTAAAATGCATCCTATAGAACACCGAAAGGCTGGGTACTCTATGCCTGTGCTCTAGGCTTTGGAGACCATCTCGAATTAAAACAGGGTCACCAATCAGCCTCTTCGCACGCCTCTCCACTGAATCAAAGTGGCCAGGTGACACTTAGCAGCAACAGCCCAAATGTAGCTGCAGTGCTCCACACACGAACGGACCTGTGCTTTGTACAAGATTAGAAGCTGCCCTGGCGTAAAGTAAGTACTGCCGGACCTTTGCGACAAGTTTCCTGGCAGCCACTTTGACCTTGGACTCAATGAACCGCCCAAAGTTTAGGTTCGAGGAAATCTCAACTCCCAAAAGCTGAAGGCGGTCGGTACACTCCAAGGATACATTTCGAAAAGTAGGAGCCAATGTGAACGGGTTCCTATTGGCGGTGAAAAGACACGCCTGCGTTTTGGCAGCATTGAATGCTACAAGATTGGCATTGCCCTATTCGGAGACTGCCTGTAGTGCAACACTCGTTCGCTCTACCATAGCCTCTCTTTTTTTTTTCTCTCTCTCTCTCACATCTGTCTTTTAGGCGTAAACTTCTCGTTGCCCCTAGCAACGGTTTGTTTACCTCTATTCTTTATCGAATTTGGCCTACATATAGGTAATAACAATGCGTACCAGTCAAAAAGTTTATGGAAACAATAAATTCTTCACATCTAGGTACATATAGATGCTTATTTATTAAATCTTCAAGTCTGAAAATGTAAAGAGCTACAAGGTCCTTGTGGCGCGTGGCCAAAATGAGAACTAACGCCGACATTGTGATTTTTTAGTTATTCCACAAAACAATTGCATAAAATGATTTTTCTTCCAACAGCGCTCTCCTCTCAAGAGAGTTGGTACTAAAATACCGTTTTACCAATCAACCCTCAATTGACCAAATCAGCTTCATTGATGGTGAAACAAAAATGGCACTTACTTATCGACTAATGGCCCGCTGTAATCCTCCGGAAACTTAGGCGAGTGCGGCAGAATATACTTGTAAAGGCTTTCGTTGAGTACGTAGAGTTGGGTGGTAGACGCGCATTTCACGTTGAACCACCAGTCGCAAGTCAGACCCGCCTGGGAGAATATCGTCCCGTTCGGGCACAGGAACGAAGCCTGTCCGCCGTTGAGGTCACAGTAATGCCATACCTATAAAAAAACAATCGCCATTTTTAATTATTAAAATTCCCAAAAGCAAGATATCCTGATTTCATAACAAATATCATTTCTGGTCAGGGCCGCGCCGCCCCTGTGTGCGAAGTGTGCGGCGCACACAGGCGCCAAGACAATAGGGGCGCCGCGCCGCCTCTGCCACCTAAATTATTTTTGTTACCTATATGATTGTTTTTTGTAGTGGAGTATCGACAAGTAGGTACAATAGGCGCAACATAGGCCTTGTAAACTACAAAACATCTATAATGCTTATTGAACAAGTCTCTCAATATTTAATGTTTATTATTATTCACGTTTATGGTTTCATTTTACGTTTAGGGTTTTAGTTTACATTTCTTACGAGCTCAACGTTAAAACGGCGGCAGTTCTTTGAACCAGGGAAAAAGTACTAGTTATTTAAAACCGTAGAGGCGCCGAGTTTGTATGAGTATGAGTGAGTTTCTGAACGCAGCCCGATGCGATGCGTGCGACGCAAGCGGGGGTGGGGTCACGGGTATTCCCCGATTTTAACGAACGAGATAGCTAAGGCAAAACAAAACAAATGAACAATCATTTGATTGAAAGTGTGTGTAAGGTGCGCATTGAATTTTTATAATCATTGTTTGGGTGTTACCTACTGATTGTTTTAACGTGTTTTCACGATGAGTGATAGTATTCATGATAAAAAAAAAAAAGAAATTATCTGGTTACCAGAATCTAATAAGGAAAAGAAAACAAGAAGAAGAACGTAATAAAAATGCAACTAAAATAAGTAAATACTTTACGGCTCAACCATCCACTTCGACACAATCATTAGAGACAGAAACCAGTCATGTTATCGATGAAAGTGTTATTAAATCTGATTCAAAAAACGCTTTATGTAGTGGTAAGTGTGTACTTTTTATGTAATTTTGTATAAAATAAATTAAATAAATTAAATTAATGTAATTTTGTAAAAAAACGGAAGGAACAGACAGACAAAAATTGTAAAAATTATATTTTATTTTATGTACTTTTTACTGAATGCGTACATCATAAGCATTTAGTAAAAAGCGGTTATTTTAATATTACAAACAGACACTCTAATTTGTATAAATATAAATAATTATTCATAGATAGATAAATCAGTTTATTCAGACAAGGAGATAGATAGGTACTCATGTGAACAATATTATGTATTTGTTTGTCTGTTATTAATTTAAGATGATGCCGCCGAAGTTACGTCTGTGCCTGTGCCTAATACACCATCGTCACCGTCAAGACAATTATCGTCACCAATACCAACTTTTTCCAAAGATGATCCTGGAGCCTGGCCAGAAGTTTTAAACGCTACTTTGATCCAGTATTTAATAGAAAATCCGATTAAACAAATTAGACAGTATAATTTTCCGCGTGATTCTTCGGGACGAAAATTTTCTGAGTATTATTATGAAAGGCATTTAGGAAACGATGAAAAGTATCACAGAGAGTGGCTGCTGTATTCAGTGTCCAAAAATGCCGTTTACTGCTTCTGTTGCAAGCTATTTGAATCAAAACATAAAAATAAATTCTGCGAGGCAATTAGTGATTGGCAACATCTGGCTTTGTATTGCAGCAGACATGAGAAAAGTTCTGCTCATTTCAGCAATTATAAAAAATGGACAGATTTGTGTAATGCTCTTAAAAATAAGAACACTATTGATAGTATTCAACAAAAACTTTTAGAGGTTGAAAAGCAGCGCTGGTACGATGTAATCAAAAGAATAATATATGTGGTCCAATTTCTAAGTACAAAAAATATGGCTTTTCGTGGCCAAAGCCAAAAATTATATGATCGTAACAATGGTAATTTTTTTAAAATGTATTGAAATGTTAGGAAAATTTGATCTTTCAATGACTGAACACATACGACGCGTAACGAATGATACGGATTTCAAAAATATGCCGACTTATCTTGGAGATAAAATTCAAAATGAAATAATTTACATACTCGGTAACCAAATTCAACATTTTATTTTAAATTTATGTCGAATTAATAAACATTTTTCAATAATACTGGATTGTACTCCTGACGTTTCACACGTAGAACAAATTAGTATTATAATAAGATTTGTCAATTTTAACACAGAAACTAGAAAGTTGGAAACAAGAGAGCATTTCCTAGCTTTCTGTCCAATTATAGATAGGTACAACTAGCGCTGGATTGACGTCATTTATTTTAGAAAAACTAGACAACATTAATTTGGATATAAACAATTTAAGGGGACAGGGTTATGATAATGGATCAAATATGCGCGTTAAGAATAATGGTCTTCAAAAAAGATTGCTGGATTTAAATCCCCGCGCTTTCTATGTACCGTGCGCTAGTCATAGTTTAAATTTAATAGTAAACGATGCTGCCAACCTCAATCATCATACGACTGGTTTTTTTTTTGTATTGTGCAAGAATTATATAAATATTTTTCGTCCTCTGCTAAAAGATGGGATTTATTAAAAAAATATGTCATAAATCTGACCTTAAAACCATTATCTGAAACAAGATGGTCAAGCAGAATAGATGCTATAAAACCGCTGTTTACAAATTTACCAAAAATTTATGATGCCCTATATGAAATATCAAATGATATATCATATGATCAGAAGGCAAAATATGACGCTAAATGTCTAGCAGAAAAAAATATGCACCTTTTCATTCATTTGTTCACTAAATGTATGGCATATAATATTGACAAAAGTAAATTTTGTGAGTAAAATTCTACAGTCCGTCGATATGAATATGCAAATTGCTTTAGATGCTTTAACAGAATTAAAAAAGTTTTTGATAAAAATTAGAACAGACACAAATTTTGAAGAAATTGTAAGTGATGCCAAAAAAATTGCCGAAAAATTAGACGTCGAACCTGAATTTGAAACTTCCAGATCCAGACCCCTAAGACGTCGTAAAACTCCAAAGAGTTTTGATTATGAACACGAAGACCACACTATAAATGATCCGAAAACCTGTTTTAAAATTAATGTGTTTTTTTATATATTAGACCAAACGTTATCCTCCGTAGATGAAAGATTTGATTTATTGAATAATCACAACGACGTGTTTAATTTTTTATTTAATTTAAGTGATGACCAAGATCAAAGTCGATTAAGAAGTAGCTGTCATCGTTTACAGGAGAAACTTTCAGCAAATGATTCATTGGATATTAACGGCGATGATTTGTGTGAAGAAATTATGTCTTGTCAGCCATTTTTCAAAAAATTAAGTAATGATGTGGTGAAAATTCTTGAATTTATATATTTAAACAATTTGACAGCTGTATGCCCTAACATTACAATAGCATTACGAATTATGCTAACTATGCTAGTTACAGTAGCAAGCGCGGAAAGGTCCTTTTCTAAATTAAAACTTATAAAAAATTACCTGCGCTCTACAATGAGTCAGGAAAGATTAACTAATTTAGCAACAATATCCATAGAGGAGGCCATACTAGACCATATAGACATACATGAAACTATTAAGGATTTCGCAAACAAAAAAGGGAGAAAAGTGGAAATATTATAATTTAAGTAATGTTTGTATTCTTGCAAATGTTAAGACTCTTGTTGTTTTTTTAAAACATAATATAGGTAGGTAATAGTCATATTAGTATTATTATTCTTAGAAAAAAGTCAACTTCTTTGTTATTGATATTTAAGTATTAAATTCTTTGTATTAATAAAGCATGTTAAAATTTTGTTCGAGTTTTATTTTTCGCAGTAATTGCCAAGCAGAAGCGAACGGGATTTACCTATTTAGTATCCTAATTCCTAAATGTTCCACAGTTTTGACCACTTAGATATTAATGATAATATTATCTAAGTACTGTAAAACTGGAGAACATTTATTTCAGTCAAATTTAACAATTAAAAATATTCATTCAAAAATTAAATTCGTTTTTTATGATGATTCGTTAAAAAAGAGGCGCTTCATAGGTTTCGCACACAGGCGCTGCCGGAGGTCGGCGCGGCCCTGTTTCTGGTAGGTTTACAAGGCGTAGGGCAGGGATGGCGAACCAATGGCACGCGTGCCGTTGGCGGCACGTAACAAAATAATTTCGGCACGGCATGATTTCAAAACATGTATTAAAATCTACCAATTAACCTCCAATTTTATTTTGACCCCTACAAATGCCTTCCAAAGTTACCTAGAAATATCTAGAAGGATTTAAAATACACAAGCATAATTATTAAAAAAAATTTCAGTAATTACTAATACAAGATTTATTTGTTAACACGTCATGGCCAACTGAAATTTTTAGTTGAAAAAAATGGCACGTAGATGCATAGAGGTTCGCCATCCCTGGCGTAGGGTAAAGCTCTAAAACGTCGCCGACCAGTAAAAACCTTGTGATTACAATAAATCTTATTTTACAAGAGAAGAATAACAAAATGGCCGTCGTTAATAACGTTTTCCGAGGCAGCTTATCATTTATATCAAGATAGATTATCATCAATAGGCAATACAAAGCATCTGGGAGTGATGCACGTTTGTTCTAAATGTGCATTAAATACCAGACTTTGAAAGAGTATAACAATATAATTGGAGACTATCTACTTACACAAGTAAAACAAAAATTTTCATTGCACGGTGACGAAAAGAGAAACCACTTTATTTTTTGTAAGGTCGTAGTTATACTACACTTCGCACGCAAAACGCCAAGACTTAATTGGGGTGGCCAATTATTATAACATTTTATACCCTGAATTAATTGTATTAAGGTCAATTATGTCCTATCTATCAGAGCTGGGTGATCTGTAACTCGGAACCTATCAAATAAAATCGTGCATTATATTAATCGGTGCCTGTAATATGATCTTGACATAAATAAAACTTTATTGATTTATAGGCACCTATCGATACGTGGGTAGGTAGGTATGCATACTTTCTTATAATCTAATAGAATACGTTAGGTATAACTCTAGACCTGCCTATGTCAATGAAAGTACCATTACTTTCATTGATACAGGCAGGTCACCTTTCACCCACTTAGAGTATGAAAAAGAGATTTAAAAAGTGTCAAAATGAGTTTAGGTAAGTAGGTATAGGCACTTCAGATCAAATCGATCAACCCCGAGGAAGCCCTGACTGCTACGAAATATAGGCGCTTTTTACAAAAACGTGTGGTAGTCGCGTCTGTCTGCCTTTCCTATCTAGGTACCTCCTTGGGTGCATACTGGCGTCATGTTTTTGAAAGTACTTAACTATCTACTAGTGCTAACTAACAAAATGTCTGATACATCAGACAGTTTGTTAGTTAGCACTAGTAGATAGTTAAGTAGGTACTTTTCGTCAATAAAGACTCATTTAAGGAAAAAGAAAGGAGCTGATCCGGTGGCCTGTAGAGATTTACTGGGCTTCACGCTCTGAATTCGCGCTTACGAACACTAGACTGGCGGGCAGGCCGAGCTAATATTCTATATGGATGTCTCCCAAAATGGGCAGTTGATATAAAGGTATCAACCGCCCATTTTGGGAGACAATCTCTAGCTGAGCAATTACCACAAATGCAATATGCATAGACAGACGCCGACAGTTGGCCGACCTACTTTCCCTTTGTAACATCGATTTTTTGTACTTAAACATTCTTATGTGTTGCAAATTACCTGACAGCGAGTATCAGGATCTGCGAAGAAACCTTTATACCGCTGAGTCTTGCAGTCGAAGCTGGTAGCTGGGATTGTGGTGAGAATGGGGTAGTCCAAGCCCGGTCGTCCTGGAGTACCTCCTTCATCGTCTGATGCTTGCACCAAAGGAAAATGTTGACTGGTACCACCGCCAGGTGTTATATCTGTAAGTAGGTACTTATTTAATTATTTCCTTATAGGGACAGCGTGTTACTTTAACATGAAATAATATCTCACGGTGATTATTATCTCAGCGGTGTCCAATGTCATGTCACCTTAAAAGTGATGGTATGTAATAATTGTAATGTTTAACGTTTAGGTAATAATTAGGTAGATATGGCTTGGAAATATCATATTTTTTCTTCAATTTACAGATAAGCTATACCTAAGTCCCGATATCAACTTTTGTTTTTGTTCTTTTCACTAGGCAACTAGATTTTAGAGGACCTAAGTATATATAACACGGTTCTTTGTGTATTCGTGCTTATTTGCCGTCTCTACTTAAATTATTGATATTTATGTTATACAAACCTCGTCGGTAAAAATTACGAAGGACCTTCTAAACTTTCATTTCCCAATTAACCCCATTTTGAAAATTAATTTCTAAAAATCCCTCTTACACTCCTCGTTATTTAAGTAATTCTTC